>JAKSZT010001178.1:9935898-10099430 GCA_026826555.1 Tolypeutes matacus | reverse complement strand
CTATCTATCTATCTATCTATCTATCTATCTATCTATCTATCTATCTACCTACCTATCTGCCTATCTATCTATCTGTCTATCATTTACCTATCTATCCTTATGCCAAAATCACAGTGTTTTGATTGCTGTAACTCTGTAGAATATTTTGCAATTGGAAATGTGAGTCCTTCTGCTTTATCTACCTTTTCCATAATTATTTTGACTATGCAGGATCCCTTGTAATTCCATATTACTTTTGGATCAGCTTTTTCATTTCTATGTGAAAGGTCATTGGATGTTGATAGGGATTGCAAAGAATCTATATCTTTCTTTGGGGAGTATTTTCATCTTACCAATACTAAGTCTTCTGTGAATATGGGTATCTTTCAATTTATTTAGGATTTCTTTAATTTCATTTAGTAATACTTTGTGGTATTCAGTGCACAAATCTTGTAACTCCTTGGTTAATTTAAAGGTTTTTTTTTTGTTTGTTTGTTTGTTTGTTTTTTGAGGTACCAGAGCCAGGTATTGAACCCAGGACCTCATATGTGGGAAACTGACACTCAACTCCTGAGCTACACTGGCTCACCGTAAAGTATTTTTTTCAATGCTATTGTAAATGTAATTATCTTAATTTCATTTTAGTGTTGTTCACTGTTAGTGTACAGAAAAAGCAACGGATTTTTGTATGCTTATCCTGTATTCTGTAACATTGCTGAACTCATTTATTAGATCTTTTAATTTGTTAGGGATATTTTAGAGTTTTCTATATATATTAGATCATGTTATGTGTGAATAAGGATAGTTTTGCTTCTTCCTTTCCAATTTGGATGTTTTTTTCCCCCTCCCTTTTCTTGTCTTATTTCCTTGGCCAACACTTGAAATACAATGTTGAATAAAGTGGAAGGATCAGACATCCTTGTCTTGTTCCTGCTGTTAGGGGAAAAGCTTTCAGTGTATTTCCATTGAATATCATGCTAGCTAAGAGCTTTTCTTAAATTCTCTTTAACTTGTTGAGAAATTTCCCTTAAATTTCAAATGTGTTGAATGTGTTTATCATGGATGGGTGGTGGATTTTGAAGATGATTGTATCATTATTTTTTTTCTTTATTCTATTAATGTGGTATGTTACATTGATTTTTATATTTTGAATTATACTTGAATTCCTGGGAAAAATCTCAGTTGCGTCATGGTGCATAATCCTTTTAACATGTATCTGGATTTGGTTTGCTAGTATTTTGTTGAGGATTTTTGCATCTATATAAAGATATTGACTGGTAGTTTTTTGTTTTTTTAAAAATTATTTGTAGTTTGTTTGTCTAGCTTTCTGGGGTACATGCAGTTTCAAACCATCAAAGTGTTCCATCCTTTTTATTTTTTGGAAAAGTTTGAGAAATATTGCTATTAATTCTTCTTTAAATGTCTAGTAGAGTTCACCAGTGAAATCATCTGGTCCTTGGCTTTTCATTCTCAATAGGTATTTGATTTCTTATTCAATTTTCTTACTTACTATAGATATATTTGTGTCCAACATTTCTTCTTGACTCAGTTTTGATAGTGTGCTTATAAGAATTTGTCCATTTCATCTAGGTTATCCAATTTGTTAGCTTATAATAGTTTCCTTTTATAGTTCTTTTAATTTCTGTAGTAATGTCCCCCTTTTCATTTCTGATTTTATTTACTTGTATCCTCTTTCTTTTTTCTTTGTCAGTCTAGCTAAAGTCTTGTCAATTTTACTGATCTTTTCAAAGAGCTTACTTTTGGTTTTGTTGATTTTCTCTATTATTTTTTATTCTCTACCTCATCTATCTCCATTCTGATCTTTCTTTCTTTCCTTCGGCTCACTTTGGGTTTTGTTTGCTCTTTTCCAGATTCCATAGTTTTGAAGAAAAGTCTCTGATTTGGGATTTTTTTTTCTTTTTTAGTCTAAGCATTTAGAGATATAAATTTCCTTCTTAGCATTGCCTTTGCTGCATTTCTTAAGTTCTATATGTTGGGTAATCATTTCATTTGCCTCAGAATATTTCCTAATTTCTCTTGTGATTTCTTCTTTGATCCATTGGTATTTTAATATTACTTTATTTAAATTCCACATATTTTTAAATTTTCCATTTTTCCTCTGTTATTGATATCTAGCTTCATTCCATTGTGGTTGTAGATGAAACATTGTATGTTTTTAGTGATTTTTAAAAATTTATTGAGACTTGTTTTGTGACCTAATATATGATTTATCCACATGCACTAGAGAAGAATGTGCATTGCACTGAAGTTGGGTGCAGTGTTATATAAATGTCTCTTAGTTCTTGCTTGCTTAGAGTACCATTCAAGTCTTCTTTTTCTCTATTAAACTCCATCTAGATGTTCTGTCCATTACTGAAAATGGTGTATTGAAATCTCAAATTATTATAGTAGAACTGTTTGTTTCCCCTTTCAAATCTGTCAATATATATGTATATTTTGTGTATTTGGGGGATCTGAAGTTAGGTACATACATATTTATAATTGTTGTGTCTTGTATTGATCCATTATCAGTCTACAGTGAACCTCTTTGTCCCTTGTAACAGGTTTTTACTTAAAGTCTATTTTATCAGATATTAATATAGCTACCCCAGCTCTCTTTTGGTTAGTACTTTGATGTTATATTTTTTCCATCCTTTCACTTTCAACCTACTTATGTCTTTGATTTTAAGGTAAGTCTTTTGTGAACAGCATATAGCTGGGTATTGCATTTTTATCCACTCTGCCAGTCTCTGTCTTTTTACTGGGGAGTATAATCCAATTACATTTAAACTTAATATTGATAATACAAGACTTTTTTTTTTGTCATCTTAATATTTTGCATTTGTAAGTTGTATATATATATTTTTTTTTTTTTTTGGTTCTCAACTCTTCCATTAATTCCGACTTAAAATTTTATTTGGCTTTTTTAATTGTGCCATTTATGGGATCATTATAATTTCTTTCTCAATGTATTTTTCATGTGTTTTCTTGATGGTCAAAATGGGGATAAATTTTAACATCCTAAATCTATAACAATCATATCTGATTTGATACCACATTAATTTCAGTGATATACCTGCACTATTCCTAAACCTCTCTATCTCCCCATCTTATTTTTTAATTTTCACAAATTGTATTTTTGTACATTGCATGTCCAAAACTATCAATTTATCATATTTTTAATGCATTTATATGAAGCAAGAAGTGGAGTTACATAACAAAGAATACAATGAAATAATACTGGCATTTATGATTATCCATATGGTTAACTTTATCACAGGTTTTTATATCATTATGCTGCTTTTATCCTTTCAGGCTGAAGAACTACCTTTAACGTTGCTTGTAGGGCAGGTCTAGTGGTGACATAGTCCCTCAGATTCTGTTTATTTGAGAATATTTCAATCTCTCATTTTTGAAAGAAAGTCTTGCATGATATAAAATTCTTGGTTGACAATTGTTTTCTTCCAGCACTTTCAATATTTCAACATATTGCCCTTTTGTCTCCATGGTTTCTTCTGACAAATGAGCGTTTAATCTTATTGGATTTGTTTGTATATAACTTACAGCTTTCCAAGCTATCTCCTTCTCTTTGGTTGGCATTGGATAATTTGATTGATATGTGTCTGGGCCTTGTTCTCTTTAAATTCATTTGAGCTTCTTAAATGTGCATATTCATGTCTTTCACTAAAATTTGGGGAGTTTTCTGCCATTATTTCTTTGAATAATCCTTCTGACCCTTTCTCTCTGTCTTCTCCTTCTGGGACTCCCATGGACTGGCAAGCTTGATGGTACCCACAGATCTCTTAGGCTTCATTTATTCCTTTTAATTCTTTTATCTTTTTGCTCCTCAGTCTGAATCATTCCAGCTGTCTTGTCTTAAAGTTCACTGAATCTTTCTTTTCCTACTTCCAATATGCTACTGAAACCATCAAGAGGTTTTTCCATTTCAGTTATTATGTCCTTCAACTCCAGTATTTCTTTGAAGAAATTTACACATTGTTCATTCACTGTTTTCCTCATCCTTTAGTTCTTCTTCCATCTTTCCTTTATCTTTTTGAGTCTATTGAAGTTCATTGTTTTAAAATCTCTATCACGTAAGACAGAGATCCTCTTCATTGATGTTGCTGGATTATCATCTTGGTCCTTTGGGTGGGTCATAATTTCCTGTTTCTTTGTTTGTCTTGTAATCTTTTGTTGCAAGCTGTACATTTTAATATTTTACATTGTTAACTCTGGAATTTAGTTCCTGAGCTGCTCCTTAAGTTTGTATACAGCTAGTGATATAAAAGATTTTTTTAAATGCCAGGAGATAATCTAAACAAACAAACAAACTAAGGCAAAAAAGCACTTTTTACTCTCTTTGCAAATTGACTGAGTTTTGGCTGAGGATCTCCTTTGGAGTTTAACTGTTCTATCAAGTAGATAAACCTGAGGCAAATGGGAAGTGCAGGTTCCTCTCTGCCTTATCAGAGCCTGCCTGGAGCCAGGGTGGGGGAACTTACGTCTTTTCTTAAGCTTGTGCTTGCTAGAGGTGCTGGCATTACAGTCCACTGGAGTTTGAATGAATTGGGCATTCTCCTCTTTGGAACAGACCTCCTCACCATTCTGGTTGCTCTTTGAAGTCACTCAATGCAAGAAATCTTTTGCCCCAAGCCATTCAACTTGACTGTTTTTCACACTGTCTCAGCTGTCTAAAAGGGACTTCTCTGCCCCTTAGGACAAACTCTGGCAGGGTGAGCCCAAGCACTTTCCCTGGCTCAGTCTCTCAGACTTCCTCCTGATAGACTGACACTGATCTACATGCACCCTACTATGCACACAGGGGCCACTTTGCTCCCTTTGGAACAGAGTCAGGTACCCCTAATGGGAACATAATCTGGCTTCACCCTGCTTTGTGGAGAGGACGAGGGAGAGGGCAGTAAGTCTGCCAGGAACTTCTGTGGTTTTTGAAGCTGTATTTCCTTAATTCAACACTTGCCTGCATAATGCAGCCCTTTAATTGTTTTCCATAGTTTTGAGGAATGTTACCCTCCTTTACATTTTTCTGCCACCTTTGCCTCAGAGGGATTGAACAATGGTCACCCTCAGAGTGGTCCTGCAGTGATCCAAACTAACTGATCAAAGGTAGAGATTTTGAATCAGTCCACACAACCTTCGAGTTTGGAAGGCTTGTTTTTTAGGTCTCATCTTGGTACTGAGCCAGGACCTTGAGCTTGAGTCACTACTGCTACTGGCCATAAGGCTAGGATAAGGTGAGTGGTAACCACTGCAGGGAAGGTAAAACTCACCAGATTTTATCACAATTTACCAACTTCTCCCTCCCACTCCTCCCTGGATGCTATACAGTAATTCCCTTGACTCCAGAGTTTCAAAGTGTTTGATTCAAAGTGTTCATTCCAGTTCAATACTTGTTTTGATGGAGATACTGATTGCTGGAGCTTCCTACTCTGCCATCTTCCCCCATTGGCATCTCTCCTTTTGGTCTTTAAATATATGTGACACAGTTGATTAAAAGTATTTTTTTTTCAGCTTTCCAATGTGTAGGGTTCCTCAGAAACAGTTTCCATTAATTTTCTCTCCTTTTTTCCCATCTGGGAATGGACTATACACTTATGCCTATTTACATGATGCATTATTTTTATTTTATGACTAAAACATCATTTTGAATATTATAATGTTGTATTTCTGAAAATCAAAATTTTCCCTATCTTTAGGAGCTTGTTTTTGTTGTTTTTGGGGGGAGTATTGTTGTTTAGGCGACTATTCTAGATTATTTTGGTACAGACTATGTTCTTTATCATGTGTGGTCACTGAAGTGTGTTCTGTTAGCTTAGTGTTCAGCTAGTGATTTGATAAGAATTTCCCTAAGCACTGGTAGCAAAAATACATACTTTTCCAGTTTTGCTTCACGCAGAGTACTCCTTGAATGCTTAGCTAAGCTGATACAACTCTGATTTATCCTTCATTTCCTGCTGTGCAGAGTCTAGGTAGCAGCCAGAAATAAAAGGCTTGTGGTCTTCTCAGCACTTTTCTGAACATATATCTGGCCAGGAACATGCATGTAGGCTTCTATTACCTATTATACACAGGCTTCTTCCAAAGTCATTTTACCACCATTAATCTCCAACTACAACCTCTTCCTTCATAGATTTTTGTCTTACTTCTATTTCCCTGCCGTTATCCCTTCCTGTAGGCATTTGTAGCAGTATGTTTTCTTTTAGATGTTTTTGACAAAAGCTACCCAGGAGGTTACTTCAGACTTGAGAAAGAGTCAAAGCAGGTGAAACCATGTCAAGCCCCTGAGTCAATTCCTCAAGGACTCACCAGAGAGGTAAAAAAGGGAACCACCATTTTTTGAGACCATGGTCCATATTGTCCCAAGATACCAGGAGTGTGTACTGTCACCCACATGCGTGCATTTGAGGTGTGAGGTAGGGAATGTTGGATGCTTAATTTAAAATGCTACTATGCTCTAATGAATTTTATTAGTTTACTTGTCCATTAAGCATACTTTTGGTGATTGTAGGATCTTGAATTGACTGCTGAATCCTAAAAAAGTTGAGTTTGACAGTTTTTTTTGCCAGATTAATCATTGCTTAATTGAAATAATACATTTTTGGAGACACATGCATTGCCATATTGTTGATGTTAAGTAATTAGTAATATTCTTAAAATATATTGTATCAGGAACAAATGGAGTTTATTTAAAAAGTGTAAGATTTGTTTAATATTAGAAAATTAGTTAAATAATTTACCAATAAACAAAAGGAAAATACAATCTACATAGTCATCTCAGTGGAAGTAGAAAGCTCTGGAAAACTTCAAAACCAATAATGATAAAAACTTGCAGCAATTTAATAATAGAAATTAAGCATTTTTAATGTGATAATAAGCATCAACAAGAAGTGAATTAATGGTGAAATATTGTATTATTTCCCACCAAGAACAGGAAACAAGATAGTGACATTTTCTTTCCAGAATTCTACTCAAACTTATATGGCAAGGACTATAGGTGCATTAAAAAGAAAGAATAAATGCAAAGAGCTTGGAGATGAAGAATTAAACTGTGCTTAGTTGCAAATTCTATGGCTGTGTATGCAGAAAAATCACTATTAGAATTAATAAGTGAATTTACTATATTGTTGAGTAAAAGGTCAATATAAAAAATAAAGTATGTTTTCTATATAAACAATAAAAACATTAGAAAATGAAATTGAAAAGCACTATTTCCAGTTAGAAAAAAAAAACTTAGGTAGAAATACAACATACAATGTGCCAGAACTCTACTTTGAAAATATACAATACCAGATTTCAAGACCTACTATAAAGATATAGTAAACAAGACAGTATGATATTGACATAAGGATAAACATATTGATCAATAGAAAGTAATAGAGAGTCCACAAATGGACCTGCATATATAATATGAATTGATTTTCATAAGAGGTTGCCAAATAAATGATCAGAAACCGAAAATCTTTTGAACACAAGGCATTTTAATAACTGGATATCCATATGGATAATATGAACCTTAAATTTTAATTAATACCACACAGAAGTTAATTTGAGATGAATCATAAACCTAAAGATAAAAATAAAAAGAGCCAATCTTCTTGAAGAAAACAGGAACATATCTTTGCAAAACTGTGATTGACTAGTATATCATAAGCAATATCAGATTAGGAATTTAAATATAAAAAAAAATAAGAAAATATTTTAGAAGAAAATATAGGTGACCTTGGGTATATAATTTTTTTTTAAAGATTTTATTTATTTATTCATTTATCCCCCCCTTGCTGCTTGTGCTCCCTGGGTCAGCCAACCACGCCGTGCGGGCGGGCTTGCCTTCCCCAGGAGGCCCGGGAACCGAACCCGGGGCCTACCATATGGTAAACGGGAGCCCTACTGATTGAGCCACAGCTGCCTCCCTATAATTTTTTCTTAAAGAAAACATAAAAAGCTTTTGTCAAAAGAGAAAAAGTTATATAAACTGCAACATTTAAATTAAAAACATATGTTTATGAAAAGAACCCTAAATACAGGATAACACAAGCCATAACTAGATGATTTTTTCAAGACAGATGACAACTGTCTAGAATACCCAACGAACTCCTACAAATCAAAAAGAGAAAGATTAGCAATCAATGGAAAAATGACAGATTAAATGAGGAAGCATTTCAGAGGACAAAAGCCATGTGGGTGAATAAACTAATGAAGTGACAATCAACTCATTAGTAACCAGGGAAATGTAAATGAAACACAAAAAGGATAACATTTTATATACATCAGATGTTACAGCAACTTCCCAACTATTCTGAATAAGTGGAAAAAAACCTGAAATCTATAAATCAGTCTCAGCTGTGAAGTCCCACCAGGGGCATTGTCATAAACAAAAAAATGGATTTTAAGATACAATAAATGCAGCGTTCAGCACATGAGATCTGCTAGGTAAACAGCTCCAGGGAGACAGAGGCACCATGTTATTCTGTGGTGGGAAATAATTTATGATGAATGTTTGAGAAGGTAGATTTCTTTAGTCAACTTGAAAACAGATCCTGAATGTGTCAGGGAAAATTTCATATCAAATTTGAGAAGCTGGGGTTTTTTCAAGTTAGTGAAAATAATAGCTGGTTTTTATTAATTTCTTATTGTAGGCACATGAATCTTCCAAAACAATAACACATATTATTAGTCACATGCTGTAAATAAGGAAATTGGGGCAAAGACATTATAAGTAATTTATATCAATTTAAAAAAATGTTAATGTACAGTTTAGATTAGAGACAGACTCTGTGTTTATCCAAAGTCTATCTGGTTTTCACTAAGTTGTGTTGGCTCATACTTTGGTAAACAGTTTATAACTGAGGTAATTCACTGTTACATGTATTTTGACTCATCTGTTCAAGTAATTTCCAGCCAAGGAGTGTGACAATAAAATCCATTAGTGTAATTAAAGATGCCTTTGAAAAATGCAATGGATTGGACATAGCTCCTAACAAGATGGAACCACCTATGCAAATAGTGGGTGCACACAGGTGCCTTGTTCACTGTTCATCAAATTACATGGTCCACCTCTTTTCACAAACATGGTCACAAGTTCACATTTAGTTCCCTAATGTAAGCCTTGGACAATATCCTTGGTTTCAGTTTAAATGTCACTTCATTAAGAAATCCTTCTTTGTGCACCCCATCCCCACCCCAGGTAAGCTATGTCCCCATTATACAGACATATAATACCTTGTCTGTATATATTTTTTCCATTCATTTGAGAATTTGTAGGTTTATAGAATAATCATTTTTAATAGGATACATTATTTTATTAGTGGGGTTTTTGGATCATGAGAGCAGAGCTACTGTTTGGGTTGTTGAGGCAGACATGGGTGCAAATCTCAGTTCTGCCTTCTGCTGTCTTTTGGACTTGGATAAAGTACTTAAATTCATAGTGTCTCAGTTACTTTATCTGTAAAATGAGAATAATAATAGTACCCACAACAGAGTATCACATGTATTGTGTTTAATAGAGGCCTCGTCAATTTTAGATGTTCAACGTACATTTGATAAAAATAACAGAAATTAAGAATCCAGATTCTGACTCCAGCTTGATGATAACTGCAGTACTGTAGATGATTTCTAACCTTTATCAAAAATGCCATTCGCTGGTCAGAGGGACTCTAGGAGGAAGGGATAAATGTTGGCTTATCATTTTGCAAAGACTCCTAAAATTAATTATTATTCCCCTAAGAAACTAGCACAAGGATGAGTCACTCACCTGAATAAAACTGTGTCTTCATAGCATGAGAACTAAATGTGCTAAGAAGAATGGACTGTAAAGATTTCTGGCCGTAGATAATCACAAAGACAGTGTCTCTCCTTGATACATCTGGGGCCAGACATGGGCTTTGAGAAAATGGTCAGAGGAGGAAGTCAGAGTATTAATGACCAAAATATTTGGTTCTGGACTGAGCATGCTTCTCTGAGAAAAGACCAGAATGACTAGTTTCAGCAGATTTCTCATTCAAGGGACCCCAATCTACTGCTGATGTCTTGGTAATTATATTTGCTTTTCTAGCTTTAAAAGTGGATACTACGTTGCTAAGGCCCCTATCAGGTTATCAGACAAAGTTCCATATAAAAATTAAAAAGTCTCTAAGATTTCTGTGAGTCCTGTAGAAAAGGAAATGAGTGGGAGTAGCTAGTCTTCCCCATCTCTCCAAAACACAAATTCCTTTTAAACATCGCAGCTTCGTGAGTCTACTATCTGGGAAAGTTTTTTTTAATCAGAAAAAGTTCTGCTCAAAGAGAAGCCCTTGACAAACAGACGGATGCACATTGTATGTAATAGAAACACAACTTTCTTCTTATTTTTCATTGAGTTTTTCTTTTCCAGAAACACTTTCATTTTCAGCTCACTAAATTAGCATAACTATAGCTCTTGTTGGACAAACAGCTGATGAAGAAAACCAGAATAGGGTTTATTTTAAGAATTGATGGATCTACTCGAAATCAACAGATGGCAAGTGAGTAGTTATAACCCTCTATAATAGGTTGTGCAAAATAACTTCTTTTCTGGCAGTTAGTATGCAATTTTCTTAATCTAAATCTTACTCATATTTTTGTTTTAGAAGATTAAAATAAAATCAGGAATATTAAAGAGCAAAATAAATGTCACTTCTGGGGATACCTGTAGAATGAAAATGAAAGACTTGAAATAATTTCGTGTTTGTTTTGTGTTATGTAATATTGGGGAAAATAACACACTCCATTGGTGTCTTTATTTAGGAAGTGAAAGTGTCTCAACTGAGGATAAGTTTCCTTTTTATTTTTCAGTTAAATTGCCTGATACCTGAGCTGAATTGATGAAGAAGATGAATAATGTGACAGAATTTATCCTACTAGGTTTGACCCAGAATGTGGAACTTCAGAAATTTTCATTTGCTGTGTTTTTAATTGTCTACTTTGTCACCCTGGCAGGCAACCTGCTCATCATGATCAGTGTCAGCACCAGCAAAGCCCAGAGATCCTCTATGTACTTCTTGTCTTATTTGTCCCTTATGGATGTCTGCTATTTTTCCTCTGTGACTCTTAAGATGCTAATTAACTCTTTGGCTGTGAGGAAAACTGACTCTTTCAGGGGATGCATGACTTAGATCTTTGCTGAATATCTTTTTGGTGCAGCCAAGATTATCCTGCTCATGGTGACGGCCTGTTTGTACGGTTACATGGCCATTTGCAAACCCTTGCACTACACAACTAGCATGAACCAAAAGGTATGTGGCCTCCTTGTGGGAGTGGTCTGGGTCAGAAGCTTTGTCCATGCTATAATTCTGATCCTTTTCACAGTCTGGCTTCCCTTCTGTGGACAAAATGTGATAGACCACTTAATGTGTGACTTGAACCCTTTGTCTGCATGGACACCCATATCCTTGGTCTCTTCATTGCTGCCAACAGTGGGTTCATCTGTCTGTTAAACTTGCTTTTTTCAATGGTCTCCTATATGGTCATCCTGTGTACTTTGAAATCTCACAGCTTGGAGGGGAGGAGCAAAGCCCTGTCAACCTGTATCTCTCACATCACCGTGGTCATCTTATTCTTTGTGCCCTGCATATTTGTGAATCTATGTCCAGCAACCACATTCCCCATTGATAAAGCTGTGCCTGTGTTTTATACAATAATATCTCCCATGTTGAATCCCTTGATCTACATTCTTGGGAATGGAGAGGTGAAAAATGCTATAGGGAAGCTCTGGGGTAAAACAGTGACTTTAACTGTGAAATAATCATGACAATATAAAAATAACCTTATCATTTAACTGGTGAATAGAAAAGAATATCACTTCTAGGCTTCAAGAAAAGTGGACACTAAACATCAAAAGTAGCTTCAGTGCTTGCTTCGGCAGCACATGTACTAAACGTAGAACAATACAGAGAAGATTAGCATGACCCCTGTGCAAGGATGACATGCTAATTCACGAAGCCTTCCATATTTTTGTTTTTACCCCAAATAAATACCCTTTATAAAAGCCAAAAAAGAAGTTTGATGTTGTCTACAGGTCTCTGAAGAAAGGCTCAGGTAAGAAATTATTTATCATTATTGAAATATGCCACTTAGATTTATACATTGCCTATTTGGTTCTCAATCATTGATGCGCTTATAGAATCAGTTAGAGTTCTTGATAAAATACAGATTATTAGAACACAGTTTTAGAGAGTGTAATTGGTAGGACAGTTGTTGGATTACTAAATCTACATTTTAAACAAATTATCCAGATATATCTGAAGTAATAAAAATTTAAACACACTTTGAGTAATAGTGCGATTGATTGTTTACATCTTTTGCCTATTAATAAAGTCATATTATTAATACATTTTCTAGGTAATATCTTTCATAGCAGGATGATATGAAACTCTCAAATTTTCATAAACCATGAAGTGAAAGCTTACTATCTTTATAATAGCAAAACGAAATAAAATATTCTGTGCAAATATTAATGTTTTGGATGTTATTGTGCTTCTTCTCTTTCTGTACTTCCTAAGCATCAATCACATCTGCTAGGAGTCTTGCTTTTACTTTTTCTGACTCTAAAGGAGAGGCCTACCATTTGTCTTGCTGTATTATTTGAACAAAAATTCATTCTTATTATTATCCTAATTAGTCATTTACATTCTCAACATTGTCTTCACAGTTTTTCTGTATGAAGATTTTATGTATCATATCTTGTACACATATTTTTGAGGAATAGTTTATAGGATTTAGCATAGTGTCTGAGGAAGAGAGCCCCAACTTCAAAGCTTACTTATAGTGTAAATTGTAGCAAAACACAGAGTTTAAGTTAAAGGAAAATGATAGATATATTATCAGGATCAAATAGAATAATTGCTTTCAAGTGCTTAGAACCTCTAAATGCTAAGTAAATGTGGGTTATATTAAATATACTTTTTTACTGGAGTCCCATTAAATATAAAAAGAACTACCCAAGTGGCCCTGTGTGCTAACCTAATATTTTTAGAAGAGAAGACATGTAACTTCTCTTACTCTGCTGTGGACAAAAATACTCTGAAAGCCGACTAGTCTTCTAGATGTTCTTGGGCCTTGAATAGGCCCCAAATTCATCATTTTTTCCTGAAACTCTTCCTCCTGATTTTTTAAATCTCCTTTGGTTCCATTCTTTCAAGTCCTTGGAGCTGGTCCCTTTGTGGTTCTTATCTTCTCTGGAAAAGCCCTGTTTGAAGGTTCAAATGGTCATCATCCATGAACCTGAAGCCAACATAGCAGGCAATCAGATTGTGAATAGACTTAAAATAAAAGAATAGGCAGTATGCATTGTTTAAAAGCACCTTCTTGAATCCAACTCCGGGATTTGAATATGATCTGGGCAACTTTTTAAATTTTCCTGTCCCACATTTTCTTTATCTGTGAAATGGTATTCATGGTTCCAAACTTATGAAATTGTTGGGACAATATTATGGGTTAATACATGTTTAGTGCTTGCAACATTGCCTGGCCCATAGTTAACATATTATGTGCTTTTAAAAAAGAAGTAGATACGGACTGGTCTGATTTGGGCTTACATGACTTCTAGAACCAGTAGAGGTCTCTTTTTGTTTGGGTCAGGATCTCTGTGGACCATCTCTTTAGGTGTAAAAGGCACTTTCATTTTTGATCAACTTTACTAAACGTAATTTTTCTCTGAATTCAGGCAATGATATCATTGACATCTAAGGATATTATTTAGCCTTTGGAAGTCCCATAAGCAGGAGAGTTTCAGATGATATGGAAGGTATAGAATTTCTGAGGTCAACAGAACTAGGACTGAATTCCATCTCACTAGTTTATATAACATTTGACCATCTGTGAGTGTAATTTTAGTTGTAGGTCTTATGTACAAACAATGCTATTTATTATTTCTTAGGATATTTTAAACATTTGATGAGGTAATGAATGCAAAGCATACAGGGGAGTGTCAGACACTAAGCAAGTATACATTTCAATGTCTTTATTGCCACCCTCACTTTTTCATCAATGTCCCATTTTTACTTAACATTTTATAAGCTGTGTGATTTATATTGATGATTCCATTATATGTAGATATTTTAAAAAGTGACCGTGAGGAACTTACATAATTCTCAGTGTAAACCCAATAAAATTAATGCAAAATGATTAACACCCTGAAAAATTCAATGCAAAAAATCTGAATGTTCCCAAATCAAAATGATGTTAAGGAAATCCCAAAAATTTAATAATTTTTTAATGATGAAAAAATAGCTATAGTATAATAATTAACAGATGTGTGATTTATGTAACACATAACTTAATATTACTATTTACTATTATTATTTATTCACTGCAATGTAGTAGCCACCTTGAAGACATTGTACTGTTTAATGCTCGTAAGAAGCCTATAAAGTAGATAACTGTTATTCTTGTTTTCCTAAAGAATTACCTGTATCTTAAATAATTTTACAAAATTATTTAGATCCATAAGAGAGTCAATGATTGAAGTTGTATTTGTACACAGGTAATTTGACTCCACAGGTTACATATTTAAATACTTTCAGTGCAAGGAACAGGCATTAAATAAGAAAAAGTATTAAAAACCAAAAGCATAAATTCATCTCAAAAGTGTAAAATGAAGTAAAGTAAGTGATGTGATGGATAACTCAAGTGGCATGGTGCTACTTTACACCAGACATCAAGAAAGATCTCAGAGCAAGATTTCATAGATTTGATCTAACCATGTCAAGGGATAAAAGACAGTGAGCTAAAGAACATGAGTAAACCACTAGAGGGGCACTTATTTTGGAATAAAGGAGAGTTTTATTTGCCCTGGATGAGCATCATTATAAGCTCTTCTCTATTCCGATTTGATGATCAGCAACAACCTTACCCAAATTACATTAATGCAGCACATATAAAATCAGGGTGAAACAAATTAAGATCATGAACTCAAGCAAACTTCTGCCCCAAACTGCTGTTTCTCTTCTGGCAGTTTCTCATTCTGATGGACATTTTGGTGTAACTCAGAACATTGAACTGCATTTTATCTCTCTTTGTGTCCTTCTTTTCATGATAATATTTCTCATGTAAAAGCCATTGCATTCACTTACAGCAGCTGAGCAAAGCTAATTGGTAGAAGGAAACTATCTCTTTAATTCCTTATTTACAATAAATTCTAATAGGTCTTTTCATTGTCCATAAGGCCCTGGCCAATTGCTCTGCAATCAAACATTCATTCCTGTGGGCCCACTCTTACCCTATTATCTGTATTCATGTCACAAAGACCTCATTCTAGCATTTTGGACTTTGCATGAACACTTCTTTCTTTCTGGAATCCTCCTACTCTAGACATTCACACTGTTGACTTCTCATACTAACTGAGTCTACAGTTCAAATGCATTGTACTTAGAGAGGACTTCCTTAGCCACCCATTGTAGTGTCATCTTCTGAGTGTTTGAGTTATGTATCACATTACCCTGTTAAAGTTTTCTCTATAGCAGATTACAATCTGATTTTTCTGATTTATTTGTTTATTGTCTGTCCAAACTAGAATGCAAATTCAATAAAAGAATAGTGAATATTTATTTTATTAAATACTGGATCTCCAGCATATACAACAAAGCTTGTCACACATAGACATATAACAAACATAAATGACACTTAGGTCAGCTTAACCCTCTGAAGAATAATTACATTTAGGAAAAGGTCCTTTGTTAGCTGGAATGTTCTGAAATTGAAAACATTCCAATCTTGGTGATAAATTGAAATAGAGAAATTTAGGCCATTTTGGTCTGTTAGCTGTTCTTAGCTGAAGACATAGAAACATCTCAAATGGTTCTGAGGCTATGTTTTTTCAAAATTGCGTGGAAAGCCCAGTGAATTTAATTAAGCAAGACAATTCCAGGACTCAATATTAAATGTTGTTAGAAGGGATAAAAAGTTCAGTATTATTTGCCCCTGCTGGCAAGAATAATATTATGTTCTTTAAAAATTGTGATAACTTCTCAGGAGATGGTTCAAAAGATTTAAAACATGCTATAAAAAATATGCAATATTAATCATAAAATCTCAAGCACAATTAGTTTGTGCCATAAAAGCACTCTCAAAATGCAATGTACAAATTTTGGAAGTCAATTAATATTAGATTCCATGTCCCATTGTATCACTTAAAATGTGTGACCTTGGCCAAATTATATAAATATTCAAACCTCAGTTTCTTCAGGTGTAAATTAAGGATAACAATACCTGTTACTGTTAAGGGTTATATGTGATTCATTAAATGTGTTTTTGCATATATATATTATTAAGTGTGATATACACACACCCACACACATACCTGCATATATATATATAACATCTGATACACAGTTTTGCATAAGAAATCATAGGTGCTCTTGCAAGGTCATTATTTCCTTTCATTAATTTTTTCCTCTATTTTAATGGAATCAATGGAATGAAAAAATTTATTTTCTCACCATGTTTTTTTCTTGTTTATTGTGTGGATCTTCACTCCCTGAGAAAATGCCTCATGACAAGATGAACACTTTCATATTCCACAGAAGTATGCCCCTCGTGTGCCCTGTCCCACATATCCCCTACCCCCTATGCCCTGCACCAGTAACTCTTCCTTCCATATTTGTTAAAACAGGGATTCTTAATCTTTTTTTGTTCCATGGACCCATTTGCTAGTCAAGTGAAAACTACAGACCCTTTACTAAGTCCACACGATACTGTGTATTACTTAATAAATATATGTACCTGTACCAACATGTTGTCACAAGAATAATGTTTTTTTTTTTTTTTAATTTCAATTCAAGCTAACATATCCCTTAAGTACCCCTGTGCTAAAATAATGCCCCCACCATTATAGTTTTAACCACAGACCTACAAATCCCCAGAGTTCACCTTCCACTTTTTAAAATATAAACTACTTCTAAATTCTGAAATCAACTCCTATACAAGAAAATATGGAATAAAAGAACAATATGACTTATTTTAGCCTCCTGGGTCTCTCACAGAATACAAGGGAAGAGAAAATACTTTTTGTTATGTTCTTACATTTCTACATTTTGACCATTGTGGGAAACTTGCTACTTGTCATTGTTTTCACTGTCAGTAAGGCCCTTGGCTCACACATGTACTTCTTTTTTGTTAGGATATACACAATATGGTGCATACATACAATGGAATATTATTCACCTGTAAAAAGGAATGAGGTTCTGATGCATGGAACAACATAGATGGAACTTGAAGACATCATGTTGAGTGAAATAAGCCAAGCACAAAAAGACAAATATTGTATGATCTCACTGATATGAAATAATAAGAATAAGCAAATTCATAGGGTCAGAAACCAGAATAAGGATACCAGGGGCCAAGATGGGGTTAGAGAATGGAGAGTTTATACTTAAATTGTACATAGTTTCTATTTGGGTGATGGAGAAGCTTTGGTAATGGATGGTGGTGAAGACAGTACAACATTGTGAATATAAATAATATCACTGAATTATATATTTGAATGTGGTTAAAAGGGGAAATTTTAGTTTGTATTTATGTTACTTGAATAAAAATAAGAAAATAGTACTGGAAAACACAAACAGTGATCCTTAATACAAACTCATGGACCTCAGTCCATAATACAATTATAAAAATATATTTTCATCAATTGTAACAAATTTATTAAACCAAAGGAAGGGTTTCTAAAAACTTTTAGGAAGAGAAAAAAATTATTGGTCTTTTCATATCAGTCTATATTGATCTAAATAATTATCAGTTCTCTTCATACAGCATAATCCTCCTTCATAAAGATCTTCTAAAAATAGCATATCCAATATTACCTTAATATTGTGTCCAGTATTTTTCTATGACAATTCTGCAATAAAAATAGGTCTTTTCGCATATATGCAAGTATGAATTTCCAGAAATAAAATGGTTGAGTCAATCGGTTCATGTATTAAACGATGAAATTCTGCCAACTTTACTCCTGTCCATAGGAATAAGAATACCTGTGGGAGTATTTGTTTGTCTACTTTCTTAACAACCAATGTTTGATAAACATTTGATATTTGACAATATGAGTAAAACTTAGTATTTCATTTGTATACTTTAATTGAAATTCTTTAAATTTAATTGTGTTTGACATTTGTTTCACATTTTTGTATTTCCTTGTGAATTATCTAAAGGTGATTTTATCTGTTTTCTTTTCCATGCTGATATTTATGAGTTAATCATATAATAAGGCTTTATCCCTTTTATGATTATATATATAATTGTTATTTCTCCATCTTGTGATTTGGTTTTAACATTTTTTCTAATATAAACTTTTGATATTTGTATAGTTAGATCAATCAATATTTTCTTTGTTTTTATGTCTTGCTTAGAAAGAATTTCTTGGATTCACATTAAGCAAAATATTATTCCCAATTTTTAACATTTAATTTTTTAAACATTTTTCTTTTTTTATGCTTCACATTTTAATTTTTTCATCCATTTGGAATTTATTTTGATATAAGGAGTTCAATAGAGATTGAATTTTAAATGTTTATCAAGATGGTTGTTTTTGATAGTTGCTTATTATCTTTTCACCATGTCTGAAATAATGCCTTTATTACATTCTAACATGTTATATGTATTTGTACCCATGTCAGTACTACATTGTCTTTCAATGATCACTTTATTCATGTGCCACTTAACATGATATAATTGCATTTGCTTTATAGTATATTTGGATGTCTGATTAACCTAGTGTTCCTTCATTAATATTTTTTATTACTGACAACTCTTGCATATTTATGTTTCAAATTAAACATAAAACAAGTTAGTCTAATCACAAAACAGAGTTCAGTTAGTGTTTTAACAACATTTGATTAAGGAAAATTAATTTAGGAAGAGTTTATATGTTTAGAAACTTGAGAATTCCTGTCCATGAATACTGTAGGTCATTTCCTTGAGTCAGGTATTCTTTTACACTTTTTGGTAGTGTTTTACATTTTTTCCACATAGAACTGGCATATTCCTTGGTAAATTTAGTCTTTTGGATTTTGTTATTTCTGTTGCTATTGTAAATGGAATCTTCTATTATATTTTCTGATGAACTGTTATACTTCGTCTTCAGGAAGAGAGTGTTAACACCTGTTTCTTCCAATACCTGGGTGATGGCAGAGAGTTTGTCTGCAACCCCGATGTTTGGTAAAGGTGGAGCCTAGGCTCTGGCCACCATTCTGGTGCTTGAAGAAGGTAAATCTTCACTCCAGTATTCAAGGAGAACTTAGCTGCTAAGCAAACACTTGGAGAGGATGGGACTGCCACTCCATCAGGCCTGGAGAACAAAACATCATTCTATAGATGATTCTCACTCCTTGTAATCTAATGGAGTATGCCCTGTATGTTTTCTTAAATTGTTTGGGACCTGTGACCTTGTTTTACTTCTTCTGGAATGGAAAAATTATCCTATGCCTGTTCCTCCTTTGTATGTTGGAAGCAGATAACTTGTAATCTGGGTTTTTCAGGTCTATAGCCAGAAGAGAATTGTACCCCAGGACAGACCACACCTATAACCAATTTTGATGAAACTTTGTACTAAACATTGTTTCTGAAATATTTTAAGCCTTGGGATATTGTGATGGAATGAATGTATTTTGCATAGGGAAAGAACATGTTTTTTTGGCTGGAGTGTGGTGGTTTGAAATTTTATGTACCCCAGAAAGAATCTTCTTATAATGTGTTCATTCCTTTTAATAAGTATAAGTAAGTAAGATTTTTCATGACACTAGTTCAGTTAAAGTGTTACCCACCCCATTCAGGACAGGTCTTAACACTCTAACTGAAGTCCTTTATAAGCAAGATATAAAAAGAGAGAAAGCCATGGAAGCAAGAAGCTGAAATCAGTGAAACCCAGAAGCCAAGGTAGAGAATAGCAGATGCTGTCATGTGCCTTGTCATGTGACAGAGGAACAAGGAACCCTGGCAGCCACTCTTCATGAAGAAAGCATCACCTTGAAAATGCCTTGATTTGTACAGTTTGCAGTCTCAAAACTGTAAGCTAATAAATTCCTATTGTTAAAATCCAACCCATTTTATGATATCTGCTTTCAACAGCTTAGGAAACTAAAACAGAAATCATCCTTTATTTGACCCCGCAACTAGAACTTTCCTGAATTTTGATATCAGTGCTTTATACTAATTCTTGACCACCCTTTAGAAATCCCTCCCCCAAATATTCCTTATCCCTCATTGACAATTAATGTTTTCTTTAAAAGTAAATATTAGCATGTTTGATTAGTTAACAAGCTAAATATTTTCCTTTTAAATCTTCGTTTATCTGTTCTCCCATTAGATTGTAATTTCCATGAGAGCAGAGGTAATTGTTTTGTCCATGGCTGGATTCTCAGCCTCTAAGGTAGTGCTGGGCACAGTAAATAATTGTTGAATAAATGTGTGATAGTTTTAGTTTTTCTTTAAAAATATATTCTCTGAAACAGTTTAGCATTTGGGTGATATTTTCTTTAAAGCTTGTGAATAATAGTAATAGTATTCATTGAAATCTTATAAATTATAAAGATTTGTTCTAAACACTTTACATGTGTTAAACTTGTTTATTCTTCACAATGACACCATGAGGTTTACAGTTGAACAAATAATATATCATGGAGGCAAAATAACTTTCCTAAAGCCACCACCATGAGAGAATATCAGAGTCAGAAGCCATAACCCAGAAGTAGGGCTTATGCTTTTAATCACAACACTATAGCTATTTTTTTTGGTGAAATCCTCCTTGAAACCATTTGACCTCCTGTTTTTTGGGAGTTAGCTGCTTTTCCACTTTTTTGTCCAGGAAAATCAGACAATTAGCCTTTCTTTCTCTGGCATTGTTAGTTTGCATAAATTATAATCGGCTAGAACAATTGACCACTTTATACAGGCTTTTGAGTTTATTTGTATAAATTGAACAAGGTAATATTTCAATCCTTTGAATCCCGTAAAGCCACCCATGAGGTTTGGAATGAATTCTTTCCAAACTTTTCAATCTACTTTGCCCAGATCAATCAGAAGAATCACTATCTGTGGCAGCTATAGCTTTATGAAATCTATTTCTAAAATAATAAGACTTGAAATCCAAATTGCTTCTTGATCCATGGGTTGCAGAATGGATGTTATGTTCACAGGCATGAAAACAACATTAATCTAGTTGTATAACTCAGGGGTGACCAGGTACATTGGTAACAAGCAGTAATATTGCCCATTGGCTCACTGCATCCAGTAGCTTACCGGGATCCCACCACACAGAGCGGATCAGTCTCCAACCGTTCCATCTGAGAATAGTTAGGTTTCCTTGAATATGGTGTTGGGTATTCAACAATTACTGTCCAACAGTGGATGGCATGTTAGGGATGCCAATTTCCCAATCTCTGTTCCAGAACACAAAATGTCATCCACCCCAGCCTCTCACAGCTGGAGAAACCATGCAGCTATGCCCCACCCCCAGCTTCTGCCAAAATTGCTTTCTCAATTCAACCAAGTCTGCCTGTGTATAGGGATGGTACACGGTGTGTTGGACTACATGGGCTGCCCCACAGGGGCCCCTCCCTGCCCCATGTTCTAGTCACATTTCATCTTCTAAGTAACAACTGGACGAGCTTGTCAGATTGGTTCTACTTCCTCCTCTTCATCCAAACTACTGCCAACTGACATATCTCAGCATTCCAGCTGCACATGCAACTGCTGCAGTTGCTCACACAACTGGTCAATTTTCCTCTCCTGTTCAAGCAAGTGGCTTGCCTGTTTCAGTGTCTATTGGGTGGTGTCTCATAACAGAGATAGGAACACCCATCCCACCTACACAGCAGCAGTGTGGGGCTTCATTTCCCTATAGCTGACTTGGCCTGCTGCAGGACACCTAGCAGCACTGTGGGGTCATTGGAGGGTGTCACATCTGGACAGGTACACCACTAAGATAGTCACTCAGCTACACCAGCCCACACACATGGCCACCCAGGGTCTGTACTCCCTACCTCCTCATCTGGGGAAGCAGTGGGAAACACATCTGATCTTGTCTACTATGCTGCAGTATCTGCAAGCCACAGGCCTTGCCACATCTGCAAGCTGCAAGCCTTGCCTTAGCCTCGCCTGCGAGGCATAACCCCCTCCCCCGTTCCCTCCTTCCCTCTCTCCCACTTCCTTGTTCCTCCTCACCAATCAGAGCTCTCGCCCCAGTTATTGCCTTATTTGGACATGTTGGCCTTCTCCTCTAGCCTCCCCCCTCCCTCCCAAATCTTCCCCCCACGCCCAGCAACAGCTTAGCCCTATCAGAAGACAACACGCTCACCCCCGCCCAACTCTGCCTATAAAACTGCGCAGCAGCTCTCCCTGAATAAAGGTCTTACCTTCCAGCAAGCAAGTGAGTGGTGTCTCTTCATTTAGTACTGTCAGGGAGACCACAGGGCACCAAACGGCAACCCTGTGACAACTTCTCCTTAACCCCCGTGAAGACCAGGGAGCCGGGTCTGCGCTCTCCTGACAACTTCTTCACCCCCCCGCCGTTCCGGAGTGCACGCCGGACGGTCCACAACTAGCTTGTGTCACTCCCCGGGCTGCAGCAGGGCTGATCACCCTCAGGCCCGGAAACAAAGCGGCACTATGCCATTTGTCCACTGTGTCCCATTTATGCAATATGTCCACCTAGGGAGCTCATGAGGGAGGTAGGCGGAAAAAAGACTCCAGGCAGAGAGGGAAGCTTGTTCATACCTACACAGCCACTGTCCACTACAGACATACAGGCATGCTCTCTCTCAGACACAAGCATGCAGGCAAACATGCATGCTTGCTTGCAGGCAGGCAGGCAGGCAGGCAAGCATGGCCATTCTTTATTTGCAGGGTCATACATACACCATTTTTATCACTCAAATGTTACATAGAAGGAACACAAAATGTAACTTCCCAGAATCATTTCTGCTGCGGCTAAGGAGTATGAATTACATACAAGGCCTACTGAGCCAGGAGAAAAAAGGGCTCTGTGAACTAATAGCTAATTCAACAGTTGGACTGCTGCCTGGGCAGTTGGGCCACTGCCCAGGTCTTTAACCCTCACAGTTAAATTCTCATAGTTTAACCCTCACAGGCCACTGCCCAAGTCTAAACCATTACAAGTATAATTGTATATGTACATAAAATAAATATCTTTGCTTTCTTCCCCCAACTTTTCCCTTATCATATGAC
This sequence comes from Tolypeutes matacus, assembly GCA_026826555.1. NCBI lineage: Eukaryota > Metazoa > Chordata > Mammalia > Cingulata > Chlamyphoridae > Tolypeutes > Tolypeutes matacus. The sequence goes on along the minus strand of JAKSZT010001178.1, from coordinate 10,076,243 downwards.
AAGTTGTATTAGTTTCATGACATAATATTTAAAGATGTCAAGTTTAAGAGTGAGTATTACCCAAGGACTTGTACCCTATTCTGTGGGTAATTAATGCATCTTTTGTTGTACACAGGAGAGTTGAACATTTTTAGGCAGATACACACACACACACACACACATATGCATGTCTGTTATTGTTTTTATTTAGAGACTAAGTATGGTTCAAAGTAATGTGTATGGTTGCCGAGTTAACAATGGGTAGACTGTGATAGTTAAGCTAATGTATCAACTCAGCCAGGTAGTTGTTCCCAGTTGTTTGGTCAAGAAATCACTGGGGCTAATTGTAATACAAGGATAATTATGGGCTTTTGTCATCAATGAGCTTACTGCATAGATGGCTGATTACATTTGCATCAACAGAGAGGTTGCTGTCAGCAATGAGAGCTGTTTTATCCAATCAGTTGAATGCCTTAAAAAGGGAAGTGATTTCAGCATTTGGAGACAATTTTCCAGCTCATCTTTGGAGAGCCAACATCTCCCAGGAACTCATCAGGGATCTTCATTGGACTTTCATTGGAGCCCCTGGTTTGCAGCCTGCCTGCGGAACCTGAACTTGTGCATCACCATGGTCATGTGAGAGACTCTTATAAAATCTCATACTATTTATAGATATTTCCTGTTGATTCTGTTTCCCTAGAGAGGCCTGATTAATATAGAATCATAGGCCATCACTGAGAGAAGGATGATCTCAGCTCCCCCAGGGAAATGCCCCACAAAGAGCTGAGTCATGCACCCACTGAAGGAGATAAGTTTCCTCTCAACAAATAAGTCATTTTGGGAGCTGTGATGGAGAAGAAGGAGCCATCAATGAAAGACAAGAAGGACAGAAAAAAATACATGGGTAATTGCAGGGCTGGGTTGGTGGTGATGGTCACTACCATGAGTAGGTTGCCTGGCAGGGTGAGAAAGTAGATGACTGTAAACATGATGAACAAGAGTTTTTGCACATCTGTATTCTGTGTCAAGCCAAGTATGATGAGTTCTGTTTCATGAATCCAGTTTGTCATTTGGAAAATTGATTTATCTGCAAATAGTACAAAGAATACAATAATGATATAGAAATTTTGATCAAAATAATTTATGTCAGGATTATTTGTTTCCTGTTAGATTGATGGAAACCTTGAGCAGTTAAATTCCAGGGTTAAGGTTAAGCCTCATTATTGGTCACATATTGAACATGTAGCCATCTTCTACAAATATACATGTACACTCATAGAAAAGGATGTTTTTATGATTGTTCACATGCCAGATACCATTTCTACAATAATTCAGAGGTGTAGCCTGTCCCAATCACTGCCACCATTTTTCTCCTGTAGAAAAACATGACTGAAAAAGGACAAGTAAGGAGGAAAAGAGGTTTGATTCATGATCATTTACTCCCCTGTGTGTCTTCTTCAGTCACTCATAGTGATGGAGCTAAACAGCAGTGTTTCTTACCCTTGCTATTTTCTTCTTCTTTTTTGTAACTGTTTGAGGGTGAATAAAAAACATCACGTTAGTTCTTTTTGAAATTAAGGATGATGTAGTCATATTTCAGAGTGAACCAAATTGAGCAAATATTTGAGGCTGCATTAAGGTACACCTGACACTTAGATTTGTGAGCTTATACTACATCCAAACACAATTGTGTGAGAATACCATAGATGCTTTATTGAACACCTTGGAAGAAGAAAATCCTAAAGAGAATAAAGCGGAGTGCTCAATGCAATGCAATATTCCCCAAATTTATTTGAAATTTTAGAATTCAATCTTTGGGAATCTACTCTCATATTTAGATTTCAGGCCCCTTTTGCAAATCAAAACTTAATTTAGGAAAGATGAAGAAATGTTCCCTGGATCTGTTAAAAAATTGTACTTTTGATTTTTAATTTAATTTTTATTTACAAACACTCCCTACTCACCAAGTATATACTCCACCTTACCAGGAAATTTTAATATGAGGAAACAAAAGCGCCTTAAATTTTAATAGACAATTTTCGTATTCTATTTTCACTGATGAGTAGCCACATTATATTCTGTATGGCCCTTAGTCTTACTGAATATATACTTTTTCATGAATAATGAAGGAAAAATAACAAAGGGCAAAGAGAAATTATAGAGTATTATTGTTAATTATGTCAAAATTTGTATGCTACCATAAAAAAGTATAGATTTCCACAAACTTCTAAATTATTGATAAAAGAAGAAAAATGAGAAAAATCACATATCAACATTTTTATCCTTGAAACATTTGCTTGTTATAACATCAACAGAGAACATAAACGAACTAATCTAGAATATAAATGTATTAAGCACCCAACTCAAGAGTTTGGGAAAAAACAGCCAGATTTAGGAGGAATTAGTTTAAATCCAGAAATCTAATATATCAGAAATCTGAATAAAAATATCTTGAATAAATTCAGAGCTTATTAATATTTAAAATACTAATAAAACTGATGAACCCATATAAGCTTAACAAGAAGCAAGTGTGTCAAATCCCAAAAGATATTAATTTAAGGACTATTTAAAAGAATATTGTGTATGTTTCAGTGGAGGTAATATAAGATTTTTCTGTAACTGATAGGCATTTTTCAAAGCAAAGTTAAGTCTTCTATTCATATTATTACCAAAAAGAAAAAAAGAAAAAAAAATTGAGTGTATGAAACCTTAAAATAGAATGAAATATGTCAAAAATAGAAAAACAAAGTGAATAAGTATCTGATCTCTAGATGAGGAAGGGTGTGTTTAACAAAAATGTAGTAGTATAAAACATAGGACAAAACTGAAGGATTCACAAATAAAAAGACATGGAATACCCTCGACAAATATTTGCAAAAGGTTTGACAGACATGTACTACTATAGTTATAACATTTAAAAATAAAGAAAAAAATCTATTCACATATTTATGTAAAAAGGATCAGACTAATGTAAAGATAATTCTTAGAAAAAAACATGAAAATATAAAAACTATTCCATTTCAAAAATCATCAAAATAGGCAATTTAAAACATGAAATATTTTAACTTACACATTGAAAAAGACTGATTAGAATTATTTATCCATTCTGGGTGTGTAATATAAAATATTCTGGAAATAAATTTGGCTGTATATGATAAGGGCTTTATGATTGGTCATGTCCCTTTGTCCAGTACTTCTTACTCTTAGGAATCTACTGTAGATAAAAAAAATATGTATATGGGCAGTTTATATTTACAAAGTTGTACTTTACAATTTTTAAAATAATAGTGAAAAAGCAAAAACAACCCAAATGTCTATATGCAGGGGAACAGTTAAATGAATTATGGTGTATAATTAAGAAACATCAGGTGGACAGTAAAGTGATTTATAAGAAAAATTGGTGTGGAATGGCAATTTCAATGTAAGATTGTGTGGAAATGCAAGATATGAAATTCCATATATATGAGGATCTCAGTTGTCTAAAATTATATTTAAAAAATTATGAGGATATCATTTGTCTAAAATTATATTTAATTATATTTTAAAAAGCATCTTTTAACAACATTGCATTGTTAACAACAGTCTTGTTGATAACAGGACAAATATGAGAATGTTTCCTCCTGAACGAAAACAAATATATAATACTAATATAGGGCGTTAATAATTGGGTGGGTTCGGGCAAAAATACTCCAAATGTAAAATTTGGGCTATAATTATTAACAATATTTTGACAAAACTCTTTTATACTTTGTAAAAAATGTTTCACAACAAAGTAAGATATTGGTGGTAGGGAGATGTATGTGAGACTTGTATGATGATATGTGTGTTTGTTTTGTAAATTCACAAATTTTACTATACCTTTATTGTTCATGTATGTTCATGTATGAATGATATATTTCAATAAAATTTTATTTAAAAAAGCTATCTTTTAAAAAGTACACAAACAATGTATAGATCTGAATTACGGGATTAACAACACTTTTTAGGGATATTTTCCATGTATTTTCTCATCTGAATTTACTATAAAGGAACTATTTTGCCTTTATTATAATTAAAATAAAGTAATAAAAGTTTTACTTTATTATATATGGTCTGGTTCCATAATAGCTTCATAGACTACTTTTCAAAGGAGACTGGGTAACTTGCCACTATTCATAATTATCTGTGATGGTAGAAACTTATGTTTAAATAAAACTTACCTGTAAATTGAAGACTCTAGTGTCACTTTGAGAGAAAAATATAAGGAAGGAATCACTGGTTATACCTACCTCTCTGAGTGCATTTGGAGAAGAAGTAACAGTTTCATTCCATGTCAAGGCATTCTGTTTGTAGCAATCACTGACCCATCACTTACTGCTGCTTTGCAAGTTCATCCACTTTTTGTCTTAAGCATAATATTTCTTTTCCACAATTAGTGATTTGAAAAGTATTCCTGTATTAGTCAGCCAAAGGGGTGCTAATGTAAAATACCAAAAATGGGTTGGTCTTTTAAAGGGTATTTATTTGGGGGTAGAAGTCCACAGATACCAGGTCATAAAGCGTCAAGTTTCTTCTCTCACCACAGTCCATTGCCACGTTTAGAGCAAGACAGCTGCTGACGTTTGCCAGGGTTCAGGCTTCTTGGGCTCCTGTCTTCCTGGGGCTGCGTTTCTCTCCCGGCTTAGCGCCTGTTTCCTCCACAAGGTCAGCTATAGACGATCAGGTGAATGACTCACTTCTCTCCTCCTGCGGCCTTCTTTCCAACATCAAAACTGCTTCTCAAAAACGTCTGCAACTCTGTTCTTTGTGATGCCTTTTATATTTTCTTCCCCCACCCACCAAGGGGTGGGGCTCAACACCCTACTGATGTGGCCCAGTCAACACCCTAATCATAACTTAATCATGCCCAGATTAACATAGCAGTTTACAAGCATGATCCAATTATATTTTTGGAATTCATAATTACATCAAACTGGCCAATGGCTACAATTGCCAAGAAAGACTTCCTGAATATTATGATTTCATGTGTTGATTTTATTTTTGCTCTCTAGGTTTAACTATCTTGTGTGGGCCCCAAGCATCCCAGCCAAGATAATAAATTTCTTTGGTCAAAAAACCATCAAAACTTTAAGAAACAATAGTGATTGTGTAAAACTTAATGAATGGAGAGCATCTTTCCCTAAACCTCCTTCTTAAACATTTGTCATTCTTGCTTTCTTGGTGCCCAGAAGGATTATGTTATAAAGGTCACTTGATCACAACTCTAACCTGATTTAAAGTCCTGAACCTGAAAATTATGTTAAAGCAGAAAAATTTGGGATTGTAAGTTCCATGAATTCAACAACTATAGAAAGTTTCTCTATTGCAGTAAGTCCCTGAAGTCTGTTCTTTTAAGCCTTTTTTCTTGGAAAGCCCATGTTATACCTAGAGAGAGCTTTATTGGCCGTTTGGTGTCTGGATGGAAACTTAGAACGAAACAACATCTGTAGTCCATGATTGGTTATGCTGCTGTAGTCTTTTCCCTAGCAGAATGAGTTAAAGATACTCTGAACTTTCAGTAGCCATAGGATTAGAATTAGCAGCTTCAGCCAAGATGATAAGGAAACAAATTCATCCTGTACTTCTTTGTGGCTATGGCCTCTGTGAATAAGAGTTGTGGAAGGGGGGTAGTAAACCGGACTGGGTTATCTTTGGCTATGGTTTGGAAATGATCTTAGAGTCTGGGATGTAAGACACAGAATGTTCTAGTCATAGGAAAATGGGTACATGAGCCAGTTAGAGCTTCTAAAACAATCCTAACAATGCCTGTCTCAAAGAGTTATAGTGAGTATTGTCTAAGAAATACAGGAAAATATCTAAGACTCTGAAAAACTGTTATTCTACTATTGATACCCTGAAGACAGATACATGTAAGTCAGAGAAACTGTTCTCTAATATTAAAAATATGAATGAAGCTTAAGATCAAGAGCTTTGTTTTACAATAAACTGCACTTCTTCTACTTACTAACTATGTGAATTTGGACCAGTTTCTCAGTCTCTTCATGCCTCAGTTTCCACATCTGAACAAAGGGGATGATAAGTTACCTGTAATATTCATCTTGTGTGGGGTTACATGCTCAAAATGCTCCGGGCATGGAAAAAGGACTCATTATTGTCTATTGTTATCTTCTGCACAAGAAAGAAAATTCATGGTGGCACTGACCAAGTCTCTCAAAAGAACAGTCTTAACTCATATAGAGGTAGCTTGTCTTCTTTTCTCTGAGGTTTGGTAGGAACCTGAGCAAATAAAGAAACTAGGAGAGAAGACCAAGTTTTGCACAAATGAGTAGTGATTGACAAGTCGTAATTCTGAAATCTTTCTATGTGTTTGATCTTCTATCCACTAAAATATCTGCTACTGAAGGTGAAATTTTCTGAAAAGGTTGAAGGAGTTATAGGAAATGTGAAATCATGGAGAACTAACAAATTATAAGCACTTTCTATGTATCAGTTACCTTGCTAAATGTGTTATCTTATGAGAGTCATATATAATCCCTATGATCAAGGTATGGTACTATTTCACCTGTTTATATAAGGAAATTGATGCTGACTTGAGCATCATTTGGTCAAGGTGAAAAACCTAATAATTAGTAACATCTGTATTTCAGACTAGATTGATATGATTTTTATCCTGTGCTCTAATCTTTTTTACCTCATCAGACACTGATACTGAATGATATGTTATATCCACTGGATGTAATGGAAAAGGAAGTGCTGATTCAGACCAGCTCTGGATTGTTTAGGAGCTTTGGTTCAATGAACAGTGGAATGAAGGACTTACTCCTAAGAAAGAGTCAGCTGCAGCTGACCAGGAAAGTGAGGCTGGAGAAGAGAGAACATCACCTATTTTCCTTTCCTACTTTGTTGCCCTATCTTGGTGGCCTGCCTAAGCCCTGTGTAGAAAACTTGGATTCTGTCAATTTCCAGATGCAGGGTGAGGAGAAGTTCAGACTTGGAACTAGGGGCATCCTTTACTGAGTGGGACATGATAGGGCTCTAGAGATGTTATATACCAAAGGTATGAACTTGGTTATGATTCCCAATTCAACAACTTTATGACTCTATGCATGCCATTTAACTTACCTAAGCCTATTATAGAGCCTTAAGTAATACAGGGTTATTGAGAGGACTATGGAAAATGATATGTGGTATAATCCATCTAATTTATTATGCATAGAAAATACATGGAAAATATTTTCTAAATTAAATTGAGAGAAATATTTGCACAGCAGACCTATCCATTACTACTGCACACTGGTTATCATTATTGAATCCTGGATAATATATGTGAATTTGGGCAAAATATTCAACTTCTTTGTGCCTCTGTTTCTTCTTCTGCAAAACTGATGGTTACAAAAAAAAAGAAAAAGATCCAATTAGTTACTAAAGGCAGGCATGAGATTAGGGTGCATATTTTTAGTAAGGTAGAAAGTTGGTCATGTTTAAATACCAGTGGGAAGAAACTTGAAGAGAGAGAGAGACAGAGACAGAGAGACACAGAGACAGAGACAGAGAGACAGAGATAAAGAGAGAGATAGAGAGGATAAAGATATAGGAGATAATCAAGAAAGTCATGTTGGATATGGCAAACACTGTGAGTTGCTAACAGACTTTTCAGTCAAAATTTCAGAACTCCATTTTATTCTGGTGTCAGGTGCTCATGTGATTGAGGGGAAAGTGGAATCCATTTTCAATCCATAGGTGTTTATCTGATTTAATCTAAATCAATTTTGGTACTTCTGTCCCCCTTTCCATTGATTGTTTTATGAAAAGTTGTGCAATCCATTTAAGCCAATGAGTTAAGAGAGAAAAATGGCTGGAAGCTTTCTGGGAGATGCTTCTGTATTCCAAAAAGAGTCATGAGGAAAAATTTCCCTTTTCTGAGGAGTGCTGTCTACAACAGATATTAAAATTGGCATCCAGGGATGACTGACCATGGGGCTTTTGGTCTGGGACTTACCACCAGTGACAGCTAAATAAAGTATACACCATTTAAAAGGTGATTGCTAGCTTATTATTGGAGCGATTGAAACCACTTTATTTAGTAAAGGACATAACATTATTTTGAGAGCTGAAAGACTCATATGTCCTGTATTTTATCAGGTAATGATTCCAACAGGTAGGTCCCCTTATATATAGAAATGTAAATTCAAGAACATGTGAAAGAGGAAGCTCACTCCATAAACAGGTAGCCTTTACACCTCTGAGCTCTGAATTTTATCCCCCTGATAAGTTATCTAACTGCATAGCTGAATGGGCTCCCCATATGATCTGTTATTAGAAGCTTTCTAGAGGTAGTATGTTTACAAATACTAACTCAAGAATTGGCCAACACTCAATGTGGAAAGTAGCAGCAGAGACATGACTTGATTAAAGATGGAAAAGATAAATCCATTGAGTGAACAGAATTATGATTGGTGCTCCATGTGGCAACATAGGAACAGGATGAAAACAATTGTGATATGGTTTAGATTTTATCAATCTTTGGGCAGTAGCCATTGGACTGGCAATAGCCTATTGTCTGACAATATGGTCTGGAAAATGGCTCTGAGATGACTGGAAGATATAAGAAGCCTGGATTATATCAGGTAAAGCATCTGGTTAAATGCTAATTCAAATTTTAAGGAGAACTAAGTGCAGATAAAAAGGGAGCCAATAAAATGAATAATGCATAAAAGAAAAGCTAACATTATTTGACATTATTTAGCTATATTTATAGGTAGGTATAAGGATGAGGTTTTTGCTTGCAGATGTAACCTTTTGTTGGAAATTGAAGATCCAATATGGGTACCTGTGGATTTAAGAAGCATTCTTTCTGGAGTCATCTATGGGATGCATCTCACTGGCACTAACTACACCTTGTGTGTGAAGGCTTGGGAGCATAATAAATGTTTCTTTGTCCTTTGGTTCTCATTTTACAGTTTATATCTACTATAAAATACATCTTTTGTGAGAGAACATGTGAGAACTCTTGACTCCTGGGTGCACAAAAAGGACTGTAGTAAAAACTGAGCCACAGGTCACCATGCAGTTATAAACTTAGGTGATGGGCTGTTGAGAAAGGGAACCAGATAGAATGAATATAATCTATCTGCTGCATTCATGCCCTCCTTGTCATACTGTTTTTTTTCCTTTTTTTGTCATAGTATTTTGTATCCTAATGCTTATTGATTTAATATTAATATTTGCAGATTGAGGACAATAATCAAAGTAAAGAATACATGAATACAGAAAACAATGTCATTTTATGAGTGACTAGGTGGGCTCATATCCTTAGCTCCAACTTCTGCTGGGGGTGCCTATACAAAATCTTTAGCTAACTGAAACTAATATATATTTGTAGGGGACTAATACCCATATGTCATTATCCTGGGGAGCTGAACATTTTGTATTAAAACATATACTTGAATTTTACTAAGCAAATATGTGTCTGGCAACAACATATGTGTAGGATAATTAATTGGGCAAAAATACCTTAAGGAACCCTGATGAAGGTAGCAGAGGTCTAAGAATCCAAGCAGAAATTGCTTTTACTGAAGAAAGCCATAATTATGAAACAGACTTATTGGCACTTATTGGTCACTTAGAAAGGTTGTTTTTTCAGAGGACATGAAAGGATGGAAAGAAAACATAATTTGTTATAGAAAAATGAATAAAATGAAGTGCAACAGATAGTTATACAGCATGCTTTGAGAAAAAGATGTGTAAGACCATGCACACTGTCACAAGAGAGTCTGTGAAGTATGCTCCTCCAAATGGGTGCATGAGTAGCTCAAAGGCAATAGCCTGAGACTTTGGCAGCAGAAGCATATTAATTAATTCATTTGTACCTCTAATTGCTTACATTAACAAATAAGAAAGATTTGAAATTAGTAACCTAAATTCACTTATTTTGGATTTCAAACTAAATTCAAAATAGGCAGAAAGAAGGAAGTAATAAAGATTAGAGTGGATTTACATGGAATAGAAAATAAACATTTTTTCTCTTCTTCTTTCAGGAAAGCTTTATGAGTCTTCACCTTTTGCCCAATACTGGGAATAAAAAAATGAATAAGACTGCAAGAATAGTAAGTCCAGATATTTGTTTGCCTTCAAGGTCCCACACTATTGGAGACAAAGATTATAATGAGCAAATGTGGTAAATGCAGTAGTGGATGATCACCACAATCTCTGAGATAAGGAGGATGTAGCAACACCACTTTTTAGACTTGAGAAAGTGGAAATGATTCTAGGGAGACAAAAAAGGAAAGGAGTAGCTTTTGGAGTGGAGTGAAGAACCTGATAGAACCCATGTATGATTTCAAGCTTTTTGTATTGTCTAAATTATACTGATTTCAACAAAATAACCAAATAATATTAAAAAGAAAATGAAATTATTTAAAAAATAACCAATAAAAGGCCAAAAGTTAAAAATTAGGATATAAGGATATAAAGAAGACACTGGGAGAACATATTGAAGAAATTGCAAACATGCCTAAAAAGATAATGGATATGATGGTGATCAATGGCACAACCCAAGAAATCAACAAGACACTGGATTCACATAACAGCAGATTTGAACAGGCAGAGGAAATAATTAGTGATATGGAAGACAATACAGCTGAAATCAAAGAGATAGTAGAACAGATAGACAAGAAGATAGAAAAAATCCAGGAAAACGCACAAACATACACATCATGGTCATCCCAGAAGGAGAAGAGAAGGGAAAGGGAAAAGAAGGAGGGTTGAAGGAAATAATAGCTGAAAACCTCCAAACCTATTGAGAGAGATGGATGTGCAGATCCCAGAAGCACAGCGCACCCCAAATAGTATAAATCCCAACAGGCCAACTCCAAGACATACACTTGTCAAAATGTCCAATGCTCAAGACAAAGAGAAAATACTCAAGGCAGCAAGAGAAAAGAGAACCATCACATGCAAGGGAAGCACAATAATATTAAGTGCTGATTTCTCATCTGAAACCATGGAGGCAAGAAGACAGTGGTATGACATAGTTAAAATACTAAAAGAAAAAAACTTCCAGCCTCGAATTCTCTATCCAGCAAAACTGGCATTCAAAAATGATGGAGAGTTCAAAATATTCACAGATAAACAGAAATTAAGAGAGTATGTCAATAAGAAAACTGCACTTCAAGAAATTCTAAAGGAACCTCTACAAGTTGAAAGGAAAAAACAAGGGAGAGAGAGTTAGAGGAGAGTTTAAAAACAACTGAAAAGTCAAAAAGAGAAACAAAACAACATATGACATACTTTAACCCCCCAAAAAAAATGGCTGAAGTAAGAAATTCATTATGAGTAATAACACTGAATGTTAATGGATTAAATTCACCACTCAAAAGACACAGATTGGCAGAATGGATAAGAAAATATGATCCATCTATATGCTGTCTACAAGAAACCCACCTTCGACCCAGGGATTCAAGGAGGCTGAAAGTGAATGGCTGGAAAACAATTTTACAAGCTAACAATAGCCAAAAAAGGGCAGGAGTAGCTGTGCTAATATCAGACAAAATAGACTTTAAATGCAAAACTATTGTAAGAGGCGAAGATGGACACTACATATTAGTAAAAGGAGTAATCTCTCAAGAAGAGAGAACAATCATCAACATTTACACAACTAATCGGGGTGCCTCAAAATATGTGCAGCAAACTCTGTATAATTAAGAGGAGAAATAAATGCCTCTACAATTATAGCAGGGGACTTCAATACATCATTATCATCATTAGACAGAACATCTAGATGGAGAATCAATAAATAAACAAAGTCACTCAACAATACGTTAGAAGACCTGGACTTAATAGACATATACAGAACACTACACCCAAATAAAGCAAGATTTACATTCTTCTCGAGTGCACGTGGAACATACTCCAAAATAGACCACATACCAGGCCACAGAACAATTCTCAATGAATTCAAAAAGATTGAGATTATATAAAATAATTTCTCTGACCACAACGGAATGAAATTTGAAATCACTAGGGCCAGAGAAACATGTTAGGCACAAGGATATGGAAGTTAAACAGCACACTCTTAGACAAACAGAGGGTCAAAGAGGAAACCTCAAAAGAAATCAGTAACTACCTTGAAACTAATGAAAATGACAACACAACATATCAAAACCTGTGGGATGCAGTGAAAACAGTCCTGAGAGGGAAGTTCATAGCCATAAATTCATATATGAAAAAAGAAGAAAAAGCTAAAATTGAAGACCTAACTGCACACTTGGAGGAATTGGAAAAACAACAACAAACTAAACCTAAAGGAAGTAGAAAGAAGGAAATAAGAAAGATGAGAGCAGAACTAAATGAAATAGAGAATAAGAAAGCACTGGAAATAATAAAAAAACCAAAAGCTGGTTCTTCGAGAATATCAATAAAATTGACAAACCCTTAGCCAGACTAACAAAGAAAAAGAGAAAAAGATGCAAATATATAAAATAAGGGATGAGCAAGGGGATATCACTACTGACCCCACAGAAATAAAGAGTATCAGAAGAGGATACTTTGAAAAATTATATGCCAACAAGATGATAATTTAGAGGAAATGGACAAGTTTCTAGAAATACACAAACAGCCTACATTGATGAAAGAAGAAATAGATGAACTCAACAGTCCAATTACAAGTAAAGAGATAGACTCAGTCATCTAAAACCTCCCAACTAAAATGAGCCCAGGACCAGATGGCTTCACAGCTGAATTCTACCAAACATTCCGGAAAGAGCTAATACAAATTCAACTTAAGCTCTTCCAAAAAATAGAAGTAGAAGGAATATTGCCTAACTCATTCTATGATGCTAACATTACCCTAGTACCAAAACCAAACAAAGATACAACAAGAAAGGAAAATTACAGACCAATTTCTCTAATGAACCTAGATGCTAAAATCCTCAACAAAATACTTGCTAATCACATTCAACAACATATGAAAAGGATTATACATCATGACCAAGTGGCTTTCATCCTGGGTATGCAAGGATGGTTCAATATAAGAAATTCAATCAATGTAATACACGACATTAACAGATTGAAAGAAAAAAAAATCATATGATCATCTCTATAGATGCAGAAAGAGCATTCAACAAAATACAGCGCTCTTTCCTGATAAAAACACTGCAAAAGATTGGAATAGAAGGAAACTTTCTGAATATAATAAAGGGTATATATGAAAAACCCGAAGCTAACATCATTTTCAATGGTGAAATCCTAAAAACCTTCCCTCTGACATTGAGAACTAGATAAGGATGCCTACTATCACCATTCTTATTTAACATTGTCTTAGAAGTACTTGTATGAGAACTGAGACAAGAAAAGGACATAAAAGGCATCCAGATTGGAAGAAGTAAAAATTTCATTATTTGCAGATGACATGATCCTATACATAGAAAGCCCTGAGAAATCTACAACAAGGCTTCTAGAACTTATAAAGGAGTACAGTAATGTTGCAGGCTATAAGATCAATGCTCAAAAATCAGTAGCATTTCTGTACACCAATAATAAGCAAACTGAGGAGGAAATCAGGAAAAAAATACCATTTACAATAGTAACTAAAAGAATCAAATACCTAGGAATAAATTTCACTAAAGATGTAAAGGACTTATATACAGAAAACGACACAACACTGTTAAAGGAAATCAAAGAAGAATTATATAAATGGAAGAATATTCCCTGTTCATGGATAGGAAGACTAAACATCATCAAGATGTCTATCCTATCCAAACTAATCTACAGATTTAATGAAATTCCAATAAAAGTCAACACTGTATTTTTTAAGGAACTGGGAATACTAACCACAAAATATATTTGGAGAGGCAAGAGGCCCCGAATTGCCAAAAACATTGAAAAAGAAAAATGAAGTTGGAGGTAGCACAGTACCTGACTTTAAAACATACTAAAAAGCTACAGTGATCAAAACTGCGTGATATTGGCACAAGGATAGATCTACTGACCAATGGAACCGAATTGAGAATTCTGACATAGATCCTCGTATATACAGTTATCTGATATTTGACAAGGCCATGAAGCCCGCTCAGTTGGGAGAGAATGGCCTCTTTAACAAGTGGTGCTTGGAGAACTGGATATCCATATCCAAAAAAATGAGAGAAGAATACCATCTCACACCTTATACAAAAACCAACTCAAGATGGATCAAAGATCTAAATATAAGAGCCAAAACCATAAAGACTTGGAAGATAATGTAGGGAAGCATCTACAGGACTTTGTAATAGTAAATGGTTTCATGAACTTCACAGCCAAAGCACGAGCAGCAAGAGAAAAAAGAGATAAATGGGATCTCATCAAAATTAAAAACTTCTGCACGTCAAAGGATGTTATTAAGAAAATAAAAAGGCAGCCTACCTAATGGGTGAAAATATTTGGCAACCATATATCTGATAGGAGCCCAATATCCTGCATATATTAAATAATCCTACACCTTGAAAATAAAAGGACAAACAACCCATTTAAAAAATGGGCAAGTGACCTGAAAAGACACTTCTCCAAGGAAGAAATACAAATGGCTAAAAAGCACATGAAAAAATGCTCAACATCACTTGCTATCAGGGAAATGCAAATCAAAACTACAATGAGAAACCATCTTACACCCATCAGAATGGCAGCTATTTAAAAAGCAGCAGACACTAAATGTTGGAGAGGATGTAGAAGAATAGGAACCCTCATCCACTGCTTGTGGGACTGTGGTCTTTTCCAGCCACTGTGGAGGACAGTTTGGCGGTTCCTCAGAAAACTAACAATAGATCTTCCATATGATCCAGCAATTCCACTGCTGGGTTTATACCCAGAAGAACTGAAAGGAAAGACACGAACAGATATATGCACACCAATGTTCATAGCGGCATTGTTCACCATTGCCAAAAGTTGGAATCAGCCCCGGTGCCCATCAACAGATGAGTGGATAAGCAAAATGTGGTACATACATACAATGGAATATTACTCAGCTGTAAGGAGGAATACAGTGCTAACACATGGAATAACGTGGATAAACCTTGAAGACCTTATGTTGAGTGAAGCAAGCCAGGCACTGAAGGATGAACAGTATATGATCTCACTGATTTGAACTGAAGAAAGTGAGAAGTCTCTGAGAACCATTGTCTGAAACATAGGTTAACAAGGGAGAGAAAGAGAAGAGCAGGCTTTGAGCCATCATCAATATGGACATAATCTATGGTAAAGGGATAGCGTATAGTTGCATATTGAAGGATAGGACAGATGGGTAGTGATATTACTGGGTTTGGTGGTGCAGTGTTGACAGGTGGGTAGATTAGGAAAGGCAGTTTCAAATAACCAGGGCATGTAACTATGAATCTTGACATTCCATGAGTCAAGACAGGGGAGTGTCATATGCCCCAGGGGGTTGTGGAGGAAGGAACAGTTAAGATCTGATGGGGTATTTAGTGGTCATGGGAAAGGTTTTTTATTACCTTACAGTATGGAACAGGACATGGTAAATATCATCAAAACTTATTAAACTGTATCGTCTAAATTGTAAACTATACTGTAAATCATTGACAATGTTTACTTGCTATATTTTGCTATCTGTATAACAGTTATAACGATGTTAACATCCGGAAAAAAAAAAAAAAAGGGTGTTAATATGGGCTGGGTAAGGAGGTGGGGGGTTTGGTATCTGGGAGTCTCTGGTATTCCGTGTGTGACTTCACTGTGACCTAAATCTTGTTTGAAAATTAAATGAAAATTTGAGAGACACTGGGGATTGAGACGGCGAAGGTGTCACCGCACACCAGACATCCGATAACACAGTGATAAAAGGAAAAAAAGAATAATTTTTTTAAGGCATTGTTTTGTTTTTTTTTTTCATTTTTTTGAATGTCCCTATCCACTAATTTATTTTGTTTTGTTTTGTTTTTTGTTTGATTGTTTGTTTTTTTGTTTTTTTCCTGAGCTTCCTTATGTTTGTCTCTTGCATGTAAGCTTATCATTGTTGTTTCTTTTTCCTTAAATGTTTTTGATTATTACATGGGCTACATGTTCATGGAAGATTTAGATCACAGAAGGGTTACAATGTGTGCTGCAAGGGATTATTGGTGGGGGGTGTCTGGGAGGGGGGATTCATGGGAATAAGTTCATCTGAATATACATGAAAGATATACAAAATTGTTCAAATGATCAAAGGATGGGGCATGGTCACGGTGGGTGGACAATCACTCAATAAATGAGGGAATCTGAATTCCTTGCCTGGAGAGCTCTGCCACATTCTCCAAGGGAGCAGCAACAGTCTTCTGAGTGCAGGGACAGTGTCTGTCAAAAGAGGATTGCCCACTGATGAATTCTTGTTATTGATGACCACCCTTATGAGTCTTTGCTCTTGTAACTGAAACTTAGCCTACTGTTATGGGGTGCCTAAGGGTTGCCAACTGAGAGGCTCCTTGTTGCTCAAATGTGGCCTCTCTCTAAGTCAAACTCAGCATATGAATGCATTACCTTCCTCCCACCGTGGGACATGACTCCTGGGGATGAGCCTCTCTGGCAATGAGGGATTAATACCAAGTGCCAACTGGCAACATGACTAGAAAAAGACCTTGAATAAAAGGGGGAATAGGTAAAGAGAAATGAGTTCAAGTGACTAAGAGACTTCAAAGAGAGTCGGGAGGTCATCCCAGAGGTAACGTTTATGCACACCTCAGTAGGAGCTCATAGAACATCAAAGTGCATATCACCCCACACAGAGGGGCTCCTGAGGGCTCTGGAGACACCCACGTCCTATATAAGGGAGGATAGCCCCAGCAACTGACGCCTTATCAGTGGGTTCTATTTTGGTATCTGTGCTCCTGAGAGTGACAGAATTGGACTCAAATAAGTCCTCCCTGAACATGGTTCATCAGCCCCTTCTATTCAAACTTATATGTGATATTGGAGTTTTTAGATATACTTCCATAGACTGGAGCCTCTGGCCTACCTATGTGCCAGGTGTGCATGGAATCTCGGTGGAGCTGCAACTCCTACCCTACAGCTCAATGGACTCATCCAAGTCACCTGGCTAGGAGACAACGATGGGCAATGGCCATCCCAGGGAATGGAGAGGGCCTGCATCTGCAGGCAGGATCATCCCACCCACCATATCCATGTGATATAAGCCCTCTTTCACTTGAGGTGGAGTGGACATCACCATCCCAGTCCCCTCAGGATTGGGGGAAGAAGTATGGATTAGAGTGGACTTATTGGTATTCTGTTGTACATATATGGTGATTCTAGTAATGGAAGAAATTATAACAGTGAGGTGGTGCTGGTGGCCACGGGACATTTCCAGGGCAGGGAGGGGATGTGCACTTGAAATACAGGGGCTTTTTCGGGACTTGGAGGTTGTCCTGAGTGCCGTTGTGGCAACGGATGTAGGCCATTTTAAATCAGCACACACCATTCAGAACTGTGTGGGAGAAAGTGTGGTCTACGGTGTGAACTGTTGTCTATGGTTGATGGCAAGGCCCAGGATGTGTAGGTCCATTGAGGGTGATGGGCTACACTTGTGGGAGATGTTTGTGTGGGATGTGGTGGGAGGTGTGGGAGGTAGGCAACATGGGAATCCCTGTAGTTTCCATGTAATATATAGATAATTTAAGCACCTTAAAAATATATGTATATATATAAATTTAAAAAATAAATTAATTTAAAAAATTTAAATTTTGTAATAAAAAAAATTTAGGCATTGTGTCTTTCATCACGGGAAGATCTGTTGTCTTTTATGTACAGTGACATTTTCTTCCATATATTCCCCCAGTGTCTTTTTCATTTCATCTTCAAAGAAACTTTAGGATACAGAAAAATCACATAGAGAATATTGGGGATTCCGTATATCCAACACCCTCCCCCTTTTCCCCTCATCTATATTAATTACATTTTCCATGCAGATTGTACATTTATTTTAATTGATGTACAAATAATGAAGCATTGTTACTAACTATGGTCTACGGTTTACATTATGGTTTACATTTTGGAATGTACACTTTTATAGGTTTTCATGAAATTTGAAATTGCCTGTATCCGTTATTGCAAGATCAGTCTGAATACTTCTAATGCCCTACTAATGCCCTATGTTCCTTCCAATTTTGGAGAGGCTTTGGATCACAGAAGGGTCACAACAGTGGCAGGGGGAGATCACTGGTGTGGGACGTCAGTGATGTGGTGATGTATAGGAAGCGGTTCACCTGGGGCATACCTATAAGGCATATAAATTTGTTCAAGTGTTCATGAGGCATTGCCGGTGGGTAGAGACCCACACAATAACAGAAATAATATTGAATTCCCATCTGGGCTAGTTCTGCTACATTCTCTAATAAGTCAGCAAGAATCCCCTGAAGATGAAGGCAGTGCCTAGTGAAGGAAGAAGACCATTATTCTAGGTCCTTGTTATTGATGTTTGTACTTCTGAATCTTTACTTATGAAATTCAAACTTAGCCAAATAATATATACTGCCTAAGAGTTACCTCCGAAAACCTCCTTATTGCTCAGATGTGGCCTCTCTCTAAGCCAAACTCAGCTTATAAAATACCTTCCCCCAAGTGCGGGCCATTACTCCTGGTATTGAACTATAAGCAAGGCGGACAGTTCAGAAGTTCAGCACCTTGTCAATGGGCCTTACTTTGAAATTTATGCTCTCCAGCATAATAGAGTTAGACTCATTTATAGATTCTCTACACATGGTTCTTCTGTCCCTTTTATTTGAACCTATAATTATTAACACTATACTTAATAAGTATATGTCCCAGAGAATTAAATCTTTGGTCTGTCCATGTAGCAGTTGAGTCCTGAATCTCAGCAGAGTTGCAGCACCTACTCTCCAGTTCACTGGACTCATCCATGACAACTAACAAGGAGATGATGGTGGGCAACACCCATCCCAAGGAACAGAGAAAGTCTGCAACTGCAAGCAAGATAGTTCTATCCATCTGCCCCATGGGATTGATTCAAGTTCCCTCTCAATTAAAAGCAGAATGGACATCAGCATCCCCAAATCCTCAAGATAGGGGAATGAACAATGTACTAAAGTAGATATTATTATTCTACTATAGACTTATTATTATTCTAACAATTGAAGAACTCTTATCCTTGATATAAAGGCAGTGGTCACCAGAGGTTCTGAGGGATGGGAGAGGGAAGAATAGATATAATATGGGAGCTTTTTGGGGACATTGATGTTGCCCTGCATGACATTGCCGTGACAGATACAGGCCATTATATATTTTGTCATAACCTACAAAATTGTGAAGGACAGAATGTAAACTATAATGTAAACTATAGACCACGGTTAGTAGCAATGCTTTATTATGTGTTCATCAATGTAACAAATGTACCACACTAATAAAGGATGTTGCTAATGTGGGAAATTGTGGAAGGGAGAGGGAGTAGGGCATATGGGAATCCTTTATATTTTTACATTTATGTAATCTAAAGCTTCTTTAAACATTAAAAAAAGTGATTTCAGCTTATTCTCTAGTAGGTATTCACAGGCATTTGGGGTAAACATATGAACCCTTGAGTATCTGTGTCTGAATTGCAAATCTGACCATATCGTGGATTGGTTCTTGAAACTTGCTGTATAACTTTTTTTTTTCTTAATTTAGAAGTTATAAATTTTATTCAGAGAACTCAGAAGTTATAAAGAAGAAAAACACAACCTGCAATGTCACCTGTAGAATATAAAAATGAAACAGGTGAAATAATTTTGTATTAGTTTTGCATTATGTAAAAACTTGTGTTTTTAGAAGATTGTGTCAGTTTAAGTGGGCACTCACCAGCTCTCTTGCAAAAGATGGCTAATTGGGGACAGGATCCAGCCCAAGTGAACTGTTCTGAGAACCCACAGAGCAGGAGCCTTTGGGGCATTGATCTCGAGGGAGCTGGACAGGGAGATAGATTGCTCAGAAAAAACCATGAGTTTTTAGCCCCATGGAAATCACAGATAACTAAGCCCCACCCTCAGGACAAAGAGCCAGGGTGAGCCCAGAGTCATGCCAGCCACCCAGTGAGAGAGAGCATTCTCTGAGAGTGGGAGGGTTCTGGCAAGGGGCAGAGAGGGGTTTCCTTTCTGTGGATTTGGTGGCCTGTACCCCTTAGAGCTTTGGGGAGCACACCAGACAGCTCAAAGTGGCACCAAGCTTAGGGGAGAAGCATATCTGCTGAGGAAGCCTGATTTACCTAACCACCTTGGGATACAGAGGCTTGGCCTGTATTAGTTAATAGTTCTGCATGGAGGACTATCAGAATTTAATAGTTCTGCATGAAGGACTATCAGAATTTCAACTCCCCTGAGGGAATCAGGCAGTGGGAAGAACTTAATAAGTTTTCAAGAGCTTATTTAGGGTACCCTGGGTGGAGGGGGTGGTCTAAAAGAGGCTTGAAAAATCACTTTGGTGCAGTGTACTTAGTCCTCAGGGTCCCATTTGAATTCCAAAAGGGAACTCAACCTGACCAGGAGAGGGGAGGGGGTATCTGCTCATACAGCCTGCTGAATCCAGCTGCCCTAAGAGAGTAAAATCTGCCCAGGGAAAAGTGACTGAATAGCCTTCTGAAGAGCTGGCTGACCCAGTTGGAGGGGTAGCTCAGTGGAAGAATTTCTGCCTTGAATATATGAAGTCAATGGTTCGATTCCTGACTCCTCAAAGAGTGGTGGTTCACAGGGATATATAACATCCAGCTGATACTGTAGGACAGGGAAAACATAGGCATTGTTTTTGTACTAGCTTCTTTTGGGTCCCTTATTTTTCCAAAAAAAAAAATGGTTGCTGAAAAAAAAAATTAACTTAGTTTACTAGCTAAAACCCGCCTTAAAACCTGCAAAAGAAGCCTGCAGGGTAATGGATTGATGAACACAGGCAGCCTGTGAGGCTCCACAAGGGTCCAAGAAGGAATGCTGTTCTTCCTTAGCTTTGTTTGAATGCTTGCTTGTGTGTTTGTTTGGTTTTTTTTTTTGTTGTTGTTGTTGTTGTTGTTTTCTTCTTTCTTTTTCTTTCCTCCTCCCCAGCCTTTTTTAAAAAAAAATCGGATGCTTCCAGCTTGTTTCTTCTTTGCTGAGCTTCTCCTTGATTGATTTCCCATTTTCTATGTATACTGATTTTGTCTAACAATGCTAACTTTTTTTCCTTCATTCATCTTTCTATCTTCTGTTTTCTGTTGTGGTGCTTACATTTCACCTTTTTTTTATTACTCCTAAACTTTACTGGTTTTGATTTCTATCTTGTTTATTCTGTTTCCTTTTTTTTTTTTAATTTTTACTAACTTTTTTCTTCTGTCCTTTCTTTCCTCTTTCTCTCTCTCCTCATCATTCTGGCCTTTTAAATCATTCTCTATATTTTTCTCTATTCGGTTTCCCATTTCATTGTAGGCACTCCACTTTTTTGTTACTATTACTCTACATTGCTTACATGAGTTAAATATTCATTTTACTATGTCTTATATGACCCCTCTTCTAACCTTTATTATTATTTCTATTATCTTTTATCTTTACTTACCTCTTTAGATTTCTCTGGCCCTAATCTTTTTGCTTCCAGAGAACATAGAAAATAGCAAGGAAATAGAACAAGAAGAACAAAGTGTCAAAAAGAAAACTTAACATAAACACAAAACCAGCAGCTAAACAAAACTCCAAAACAGATACTTGTGAAAATGTCCAATGCTCAAACCAAAGAGAAAATACTCAAGGCAGCAAGAGAAAAGAGAACCATCACATACAAGGGAAGCTCAATAAGATTAAGTGCTGATTTCTCATCTGAAACCATGGAGGTAAGAAGACAGTGGTATGACATAGTCAAGGTACTAAAATAAAAAAACTCCCAGCCATGAATTCTCTATCCAGCAAAGTTGGCAATCAAAAATGATGGAGAGTTCAAAATATTCACCGATAATCAGAAATTAAGAGAGTATGCCAATAAGAAACCTCTGCTTCAAGAAATACTAAAAGAAGTTCTACAGATTGAAAGAAAAAAACAAGAGAGAGAGAGAGAGTTGGAGGAGAGTTTACAAACAACTAAAAAGACAAAAAGAGAAATAAAAACAACATATGACATACATAAGCTTAAAGAAAATATGGCTTATGTAAGAAATTCCTTGAGAGAATTAACACTGAATGTTAATGGATTAAACTCACCAGCCAAGAGGAACAGATTGGCACAATGGATAAAGAAATATGACCCATCCATATGTTGTCTACAAGAAACCCACCTTAGACCCAGGGATTCAAGGAGGCTAAATGTGAATGGCTGGAAAAATATTTTACAGGCAAACAACAACCAAAAAATGGTGGGAGTAGCTATACTAATATCAAATAAAATAGACTTTAAATGCAAAACTATTGTAAGAGACAAAGATGGAAACTATATATATTAGTAAGAGGGGTAATCTTTCAAGAAGAAAGAACAATCATAAATATTTATGCACCTTTTTGGGGCACTTCAAAATACATGAGGCAAACGCTGGAAAGACGGAAAAGAGACATAAATGCCTCTTCAATTATAGTGGGGGAATTTAATACACCATTAAACAGAACATCTTGACAGTGAATCAATAAAGAAACACTCTGAATAATACATTAAAGGATCTGGACCTAATAGATATATTCAGAATGCTACACCCAAATACAAGGGAATATACATTCTTCTCCAGTGCATATGAATCATACTCCAAGATAGACCACTTGCTAGGCCACAGAACAACTCTCAAAGAATTCAGAAAAATTGAGATTATGTAAAGTAATTTCTCTGACCACAATGGAATGAAATTGGAAATCACTAAAGGCCATAGAACCAGATTGGACAAAAACATATGGAAGTTAAACAACAAACTTTTAGACAAACTGTGGGTCAAGGAGGAAATCTCAAAAGAAATCAGTAACTACCTTGAAAAGAATGAAAATGACAGCACAACATATCAAAACCTATGGGGTACAGCCAAAGCTGTACTGAGGGGGAAATTCATAGCCATAAATGTGTATATCAAAAAAGAAGAAAGAGCTAAAATTGAAGACCTAACTGCACAACTGGAGGAATTGGAAAAACAACAGCAAACTAACTCCAAAGGAAGTAGAAAGAAGGAAACAAAGATTAGACCAGAACTAAATGAAATAGAAAATAACAAAGCACTTAAAAACATAAACAAAACCAAAAGCTGGTTCTTCGAGAAGATCAATAAAATTGACAAATTCTTAGGCAGACTAACAAAGAAAAAGAGATAGCAGATGTAAATACACAAAATAAGAAATGAGGAAGGGGATATCATCACTGTCCCCACAGAAATAAAGAGTATCAAAAAAGGATACTTTGAAAAATTATATGCCAACAAGATGATAATTTAGAGGAAATGGATAAATTCCTAGAAACTCACAAGCAGCCTATATTGATGAAAGAAGAAATTGATGAATTCAACTATCCAATTATAAGTAAACAGGTAAACTCGGTCATTAAAAACCTCCCCACTAAGAAGAACAGGATCAGATGGCTACACAGCTGAATTCCACCAAACATTTCAAAGAGCTAACACCAATCCTACTTAAGCTCTTCCAAAAAATAGAAGTAGAAAGAACATTGCCTTACTTATACTATGATGCCAACATTACCCTAATACCAAAGCCAAACAAAGATGACACAAGAAAGGAAAATTACGGACCAATTTCTCTAATAAACCTAGATGCGAAAATCATCAATAAAATACTTGCTAATCACATTTAACAACATATCAAATGAATTATATGCCATGACCAATTGGGCTTCATCCTGGGTATACAAGGAGATTTCAACATAACTAAATCAAACATTGTAATTCACCACATAAACAGATTGAAAGAAAAAAAATCACACGATCATCTCTTTAGATGCAGAAAAAGTATTTGACAAAATACAGCACCCTTTCCTGATGAAAACACTGTGAAAGATAGGAATAGAAGGAAACTTTCTAACATGATAAAGGGTATATATGAAAAACCCAGAGTCAACATCACCTTCAATGGTGAAATCCTAAAAGCATTCCCTCTAAGATTGGGAAGAAGTCAAGGATGCACACTATCACCACTCCTCTTTAACATTGTCTTAGAAGTACTTGTTTGAGCACTGAGGAAAGAAAAAGATATAAGAGGCATCCAAACTGGAAAGGCAGATGACATGATCCTATACATAGAACACCCTGAGAAATCTTAAACAAAGCTCCTAGAATTATAAAGGAGTTCAGTAATGTTGCAGGCCATAAGAGCAAGGCTCAAAAATCAGAAGCATTTTTGTACACCAGTAATGAACAATCTGAGGAGGAAATCAAGAAAAAAGTGCCATTTACAATTGTAACTAAAAGAATAAAACACCTAAGAATAAATTTAACTAAAGATGTAAAGGACTTATATACAGAAAAGTACACAACATTATTAAAGGAAATCAAAGAAGACTTAAATAAATGGAAGAATATTCCCTGTTCATGGATAGGAAGAATAAACATCAAGATATCTATCCTACCCAAAATAATCTACAGATTTAATGCAATCTCCCAAAAAATCAACACTGTATTTTTTAATGAATTGGAAACAATAACTACAAAACTTATTTGGAAGGGTAAGAGTTCCTGAATCACCAAAACATATTGAAAAAGAAAAATGAAGTTGGAGGTATCACACTACCTGACTTTAAAACATACTACAAAGCTAAAGTGGTCAAAACTGCATGGTATTGGCACAAGTTTAGACATACGGACCAATGGAACCAAATTGAGAGTTCTGATATATATCCTTGCATATACAGTTATCTGATATTCAACAAGGCCTCCAAACCCACTCAGTTGGGGGAGAATGGCCTCTTCAACGAATGGTGCTTGGGGAACTGGATATCCATAACCAAAAGAATGAGAAAGGAACACCAACTCACACCTTACACAAAATTCGACTCAAGATGGATCAAAGATCTAAGTATAAGAGCCAAGACCATAAAGACCTTGGAAGATAGTGTAGGGAAGGACAGACAGGACCTTGTAATAGGAAATGGTTTTATGAAATTCACACCCAAAGCATGACCAGCAAAATAAAAAATAGTTAAATGGGATCTCCTCAAAATTAAAAACTTCTGCACCTCAAAGGACATTATCAGGAAAGTAAAAAGGCAGCCTACCCAATGGAAGAAATTATTTGGTAACCATATATCTGATATAAGCCTAATATCCTGCATATATAAAAAAATCCTACACCTCGAAAATAAAAAGACAAACAACCCATTTAAAAATGGGCATATGACCTGAAATGGCAATTCTCCAAGGAAGAAATACAAATGGCTAAAAGGTACATGAAAAAATTCTTGACATCACTAGCTATTAGGGAAATGCAAATCAAAACTACAATGAGATACCATCTTACACCTATTAGAATGGCAGCTATTAAAAAAAAACAGCAGACTATAAGTGTTGGAGAGGATATGGAGGAATGGGAACCCTCATCCACTGCTGCTGGGATTGTAGAATGGTCCAGCCACTATGGAGGATAGTTTGGCAGTTCCACAAAAAACTAAATTTAGAGCTTCCATATTATTCAGCAATTCCACTTCTGGGTATATACCCTGAAGAACTGAAAGCAAAGACACGAACAGATATATGAACAGCAATGTTCATAATGGTATTGTTCACTGTTGCCAAAAGTTGGAATCAACCCAGGTGCCCATCAACAGAGGAATGGATAAACAAAATGTGGTATCTACATACAATGGAATATTACTCAGTAAGAAGGAATAAAATACTAACACACAGAATAACATGGATGAATCTTGAAGACTTTATGTTGAGTGAAGCAAGCCAGGCATTGAAGGATAAATAGTACATGATCTCACTGATATGAATTAAGGAAATTGAGCAGTCTCAGGGAACTATTGTCTGTAAGATAGGTTTACAAAAGATAGAAAGAGAAGAGAAGGTTTGAACCATCACCTATATGGGCATAATCTGTGGTAAAGTGATAGAGTGTAGTTTCATACTGAAGGGATAGGACAGGAGGGTAGTGATATTACCGGTTTAGGTGGTGAAGGCTTGACAGATGGGTAGATTGGGAAGGTTAGTTAGAAGGTCCAGGATACTGGGGGCAGGGTTGGAAGAGGGACCAGGTGAACACTGGGGATTTGTGGGTATGAGGTTGAAAGTACAGAGGTGGGAATGCTTTATTGGCAATATAACAAGGAAGGGTCACTGGTTTAAGGTTGGGGGAGCATTCGTGACATGGCGTGCCTGGAACAGTCCTCTAGGGAGTGTTTGAGTGTTCATTCTGTCATAATGTGTTGTTTCTGTGGGTGGAGACCCACATAATGAGCGGGAGGAAGTTGGACTCCCATCTTCAGGAGGACCGATTTGTTCAGAAATAGACAAGCAGGAGTCTCTCAAGAGCAAGTGTGTTCCTAATAAGGGAGGACAAACCAGTGTGTCAGGAGCTCTTGTTGCATGTAACTATGAATGTTGTTATCCAACAAGTAAAACCAGGGGGTCATTGTGGACCCCAGGGGGATGGGGTGGGAAGAATAGAATAGATTAAACGGGGTATTTAGTAGTCAGTGGAAATGTTATTTATTACCTTTCAGTGATGGAAACAGGACATGGTAAATATCATCAAAATTTATAAAATGTATGGTTTAAAATGTAAACTATAGTGTAAACCATTGACAATGTTTAGTAGCTATATTTCCCTATTTGTATATCAGTTATAACAATGCTATCATCCACGTATAAAAAGGTATTAATATTGGATAGAGGAAAGGGGGAGGATGTTGGGTATATGAAAGTCTCCTGTATCCTGTGTGTGACTTTGCTGTGATCTAAAACTTCTTTGAAAAGAAAATGAAAAATAGTGAGACACTGGAGAATGAGAGGGGGAAGGTACCATGGTACAGACTGGACACCAGATATAGCAGTGATGAAAGGCAAAAGG
Organism: Tolypeutes matacus; assembly: GCA_026826555.1. Lineage (NCBI taxonomy): Eukaryota > Metazoa > Chordata > Mammalia > Cingulata > Chlamyphoridae > Tolypeutes > Tolypeutes matacus. The sequence goes on along the minus strand of JAKSZT010001178.1, from coordinate 10,049,340 downwards.
TCAAAAAAATTATTTTTAAATTTTTTTAATATCCCAGTCTTTTAAATAAATTTTATTTTTAGTGTTTTTAAAATTTTTTAAATGTATTTTATCTCTTACATTTAAATTTATCATTATTATTTCATTTTCCTATTAATTGTATTCAGCTATTGTAATGGCTTCATCTTTGAAGAGGCTTTGGATCACAGAAGGGTTACAACTGAGGCAGGGGAGGATCACTGGTGTGGGGTGTCATGGATGGGGGATGCATGGGAGGAAGTTCACTTAAGCATAAATATAAGGTCTATAAAAATGTTCAAATGTCCACAGGGCATTGTCACAGTGGGTGGTGAAGCACTCAATAAATGAGAGAATACTGAATTCCCATCCTGGAGAGCTCTGCTACATTCTCTAAGGGAGCAGCAACAGTTCCCCAAGTTCAGGGGCAGAGACTGGCAAAGGAGGATGATCCACTGATGGGCCCTTGATATTGTTGACTAGCCTTATGAGTCTTTGCTCTTGAAATTGAAACTTAGCATATTGTTATGGGGTGCCTAAGGTTTGCCTCCTGAGAGCCTTCTTGTTGCTCAAATGTGGCCTCTCTCTAAGCCAAACTCAGCATATCCATGCATTAACTTCCTCCCAGCGTGGGACATGACTCCTGAGGATGAACCTCCCTGGCACCAAGGGATTGCACAAGCACTAACTGGCAATGTGACTGTAAAAGGACCTTGAATAAAAGGGGGAAAAGGTAAAGACAAATGAGTTTATATGGCTAAGAGTCTTCAAAATGAGGCGGTTGATCATCCCAGAGGAAATGCTTATGCACATCTCAGTAGGATCTCAGAATTCTAAACTGGATATCACCACAAATAGTGGGGCTCCTGAGGGCTCTGGAGACACCCTGGTCATGTCAGGGCGAATAGCTCCAGAGTTTGGTGCCTTGTCAGTGGGCCCTACTTTGGAGTTTGTGCTCCTGAGAGTGACTGAGTTGGACTCAACTATGTCTTCCCTGCACATGGCTCATCTGTCCATTGTATTCAAACCTATATTTGGTGCTGGAGTTTGTAGGTCTACCTCTAGAGACTTGAGTCTTTGGGCTGTCCATGTGCCAGCTGGGCCTGGAACCTCAGTGGAGCAGCAACTCCTTCTCTACAGTTCATTGGACTCCCCCAGGACAACTATCAGGGAGATGATGATGGACAACAGCCATCCCAGGGAATGGAGAGAGTCTGCAGCTGCAGTCAGGATAATCCCATGCATCTTCCCCATGGATATATGCCTCCTCTCAGTTGGAGGTGGAGTGCACTTCACCATCCCAGACTCCTAAGGATGTGGGGAAGAGCTATGGTCTAGAGTGGACTTATTGGTATTCTACTATAGACATATTGTGACTCAGGCAATGGAAGAATTTACAACATTGATGTGGGGCTAGTGGACGCTGTAGGCTCTGGGGGTAGGGAGAGGTAAAAGCAGTTGTAATATGGGGGTTTTTTGGGACCTGAGAATAGTCCTGAGTGACATTGCAAAGACAGATATAAGCCATTTCATATCATCATATAACATGCAGAACTGTGTGGAACAGATTGTGGTCTACAACGTGAACTATGGTCCATGCTTAATGGCAAAGCCCCAGGATGTGTTTATCAATTGCAATTAATGTGCCACACTAATGAATGATGTTTATGTGGGAGGTCGTGGGAGTTGTGGGAGGTGGGGCATATGGGAATCCCCACATTTTTTGTATAATATCTATGTAATGTAAGTACCTTTTAAAACAAAAAATTAAAAAAAAAATGAGTACCCTATTGTTAGGGCCCTCATCAAGGCTATCAAATTTTCATATAATAATTTTAAAACCTCCAAGATTTCCATGAGTCCCATAAAAATGGAAATGATAAGAGTAGCTGATTTTGCCACTCTCAAAGACTCAAATTCCTTTTAAACACAAAGCTGAACGAGTATACCATCTGGGATTGTTTATTATGGAAGCAAGCTCAAGTTCAGTAAGAAGTTCTTGACAAACAGATGTGCATTGGTATGTAAAAAAGTCACAATTTTCTTGTTTTTGATTTTGCTTTGATCTTTTCTTTTCTGGAAAGACTGAGTTTGAGCTTACTAAATTATTATAATCAGGGCTCTGGTTGCATGCACACTAGATGAAAAAATACACAAATGGATTATTTTAAGATTTTATTAGTTTGCCAAAAATCAATAGATGATAAATAGATAGTTATAACACTCTATGCAGTGTTTTCCAAAAATGACCTTTTTAATGAAGGCAGTTAAAATCGAAAATATTTGCAATTTAAATCCAGCCACTGTTTAAAATATTACAAGGTGCCTACATCTTTAAAATAATAAATCTTAGATGATCTGTTCATGTCTGTTTTTCTCCTCTTTCTCATCCCTTTCTTTTTCTCTCCCTTTCTTTGTTTCACATTATCTCCAACTCAGCTAATGGTTTATGGTACTGAATTTTGGCCAGCAGTATAGATAGAAACATAAATAGATCACAAGTTCTGTAAAGCATCACTTTCTCCCAAATATTTATTTAAATAGTGAACTGCTCTTACAGTTTTGAAAGACATACTCAATGTTAAAAGTCAAATTTAGAAGAAATATTTGTTGAGAAAATAAATGAATAACAAATAAAAAATGCCCCCAGAAATAATCTTTATGTTAAGTATTCTTTTATGTTAAATATTCTTTTATTTTATATGTTAAGTATCCTTTTAGCAGCCTGTTTGTTTTTTTTTTTAATATGAAAAACTTTCTTTTTCACTTTTTGTTACCACTGTTCTCTTTTTCCTCCTCACATTTATAACTTACCAAAAGTCATAAATAATATTTGGAGATATTAAAAGCTAGTTCTTTTCCTGTTTTCTTTGGTGGTATTTCCAGGAGAAAAGTAAAATCATATAAAAGTAATGGAAAGATTGCAACAATTTTAATCCTCACCACAATCCTATATATAGGTATAATCATTTATAGATTAACAGATGAAGAAATTGAACAGTGACAGATAAAATTAATGTTACATAGTGATTAAGGAAAGTTTTACTCTAGGATTTCAAACTGTCTTTGAATTTAATGCCCATTCTTTTTCTTTCCTTTCTCAAATATTTCTATTTTTCTCTTTCTTTCCCAATTTCTTTCTCTTTTGCCTTTTTCCTTCTCCCTCTCTCAGGAAATGCTTTATGAGTATTTACATTTTGGCCAATACTGTGTATACAAGAATGGCTAAGGCTAAAAGAGTAGTAAGTCAAGATATTTGCCTTCAATAACCCATAGTATTGGACACACACAGATGAATGTGAGACAATGTGGCAATTGCAATAATGGACATTCAATATAATCTCTTAGATAAGGAGGATGTAGCAGCACCACCTTTCAGTCTTGAAAAAGTGGAGATATTTTCTAGGAAGACAAAACAGGAAAATGGATGGCTCATTATAGAGCCTGAAAGAATCCCTATATATCTTTAAATCTTTTTTATGATATTAGTAAAATGATTTCACTTGTTCTCTGGTATGTCCAGCCACTTTTGGGCTAAATCCATTCAACTTTGGGTATCTGTGTCTGTGCTGATTATATGACCATTTAATGGATTGGCTCTTGAAACCTGATACCAAACATTATTTTCCTAAATTAAAAAGTACAAATTTTTGTTGTAGAAAATTAAAAGAAAATCAGGAAATTATAAAGAACAAAATGAAGATTCCTCTAGTGTCACCTGTTGAATATAAAAATGTAAGGGTTGATATAATTTTGTATTTCTTTTTGCACTAGGTAAAACTAGGAAAATTAAGGCACACCACGAGTATTCCTAAGTGAAAGTGCCACTACTGAGGATAAGTTGAATTATTTTTTTCATGTAATTCACCTGTCACCTGAGTTGAATGTAATGGAGAAGATGAATAATGTCACAGAACTCATCTTCCTGGGTCTGACCCAGAAGGTGGAGCTTCAAATAGTTTCATTTGCTATGTTGTTAATTGTCTACTTGGTCACCCTGGTAGGCAACCTGCTCATCATGATTACCATCAGCACCAGCAGGGCCTGGGAACCCCATGTACTTCTTCTTGTCTTATTTATCCCTTCTAGATGGCCACTGTTCTTCCTCTATGACTCCTAAGATGCTAGTTAACTCTCTGGCTGTGAGGAAAATGATCTTTTTCAGGGGATGCATGACTCAAGTCTTTGCTGAGCATCTATTTGGTGCAAATGATATCATCCCGTTCACAGTGATGGCCTTTGAATGTTATGTGGCCATTTGCAAACCCTTGTACTACATAACCATCATGAGCCCAAAAGTATGTGGTTTCCTTATGAGAGTGGCTTGGCCAGAGGTTTTGTCCATGCTACCATTCAGATCCATTCAGTTTGGCTGCCCATTTGTGGCCCCAAAATCATAGACCACTTCATGTGTGACTTGAACCCTTTATTAAAACTTGTCTGCATGGATACTCATACCCTTGGTCTCTTTGTTGCTGCCAACAGTAGATTCATATGTCTGTTAAACTTCCTCCTTTTGATGGTTTCTTATATGGCCATCCTGTGCATTTTGATATCTTACAGATCAGAAGGGAGACACAAAGCCCTGTCCAGGTGTATCTTTCATATATCTGTGGTCATCTTATTCTTTGTGCCCTGCATATTTGTGTATCTTTGCCCAGTGTCTACCTTCTCCATTGACAAAGCTGTGGCCATGTTTTATACCATGGTAACTCCCATGTTGAATCCCTTGATCTACACTCTCAGGAATGCAGAGGTGAAAAATGCTATGAGGAAGCTCTGGGATCAAAAGATGATTTCAACTGAGATATATTCAAGACAATATAAAAAATGATTTTATCCATTAAATGTAATACAGAAAATAAGATGATTTCTAAGTGTTCAAAACCAAGTGAACATTATTTGTAAGAAGTAGTTTGATGTTGGCTACAGGAGCTTGAAGATAAGATCAATCAGGTAATTATTTATAATTATAAAACTATCTCATTTAAATTTACTTATCGCCCATTTGTTTACCAATTCTAATGTACTGTCAAAATCAGAGTTCATTTTAAAATGCAGATACTCAGGACACAACTCTAGTAACTGTAATTACTGGTACTACTGCTGGATTGCTGTTACTGCATTTTAAGAAAATAAACCAGATGTTTCTGAAGCAGGTGAAATTTACACACATTTTGAATAATAGTGCTATAGATGTGTCCACAGTTTCAGCCTGTTTTGAAGTTACCTTATTAATGCATTTTTTGAGAATTATCCTTTATAGAAGAGGCTATGAGACCCATGAAACTCTCATATCTTCATAAATCATGTAATACATATTCACTATCTTTGAAATTGCAATGAAATTAAAATATTCTGAAAAATAGGAACACTTTCAGCTTTTATGATCTTTCTTCTCTTTCTATAGTTTCTAACCTTAAATCATAATCTGGTCCAATTCTCTCTTTTTCTTTTCCTTTTTCTCTCAAAGAAAGTTTTAACAGTTATTCTTGCTGCATTATTTGGTCTAAAACTCCTTGTTCTTGTTAATTCTATCTAATCTTTTCACATTAAAAGCTTTGTTTTACCATTTTATTGAGTTTTGGTAGATTGATTTACTCATCCTAATTTATACATATTCTTAAGTCTTAATCTACATTTCTGTTGCGTTAAACCCACTGTAAATAGAACCTCTTGAAGATATTAATTTAGTTAAGTTATGGCCTAACTGAATGAGGTAGGTCTTAATCCAGATTACTGGAGGTCTTATAAAGAGTTCAAAGGTGGAAGTAAAGCGAAAAAAAAAAAAGCAAAGAAGAGAAGAAAGGAAAGGAAAAGGCATATGATGGGAAATCCATGAATGTCTAAAGATCACCTTTAGCCAGCTCCAGAAAGATAAAAGCTTCTGGGAGAAAGAAAATATAATATCTTGTATCAGATTCTTGGCTTCATAAATCAACAACCAATAAATAGCTATTGTTTAAACCAACCCATTGTGTAGTGTTTGTGATAGCAGCTTAGACAAACCAATACACTGTGTGAAGGAAAGTTTATGTATCATATCTTGTATGTGTATTTTGGAGAAATAGATTATTGGTATTAACATAGAGTCTGAGTAAGAATATTCCAAGTTCAGTTCTTAGTCTTATTGTTTATAATGTGAACTCTGGCAAAGCACAATATATTTAAGTTTTAGCTAAAGGGAAATGATATATGTATTATCAGGATCAAATAGAATAATCCTGTAAAGTTCCTTGAAACTCTCCATGCTAAATAAATGTTAGTTATGGTAACCATTTTTATTACTGGAGCCCTCAAAAGTAGCATAGAATGACTCAATTGGCCCTGAGTGCTAACCTATTTCTTTTTAAATTTAGGAGGAATAGCATGTAATTTTTCTGCCCATACTATGAAAAGAATACTCTAAGTGCTGACTTGTCTTGTAGGAGTATTTGTGGACCCCAAACTCATCAGCCTTTCTTCAATCTCTCCTGGTTTTTCAAACTTCATAGACACTGGTGCTTCCAAGGCCTTGGAGCTGATCCATTTGTGAGTCTTATTTCCTCCTGCCTGGCCCTGTTTCAAGGCTCAGTGTCTCAATTTTTGGAACCTCGGTTAACACAACAGGTAAACAGATTATGAACAGACTTAAAATAAAAGGACATATTTGTTCACAAGAGTTAGTGTGGTGCAGTGTTTATAAGCAGACTCTGGAGTCTGATTTACTGGTTTGGAATATGACCTGGGAAACTTTATTTCTTCATCTGTGAGATGGCAATAATAATACCAACCTCATGAAATTAATGGGTTAATAATATGAGTCAACATATTAAGTGCTTATAACAGTGCCTGGCCCATAGTGAATATTTTATCAGTTTTTTGTTGTTGTTGTTTTCTTGTCTTTTTTTTTTTTTTTTTTTTAAGGAATAAATATTGGGTGGATTTGGTCTTATTTTGCTTCTAGAACTAGCAGAAGCCTCATTCGGCCTGGGTCAGAACCTCTGTGGATTTTGTCCTGGTCCAGATACCTTAAGTACCTTCTTGCATAACCACTTCTGTTACAGCACATTTTCTTTGAATTCAGGCATTGGTATTATTGATTTTTGAGGCATTATTCAGCCTTTAGAAGTCCTGTAAGCAGCCAAGTTTCAGATAATGTGGAAGGATTCAGGGTTCTGAGGTAAAAAAAAATTGTGATTGAATTCCATCTTACTAGTTTAGAAAACAAAGCATGCATCTCACAATCTATCAGAGCTTTATTTTAATTTTAGTTCATATGTACAATGAAATGATAGTACCTATTTCTTCAGTTATTTTAAGCATTAGATGAGATTATGAGTGCAAAGCATCAGGGGAGTGCCTGGAACTTAGTAGGTGCTTATAAATGTCAGTTTTGCTGCCTTCCTCATAACTTCATCAGTGTCATAATTCTACCTGATTTTTTAAAAATGTATGTGATTTACATTTATTACTTCAATGTAAGTATTTAATATATATTATATTAAGAGGTCATAAGAAAATTATATATTTCTCTGAGTGAACCCAGTAAAATTAATGCAGGATGGGACTGATTAGCACTATGAAAATTTTAATTTAAAAGTCTAAATGCTTTATTCATACATATTGATAAAATTGATTTGTTAATAAAAAAAAATTCTGAAGGTACCCAAATCAAAACCAGATTTAGGAAGTCCCCAAAACTTAATGAATTTTTGATTAACATGTAAAAGAGCTACATTATAATAATTTACAAATGTATTTAAAGTTATTATTTATTTACTATAATGTGCAGGCCCTATACTATGAAGTCACGGTCTTGTTTAATTCTCATAAGAGTCTTATGATGTATGTAACTGTTATTCCTCCTTTCTCAAAGAGTTAACTAAAACTTAGATAATTTTAATAATTTACCCAAAGTCACAAGCTGGTGAATGCATGAAATAGTGTTTGAATCCATGTGGCATGGCTCCAGAGCCTACAAATTTGAATACTTTGTAGTTGAGAGAGAGGCATTAAAAAAATAAACATATTAAAAAACAACATAAATTCAGTGTTAATAGTGCTAAAAAGCAGTGAAGCCAATGAAGTGATAGTGACTCAGGGTGGCAGGCAGCCACTTTAAACTGGGTTTTACAACCCAAGAACAAGAATTTACAGTTTTTATCTAACCATGTCTTGGGAGGAGAGACAATTAGCTAAAAGGACATGAGCAAAACCATTAGAGGACTGACTGTTGTAGTGAGAGGGGAATTTTATTTGACCTGGATAAATATCATTATATGCTTTCATCTATTCTGACTTAAAGATCATTGACAAGCTTAATGTAAGTGTTAATAATTCAGTGCACAAAAAATCAGGATGAACAGAAATAAAATTAATGAGCTGAAGCAACCTTCTTCATGTGTCCTTTTTGGCAGTATCTCTCCATAGTAGACTCTTTGGTTTCATCTAAATCTTCACACTGCTGACTTGCCATCACCACTAAATCTACAGTTCAAATGCCTCACCCCTTGCCTTCCCCTTTGAGAGGACTTTCTTTGCCACTCATTGTAAAGCCATTGCTATCTCCATGGGTTTTTCTTGTAACTTGTTACAATTTCTCTATGGTATTTTTACAATCTGATTTATCTGATTTATTCATTTCTTGTCTCCTCTTTCTAAACTACAACGCTTTCCATGAAAGGAAAGGCAATGTATGTTTCATTTACTACTGCATTAGCAGTACATACAGCAAAGCTTGTCACAGAATAGACAATTAACAAGTGTTCACTGAATAAATTGCCATTATCTCCACTTTATCCTCTGAAGAGTAACTACGTTTGTAAAAGTACCCTTGTTAACTGGAATGCTTTTGAAAATGATGATATTCCAATCTTGATGATAAATTGAAATGCAGAAATTAAGGTCAATTTGTATATTTTAGCTGAAGACATAGAATCAAGTCCCGCTTAATTTGAATGGATAGATTATACACAATGAAAGACGTTAAAGAATATTTGGAGGAGCTAGAGTCACAAGGTCTGGATTCAGACAATAGGAATTAAATTCAGAAGCAAACCTCTACAAGTTGTTGCATGCTAAGGAGGGACATGCTGCAGCTCTGATGCCAAGGCCTTGCAGCCACTGGCCAATCTGGAAAGCTATCACTTTTCCTGACTTCAGAGCCACTCTGGTATGAGCCTATCCAGATAGTGTGTTCCGAGATTAGGAACAGAAGTGGATCTAACAGGGGCCTTCCTGAGCTACCAGAAGGTGGATCTCCATAGAATAAAGTTCCATGTGAGGGTTTGACTGAACATGGAACCAGCCAGCCATTTCAGTGGAAGTCAAGATTGAAAATGCTATTATGCAGAAAAAAATCTGTGTAAACTTCTATTCCCTGATGGCTTAGACCCCTGTGTAAATCCAAGTTTTTTGCATGTGAAATTTTTATGGGTGGAATGATTGCCAGCCTGCACTAAATGAGACAGAGAAGGAACAAATTGTAGGAAAAATGACTTGAAGGGCAGAACCATGGAAACCAAGGTCTAGACCAAAAGAACTGCCTCCGGCCAAGAGAATGAGTCCACCTGTGGAAGGGCAGGTTCATCCCTGTCCTTAGAGGGGTCAGTCCCATCTGCTCTGGCACTTGGGGATGGGTGGGCTTTATGCTCCATTTTTCAGAAAGACTGCTGCTGACTCAATGCTTGCAGATAGTGGGGTCTGTGCCCTGGGGTTTTCAGAGATCCTGGCTGCCACTCAGTGCTTGGAGAGGGTAGGGCCTGTGCCCTGGCATTAGCAGAGAGCCTGACCTACCCAGACATTCAGAGAGGGTGACACCTTTACTCCAGTGTTTGAGAAGAGCATGGCCACTGCACAAGTGCTTGGAAAGGGTGGTTCTGCCAGTTCCTCAGGTCCAAACGACAAAACATTGATGCACTGTTGACTCTCAGACCTTGAAATTTGATGGGGCCTGTCCTGCTGATTTTCAGAATTGTCTGGGGACTATGACACCTGGTTTCCTTCCAATTTCTCCCTACTGGAATATAAATGTCTACCCTATGCCTGTCACATCATTGTATAATGGAAGCAGAAAACTTCTTTTCTAGACTTCACAGGTCCGTAGAGGGGGAATTATGCCCCAGGACAGCTTATGTACTTAGCTTTGTTACTGAAATGACTTAAGGCTTTTGGGATGTTGTGATGCAATGAATGTATTTTGTATGTAGAAAGAACATGTCTTTTGGTTGTCCAGAGGTTAGAGTGTGGTGGTTTGATGCTTTATGTCCCCAGAAAAAGATATTCTTAAACTTAGTCCATTCCTGTGGGTGCAAACCCATTGTAAGTAGGACCTTTTGGTGAGGTTACTTCAATTAAAAATTTATCCACCTCAGTCATGATGGGTCTTAATCCTATTACTGGAGTTCTTTAAAAGGAAAATGAAATTCAGACAGATTTAGAGGATATCAGAGGCAGCAAGAAGCTGAAATTCACCTGAACCAGAAAGAGTAGGGAGAAGCCAGGAGAAACCTCCATGTGCACTGCCATGTGACAGAGGAGCCCCAGACCAAGCATCTGGCAGCCAGCCCCAGAATGCCAGTCTTCAAAGAGATATCTTGGTGATATCTTAATTTTGGACTTCTCTTAGTCTCAAAACTGTGAGCCAATTAATTCCCATTTGTTTAAGCTAACTTACTGCATGGTATTTGCTTTGGCAGCTAGAAAACTAAATAGTGTTATATTCATATTTTCATCTAAATTTTACTGAATACCTGCTGTGCAAGGCATTTGTGCTTAGTGTTGAAATAGCAAGATGAATGAGTAACATAGTCCTCAACCTTCTGCCACCAGCACAATATTGCATATGTTTACACAGCAATTCTCAAGTAACTCTTCTGTCTTATTTTTTGACATATTTTGTTAGATGTAAGCTTCCTTAATTAAAAAAAAATGCTTGTCTCATTTTATTTTAAGTAAAATTCAAATTCCTTATCAAGATCTATACTAACCTCAAGGTTTGGTCCCTATTCATCTTTTCATCCTCATTGTATCATTTTTTCTCCATTTCCTATTTACCCTCCAGACCCACTGATTTTTAGGAGCATTGAACTTCCCAAACTCTTCTCAGTGTTTGTCTTTCCACTTGTAACAACATTTCTCATGGTAACAACTTCTAATTCTTTGGAACTCAGCTTTAATAGCAACTACTCACTTTAACTTCTGTTTCCACAGCAGAATTTGTCCACTTATTTTCTGTCTTGGCACTCAGTTGTCTCTATAGAACTTATCTACAAACTATATTAGATCACTAAATCGTTAGCTTATATTTTTGTAAGGTCAATCTAAATAGAATCTTTTTATTTCTGTTTGAATAACCACTGTATCCTGATATGATATTAATAAAATAGTACAGGCACATTATATTTCCTCCAAAATTTTTTAAAAAAATTCAATTGAATAAATGATTAGTTCTTACATCTAAATTGGAAATAAAAATTTTAACATACTTTACGAAATATTAAGCAAGAATCATTTGAGTATTAAGGTAAGGAAAGGAAAACTTACTATCACAAATTAGAGAAAAAAGTGATAATTTCACCTCTTTGCAACAAATAAGTAGGCTGATATTTTGTTCTCAAAGGCAGCTTAACTTCTAATGGTTTGGAAACTATTTTTCCCTCCCTGTTACATCTCCTTGATGCCAATTATGTGATTGGTCTAGAAGCTTCCTTAAATATAGATGTTCTTTCAACATTGGGTGGAAAATCCTTGTGAATTTAATTAAGAAGGAGTTTTGGACACACTCCAACTTCAGGACTCAATATTAGTTGTTGTAGTTAGAGAGGATAAAAGGTCCAGTGCTCTTTGCCCCTGTCAGGGAGAATACATTATCTTCTTAAAAACTGCCATTACTATATCAGGAGATGCTTTGCTAAGCTTAAAGCCCCATATAAAAAAGACTTAATTCCCACAAAATCTCAAGTACAACTAGTTTGTGCCATACCAACACTCTGAAAATCTCATGGATAACCAACACAGTAGAATTAGGGGTAAAAAACCTGAGCTGATATTTTTCTCTTTCAAGTACTGGATAAGAAACTAGGAAAAATTTCCCTGGTAAATGCCTAGTTAATGTCTTGTTATGTAGATATAGAATTTGTTTGCATTTTTAATAAATTATCTTAAGAAATGAAATTTTTGTTTTTCTGTTTTTAACATAGATTCCTTTTAAATAGATCTATGAAATAAGTAATAATTTTCTGAAATATTCAGAAAGTCCTATGGAGAAATGGACATAACATAACCATATGAAATCAAATTTATCCCCAAGGAAGAAGGTAGATTTTTTCCCCTCTGTGGTCATACTTGATAGGAATAGGGATTTCCAGGTGCTTATGAGTGAGTTAAAAAAGTCTTCATTCAGATTGGGAGGAAGGCTTCAAAAGGTAAAGCTGTGAATGGCTAGTAATGGAAACCACACTTATCAATTGTGGGTATTTTCTTTTTATGTAGATTTAATTTCGCTTGAACTTGTAAGAAATGAACAGTTAAAAAAAAACTTCTGCTAGCACCATATTTAGAATTGGTTTCTTCAACTATAAAATGGGGATAACAATATTTGTTATTATAAAGGTTAAATGCAATTCACTAAATTTGATTGTATATATAAAAATATATTTTGTTGAGTGATATATGTGTGTGTATATATGATCATAGCATCTGACACAGTTAGGCATAACAAATGATTGTGATTTTTATTATGATTTTTATTGTGATTTTATTATCCTTTCATTAATATTTTCTGCCTATTTTTATGGAATCAATGGAATGAAAAATTTGTTTTCTCCACATTTTGTTTTGTATTTTAGAGGGATATAAGCTTATGTTACATTCTGATATGCAGAAATTGAAATTTCAATACTTTATATTGAAACAAAGATTGATTATCCATATTGGTCCAGTCACTGTGCTACATATGCTTTCATATATTTTCGTTCATTAGATACTTATAAAAATCATGAGAGCTGCCACCATCTAATTTTACAAAAGTAAAAGTAGAACTAAGTGTCGTGACTATCACTTAATAATGCCCACCCCCCAGCTAGTTTTAGAAAAATATAGTGTTTTAGAAATAGGTTTTATCATAAGAAATGATTTTCTGTATATACAATTATTGCTTAAAACATGAATACTATAGAAACTTTGAGTAAGGTAAAACTGATTCTGCAATCAACTAATGATGAGGTTTATGTAAAACAAATAAACAATGGAATAAGCCTTTTGTTTTTAATGGCATTGACTCTAAAATTTTTAGTGAGGAGATATTTATAAGCAAATATAATTGTCAAGTAGCTGATTGGAGACGTCTTCAAGACAAATTCAGTATCATTGAAAATGAAAGGAAGAAAAGTAGACCTGATTTCATTCAGAGCATAATAATTTCTGGAGTAAACCTTGAGCCTAATGCAATAGTGGACCCTATTTGATGTCTGGGAGTCTACTATTTTTGAAAAGCTTGAAACAAATTGGTGTTCTATAAACATTTTTTTCCATTAAAAGAATAAATGAAAGGTTAGTTTTATAATATACCTTTTTTCCAATATCTGTTATTAATGTTTATAAAATTATACAATGAGCTAAAGAAATGGAAGATCATTCTGTACACTATGAGAAATATCATAAATTCTGGACCAAAATGAGAATTGTAAAAGAATAATTAGGGGAGTTAGCAAAATAGGTCATTTATTTATTCTGTTGTGGTCCAAAGTAGGAAGATTGGATAGCATTTAGTGTTTTATAGTAATCCATCGGGTTTAAACAGCAGAATTGCACAATCAAAATCAAATTTGAAAAAAGGACCCTATGAGCTGATATAGGAGCACAGATTGTTGGAGACATGAGTGAAAACAGACAGAACTGAGGTAGCCTATTGCAGTAAGCCAGGGAGGTAGTGAAGATAATCCAAATTGTGATATATTTTGAAAGTAGAGTCAACAGGATTTGTTAAAGTTAATTAATGACAGAGGAATTAAGGAATGAAGGATACTGTGAGATATTTATTCTTTACAATAGTAAGGAAGGTAGAAATATTTAATGAGATGAACAACAACCAAGTAGGAATAGGTTAGTGTGGAAAATTAAAAATTTAGTCCTATAAATACTGATTTGATATCAAATCAGTGATATTCTTTTGGTAGTTACAACATATAAGCTTATACACTAGAGGAGAGATATGGGCTACATATAGCAAATTTTGGATGCTTCAGTTTTTATAGGTTAGGAAAATGAGAAATATCCAAACAAAACACAATAAGAAGGAGGTTTCAGTGAGTTGGGAGGAAATCAAGGACAATGAACTTCGGTCTATAGCCTTCCATTCATTAGTTCTTCAACCAGTTTTAAATATGTAAAATACCTTAAATGGGTCCTTATGTTTACACTTTTGTGACTTTATACATCCTGAGCCTTTTCAAATAATTCACAACCCATTCTCTCTTGGTTTTGCCAATTCTCACATCTCCTTTTAAACTTATTTAAAACATTGCTTACTCTGGGACACTGCTCTGATCACAGTTTGATTTAAATGTGCCCTTAGAATCACATGAATATATTTATAAATAGCACTTATTATATTGGTTTGTATTTGTCTGACCTCATACATGTGTATCAAATCACTGAAGGGGGGAACCATCCTATACAACTTGGTAATCCCAATGTCCATGGTGGTTTGGTAGAAATAGAGGCTCCATTCATAAGTTTTGATTGAAGAAATAAATAAAAGATTAAGCTTTTATTACATGCAAAATATTTTCATTGTTTCTTAGGTAAACCATTTCTTTTTTTTTTTTTTTTTTTTAAGATTTTATTTATTTATTCATTTATCCCCCCCTTGCTGCTTGTGCTCGCTGGGTCAGCTAACCACGCCGTGCAGGCGGGCTTTCCTTCACCAGGAGGCCCCGGGAACCGAACCCGGGGCCTCCCATATGGTAAACGGGAGCCCTACTGATTGAGCCACAGCCGCTTCCCGAGGTAAACCATTTCTAAGATCTGATAGAAATACCGATTAAAGAATAGATGGAAACAAGGAAAAATGTTACGTACTTTGTACTTCCGGGTCTCACACAGAATCTAAAAGAACAGAAAGTGCTTTCTGTTATGTTCTAGTTCTATATTTTGACCATGGTGGGCAACTTACTCATTGTCATGACTATAACTGTCAGTAAGTCCCTGGGCTCACCTATGTACTTTTCTTGCTAGTTTATCTTTTATGGATGTTATTTATGTATCATCCCTTTTCCCCTAAATGATTTCAGACTTGTTCTTTGGACAAAATACCATATCCTTTCATGGTTGTATGATCCAGCTTTTTACAGGGCACTTATTTGGTGGATCAAAGGTCTTTCTTATGTTGGCCATGGCATATGACCACTATGTGGTCATCTGTAAGATGCTGCATTATTTGATTACCATGAGGCAATGGGTGTGTGTTGTGCTGCTAGTAGTGTCCTGGACTGGGGGTTTTCTGCACTCAGTCATTCAACTAATTTCTCTTCATGGGCTCCCATTCTGTGGTCCAAATATCATTGATCACTTTGTGACATGTACCTTTTATTAAAACTTGTCTGTATGACACCTATGTTGTTGGACTCTTAGTGGTGGCTAATGGAGGGCTGATCTGCAGTATTGTGTTTCTGCTCTTACTCATCTCTTATGGTGTCATTTTGCACTCCCTAAGGAACCGTAGTCTGGAAGGAAAGAGGAAAGCCCTCTCATTCTGTGGTTCACATGTCACTGAGGTTGTCTTCTTCTTTGTTCCCTGTATTTTTATGTACTTAAAACCTGCTAGAAACTTCCCTATGGACAAATCATTGAGTGTGTTTTATACAGTCATAACCCCCATGTTAAACCCTTTAATATATACTCTGAGAAATTCAGAGATGACAAATGCTATGAAGAAGCTTTGGAGAAGAAAAGTCAGATGAAGTAACAAATATGTGTTTCATCTACCACAAAGAGAGTCATTTTGCTTTAGGAAAATCTCCTGGAACCCAGAAACCACCTTAAATCTGATGCACCATTTTCTAATATTCAAAATCATCATTATTAAATTAAAGAATTCAGTATTAGGCCATGTTATTAAATATCATTTTTCCTAGTATAAATTCTCTAATGTCTTATTTGTCACTGTACCTAGACAAGCATAGTGAATAAAATAGGAAGGAATCAATTTTTAAAAAGTAATGAATTAATGATTGAAATATGTTTTTACCATTTCTTATAACTAATTTCTGCATTTTCTTTATTAATCTTTTTCTCATCAGTCTTTTATCATATAAATACTCATTTAATTTTATCCTTCTTATTATACTAGTTAAAATAGTTAACACTATGTAGGCTATCCCCTTTACTCAATTTCAGTTACATCATATATGACTTATAAGTTTGCATACTTCTTTTGATTTTTTAGAAAAGAATGTGTAATAGCAGCAGATAGTTTAAATAAAAGTGGACAAATAGTCAAATAAATACTTTTATAAAATATATGCATATGACACCATTAAATTAATAATTAAATATGGAAAATATAACATTATAGGAAGAAAACTTTTAATAATTCTAAATGAAAATCAGAATATTAAATAGTATTTTATTATTATTTCCATTATATAAATTATATATAGATATATACAAAACTATACATGAACAGAGATCTGACAGAAAAATCATAAAATGGTGTGTTGGAATTATGAGATTTTTTTCAATCATGCTTTAAAAATAAATATTTTGAGGAACTCAGGATATAAAGGGACATATCTGAGTACAGCGCAACTAAGGTTATTGGAATATTAGAAATTGTATAACAGTGTGAATTAAAAAAAACAGAGAAACTCAATAATCTACATTTAATGTGATTAATGGGATAAATTAAAGAGTAAGTTAATAATTTCACTCCATTATGAAAACTTCAGTTTTATACATACATTTGTTTTGTCAGGGCAATGCCTATAGCTGTGATATTCTAGCAAAGGAAAGGTAGACAAAATCAATCCACGTTGTGTGAAACATATTTCACCCAAGAATTCACGTGACCAGGTATAAAAAGACACAAGAGGGGGGAGGAAAGATGGCATCGGTTTAGGAGGTTACTCGTTGACTGCCTCTCTGGGGATGGCCGATTGTGGACTGGATCCTGCCTGAAGCTCAGTGCTGTGGGCACATGGAGTGAGAAGCTTGGGTCATCTAGAAGTGGGCAGATCTACGGCCAATGAGCGATCACTGGGGATTCATAACATAGAAAGAAGCAAGAAAACAAAATAAGAAGAAAAAGCATCAAAGAGAAAACTTAACACACACACAGAACCACCAGCTAAGTAAAACTCTAGAGGAGAGAGAGAAGTTAATCAACTGAATAAACCCAGCAATATAAAATGATGACTAGAGGACAAAAAAAATTGCAAACCACACTGAGAAACAGGAAGACATGGAACACTCCAAAGAACAAACTAAAAACCAGGAATATAGGCAGAACATCAAACAATTAATCAGAGATTCCCAAACAAATATCATGAACCAACTAAATGAAGTGAAGGAAGAGATTAAGGATATAAAGAAGACACTGGGAGAACATACTGAAGAAATTGTAAACATACACAAAAAGATAACTAATATGATGGTGATCAATGGCACAATCCAAGAAATCAAAAAAGATGCTGGATTCACATTACAGCAGATTTGAACAGGCAGAAGAAAGAATTAATGATGTGGAAGACAATACAGCTGAAATCAAACAGATAGTAGAACAGATAGACAAAAAGATAGAAAAAAATCCAACAGGGACTCAGGGAATTAACTGACAACACAAAACACACAAACATATGCATTATGGGCATCCCAGAAGGAGAAGAGAAGGGAAAGGGAACAGGAGT
The DNA here is from genome assembly GCA_026826555.1 of Tolypeutes matacus. Classification (NCBI taxonomy): domain Eukaryota; kingdom Metazoa; phylum Chordata; class Mammalia; order Cingulata; family Chlamyphoridae; genus Tolypeutes; species Tolypeutes matacus. The sequence continues at coordinate 10,031,455 of JAKSZT010001178.1, read as the reverse complement.
GTTGAAGGAAATAATGGCTGAAAACTTCCCTACCCTATTGAGAGAGATGGATGTGCAGATCCAGGAGCAAAGCGCACCCCAAACAGTATAAATCCCAAAAGGCCAACTCCAAGACACATAGTTGTCAAAATGTTCAATGCTCAAGACAAAGAGAAAATACTCAAGGGAGCAAGAGAAAAGAGAACCATCACATACAAGGGAAGCACAATAAGATTAAGTGCTGATTTCTCTTCTGAAACCATGGAGGCAAGAAGACAGTGGTATGACATATTCAAAGTACTAAAAGAAAAAAGCTTCCAGCCACTAATTCTCTATCCAGCAAAATTCGTATTCAAAAATGATGGAGATTTCAAAATATTCACAGATAAACAGAAATTAAGAGAGTATGTCAATGAGAAACTGGCACTTCAAGAAATACTAAGGAAGTTCTACAAGTTGAAAGGAAAAATCAAGGGAGAGAGTTGGAGGAGAGTTTAAAAACAACTAAAAAGACAAAAAGAGAAACAAAACAACATATGACATACATTAATCCAAAGAAAATATGGCTGAAGTAAGAAATTCGCTGCGAGTAATAACACTGAATGTTAATGGATTAAATTCACCATTCAAGAGACACAGATTGGCAGAATGTATAAAGAAATATGATCCATCTATATGCTGTCTACAAGAAACCCACCTTCAACCCAGGGATTCAAGGAGGCTGAAAGTAAATGGCTGGAAAACAATTTTACAAGCTAACAATAGCCAAAAAAGGGCAGGAGTAGCTATTTTAATATCAGACAAAATAGACTTTAAATGCAAAACTATTGTAAGAGACAAAGTTGGACACTATATATTAGTAAAAGGGGTAATCTCTCAAGAAGAGAGAACAATCACAAAAATTTATGTACATAATCGGGTTGCCTCAAAAAACGTGAGGCAAACTCTGGAAAAATTAAGTGGAGAAATAAATGCCTCTACAATTATAGCGGGGAACTTTAATACACCATTATCATCATTAGACAGAATATCTAGACAGAGAATCCAAAAAAAATGAAGACTTTCAAAAATACTTTAGAGGACCTGGACTTAATAGACATATACAAAACACTACATCCAAATACAGCAGGATTTACATTCTTCTTGAGTGCAAATAGATCATACTCCAAGATAAACCACATGTTAGGCCACAGAAAAACTCTTAATGAATTCAGCAAGATTGAGATCATACAAAGTAATTTCTCTGACCACAATGGAATGAAATTGGAAATCACTAAGGGCCAGAGAAACAGGTTACCCACAAGGATATGGAAGTTAAACAACACACCCTTAGACAAACAGAAGGTCAAGGAGGAAATCTCAAAAGAAATCATAACTAACTTGAAACTAATGAAAACGACAACACAATATATCCAAACCTATGGGATGCAGGAAAATCAGTACTGTGAGGGAAATTCATAGCCATAAATACATATATTAAAAAAGAAGAAAGAGCTAAAATTGAAGACCTAACTATACTTGGAGGAATTGGAAAAACAACAACAAACTAAACCTAAAGGAAGTAGAAAGAAGGAAATAACAAAGATTAGAACAGAACTAAATGAAATAGAGAATAAGAAAGCACTAGAAAAAATTAAAAAAACAAAACAAAAGCTGGTTTTTTGAGAATATCAATAAAATAGACAAACTTTTAGCCAGACTAACAAAGAAAAAAAGAGAGCAGGTACAAATACCCAAAATAAGGAATGTGCAAGGGGATATCACTACTGACCCCACAGAAATAAAGACTATCATAAGAGGATACTTTGAAAAATTATATGCCAACAAGAATGATAATTTAGAGGAAATTGACAAGTTTCTAGAAACAACCTACATTGAAGAAAGAAGAAATTGATGAACTCAACAGTCCAATTATAGGTAAAGAGATAGAATCAATCATCAAAAACCTCCCATCTAAGAAAAGCCCAGGACCAGATGGCTTCACAGCTGAATTCTGCCAAACATTCCAGAAAGAGCAAATACCAATTCTACTTAAGCTCTTCCAAAAAATAGAAGTAGAAGGAATATTGCCTAACTCATTCTATGATGCCAACATTACCCTAATACCAAAACCAAACAAAGATACCACAAGAAAGGAAAATTACAGACCAATTTCTCTAATGAACCTAGATGCTAAAATCTTCTACAAAATACTTACTAATCGCATTCAACAACATATCAAAAGGATTATACATCATGACCAAGTGGGTTTCATCCCGGGTTCGCAAGAATGGTTCAATATAAGAAAATCAATCAAGGTAATACACCACATAAAGAGATTGAAAGAAAAAAAATTACATGATCATCTCTATAGATGCAGAAAAAGCATTCAACAAAATACAGCACTCTTTCCTTGTAAAAACACTAAAAAGATAGGAATAGAAGGAAACTTTCTGAATATGATAAAGGGTATATATGAAAAACCCAAAGCTAACGTCAAATTCAATGGTGAAATCCTAAAAGCCTTCCCTTTAAGATGGGGAACAAGACAAGTATGCCCACTATCACCACTCCTATTTAACTTTGTCTTACAAGTACTTGCTCGAGCACTGAGGCAAGAAAAGGACATAATGCATCCAGATTGGAAAAGAAGAAGTAAAAATTTCATTATTTGCAGATGACATGATCCTATACATAGAAAGCCCAGAGATATCTACAACAAAGCTTTGAGAACTTATAACAGAGTTCAGTAATGTTGCAGGTATAAGTTCAATGCTCAAAAATCAGTAGCATTTCTGTACACCAATAACGAGCATCTGAAGGGAAAATCAAGAAAAAAATGCCATTTACAATAGTAAGTAACATAATCAAATACCTAGGAATAAATTTAACTAAAGATGTAAAGGACTTATATACAGAAAACTACACAACACTGTTAAAGGAAATCAAAGAAGACTTAAATAAATGGAAAAATATTCCCTGTTCATGGATAGGAAGACTAAACATCATCAAGATGTCTATCCTACCCAAAGTAATCTACACATTCAACACAATCCTAATAAAAATCAACACTATATTTTTTAAGGAACTGGAAAAGCTAACCACAAAATATATTTGGAAAGGTAAGAGGCCCCGAATTGCCAAAGACATATTGAAAAAGAAAAATGAAGTTGGAGGTATCACACTACCGGATTTTAAAACATATTACAAAGCTACAGTGATCAAAACTGCATGGTATTGGCACAAGGATAGACCCACTGAACAATGGAATAGAATTGAGAGTTCTAATATAGATCCTCACATATACAGTCATCTGATATTCGACAAGGCTAGCAAGCCCACACAGTTGGCATAGAATGGCCTCTTTAACAATTGTTGCTTGGAGAACTGGATATCCATATCCAAAAGAAAGAGAGAAGAATAACATCTCACACCTTATACAAAAATGAACTCAAGATGGATCAAAGATCTAAATATAAGACCCCAAACCATAAAGACCTTGGAAGATAATGTTGGGAAGCATCTACAGGATCTTGTAATAGGAAATGGGTTCATGAACTTCACAGCCAAAGCATGACCAGCAAGAGAAAAAATAAATAAATGGGATCTCCTCAAAATTAAAAACTTCTGCTCCTCAAAGGATGTTATTAAGAAAATAAAAAAGCAGCCTACCCAACGGGAGAAAATATTTGGCAAGTGTATATCTGATAAGAGCCTAAAATTCTGCATATATAAAGAAATCCTTCACCTTGAAAATAAAAAGACAAACAACCCATTTAAAAAATGGACAAGTGATCTAAAAAGACACTTCTCCAAAGAAGAAATACAAATGGCTAAAAATCACATGAAAAAATGCTCGACATTGCTTGCTATCAGGGAAATGGAAATCAAAACTACAATGAGATACCATCTTTCACCCATCAGAATGGCAGCTATTAAAAAAAAAGCAGACTCTTAGTGTTGGAGAGGATGTGGAGGAATAGGAACCCTCATCCACTGCTGGTGGTATTGTGGAATGGTCCAGCCACTGTGGAGGACAGTTTGGAGGTTCCTCAGAAAACTAACAATACATCTTCCTTATGATTCAGCTATTCTACTGCTGGGTATATACCCAGAAGAACTGAAAGGAAAGACACGAACAGATATATGCACACCAATGTTCATAGCGACATTGTTCACCATTGCCAAAAGTTGGAATCAGCCCCGGTACCCATCAACAGATGAATGGATAATAAAATGCGGTACATACATACAATGGCATATTACTCAGATGTAAGAAGGAATAAAGTGCTAACACACAGAATAACGTGGATGAATCTTGAAGACATTATGTTGATTGAAGCAAGCCAGGCATTGAAGGATGAACAATATCTGAGCTCACTGATTTGAACTGAGGAAAGTGAGCAGTCTCTTAGAACCATTGTCTGAAGATAGGATAACAAAGGAGAGAAAGAGAAGAGTAGGGTTTGAGCCATCACCCACATGGACATAATCTATGGTAAAGGGATAGAGTATAGTTGCATAATGAAGGATAGGACAGATGGGTAGTGATATTACTGGGTTTGGGGGTGCAGGGTTGACAGGTGGGCAGATTAGGAAGGGCAGGTTGGAATACTCAGGGCATGTAACTATGAATTTGTCATGTCATGAGTCAAGATAGGGGAGTGTCATATGCCCCAGGGGGATGGGGAGGAAGGAACAGTTAAGATTAAAAGGGGTATTTAGTGGTCATAAGAAAGGTTTTTCCTTACCTTACAGTAATGGACACTGGACATGTTAAATATCATAAAAATTTTTTAACTGTACCGTTTAAATGGTAAACTATACTGTAAACCATTGACATTGTTTAGTTGCTATATTTTACTATCTGTATAACAGTTATAACAATGCTAACATCCATAAAAAAAAAAAAAAGGTTTTAATATGGGGTTGGGAAGGGGGAGGGAGGTTGGGTATGTGGGAGTCTCTAGTATTCTCTGTGTGACTTTGCTGTGACCTAAAACTTCTTTGAACATTAAATGAAAGTTTTGGAGACACTGGGGAATGAGAGGGGGGAGGTGTCATGTTACACTGGACATCTGATAATACAGTGATAAAAGGAAAAAAGAGTAATTTTTTTAAAAAAGGGATTTTTTTTGTTTATTTCCCATTTTATTGAATGTCTCAATCTGCTAATTATATTTTATTTATTTTATTTTATATATATTTCTTCTGGGTTTCCTTGTACTTATCTCTTCCACTTAAGCTTATCATTATTATTTCTTTTCCCTATTAATTTTATTTGGTTATTATATGGGCTTCATGTTCAGGGAAGGTTTAGGTCACAGAAGGGTTACAATGGGGGCTGCAGAGGAGCATTGGTGGGGGGTGTCTGGGATGGGGAATCATGGGAATAAGTTTATCTGAATATACATTAAAGATATATAAAATTGTTTGAATGATCAAGGGATGGGGCATGGTCACGGTGGGTAGACAATCACACAATAAATGAGGGACTCTTAATTCCCAGCCTGGAGAGCTCTGCCACATTATCCAAAGGAGCATCAACAGTCCCCTGAGTGCAGGGGCAGTGTCTGTCAAAAGAGGATGGCCCACTGATGGGTTCTTGTTATTGATGACTAGCCTTATGATTCTTTGCTCTTGTAATTGAAACTTAGCCTACTGTTATGGGGTGCCTAAGGGGTGCCACCTGAGAGCCTCCTTGTTGCTCAAATGTGGCCTCTCTCTAAGCCAAACTCAGCTTATGAATACATTATCTTCCCCCAGCATGGGACATGACTCCCGGGGATGAGCCTCCCTGGCAACAAGGGATAAATATCAAGTGACAACTGGCAACATGATTGGAAAAAGACCTTGAATGAAAGGGGGAAAAGGTAAAGAGAAATGAGATTATGTGGCTAAGAGTCTTCAAAGAGAGTGGGAGGTCATCCCAGAGGTAACGCTTACACACACCACTGTAGGATCTCATAGAACAGCAAAGTGGACATCACCCCATACAGAGGGGCTCCTGAGGGCTCTGGAGACACCCAGGTCCTATATAAGGGGGGATAGCCCCAGAGACTGATGTCTTATTAGTGGGCTCTACTTTGTAATCTGTGCTCCTGAGAGTGACAGAGTAGGACTCAAATAAGTCCTACCTGCACATGGTCCAACATTCCCTTCTATTCAAACCTATATGTGATGCTGGAGTTTTTAGGTGTAATTCCAGAGACTGGAGCCTCTGGCCTACTTATGTGCCAGATGTGCGTGGAATCTTGGTGGAGCTGCAACTCCTACCCTACAGCTCAGTGGACTCATCCAAGTTACCTGGCGAGGAGACGACGATGGCAACAGCCATCCTAGGGATTGGAGAGGGCCTGCACCTGCAGGCAGGATAATCCCATCCACCGTATCCATGGGATGTAAGCCCTGTCTCACTTGGAGGTGGAGTGGACGTCACCTTCCCAGTCCCCTCAGGATTGGGGGAAGGGCTATAGACTAGAGTGGACTTAATGGAATTCTGTTGTAGACATATTGTGATTCAAGCAATGGAAGATATCATAACAGTGAGGTTGAGCTGGTGGCCACTGGACGGTTTTAGGGCAGGGAGGGGAAGGGCAGTTGAAAAACAGGGACTTTTTTGGGACTTGGGGTTTGTCCTGGGTGGCACTGAGGCAACAGATGTGGCCCATTTTACATCAGCATATACCATGCAGAACTGTGTGGGAGAGAGTGTGGTCTGTGATGTCAACTGTGATCCATGCTTGGTGGCAAGGCCCCAGGATGTGTATATCCATTATAGGTGATGTGCCACATTGATGAAGTATGTTTGTGTTGGATGTTATGGGAGGTGTGGGAGTTGGGGAACATGGGAATCCCTGTATTTACTGTGTAATATCTAGGTAATCAAATCACCTTTAAATATATATATATAAAGACACAATCAGTGGACTAAATTGAGCATCTTTTCTTCAGGAGGGATTCATATCTGATTTTTAATTATTTTTATTTTTTAAAAGATGGTTAGATTACATATGTGTTACACAATAATTACAGGGATTTCCATGTTCCCTACCTCCTACACCTCCCATAACCTCTGACATAGACATATTTCATTAAGGTGGCATATCACTGCAATGGATATACACATCCTGGGGCTTTACCACTAAGCATGCACCATAGTTCACGTTGTTGAACACACTCTCTCCCACACAATTCTGCATGTCATATGCTGATGTAACATGGCCTATATCTGTCATTGTAATGTCACTCAGGATAATTCCCAAGTCCGGAAAAAGCCCCTGTATTACAACTGCTTTTCCCTCTCCCTGCCCCAAAAGTGTCCAGTGGCCACTGGCTCCACCTCAATGTTGTAATTTCCTCAATTGCTTGAATCACAATATGTCTACAACAGAATACCAGTAAGTCAACTCTAGTCTATAGCGCTTCCCCCAATCCTGAGGAGTCTAGGATAGCAATGTCCACCCCACCTCCAAGTGAGAGGGGGCTTATATCCCATGGATAAAATGAATGGGATTATCCTGTCTGTAGCTGCAGACTCTCTCCATTCCCTGGAATGGCCATTGTCCATCATCATCTCCTTGCCAGAAGACTTGGGTGAGTCCATTGAGCTGTAGAGTTGGAGTTGCATCTCCACCAAGATTCCAGGCACAGCTGGTACATGGGCAGGCCAAAGGCTCCAGTCTCTGAAAGTACACCTACAAACTCCAGATGCAGTATAGGTTTGAATAGAAGGGTCTGATATACCATGTGCAGGGAGGACTAATTTGAGTCTAACTTTGTCCCTCTCATGTGCATAGCTTCCTAAGTATAGTCCACTGATAAGGCATCAATCTCTGGAGCTATCCCCCCTTATAAAGGACCTGGATGTCTCCAGAGCCCTCAGGAGCCCCTCTGTGTAGGGTGATATACTCTTTGGTGTTCTATGAGATCCTACTGAAATGTATGTAAACATTACCTCTGGGATGACCTCCCAATTCTCTTTGAATTCTCTTAGCCATATGAACTTATTTGTCTTTACCTTTTCCCCCTTTTAGTCAAGGTCTTTTTCCAGTCATATTGCCAGTTGGCACTTATTATTAATCCCTCATTGCCAGGGAGGCTCATCCCCGGGAGTTATGTCCCACACTAGGGGAAAGGTAATGCATTCATATGCTGAGTTTGACTTAGAGAGAGGCCACATTTGAGCAACAAGGAGGCTCTCAGGTGGCAACCCTTAGGCACCCATAACAGAAGTCTAAGTTTCTATTACAAGACCAAAGACACATAAGGGTAGTCATCAATATCAAGAACCCATTAGTGGACCCTCCTCCTTTGCCACACACTGCCCCTGCACTTGGGGTACAGTTGCTGCTCCCTTGGAGAATGTGGCGAGCCCTCCATGTTGGGAATTCAGTATTCACTCATTTATTGAGTGATTCTCCACCCACTGTGATCATGCCGACCCCTTGATCATTTGAACAATTTTATATATCTTACATGTATATTCAAGTGAACTTCCTCCCATGAAACCGCCATTCCAGACACTCTCCACCAATGATCCTCTCCTGCCCCTGTTGTAACCCTTCTGTGATCCAAACCTTTCTTGAAGATGAAGCCCATATAGTAGCCAAATACAATTAATAGGAAAATGAAACAATAACGATAAGTTTAAAAGGGAGTGAATCTTCAATTACTTTTTCGAAGCAATTTATGCTGTTGCCCAAGGAAAAAACAAGCTCTGCATTTATCAATATTGGTAGGAAAAATTTCTGAAAGACATTACTTTTGTTCCAAAATGAAAATTTGTTGGTCCAATGCAGTGAGTCCCTGAATCAATAGATCAATCTTGGAGAGGCATGGGCATATGTAATTTATAAGGATTCATATGGGATTTTGATAGGTACCAAAGTAATTTAAAGGTAACTGAGCATAGAGCAGAAAAAAGAAATTCAACGTTTAAGCCACTGATCTTCCTAAGTTATCACTTCTTTTCTTCTCTCTGAAGATTAACCTTTTTTTTTTCCAACTGAATTCTACCTATAGCTACTGATATGGCAATGAAAAACAGTGTGGGTGTATTCATTCTGCTTGGGATAACATAGAAAGCACTGTTTGCAGTTTTTTAATTTTTTAACTTATGGTACTATTAGGGAAATTTCTTATTTTGGCGATAGTTAAGACAAGCTGTATCACTGGGTTTCTCATGTGCTTCTTTCTAATATACCTGTCTTTGATGATGTATCCTCTCTACAACCATTGTCCCCAGACTGATTATGGAGGCCCTTGCTAGAAGAACACCATTTCCTATAATGAGAACTTGACTCAGGTCTTTGCAGCCCATTACTTTGTTAGCATGAAGATCTCTGTGCTCAGCTCATTATGTGATCGTTATGTGGACATTAGGAAGACACTATGGTATTGACCATCTGAACCGGTGTGTCTGGATTGTATTCATGACCTGGCTCTGATAAGATATTTTATCCATTCTTTAGTATAACTTATCCTACCTTTGAGATTACCATTCTGTGGCCCCACTATTTCTTTGACTTGCAGCCTTTGTTGAAACTTGCCTATCTGGGCACCTATGTTAAAAAGTGTCTAGTTGTGTCCAATAATGGGGCCAATTGCATGGTATGTTTCTTATACTTGAATTATCTGTTATGTAATTATTTTATATTCTTGGAGAAACTGCTGTGCAAAAGGGAGGCAAAAACTCTCTCCACTAGCATCTCCCACTTTGTTGTGGTTGTCATCTGCTTAGTTCCATGTATATTCATATACAAACACCTACTATCCAGGTTTCCAATTTGAATCTGATAGAGTTTCTGAATTGCTCATTGTATATCTCATCTAAATAAGAAAGAACTTTAAATAGAAGAGTTTAAAATAGGCCTCTAATTTATCTGAGAATAAATGTAAGAAAGAAGTGGATCAACACCTGAAATATTACAAACCTCAGTTGTAATCTATTCCCATTTCTATGGTTCCAATGATTAAATGCTTGCAGTTAACTGCATTGAATAAAACCCTGACATTGTTTTCTGAGTCTAGTTTGGTAATCCACTCATTCTGTTTACAATAAATATTTGTATTTCATGAGAATCTGGCCAATACATTTCTGAGCTTGAAGAAGCCTCTAGGAATTATTGACTCAGCTTCTTTCCTTTGGGAAATTCAATCATCTCCTTCAAAACTACTCTTTCCAAAAGTTTCCCAAACAAAACTGGGAACCATTCATTTCTCTAGAGCTGGGAGTTATTTAGGATTCTTTGACTGGAAGGAAAATTTAATGTGGAAATCTATTCATTACCTGGAAGCTTATGACACTAATGTACTATCTTAGTAAAAGAAAAGAGCTTTAGATTTGTATTTAATAGTTTGAATATTAAGCTCTGTTGTATTACTAATTAGCTCCGTGAACTTGAGTGAGGTGTTTTCCTTCTCTTGGGCTCAATTCCACATGTTTAAGGAGGATTAATAAAAATATTTAAATATTCCTTCTGTACTTTTAATGAGTCAGGGAATATTTCTTTTCATGTTATTTCACATGTTGTTTAGTATTTCTCTAAAAAAGAGAAACTTTTTTTAAAGCTAAGCCATGTTATTTCCATTTAGTTGTTGGAAAAGCTCAAGCTCAGAAATTGTAAGTGCCTTACAAAAACCCTTGCTCACAATTCTTCCAGTATATATTTAAGAAAAACGTTCAGGTTATGGGGCATAACTTTAGAAAAAAGTTTGCTGAGACACATGGGACTACAGTTTCCACTAATCCAGTCATTAAAAGTGCAAAACATGGGCAATCTATTAATGCCATTCTCCCATCCCTATTTTTCTCTCACCCCCATCCAGGCTTTTCACTTTATTCTCATTGAAGGTACATAGCAGGTATGATGTGCAAAGCACTTAATTCTTAGATCAGAGTAGTGGGTAGTAATATGGTCTCTCAGGCAAGAGACACATTTTGTAAAGTAATCTGTCCCATCTTGAATAGCTTGCAATTACATTTAAAAGCAAAAATTAAACATTCTTCTGGGTAAGTTAGTATACTCTCAGGTATATCTTTAAAAGTTAAAGGAAAATACAAAAGACCAGTATGAAATAATTCTCTTACCTTTTACATCTCTCACTTTAAAACTGGATTAAAAATACAAATGGGAACAGAATAGTGAGATGCCAATATTAAGTGTTTTGAAACAAATGATTGTTATTAGTTACTTTATATAATCAACAAATTGAAAATTAAAAAGATGAAGAAACCTAAGTTCATGCAGCAATTTAGTTGTGAAGCCAGGACTCCCATATGTTTCACCTATGTGCACTTTTAACTGACTTCAAAGACTTCATGCCTATACAAGAGATGTGTTTCAACAAATCATACCAAGGGAATGGTGTTTCCTCACTTGCAATTCAAAAAGTGTTGGAGTTCAATTAATTGGCCCCTTGCTTTGCTTTTGCCCTTGGACTGTCTGAGCTGGGTGGCTCATTGGACAATCCTTTGGGACTGGGTAGGGAGTAAGGATTTCCTTAGAGCTGCTGATGCTGAAAGCTTGCATTAGACATTGAAAATTTTGGTGGGAATTACTATAAATATGCAATGTAGACTGGATACATTTGACTCATGCTTCAATAAAGGAGAAACCAGGAAGAGAGCTGACATTTCAATCTAAGAGTAAGGGAATAGTTTCTTCCATAAAGATGTTTCATGAACCATACTGAGAAACTTCTCCTATTTTTCATATGCCCCATCCTGTGCTGTAGATACTGTTGTTTTGTTTAACTCAGTGTTTCTAGGAGGAACCATGTCAAATGTGGGCACAGACAGGCCCCTCAATGAATTCCCTGCCCCCCATAACTTCCTGTGATAGAAAGTTTTGCTATAACACAATGAAGTGTAGTTTTCATGTTTTATCAATACTTCATATGATTAATTAAAGTACAGAGGTGGGAATGCTCTTATGGCAATATGACACAGAAGTATCACTGGTTTAGGGTGTTGGATGGGGGTGCTTTCGGGACAGGGCGGATCTGGAGCAGGCTTCTAGGGAGTGTGTGAGTTTTGATCTGGCCATAATGGTTTGTATCAGAGGACGGAGACCCATACAATGAGCGGGAAGAAGATGGACTCCCATCTCTGGGAGGAATGATTCGTTCAGAAATAGCCAGGTGGGCATCTCTTAGAGCAAGGGTGGTTCCTAATAGGGGAGGACAAACCAGTGTGTCAAGGCCTCTTGTTACATGTAAGTATGAATCTTGTCATCCAGTGAGTCAAGCCAGGGGGTCATCATGAGCCTCAGGGAGATAGGGAGGGAGGAACAGAATAGATCAAAATAGTGGTCAGTGGAAATGTTTTTCATTACCTTACAGTGATGGACACAGGACATAGTAAATATCATCAAAATTTATAAAAGTGTACAGTCTAAAATGTAAATAATACTGTAAGGCATTGACAATGTTTAGTAGCTATTTTTCACTATTTGTATATCAGTTATAACAATGCTACTGTCCACATACAAAAAGATTTTAATATGGGGTGAGGAAAGGGAGAAGAGGTTGAGTCTCTTGTATTCTGTGTGTGACTTTGCTGTGACCTAAAACTTCTTTGAAAATTAGATGATAAATAGTGAGACCCTGGGGAATGAGAGGGGGAAGGTGCCATGGTACATACTGGACACCAAATATTGCAGTGATAAAAGGTAAAATATATAAAAAAAAAATTTTATTTTATTATTTTTTCACCTTTTTAATATTCCAATCCTTTAATTTAATTTAATTTATTTTTTTTAAGTTTTCATGTATTTTATCTCTTACATTTAAACTTATCATTATTATTTCATTTTCTTATTAATCATATTTGGCTATTGTATTGGCTTCATCTTTAAAGAAGCTTTGGCTCACAGAAGGGTGACAACTGGGACCTTACATGTCTTTGCTCTTGAAATTGAAACTTAGCCTATTGTTATTGGGTGCCTAAGGGTTGCCTCCTGAGAACCTCCTTGTTGCTCAAATGTGGCCTCTCTCTAAGCCAAACTCAGCATATGAATGCCTTATCTTCCTCCCAGCATGGCACATGATTCCTGGGGATGAGCCTCACTGGCAACGAGGGATTACTACCAAGTGCCTACTGGCAATACAACTGGAAAAAGAACTTGAATAAAAGGGGGAAAAGGTAAAGACAGATGAGTTCATATGGCTAAGAGACTTCAAAGTGATTCGGGAGGTGATGCCAGAGGTAACGCTTATGCACATATCAGTAGGACCTCAAAGGCTTCCAATGTGGATATCACCGCAAATAGAGGGGCTCCCGAGGGCTCTGGAGACACCTAGGTCCTATATCAAGGCACAGAGCTCCGGAGTTTGGTGCCTTATCAGTGGGCCCTACTTTGGAATCTGTGCTCCTGAGAGTGACAGAGCTGGACTCAAATATGTCTTCCCTGCACATGGTCCATCTGTCTCTTCTGTTCAAGTCTATATGCGGTGCTGGAGTTTGTAAGTGTACTTCAAAAAACTGGAGTCTTTGGGTTGTCCATGTGCCAGCTGGGCCCGGAATCTCAGTCAAGCTGCAACTCTTACTCTACAGCTCAATAGACACACCCAGGACACCTGGAGGGGAGATGATTATGGACAGTGGCCATCCCAGTGAATGGAGAGAGTCTGCAGCTGCAGGCAGGATAATCCCATTCCTCATATCCATGGGATATAAGCCCCCTTTCACTAGGAGGTGGAGTGTACTTCACCATCCCAGACTCCTCAGGATTGGGGGAAGAGCTAAGGACTAGAGTGGACTTACTGGTATTCTCTTATAGACATATTGTGATTCAAGCAATGGAAGAAATTACAACATTAATGTGGAGCCAGTGGCCACTGGATGCTTTGGGGGCAGGGAGAGTGAAAATCAACTGTAATACAGGGCCTTTTTCTGGACTTGGGAATTATCATTAGTGACATGGTAATGACAGATATAGGCCATTTTATATTATTATATAACATGCAGAAATGTGTGTGAGAGAGTGTGGTCTACAATATGAACTATGTTCCATGATTAGTGGCAGAGCCCCAAGATGTGTATATCGATTGCAGGTTATGTGCCATACTAATAAAGGATGTTTATGTGGGAGGTTGTGGGAGGTGTGGGAGGTAGGGAATATGGGAATCTCTGTAATTTTTGTGTAACATTTATATAATCTAAGTATCTTTTAAAAAAAAATTAAAAAAATAAAATAAAAGCACAAAGTTACTAGAGTCACAGTGGAATGAGATACAGGCCATTAAATATCTTCCCATAACCTCCAGAATGGGGTGAAAGAGAGTGTAAATTACAATGTAAACTATAATCCATTCTTAGAGGAAATTGCTCCAAAATGTATTCATCAATTGTAATGAATGTACCACACTAATGAAGGATGTTTTTAATGTGGGAAAATGTGGGAGGTGTAGGGAGTGGGGTATATGGGAATCCCCTTTATTTTTTATGTAACATTAATGTAATCTAAGTATCTTTTAAAAATAAAAAAAATATATATTAAAAAAAATTAAATGAGGGATTAATACCAAGTGCCAACTGGCAACACAACTGGAAAAAGACCTTGAATAAAAGGGGGAAAAGGTAAAGACAAATGAGTTCAAGTGGCTAAGAGACTTCAAAGAGAGTCGGGAGGTCATCCCAGAGGTAACTCTTACGCACACCTCAGTAGGAGCTCACAGAACATCTAAGTGCCTATCACCCCACACAGAGGGGTTCCTGAGAGCTCAGGAGACACCCAGGTCCTATATAAGGGGGGATAGCCCCAGAGACTGATGCTTTATCAGTGGGTTCTATTTTGGAATCTGTGCTCCTGAGAGTGACAGAATTAGACTCAAATAAGTCTTCCCTGCACATGGTTCACCAGTCCCTTTTATTCAAACCTATATGTGATGCTGGAGTTTTTAGGTATACTTCCAGAGACTGGAGCCTCCCGCCTACCTATGTGCCAGGTGTGCATGAAATCTCGGTGGAACTGCAACTCCTACCCTACAGCTCAATGGACTCATCCAAGTCACCTGGTGAGGAGACAACGATGGGCAATGGCCATCCCAGGGAATGGAGAGGGCCTGCATCTGCAGGCAGGATCATCCCACCCACCATATCCATGGGATATAAGCCCTCTCTCACTTGGAGTTGGAGTGGACATCACCATCCCAGTCCCCTCAGGATTGGAGGAAGTACTATGGACTAGAGTGGACTTGATGGTATTCTCTTGTTCACATATGGTGATTCTAGCAATGCAAGAAATTATAACAATGAGGTGGAGCCAGTGGCCACTTGACACTTTTGGGGTAGTGAGGGGATGAGCAGTTGAAATACAGGGGCTTCTTTGGGAGTTGGAGGTTGTCCTGAGTACCGTTGTGGCAACGGATGTAGGCCATTTTAAATCAGCACACACCACTCAGAACTGAGTGCGAGAGAGTGTGGTCTACAGTGTGAACTGTGGTCTATGGTTAGTGGCAAGGCTCCAGGATGTGTAAGTTCATTGAGGGTGGTGGGCCACACTTGTGGGAGATGTTTGTGTGGGATGTGGTGGGAGGTGTGGGAGGTGAGCAACATGGGATTCCCAGTGGGTTCCGTGTAATATTTTGGGTAATCTAAGCACCTCTTAAAATATATGTATATGTATATATATATATATATATATATATATATATAAATAACATTTTTGTAAGCAAATACATATATATGCATATATATTTATATATCATTTTGCAAATATTTGTATGTATTGTGAGAATTTTGATTTTTACCCACAATAAAAGTAAATTAAAAAAAAATAAAAAAAAATAAAAATTAAAAAAATTAAAGATGAAGCTATGAATAATGTACTTTAATAGAAGTCATCTATTTGCTCATAGGAGGTAAGTCTTTTAGTCTCTGTGAAATATTTTCTCCCCATTGCCTCCTCAATAGTGCTCAGATCGACTCTATATTCAGTTTGCCCCATTCAAAATGATGGAGCACCAGACAGTACTTGAAAATGAAGAGTTGGTCCAGGGTTCATAAGCCTTCCCTGGCTTCATTGCAACACTAAGGTACTTCTCAAAAGCCTCTCTTTACTTCTAAGGGGAGAGTAACTACATCATGTTTTTGAGGCCAATCTAGAGAAATTTCTGTTCTTTAGGTCTCCTCATTTGAAAAGTTTAAGTTTTGTGGTGCTGTTTCTGAGTCATAATATCAGAGAGGGCTGCACTTCACACTGGTCTTGGTTATGGTTCACAGAAGGGTGGGGGAAGATCATTGGTGTGAGGTGTCAGGGATGGGGTATGCATGGGAGGAAGTGCTTCTGAGCATAATCTTAAGGTATATAAGAATGTTCAAATGTTCACGGGGCATTGTCACAGTGGGTGGAGAATCACTCAATAAATGAGAGAATATTGAATTCCCATCAGGGAGAGCTCCACCATATTCTCTAAGGGAGCAGCAATAGTTCCCCAAGTGCAGGGGCAGTCACTGGTGAAGGAGGATGATCCACTGATGGGCCCTTGATATTGATGACTATCCTTATGAGTCTTTGCTCTTGAAATTGAAACTTAGCCTATTGTTATGGGTTTCTTAAGAGTTGTCTCCTGAGAGCCTCTTTGTTGCTCAAATGTGGCCTCTCTAAGCCAAACTCAGCATATGAATGAATTACCTTCCTCCCAGCTTGGGACATGACTCCCAGGGATGAGCCTCCCTGGCACTGAGGGATTGCTACCAAGTGGCAACTGGAATGCTATAGGAAAAGACCTTGAATAAAAGGGGGAAAAGGTAAAGAAAAATGGGTTTTTATGGCTAAGAGACTTCAAAATGTGCCAGGGAGTCATCCAAGAGGTGACATTTATGCACATCTCAGTAGAATCGCATAGAACTCCAAAGAGGATTTCACCCCAAATAGTGGGGCTCCTAAGGGCTCTGGAGACACTGAGGTCCTATGTCAGGGAGGATAGCTCTGGAGGTTTGGTGCCTTGCCAGTGGACCCTACATCGGCTTTGTGCACCTGAGAGTGACAGAGTTGGACTCAAGTATGTCTTCCCTGCACATGGCTCATCTGTCCCTTCTATTCAAACATATACTTGGTGCTGGAGTTTGTAGGTGTAGTCCAGAGACTTGAGTCTTTCGGATGTCCATGTGCCAGCTGGGCCCAGAATCTCAGTGGAGCACCAACTTGTACTCTATAGCTCATTGGACTCACTCAGGCACTCAGGACAACTGGTGGGTAGATGATGATGGACAGCGGCCATTCCAGGGATGGGAGAGAGTCTGCATCTGCAGGCAGGATAATGCCATGTGTCTTCCCCATGAGATATAAGTACCCTCTCAGTTGGAGGTGGAATGGATATCACCATCCCAGACTCACAAGATGTGGGGAAGGTCTATGGACTAGAGTGGACTTACTTGTATTCTACTATAGATATACTGTGATTCAAGTAAGGAAGAAATTATAACACTGATGTGGAGCCAGTGGCCACTGGAGGCTCTTGGGGCAGGGAGAGAGAAAAGCAGTTGTAATATGGGGGCTTTTTCGGGACTTGGGAATTGTCCTGAGTGACATTGCAATGACAGATACATACCATTTTATATTATCATAAAACATGCAGAACTGTGTGGGAGAGTGTGTGGTCTACAATGTGAACTATGGTCCATGCTTAATGGCAAAGCCCCAGGATGTGCTTATCAATTACAATGAATGTGCCACACTATTGAAGGATGTTTATGTTAGAGGGTGTGGAAGGTGTGGGGGGTGGGGCATATGGGAATCCCTATATTTTTTGTGTAACATTTATGTAATCAAGGTATCCTTTAAAAAACATAACTAAATAAAATAAAACACTTGGTAACACTTGCCCATGACACACAACCTCATACCCTCCGATTCTGGGGCCAATAATAGTGCAGGGGGTCACAGGCAAAAAGTCAGACACCTGTGATGATATCTTGATCTAAAGATACTTTCTAACATTTTTCTCACCTACCCCTATATGTCTTTCAGTATCCTATTCCCTGGCTTTTCCTTCCCTGCTGTCTGTGCAATATCACTCTACTCTCTCCTTCTCTGACTTCATTCAGTTTCTGTCCTTTCTTCACTTCATTATTATTCATTATCTAGTTACTTTTTTCAATGAAGTTCATCTGAGAATGAGGTTTACAAAATTTGATTTTGAGATAAGATAAAGACAGGAACTTAAGGTATCATTTGTGAAAAAATTATTTTTTCAAGGAGGTTATTTACACGGACATTCAATATTTGAAGTATTATATGACAAGAATGGTGTACGCTAGACAGAGAAGCCATCTAACAACATTCTGACCATTTTCTAGCCCAATTGAACTTGGCAAATCTCTGTGTATCACAGATCAAACTTTGTACCTTAAAGGGAATAGTAAAATTATCAGATTTACCTCAGAAGAAAATATGCAGGACAAGTGAAATAAAAATGCAAACCAGTTTAAAGTACAAGGTCATAATACAAGAATAATATGTAATTCAGATTATCTCATTCAATTAAATACTTATTTACGGAGTTTATAGTAAAATAGGCACCTAAGGTTTAGAGATAGATTTTTATTTGTCAGGGAAACAAAAGAAAAAACCTTGGAACTAGATATAGACTTTTGGGACAAGAAATAGTTTTAACTGGTTATACTGTCAAAAAGTAAAAGAAAAATTAATATTAAATAAGAGAAAATAGCATGCTTCAATACTAGGACGCACCCTACCCCCAGCTGAATATGTAGGAGAGTCCATGAGTGTTAGGAAATATGTCTGAATTCAATGATAAAACGCTGAGCTCTTTTTTGGTCTGAGCCAAGGCATCTATCTTGTTAAGTGCTGAATTCCTATGATCATGTCCTCAAATATCTTCTGCGAATTTAAAACAAAACAAAATAGTATTGAATGATCATGGCTATTCATTATCTACCCACAAATTTATCTCTCAAAACTTTTACATTTAATGAATGCAGTTTTTACGAAGTTCATTTCTATGTTTACATAAAGTAATGTGTGCTTTTCCACTTCTTATAATCTTTTACTCACATTTTTCACTTAACTGCTCCTCACAGCCAAAAGCACCCTTTTTTTGTCTTTAACATCCGGTAAGAAAATAATAAATCCAATTAAGTAATAATGAATTTTTTCCTTTGTATTTATCAGATAACTGGAAATGCCATTCAGAGCTACTAGTTACCAAAATATAACTAATGTCATCACACTTAACTAATATTTCAGCTGGATTTCAAAATCTTGAAGTTTTATTTAAATCACATAGCTTTATTAGGGTAAATGTACAATTTGTGCTAATAATTTTGAAATATTCTCATCAAGGAAACTCAGATTCCTTGAACACTTGAATTCCAAAGAATTTTCTTGGAAACTTCAGTTTCATACATATAAAACTGTAATTCCACTACTTTCTCATATTTTAACCTTTGTTGATCAATTAATTCGCTCTCTAGGAATCTCAACTTTTGGGACCACAATTCATTTGGCATTACCACATACAGTCATGTAGAATTCTTGTGTTATTAATGATCTTATATAGAATTATGTTACCCCTCCAGTTTGACTGTAAAAAGTTTGAGGACATATTTCCACTATAGCTATCTCAGATCTGATTTGTTTCTTAATACATATATTTTAACTGACTTCATGGTGTTTATTGATTGATTAGTCAGAAAAGGGGAAAGTATATAATAACTCATATTAAAATAAATTCCAGATCATTTGAGATTAATATTTAAAAGTATAGCAATAATAGAAGATGAAACAAAGATGTTCTCTTCCTTAATTGAAAGGTTAAACTAAACTGCAAAGGGAAAATGTTTTGATAAATTTTACTGTATAAAAATTAATAATAAAAAGGAGGTCCTCAAAATATAAAGATACTGAAAATTAATTGAAAAATATAGGCATAATTCAAAACATAAAACACAAGAGGAAAAATATGTAGAGAAAAATATTATTCTATCATTGGTAATCAAGCAATTGTATGCCAGTATTTGTATTCTATTAATTGAACGAAAATGATAATGTTTGATTTCCATTAGAAAACTTAACCATATTCTGTATTTTTAAAGCAGTTGAGAATAATGGTCCAATTTGTACCTAAAATGTATAACCTTGAAAAACTAGAAAATTATATAAGGAACTGACATTTAGTTCTGGACAGTGGGATTGGGAAATCATGAATTTTTTATGGACATTTTATTTTTCAACCTCAAATATATTGTAAACTTTGTATATTTTGTTGTGTAAATATATTGGTTCTCTATTAGATATAAAAATGCTTCTAATAAATACTGATAAAACAAAATTGGAAAGCTATTTGAAAAGCTACCTATAACTATAAAATATTCATATCATTGACACAGTAATCCCATGGGTTTGTTTTGATGAAATTATTAAAAATAAGGAAAAGTCAATGACTGTAAACAGATTATTCAAAAGTATTTTATGGGTAATATTTTGAAAACCATTTAAATAAATAAAAAACAATTAAATGAATATTTACTATTAATACATTTTTTTTCTATGTGAATTTACAACTACTAAAATGCTATGGAGTCATTTGGGCTCATTTAGGCATTTTCAGTGCCTTGTTTTGTCTTAAGCTACATGGATGTCGTGGTGGGTTACAATTGCATTACGGATGCCCTTTAGAAATATGGATAAAGGCTTTTAACCATCCCAAATGAAAATCAGAATGTGTAATATTAAAGTATGATTACATTTTTATAGAATCGATTGTATGTTAACCTAGACTAGAACAACGAAAAGATGATAGAGTATTTCTGAAATGTACTTTTAAAAATATTTTTAAAAGAAACAAAAATGAGACAAAAACAAAACCTCTGAAAGATAAGGGTAAGAAAATCATATATGAGAAAAGATATTATTTATATGAAGTGGTACTTCAGGTTGGATCCATAGGATGTGAAACTAAATACCATGCAACTAACATAAATAATGAATCATTTCACATACATAGAAACTTCCCTCAATAATGCCAGCTGCAGTAAATTATTTAAGCATTTCATGTGTTCTGATGGACAATTAAGGTAAAATTATGGCCATGGTGAGCCAAAAGTTAGATAAATAATTTCTCTTTAAAGACTAACCCACCCAAAATACTTAAGAGGTTAGGATTAATGAATGCAAACTGGTGGCCAAATCAAGAAATACTTGTCTCAAGAAGGAATCTCCAAATTTAATGTTTTTGAATTATATAGGAATATTGGTTTTCAATTATTGAACAGTATCTATGCACATATATATTATATACATATACTTACACTTAAAGTATCCATTAGAATCTGAAATTTTCATATGTAGAAAACATTTTAAATTATTAGTGACTTGCTTAAGGTGAACAATAAAGTCAACAATTCTCAGACCTTGGCCTTATAATTAACAACCTGCAAGATTTTGTTTTTCATACGAAAATTTTGGTTTCACCCAGGAAGTCTCCATGGTAAAAGCATGGGCATCCGCACTTTTTTAAAAGTTTCCATATAATTATATTGCATGATAAAGCTTGAGAAATACTATATTATAGTGCTCATGAAATTAGAACTACAAAGTATTAATGCAGAGTCCAAGTACACTGCATCTGCCAAATAATAACTTTCTCTATTTTCTTTGCAGATAAACCATTTTCAACTGTGCCATTTCTAAGTTAACCATACCGTGGATCTGAATAGCAGTGTGAATGAGTTCATTTTGTATGGGTTCACACAGGATGCTATAAAGGAGGAAACAGTGTTTGTGGTCTTCTTGTTTATCTATCTTGCAACTGGCGGCGAATTTACTTATTATGATGACCATCAGATACAGTTGGTTGCTTGCGAGCCCCATGTATTTCTTCCTTTTCTACGTATCATTTTCTGATGCCTGTTTCTCCACAACCACTGTGCCAAGGTTGATTATAGATGCTGTATCAGAGAAGAAAGTCATCTCCTACAATAAGTCCCTAATCCAGATCTCTCCATTTCACTTCTTAGGGTGCATGGAGACCTTGGTCCTCATCTTTATGTCCTTTGATCACTATGTGGCCACTTGAAGCCACTACGATATATGATATACAACCATCATGAGCAGACATATCTGTGGTGCCTTGCTGATTCTGGCCTGGGTGGGATCAAGTATCCATTCTTTAACACAGACTTGCTTGGCTTTGAAATTACCTTTCTGTGGCCCTAATGCTATTGACCACTATTTCTGTGATCTGCAACCTCTGTTGAAACTTGCCTGCATAGACACCCATGTCATAAATCTACTCATAATCTTTAATAGTGGGGCCATATGTATGGTGATTTCATAATCCTGATCATCTCTAATATTTTAATCTTACATTCTCTGAGTAACCAGTGTGCAGAAGGAAGAAAGCCCTGTCCACATGCATCTCTCACATAACCATGGTCACTTTATTCTTTGTTCCATGTATATTCACATACACTCACTCTCCAACCACATTTCCGGTGGTGGCATTGTTTTACACTATTGGTACACCTTTGGTCAATCCTTTGATTTATACTCTGAGGAATGCAGAAGTTAAAAATGCCATGAGAAAATTATGGTGCAGTAAACCAAGCATGTGCAGCAGAGTAGAATTCACTCACAAATTCTAACTGACAGAGAAGAGAAAATGTTTTCATCATTATGCAGAAATGAATCTTCTCTAAGTAAAATTTTAGGAGAAGTAAGCTAATGAACACTGAGCACCGACCTCTATTTAATTTGAACTGATATCCCATGGAGTGCAAAACATAAAATGCAGGAAGATTTATGGAAACCCAAGTCCACTTCCTTTCTATTCTTTGCATTGCAGCTTGTGAGCCAGATTCCATTGTGTCTATGGCTTTAGCTCCATGTTTTATACATATCCTTGGTTTGCTTTACCTTCTCTCTTTAGGCCTGTTTATTGCCTAAACCATTTTGTTGGCAATCAGTCCTGATGCCACTGAATCTAGATCATATCTTTTGGCTCAACAGTCTGTGAAATCACTCCAATCAACTACTTATGCTTCCAAAGAATCATATATATCACCTTTTAAAGCCCGTTTTGACTCTTGGTTCCACTGAATCATCCTTAAATGTGATCTTTCATCCAACTATTGAATACATATGATAAGAGAAAACTTCTAACTTCTTTTTCAAATAAGGGTAATTCTTGGTATAATAAACATATTCATTGTATTGAGCGATAATCTCTGTCTATGTACTTTGATATTTTTGTTCATCATGTTAAACATTATATATTTATAATAATTCATTTTCTAGATTTTGGGGGAGGTGTAATTTAAATTAGTGGACTCTTCTCAAAACTCTTGTTTGGTGAATTTGTATAAAAAGTATAATATTGTGAGTATAATATTATAATACATTATTTATAATATAAATAATCAACTCTTCAAAAAAAGGATCATATATAATGAAAAGGGCATTGACTGATACATAAAGCAAGGGCTTTGCAATATCATATAAAATAAAAATTTAATCCATACAAAAAGAGAAGGTATTTTTAAAAGTCTGTACAGAACATTATATCATGGAAGAAATATTTATAATTAAGCATTGTGTGCAATCTTAAGGCAGAGAGTAGTTCACTGATTATTAGGTAGGACTCCCAAGCCAGTTTTCCTGGCAGATGCACTAAAATGTTAGGAGGGATATTTTGGTTCATGGCTACTTGAGGCCATGCCCTCTTATGACACTTGTTGAAATTCTACCTTTCTCAAGAAAACATCTCATACTTCTCGGTGGGCGCCGCAGCGCAGACCCAGCTGCGTGGAGGCCTTGGCGCAATGGCGGAGTGGGGGCGGTTGGCGGGTTCCGGGATTCTAGGCGAGCAGAGGAGATCACCCAGTCCTGGTGTCCTCCTGCGGGGTCCGGGGGTGGGGAAGTCCCCGACGAGGTCCTCCAGCGCTGCGCGGAGCTGCAGGCCCTCGGGGTGCAGGAGGCCTGGTTCGCCAAGAGCAGCTGCCTCCGACTGCTGGGCCCCGCTGAGCGGCAGCTAGATGCCTGCGCTGCTGTGGAGGACGCGGTGGTCCGAGGAGGGGAAGAAGGAGGGCGAGGCCGAGATCCAGGAGCACTGGCCCAGGCATCGGTTTTCCAAATGGGATCTGCAGAGGCTGGGCAAGGCCGAGCAGGATGAGCAGCTCTCCCTGTGAGCTGCAGGAGGAGGCAGCGGCCGCTGCACAGCCAGAGCACAAGCAGCAGAAGCTGTGTGGCACCTTTTCCAGAATTCGGCATGTGATCAGCTCCCTGTGTGGAAAAGTTCCTCCACCTCGGAACTCTAGAGCTCCCTGAGACTGACACTAGGGTCCTCTAACCTTGCTACTTCAACGGAAAGTAGCTCATCTGTAGCGACTGATTTGCAACCCTTTCTGGAAGCCATAGCTCTGCATGGTAAAACCTATTTCTTTGGAAAAAGGTTTCATGTTTAGAGTTAGGTCCAAATACAATGTCTGTTTTTTTTGTTTATTATAGTGAACACTACCCTAGAAATGTTTAAATAGAATGTAAGCTAAGAATTTAAACGGGGAATTTTGGACTGTCAGAACATCCTAAAGATTATGTTTTTAAGAGTGTTAGTTTGAGCCTATTGGTGTTATACTAATAGAATCCTTCTGAAACTTTGATTAGAATTTATTGCTTTACATTTATAGATTGTACATGTTTTCATGCTCATTTCTGAGTTGAAGAATACATTTTGTGTCTTAAGAATGCTGTTGCATTTCTAAGTGTTTGGAGAGCTTGGTTGGTGACCAGGAAAGTAAGAATTGGATTCTTTCTCATGGGAACTCCCTTGAGAGTGATCTAATGTGCCTGTTGAGGGTGATTGCTGATGGCCACAGTAGGTGTGCGTAAGATGAGAAGACTCTTTATGCCTACTGTCACTTAGATCTTTCTTGCATTGTTAGTCAAGGCTGTCAGAGATGCAGTCAGTGAACAGGTCTATCATCACCACCCCAAGCCAGACCTATCATCAAAAGCCATTCTTTGCCAAGGGAGTTGAGTACAAACTGGAGAAGCCTGGGGAATGTAGTCAGTGGCAAGTCTATTGTCATTTGTTGCTCTCTGATGTAGACTTCCAAAGAGGACTAGGAGCATTACCTTCTGTATGACAATTTTCAAACTGAGGGAAATATAACAAGAGTGAAATATGACTTGGTTGAAACCAAGATGAAAACATGAATCAAACAAGTGACTAACCAAATGGAAGCAATCAGTGAGTTAGGTCTGAGTCCTGTTAACAAGCTGACCTTTGTGGGGCACAGAGTAGGTCTTCTAAAACAAAATAATTTGATTATCAAAAAGTGGGGTGTATACAAAGGCCTTCTAGGTTATAGAAGCTTTACCGCTTATAAAAATTCTTACTCTCTTTGGCAAATTTTGATTCCTCTAAAACCCCAATCAGAACATGGGATTGGAAAAAATGAGGTTTCTTTTTTTTTCCTACTGATGTGTGGCAATTTTGTAAAACAAACAAAAGCCTTCTATTGCAAGAAAGTCCACGATGTATAGGTGTAGTATTCAAGACTGCACACTGTTTCTAATAGAATGGAACAATTAAGCCATCACAACTTTTGAAACTGCTCTAAAAAAGAGGATGATCTGTTCCTATTGGATTACAGTTTCATAATACCTTTCCTGTAAGTGTAGAAAAACCATTATTGGAAGCGTACATAGTTGTCAGATTAATTTTCTTGCATGGCAGAATGTGATGTAATGGCCTCTCCTTAAGCATTCTGGTTTTCTTCATTTATCATGAAGTGGATTTATGATTCATTCCAAATTTAAAGTAGCATTTTCTCTTTTATACTATTATACTTCAGAAGATAGTTTTAAGAAATAATAAAGTCACACTTGTCATAAAATCTTAAAAAAAAAAAAAAAAAAGAAAGCATCATCTGGCAATTGGATTTCCTATAAAGACTCCTCCCTGAACATGACCAGGAGCTAGGATAAGTATTTTACTCATTTATCCCCCCCTTGCTGCTTGTGCTCGCTGGGCCAGCTAACCACGACGTGCGGGCGGGCTTGCCTTCACCAGGAGGCCCCGGGAACCGAACCTGGGGCCTCCCATATGGTAAACGGGAGCCCTACTGATTGAGCCACAGCTGCTTCCCAGTATTTTTGTGTTCTTGATTTGTATTTTTCAAGGCCACTCATTAAATTTATATTTTAATCCATGTACTATTAATTAATGACTTGGGGCAGCAGGAGACTGTCCATTTCTGGAGAACAAAATGATGAAGATTATTTCCTTATGGAAGTCTTACTTCCAATGGAAGAGAAAAGCATATAATGCCACTTTGGGAGGCTTTGATAAGCATGGCTGGGGTTAATTGTGCTTATTGATGTTCAAACTGTCTTTATAAAGGTATTGAAGACTCAATTTAAGTCCACATTTTTCTTGTAAAACCTCTCAAGGTGAAAGTCTTATTATTAACCATGAAGCAGTAATTTCCTCGTTTGTGACTTAAACTATCAACAAAGAACGTACCATGTCACAAGTTTAGCATTACTATGTAGAGGAAAGGGAAGATTAGAGATTAAAGAAAAAAGAAGTGTAGAAAGGAGAGATGGTGATGAAGTTAAGATGGTAGAGGGGAGAAACCTCTTTCTCTTTTATTTTAAGAATCACCTCTGTGCATAAGTATTCCTGAAAGAACAGTGAATATCAGGAAACTTTTATCTCTCATTAATTAAGATAAAATGAGATTCCTCTGGACAAATATGTGTTTAGGAAACGAAAATTCAGAGATTCAGCTTCTTTCTTTATGATATTTTAAAATTATCAAATTCAAATTGAGTATTCTTTTGGCTTTAAGTATTATCTCTATTCTAATGACTCTTAAATTTATGATTCTACCCTAGACTTTTCACCTGAATGCCAGATTTTATAATGAACTAATTACTTGATATCTTCCTTTATGTATCTAACAGGCTTCTTCACAATTAATGAGTCATTGTTCTTACCCCCCAAAAAATGCTATGCATGCAAACTTCTCTAGACAAATCCCATTGTACTTCTAGTTATCCAGCCTAAAAACATTGAAGTCAAAGTATTGGTGATATTGGATATAGTATTTAATCTATTAGGAAAAAATATTGTTTTCCTTCAAACTATATCCAGAATCTGATATATTTTCACACCATTTCCTCTACTAGACTGGTCTGAGCTGCATTGATCTTTTGCCTGGGTTTTAGCAATAGAATCTTATAATTCTTTCTGATTCTATCTTGTCCTGTTGAGTCTATGCTCAACACAATTGCAGAGGTTCCTTTTAAAACTTACGTTTTTTTTTAATAAAAAAAAATTTTTTTTAAAGATACTTAGATTATTTTAATGTTACATAAAAAATATAGGGATTCCCATATGCCCCTCTCCCCACACCTCCCACACCCTCCCACATAAACAAAATCCTTCATTAGTGTGGCACATTCATTGCAATTGATAAACGCATCCTAGAGCATTGCCACCGAGCATGGACCATAGTTCACATTGTAGTTTACACTCTCTCCCACAAAATTCTGCAGGTTATAAGAAGATATAAAATAGCCTATATCTATCGTTGTAATGTCACTCAGGACGATTCCCAAGTCCTGAAAAAGCCCCCTTATTACACCTGTTTTTCCCTCTCTCTGCCCCCAGAGCCTCCAGTGGTCCACTGCCTCCACATCAATGTTATAATTCCTTCCATTGCTAAAATCACAATAAGTCTATCATAGAATACCAGTAAGTCCACTCTAGTCCATAGATCATACCCCAATCCTGATGATTCTGGCATGGTGATGTCCACTCCACCTCTAATTGAGAGGGAGCTTCAATCCCATACAGCCGATGGATGGGACTCTCTTGCTTGCAGTTATAGGCTCTCTCTTTTCCTTCGTGTGGTATTTGTCAATCTGCACCTCGTTGTTAGTTGTCCTGGGTGAGTCCAATGCACTGGAATGTAGGTGTTGCAACTCTGCTGAGGCTCAGGTTCCAGCTGGCACATGGATATCCCAAAGATTCCAGTCTCTTGGATGTACCCCTACAAACTCCAGTACTGAGTGTAGGTTTAAATAGAAGGGACAGATGAGCCATGGGTAAGGAAGCCATAACTGAGTCCAACTCTGCAACTCCCAGTAGCACAAATTCCAAAGTAAGACCCACTGGCAAGGCACAAATCTCCAGATCTTTCTGCCCTGATCACAGGACCTGGGTGTCTCCAGAGCCCTCAGGAGCCTCACTATTTGGGGTAGTATCCACTTTGGGAGTCTATGAGATCCTGCTGAGATGTGCATAAGCGTTACCTCTGGGATGACCTGCCAACTGACTTTGAAGTCTCTTAGCCATATAAACTCATTTGTCTTTACCTTTTCCCCCTTTTATTGGAGGTCTTTTCCCTTATGTTTTAAGTCAGCCCAGTCCTTTGTATAAAAACCTGAAGTTACTCTATTTCATTCAGAGTAAGAGCCAAAATCCTTACAATGATTTGACTTTCTGAAGCTTCTTTGTCCTCTTTATTACTTATACACATGCATTCATTCTCTCTTCTCCAGCCACACTGTCATATTTCTTCATTGATGACACTGGACAGACTTACTTCTTTTTTTTTAAACAAACCAATTTCATTGATACATATTAAAAAAGTATACAATTCATCCAAAGTATACTGTATATGGTATTTGGTATAATTACATAGTTGTGCATTCATCACTTCAATCATTTTAAGAGTATTTTCATTTTTTTTCAATAATAAAAATAATAAACAAAAAAAAGACAAACAAAACAAGTAAATTCCTCACCTCTCAATCTACCTATGCTTCCCTCACTGTACATAGCTGTTGTTTCTGTTTATTCCATCCAAAATGTACAATCAGTGGCTTTTAGTATAATCACAATGTTGTACATTCATTGTATAAAAAGTTTTAGAACAATTTCATTATTCCAAAAAGAAAGACTCCACTCCTATTAGCATTCCTTTCTCAGACCTACATAACCACTGACCTCATTTAATCTTTGTAAATTGATTTATATATACATATTATATAAATGGAATCATGCAATATGTAGTACTCTTTGATCTCCTTCACTTAGAATAATGTGTTTTTTTTGGTATGATATTATGATTTTGTAGTATTAACTTATATTTGTTCAGATAAAAAGAAAAACTGTCTTATATATGCAATTCTAGCCAAATTCATATTTCACAATATGTATTTATATTTCATATAATATATTTAGTTCATAATAGGGCAATCATACAGTATTTGTCCTTTTTGGTCTGGCTTGCTTCACTCAATATAATGTCCTCCAGGTTCGTCCATGTTGTCATGTTTCACGACTTCATTTCTACTTATCACTGAATAATACTCTATCTTTTGTATACTCGGCTACTTGATTACCCATTCATCAGTTGATGGACACCTGGGTTATTTCCAACTTTTGGCTATCATGAATAATGTTGCTATGTTTGCACATCGGTGTGCAGATATTTATTCATGTCACTACTCTCAGTTGTTCTGGGTATAAACCTAGCAATGGTATTGCTGGGTCCCATACCAAGTCTATATTCAACTTCCTTAGGAATTGCCAAAGAGTCTTACACAGTTGCTGTATCATTCTACATTCATGTCAACAGTGAATTAGAATTCTTATTTCTCCACATCCTCTCCAACATTTATGGTTAACTGACATTTTAATAGTGGCCAGTATAATAGGTGTGAAATGATATCTCATTGTAGTTTTGATTTGCATTTCCCTAATACTAGTGATGTTGAACATTTTTTCATGTGCTTCTTTACCATTTGTATGTCTTCTTTGGACAGTTGTCTTTTCAAGTCTTTGGACATGTTTAATCAGATCCTTTGTCTTTTAATTGTTGACTTGTAGGATCTCATTATATATCATGGGTATTAAACCCTTATCAGATATGTGATTGCCAAATATTTTCTCCCATTGAGCTGGCTGCCTTTTCACACTTTTGACAAAGTCCTTTGAGGTGACAAAGTGTTGAATTTAGAGGAGGTCCCATTTATTTATTTTTTTCTTTTGTTACTTGTGCTTTGGGTGTAAGGTTTAAGAAACTACTGCCTACCACATGATCTAGAAGATTTTTTCCTACATTTTCTTCTAGGACTTTTATGGTTATTTTTTAAAAATAGTTAGGTCCTTGATTCATTTTGATTTAATTTTTATATAAGGTGTGAGATAAAGGTCTTCTTTCTTTATTTTGTCTGTGGCTATCCGTTCTCCCAGCACCATTTGTTGAATAGACTGTTTTGGCCCAGCTGGGTGGGCTTAACTGTCTTGTCAAAAATCTCTTGACTGTAGATGTGAGTGTCAATTTCTGAGTTCTGGATTCAGTTCCATTGGTCAATCTGTCTGTCCTTAAGCTAGTACCATGCAGTTTTTACCATTGTAGCTAAGTAATATGCTTTCAAGTCATGAAGTGAGAGTCCTCCAACTTTGTTTTTCTCTTTAAGACATTTTTGTCTGCTCGGGAACACTTAGGCTTCCAAACAATTTGATTATTGGTTTTTCAAGGTCTCCAAAAAGACTGTTAGGATTTTCATTGGGATTGTTTTGAATCTATAAATCAGTTTGGGTAGAGTTGACATCAAATGATAGTCTTCTGTTCCATGTACTTGGAATGTCCTTCCATTTATTTAAGTCTTCTCTGATTTCTTTTAGAAATGTTGGGTAGATTTCTGAGTACAGGTCCATTAACTCCTTGGTTAAGTTTATTCTTAAATATTTGATTGCTTTAGTCACTATTATAAATAGAATTTTTTTCTGATGTCTTCCTCAGATTGCACATCAGTAGTGTATGGAAACACTTTTGATTTATGAGTATTAAGATACTACAAAAAAATAAAATTACAGACCAATATCTCTAAGGAATATACATACAAAAATCCTCAATAAAATACTTGCAAAGAGAATCCAAAGGCACATTGAAAGAATTATACACCGTGATCAAGTGGGTTTTATTCCAAGTATGTAATGTTGATTCAACACAAGGAAATCAATTTATGTAATAAATCACATTGATAAATTGAAGAAGAAATATCACATGATCTTTTCAATTGATTCAGAAAAGGCATTTGACAAAATACAGCATCCTTTCTGGATATAAACCCTTCAAAACATAGGAATAGAAGGAAGATTTCTCAATATGGTAAAGTGCATATATGAAAAACCTACAGCTAGCATTGTACTCAATGGTGAAAGACTGAAATCCTTCCTACTGTGTTTTGATTAGTCAAAGGGGTGCTGATACAAAATACCAGAAATTTGTTTGCTCTTATAAAGGCTATTTGGGGTAGAAGCTTACAGGTACCAGGCTGTAAAGCATAAGTTACTTCCCTCACCAAAGTCTATTGCCACATGTCAGAGCAAGATGGCTGCCAAGGTCTGACAAGAGTTGAGGCTTCTTGGGTGCCTCCCATCTCGGGGCTTCATTTCTCTCTGGGATCAGCTGCTGTGTTCTCTCCACAAGGCTAGCTGTAGACTATCAGGTGGATGGCTCTTTCTCTCTTCCAGAGGCCTCTGCATGTGTTTAATGGAGATTTCTTTCTTCCTCACATATCTGCTTCTCTGTGTGATTACTTCCCTGGCTCAAAGATCAAAACTCCAACTCTCTTCTCTGCCATGTAGTTTTCTCTGTGAGTCTGCACCCTACCATAGCGCAGGGACTCAACAACCTCCTGATGTGTCTCAATCAAAGCCTTAATCATAATTTAATTACATCCAGGTACAGACCAGTTTACAAACATAATCCAATATCTATTTTTAGAATTCATAAACAATATGAAAGTGCTACACACTGAGATCAGGGACAATACAAGGATACCCACTGTCACCATTATTATTCAATATTGTGCTAGAAGTTATAGCTAGAGCAATTAGGCTAAACAAAAAAATAAAAGGCACCTAAAGAGGAAAGGAAGAAGTAAAACTTCAACTATTTGTAATTGACATGATCCTATATCTAGAAAATCCTGAAAAATCCATAAGAAAGCTACTAGAATTAATAGACGAGTTCAGCAGTATGGCAGGATACAAGGCTAATATGCAGATTTACTTCTTAAGGCATTTTCTTCAGGTGTTTTTTTGCTTAAACTACTCTTCCAGTAATGTAATGTCTAATAGCTCCATTTGCTTGAGACATTGCTCCAAATTTCCCCTTAGTGAAGACTCCCTAATCATTATATTAAATATAGCATCCTCATCAGAACTCCTGATCCCCTTATCGTACTTTGCTCTTTCTTTTTAAATAACAATTCTCATCTTCTTACTATTTAATATACATATTCATTATATTTCTTCTTTCTAGTCTGTCAGCACTAGAATATAAAATCAAAGAAGACAAGGATATTTGCCTAGTTTGTTCAGTAATATATCACAAGCCAGTTGTAGAGTGATTGAAATGTCACAGAAACTCATTAAGTATTTGTGGTAGATGCTATTATTGAGTTGAATTAGAAGAGAATACAGCACAGGTCTTAACACCGATGGCTTCCATAAGAATGCTTAATTTCATGTTTTCTTTTGCATGATGATTTCAAAATTCCTATAAGCACATCTTGGGTCAGTTTATCAACTTATGTATCATGACTGGTAATATAGAAGAATTAAACACTGCTACATTGTGGTTGGAGGCTAAGATATGAGCAGAGTTGAACTTAGTAGGTGAATATCACAGTTTGAATTTGGTGAATCCTTAAAAAGGATTATGTTCCTAAACTTATCTATACATATGAGTGTGCTACCCTTTTGACTGTATTAGATTCACTTTATTAGATTGCTTTTGAATGAGCTACTTCAGTGAGGTGTGACTCAGGCTAAGTCTCTGCCCTCTTGCTGGCTTTTCTATAAATGTAGACACAGAGACACACAGGAAAAGGAAGCTGCCATTTTTTTTTATCTTGCCATGTGAGAAAAAGGAAAGAGAGGGGGAGAGAGAGAGAGAGAGAGAGAGAGAGAGAGAGAGAGAGAGAGAGAAAGAGAGAGAGAGAGAGAGAGAGAGAGAGAACTCAAGGTTCACTTACACCTGCAGAAATGTTGAGAAGCCCTGAGAGGCTAGGAGAGATCTCTGAGTCTGGAACCAGCAGTGCGCAGAGGAATGGAAAGAGGGCCTAGAGGGGCTGGTCTCATGGAGCAACTCAAGACTAAGGAGACAAGCCCTATGTCTGATCAGCTACAGCTGGGCTCCAGGAGATGTTAAATCCTGAAGGGAAAGTAGGGACCTTGGCAGAGATTGCCTGCTATCTTGATTCACCACATGGTGGGATCCCAGAATCATTGGTAGCTGACTTGGGTGAAAAAGCATCTCTGATGGTGCCTAGATTTGGACATTTTATGGCCCTGGCTCTGTAAGCTTACACACCAAATAAAGTTCCCATTATAAAAGCCAATCCATTTCTGGTATTTTGCATCAGCAACCCTGTGGCAAACAAAGAAAGTGAGTAAAGGATTTGCATCAAGTGGATGTTGAATGATTGTGGAGTGCATGAGAAAGATTTCACAGTAGTTTAGCTTGAGAAAAATCCTTTCTAATATTAATGGGCCAAACTCAAAATTGTCTTTGCTTCATCACTGTGCAATATTTACATGTGGCAATTTTCCTATAACAAAACTATAATACTAGCCATCTTAAATTACTTTCATTAATTTACATTTTAATGGTGTTACAGTTATTTTTGTAAATTTGTTTAAGTTTATATTCATGTAAGAATTATGGTTATTAGACATTTGTAACTCTTTTCATGCTTGCCTCCATAATGGTAACATATTTTAAATCATTTACTTTAAAACTGGAAACCATGAGATTACTTTTTCCTTTAAAGTAATTCTATATGTCATTCAAAATTAAGAAAATACAGTCTATTCTTTTAAATAACATTTGTGTATAAAAAACGAACAATTTACTTAAGTATAGTGTATATACACTAGAAAAATCAAATCAAAACAAAAGATGGATAGTGGGAAGATGGTGTCAGATTAGGCAGGCAAGGCTCAGCTCTCTCACAAAAGCAACAGAGAAAGAGTCAAAAGCTGCCCGAGGGATCTGCTTTGGAAGTCAGCAGACCAAGATAGTGTTTCACAACTCACAGGAGGTTGAAGGACAGAGAGACAATGAACCTGAAATAACAAACTGTGAGTTACTAAAAGTCCAGGTTTCTGGGAAGGGCTTCCCTCCCCCACCCCCAAGATATGAAGCTGGGGTAAAACCTCTATCTCATTGCAGCTGAGAGTGGAACAGACTTCTTCCTCCCTCTTAGCTGTTACAAGGGAAAAGAGAGGTGTAGTTTGGGGACTTTTTTTCAGTGAATTCAGCCAGCAGAGCCCACTTTGAATCTCAGTTCTGGCCAGACCAAAACAAAGGAAAACTAAAAGAGATACATCTCTGTGGAAAGGTGTGCCAACAAACACTATCTGTTGGCTAGTCTGGAGTTTGAATGGACAAAAACTGCACTTGGGTCTCTCTGTTCTGTAATTATGGGAGGAAATCTGTGCCTCATTAGTGAGTCCCTGGCAGGACTTTGATAACTTAAGCTGAGAAATTTTAAAGACTTAGGATAAGTTGAACGAATACCAAAGAAGACCTGTGAAAAAATAATAACAATAGGCAAGAGAGAGAAAAATGGCCATGAGAGTAAATTCACCCAAATATTCTGATGCCTAGACATCAGCAAAAAATTACAAGCTGTAGTAGGAAACATGAAGAGATGGTCCAGCTATCTCTTGGCCCAAAGGAACAAACCAAATATCCTGAAGAGATACAGGATTTAATACAATTAATCAATGATAATCACACAACTCTCCTAAATCAATTTAAAGAATTGAAAGAAAGTATGACTAAAGAGATAAAGGATATTAAGAAGACACTGGGTGAGAATAAAGAACAATTCAAAGTCTACAAGAAAAGTAACAGACCTTATGGATGGATGAGATTA
Organism: Tolypeutes matacus; assembly: GCA_026826555.1. NCBI lineage: Eukaryota > Metazoa > Chordata > Mammalia > Cingulata > Chlamyphoridae > Tolypeutes > Tolypeutes matacus. Next base: position 9,996,554 of record JAKSZT010001178.1, on the reverse strand, counting down.
AAAATACATTAGAGACATGTAAGAGCAGATTTGAATTGCACCAAGACAGAATTAATGATGTCAAAGACAGAAAATTTGAACTGGAAGAGACAGGAGAACAGAAAGAGAAGAGAATGGAAAAAATGGAACAGGGTCACAGGGACTTGAGCAACAATGTGAAATGCAAAATCATATACATTATCAATGTCCTGGAAGGAGAAGAAAATGGAAAAGGGGCAGAAAGAATATTTGAGGACAATGACTGAAAACTTCCCTACCCTTATGAAAGACATAAATATCAATATCAAAGAAGGACAACACATCTGAAACAAAATAAATCCTAATAGACCTATTCTGAGACACCTACTATTCACAATAACAAATATCAGAGATAAAGAGAAGATTCTGAAAGCAGCAAGAGAAAAACAAAGCATCACATGCAAGCAAAACTCAATAAGATTAAGTGCCGACCTCTCATCAGAAACCAAGTAGGAGAGAAGAAAGGGTATGATGTATTTAAGGTCCTGAAAGAGGAAAACTGCCAGCCAAGAATTCTGTATCCAGCAAAGCTGTCCTTCAAAAATTAAGGGGAGTTCAAAGTGTTCACAGACAAACAAAAGCTATTAGAATATGTTACCAAAACAACTAGAATTACAAGAGATACTAAAGGGGGTGCTGCAGCCTGAAAGGGAAAAACAAGAGTGAGAGAACTGGAGAAGAGTGTAGAAATGAAGATTATTAGAAAAGGTAAGTTAAAGGGTAAAAAGATAGACAATATTATGATATGACAACAAAAGACAAATGTCAAAATTGATGAAGTAAGTAATGACTTTACAGTTATAACATTGAATGTTAATAGCTTGAACTCCCCAATCAAAAGATATAGCTGATAGAATGGGTAAAATAATATGAGATATCTATATGTTATCTACAAGAGTCTGACCTCAGATGTAAGGGTACAATTAGGTTAAAAGTGAAAGGGTGGAAAAAGATATTCCATGCAAAAAGTAACCAAAAATGAGCTGGAGTAGTGATACTCATACTGGATAAAATAGATTTTAAATGCAAAACTCTTATAAGGGATTAAGAAGGTCACTATATATAATAAAAGGGGAAATTCGCCAAGAGGAAATAACTATATTAAAAATATATGCACCTAACCTCAGTGACCCAAGATACACGAGGCACACATTGGCAAAGATGAAGGGAGAAATAAATGTCTGTACAACAATAGTTGGAGACATCAATACACCACTCTCTATATTGGATAGACCATCTGGACAGAGGATAAAAAATGAGACAGCTTGAATATTATGACAATTGAACTAGGCCTAACAGACATCTATAGAACATTGCCTCCCAAAACAGCAGGATATACATTCTTTTCAAGTGCTCATGGACCCTTTCCTAAGGTACACCATATATTGGGTCATAAGACAAGTCTCAATAAATTTTAAAAGATTGAAATGATATAAAACACTGTCTCTGATCATAACGGAATGAAGTTGGAAATCAATAATAGACAGAAAAAGGGAAAATTCATAAATATATGGAGATTAAACAACATACTCTTTTTTTTTTTTTTTTAAGATTTTATTTATTTATTCATTTATCCCCCCCTTGCTGCTTGTGCTCGCTGGGTCAGCTAACCACGCCGTGCGGGTGGGCTTGCCTTCACCAGGAGGCCCCGGGAACCGAACCCAGGGCCTCCCATATGGTAAGCGGGAGCCCTACTGATTGAGCCACAGCCGCTTCCCAAACAACATACTCTTAAACAATCAGTGGGTCAAATAGGAAATTGCAAGAGAATTCAGCAAATATCTTGAGACAAATGAAAGTGAGAACACAACATAATAAAACCTATGGAACACCTCAAAGGCAGTGCTGAGAGGGAAATGTATAGCCCTCAATGCTTACATTAAAATAGAAGAAAGAGCTAGAGCAATTAGGCTAAACAAAGAAATAAAATGCACCCTAACAAGAAAGGAAGAAGTAAAACTTTCACTATTCGCTGATAACATGGTCCTATATTTAGAAAATCCTGAAAAATCCAAAAGAAAGCTTTAAAATTAATAGATGAGTTCAGCAAAGTGGGGGGATACAGGTTAATATGCAAAAATCAATAATGTTTCTATACACTACTGATGTGCAATCTGAGGAGGATATAAGAAAAAAAAATCCAATTATAATAGCAACTAAAACAATGAAATATTTAGGAATTAACTTAACTGAGGACGTAAAAGATCTGTATTCAGAAAACTACAAAAAAATTGTTGAAAGAAACCAAAGAAAACTTAAATAAATAGAAGGACATTCTGTGTTGATGGATTGGAAGACTAAATATCGTTAAGATGTCAGATCTACCCAAACTTATTTACAGATTCAACACAATCTCCCCAAAAATCAAATATCTAAAAGCCAATAATCGAATTTATTTGTAAGGATAAAGGGCCTAGAATGGAGAAAACTTTCTTAAAAAAGAAGAACAAAGTTGGAGGACTCTCACTTCATGACTTTAAAGCATATTACTTAGCTACAGTGGTAAAAACAGCATGGTACTAGCTTAAGGACAGACAGAATATAGTAAATGTGATGTAATGTCATTTCCATGATTATGTTACAGAAATGTAATTTCTCTCTTGTTCGCTGATTCTCTTCCTGTTTTTTTGAAGCAAATATCCAGGTTGTGAGCTGCTCTTTGGAGCTACCCATTTAGCAAGGAACTGAGGGCAGTTTCCAGATAGCAGTCAGTGAGGAACTGAAGCCATCAGTCCTACAATCCGCAAGGAAATGAATTCTGCCAACAGCTGTATGAGTTTGGAGCAGGTTCTTCCCTTGAATAGACCCTTGAATAGACCACAGCTCTGGACTACACCTTGACTGTGGTCTTGTGAGAAATATCCAAAGCACCCAGTGCTTCATTGAGTTGAGTTGTACCCGGGCTTCTGACTCATAGAAACTTTGAGATAATCATGAGAATGGTTTAAAGCTGCTAATTTGTGGTAATTTGTTATACAGCTATAGATTACTGATACCATAAGTATTTAATCATGTTTTCTGATTGCATGTTCCAAGCAAATTACTAAACTCTTTTTCTGGTTTATCGTCCAGGCCCTATTTTGTTTGATAAGAATGAGCTAGAAGTTCATGCAAAGAAGTTCACCTCTGGGCAAAAAATAGATTCCAACGTGTTCTGCAAATCTGAAGATCAGTCCCTGATCCATAGTTGCTCCACAGTGGAGGAAGTAATTTTTGATATTATCTATCTAAATTTCTTCTTTGATGAGCATCAAACACCATGATTTTTTGGTCAACACAGACCTATATTCTTTTTTTATATATAATTAATGCTTTTATTTTTAAAGAAGCTTTAGATTATAAAAATATTACATAAAACAATATAAGGGAGTCCCATATATCCCACTCCCTCCCTCTCCCACACTTTCCCACATTAACAACATCCTTCATTAATGTGGTACATTAGTTAAAATTGATGAACCCATATTGAAGCATTGCTACTAACCATGAACTACAGTTTACATTATACTTTACACTTTGTCCTGCACAATTTTTTAAGTTATGTCAAAATATACAATGGCCTGTATCTATCACTGCAATGTCATGCAAGACAACTCCAATGTCCTGAAAATGTCCCCATATTGCACCTATTCTTCCCTCTCTCATCCCTCAGTACCTCTGGTGGCCACTGCCTTTACATCAATGATGAGTGCTTCCATTGCTATAATAATAATGTACACATTAGAATAATAATAAGTCTACTTTAGTCCATTGTTCTTTCTCCAGTCTTGAGGCTTTGGGGATGGTGATGCCTACTACTTCTACTTGAGAAAGAGCTTAGATAACATGGGGCAGATGGATGGAGCTATCTTGCTTGCAGTTGCAGACACACTCTGTTCCTTGGGATGGGCGTTTTCCATCAGACCTATATCCTTTTGGAAAATAAAGTCAAAATGTTGGGGAAGGAATTTTATCTTTGTATGGGTCATACAAAATAAGAAATCCAGATGTCATGCCAGGTGAATAGTAATATTAAAAAGGAGAGTGACACCATGTATGTTTTGAATTTGTATTTTCATAGCATAAGATCAAGCTTCTATAAAAGAAACATACAATGATATAATTATTTAACATACAGCAAGTTTATTCTTTTTGATGTGACAGAGCCATATAAATAATCTTGATTAACAGGGCAGTGTATGTTCTTTTTTTCACTCAGTTTCCTTCCTAACTGTTTCTTGGTCCTTCTCTAAAGCCTTCATATTCAAAATGTGATCCAGGTACTAGCATCACTGGTATAACCTGGAGCTTGTTAGCAATGCAGGATTCTGGCCTCACTGCAGAACTAGTGCACCATAATTTGAATTTTAACCCTAGGTGTTTCATATGTACATCCTCATTTGTAAAATGTTGCCATAAGGACATTGTCTCATTCAGTTGTCAAGGCCCTTTATTGGTTTTAGGTGGGAAACATAGGCAATAAATTTGGAAGAGTATAATTAAACCTTATAGATTTCTGCCAGGAAGTTACCCATATACTTCTGCTTATAGCCAATTGACCGGAACTTAGTCACAGACATGTACCTAGTTGCAAAGGAGTTGGGAAAATTTAAATAAGAAATGCCCTATGGATGATTTGAGGGCCAGTTTCCCTTAGTGGAGACTATTAGATGGTCACTAGCAGGTGTGTTTTGGCTATTTTTTTTCATTAAGGATATGGTTTTGCATTGATCATCAAAATTCACATTAGAGTTTGAATACCCTAAACCCAGGTACTGCCAAAAGGGGAGAATAGATTTTAGTGGCTGTCTAGCAGTTTCTTGGCACCAAGAACACACATGGACACATTTTATATTCAAATTCAATTCAATTTGGTAAGTATTTATTGACTCCACAATATGTGCCAAGTACTATTGTAGGTAGCCATAAAACATAAAAATAAAATTCCCATCTTCAGAGATCACATTATAGTAGATTACAGTATTTCAAAAAAAGTAGCAAATCCAGGACTTTTGTGAGTTCTCAGAATTTGAAGAGATTGAATGAATGTCTCTTAAACTAGGGACTGCTAGTTTTCTTTATGTAGACGTTTTAAGATTGAATTTTAAATCCCTTACTGCTACTAAGAAACCACTTTTCATTTTAACTCTCATCCCTCCACATTCCTTTTCATTAGATTTTTTAGATCCAGGATCTAACAATAAGCAGAATCCCCTACATTTTCAGTCTCTGTTACAAGCATTCCCTTTATCTTCTTGATTTCCTTGTTCTCCCCTCTGCAAGCTGTTTACACTTAAGTTCAGTTTTTTTCTCTTATATAAATTTTGTACCAATAAACTTGGAGATGACATTTTTATTGTGTTCATTAAAGCAATCAAACTGTTATTAGAAATCTTCAAACAAAGACAATTTCAGATCAAATGGCTCCAATGGTCAAGACATCCAGGCATTTAAAGATGAAATACACCATTCCCACCCCAAGTTTTCTAAAGAGAGAAAAAAATGAGGAAAAAGTTTCCATGAAAACTTCCATATATAAAAGATCAATAGACTATTAAAAGGTGCTTAATCATTGAAATGGGATAACTTTATTTGTTAAAAGGAAAATGCACATATAAAGCTCATGAGCACCTTTATACACATCTATATGTTCACCAGAAAACTCAAATGAGAATGACAGACAATGGGAATTGTTGATGAGGATGTAGGGCAACTGAACAGTCATAGGTTCTTGTATGCTCATAGAGATTTAAATCATTACAGCTTCTTTGTAAAGCTCTTTGGAATTACCTACTAAAGTTGAAAATATACATATCCCATGACACAGCAATTTCACTGCCATTTGTATCCAATGGAGAAACATATAACCAAAAGTAAAAAACAAAAAACTAGAAGCATTTAACCAAAAGTAGAAAACAAAAAACTAGAAACAACTAAATGTCCATATACAGTAGAATTAATAGATATTGTGAAAATTCATATAATAAATATGTAGCACAACGAAACTGAATAATGTACAGTGAAATGGATAAATTACACGAATTTATGTGAAAAATGCCATATACAAGATAAGTGTACTACCTAATTTTAATATATAAATATCAAAGAAAGACTAAGTTAAGCCATTGGTTTAAAAATCAGAATAGTAGTTTCCCTTAAGGAGACATGACTAGAAGAAAACAAAAGGATGTTTTAAGGTTTTAGAATTGTAATCGTAATAGTTCTTGATTTTCGTGCTGGTTACCTGGGTGTGAATATTTTCACTTGGTGAAATAAATTTTGTCTTTTTCTTTATATATGTTACAAGTTGATAAAAGTTTGCCTTAAATAAACACAGATGAATATATTGAAGCACAGTCTATATACAGACAACCATTCAAACAATCTTCTGTTGCTTTTATATGCTATCACAATGACACAAACAGTGCTTCACTACTTATTATAGAACAGCAAAATATTTTTGACAAGTGTTAGAGTCACTGATATCAAATGAATTACAGATATGCTGTAGTTTTTGGTGCTAAAATTTGACTTCTCATATTTCAGAAATATAAAATTAGAGATGGTATTGCAATGCCAAAATCAAAATGCATTTTGTTGTTTTTTAGTATCATATTCAGGAAGATATGGGCAGAGCACTGAGATAATACAAAAAACAGGAAACAGACACAAACAATCTAAGTCCATGGTCCTGGTCCTCAGTAACACTGGATTGACCCAGACCTAGTGTGCTTGTAGTTGGGAATAGAGACATTTCATTCATTTTAACTTTGCACCCATTTCAGTGATTCCTTGCTTAAGCAATCACTGCATCTCTATAAACTTCATCATTGCAGACTGAAGTGATTTTGGCAAGTGCACTCCAAATGATCTGGATATTGCGTTAATCTCTTCTGGTTTATATGTATAGTTAAATCTAAAGCAGGCTTTGGTACATGATGACCTCTGCGAAAGTTCTTGTTTTTTATTGAAACTGGTCACAAATACTAGGATATTTATTGGCTGTTCTTAATCCCAGCCACTTCTTTTCTCACCTTCTTTTGTCATACTAATAGGCACAAGAGAGCGTTACAAAATAAAGTGTGACATTATTATGTTATCCTTGGTTAGAAAATAATTGCCCCTCATTATTTAAGATGCAAAACAATTAGTTATTGGCCTGTGAATGGAAGACGTTATTGTGAAAAATAAAAAGTAATTACTGCAAAGAGACATGAGAATTCTTTTTGCCCTGAAGAAAATATGTTATAACTTGACTGTTTGGATGTTTACATGTGTGTATATATTCTTCAAAACTCATCTAACTGTATGTTTGGAAAAGGCACTTTTTATGTAAATTATACCTTAAGAAATTGATTTAAAAATAAATATTTGGGAGCTGTAGACCATGATAGTGACTTTAGATGCCCCAGAATTCTGGTTCCCCATATATTCTTTGAATAACTAGCAAATCTATTAAATCCATCCTCCTTAAAACTCTGAGAACACTTCATGTGTTTGGGGTAATTGGGTGAGTACCAAATCAAGAAATGCAGCTTTGAAAACAGTAGGAGCCATGCATGGTGCCCTTGCACTTAACCCTTCCCAGTGAGGTGTGGAGCCAACTGGAGACGCTGACCCTGTTCCATAGGTTGCGGAGTAGCATTTATGCACATACTGGAAGGTCTGTGTGTTGGTGGTAACCTATAAGGTGGGAGCATGAAAGACTGAGCCAGGAAAATCTCTGTCTCACTGTCTGAGAACTTTTCCTGCAGGCAGAAGCAGCTTGTGGCAGCTAAAACATTGTAAGAGGCATTTTACTCAAAGTGTCCTGGGGCAAAATATTACCCATGTTAAGATATACAATAGAGCACCATGAGGGACATGAATCTTTATTTCATAGGGAGTAGAATAGGTGTTCAGATTCTGACAAATGCAGGTGTTTCCTAGGGATATGAAAAAGAGCAAGCCCAGGAAAGATTTCAGGATCATAAAAGATGAACACCCCACAAATTCACATCAGGCTGATCTACCTGAAGAAGGGCTAAACTCTGAAGGAGAGCATCAGCCAACACAGAGCCAATTTGCAAAGACTGTGAAAGGTGTTTTCTTACCTTGGTTTATTTGTTTTTGTCAGTTCCTTGCACTCAAGGAAATCTCTGTCCTATCACTAGCAGGATACAAATTTAAGGAACAGAAAACTAAATCCCAGTGTTAATACTTTAAAATATTAAAATGTTCAATGTGCAATAAAATATTACAATACATACAAAAGAACAATAAATAATGACTCAACCACAAGAAAAAGATAAAAATTAAGAAACCTTAAAGGATGAAGACCAGCATTTGAACATACTGAAGAATTTAAAACAACTTTCAATATGATCAAAGAGATAAGGGAAAACACAGAGAAAGAACTAAAAGATATAAGGAAGATAAAGAAAAATATGAGTAGCTCAATAAGGAGATAGAATTTTTAAAAAGGAGCCAAATAGAAATACTAGCATTGAAAACCACATTATCTGAAATTTGAAAGTAATAAAATATTTTTTAAAAAATTCCCAGAGTCTTTAAACAGCAGATTAGAGCTGGAAGAACAAAGAATCAGTCAACTCAAGGACAGTACAACTGAAATGATTCAGGTTGAGTAGCAGAAAGAAAACAGAATGGAAAAAAGTGAACAGAGCCTAAAATATCTGTGTGACACCATCACATACACCAGTATACAGATGGAATTCCAGAAAGAGAAGAAAATGAAAAGCGGTGTCCTGTGTATAGCAAGGAGCTGTGTAAACAACAGCTTCCCACCAAACTGAGAATGGATGTGTCAGAACAAAGAAAGACTGGGGCAAGTCCAGCTTGGCTAGTGATGAGCATTTATTTATGGGGCTTCCATGGGAGTCTTTGTCTTCAGTAGTGGAAGGAGAGACAGCATTTTTCAAGCTCGATTGTTCACACTTGTCATTAAATGAGGGGTCCTTAATAATGCATGTCTATGTGCAGATGGGGAAGGCATGTGAGGGGTAGCAGGACTTTTAAAGAATACAGTGTTACGAGATTTACTGATCAGTCACCAGTTCACATCCAGTTCCCAAGGCTTGCCTTTTAACTACTTTGAAATGGACTGTTGCTATATAAAAATAACATTTTTGTAAGCAAATACACATATATGCATATATATTTATATATCATTTTACAAATGTTTGTATGTATTGTGAGAATTTTGATTTTTACCCATAATAAAAAAAAAATAAAATAAAAAAAAAAAAATAATAAAAAAAAAAAAAAAAAAAAAAAAAAAAAAAAAAAAAAAAAAAAAAAGAACTGGAAATGTTGGGGAAGAAAATGCAAAGTCATATATGCCACAATCCATCCCATCCTACATTTCTTAAAATCTTTCTGCCATCTCTTCCACATGAAGCCCTGAGCGTGGAATGGGGGTTTATAATCTGGGGTAATGTGATATAAGGCCACAGCTACAATATATACAACAGGAAGACGATGAGCAATTATAGGAGTCTGTGGGCTCTGGGTGTTGCCACCTAGAAGGGCTGCTCTTATTTGCAGGGTTTAGCCAATTACTCCACTTCATCAAAGATAAGGAAAGGATATACCTAGGGAGACGGGTGCTGCTGGATGCTGGCATGTATATCCACACTTCCAATAGTCTGTTTGACCATGGTGGCAGCCCAGTCAGGAAGACATTACAGGAAGTCCTGTGAATCTGGAAGAGAAGCCTAAGGGCACAAGCACAAATGTTAGTAGGTACCTAGATTGGGAGGTCTTCTCCGGTGAGTAAAATAACAGTGGAACGTTCTCCCATAGGCCCTTGGACATTTGCTGAGAGTGGGTGAGATTCCTGCTTACAATATTTCACACGTGTTGACCCTCCATAGAAGCAGGCCATAATGCCAGTTGTGTTTCTTTAGTTCTACCCACATCATTCTAACAATTATTGTCCTTGTTGGTATGCCTTTCATGCAGTTGACATAGTTTAGTACCATTGATCCTTGTGAGAACAGGAAGGTTGGCTCCATCCAGTGTTCCACCAACCTGTTACATAGCACCCTCCGGAACTATGAAACAAAGCCAGTCTGGAGGCAGTGTCCACAGTAGGGCTATGGAGCCATAGCCATCATCATCTGGTAAAGCCAAAGGAGTCTTCAGCAGTAGCCTGGTTACATCCACTTCTAGGACATGGCTAGGTAATGTAACAAATACCTTTATTGTTTTAGGTGTTGTACTAACTGGCCATGCCAATAACTCAAATGGAAAGACATCATATTCCATACTTGGGTCCTGGTCTAAATGCATGAATCACTTTACCAATCCCTAAGGGTATGTTGGTTTGTGCAAATGCCCACTGCTATAAGGCAGAGTCATGAACAGGCCTGAGAATCTTGAATAACATGAACTAGTTCAGAATTTTTAATGGGGATGACTAGTACCTTAGCCAGGCACCACCCTGAGGCAGCTTCTCTATGGCCACTCACTCTTTGCAGCCATACGGCTGCTTCTTCAGCACCTCTAGAGCTGGTTAAATTGAGCTCTGAGTTCCATATATTATATCCATCCTTAAAAATTCTAGAGAGCTATTAGGTAATAAGCATTTTAGAATTTAGAAATAACAAGAGATCAGAGCCAAGGAATATATGTGATTGCTGCAAGAGCTTACAATCTAGGCCCTAGAATATGAGTATTTTAAATAAAGCAGTTTCTAGACATCATTAACTACAGACTATAGTAGAAGTTTTGTTTTGTTTTGTTTTAATTTTACCTTTTGCCAAGATTGTTACTCAAAAGGCAAAACATAACTTAAAGACTTGCTTTGCTTCTCTTTTAAAGTACCCTTTTGGTGAAGGTGGGCTGACTGCATGCTCTTTTCGAGAAGCATCAGAGCAGAATAGTATAACTGACAAGGGATTTTAGTTGTTTTCTTAATATATCACATTCTTCTAAGAACAACTAAAACTGTAAACAATACCAGTATACAGATCAGTATTAGGATAGAATATTGACAGTGAGAATTTACCAGATTTAACCAACAGAGGATTAGGAAATTCCTTCAATTTTACACTTCCCAAACACTTGTCATGTAACTCATAATATGTTAAATGAAACTAATTATATTTTTTAAGGTTCTTGGAAGTATTTTATTTCAGATTAAAATGAACAGCTTCCACACTGTTTACTGTAAGATATACAGTATTCACAAATAAACTACAGCAGTATGGGCAAAAACTATTTTCCAGTTTTTATGAAAATCAAATATTCTCAATGGAATCAAGATTTTCTTCTACCTACTACCACCTTAATATGGAGATTAAGGTGACATCTGACAGGTTTTACTGTTATGAAGTTATTTTGTGTTATCAATATCAATTCATAGGTTTCTAATTAATAACGGCTTCCTGGAATCTGCCATTTCCATTGAAATGTCTCAGTTTAGAAATTGCTTTTACATACTTCCCATAACTTTCTATAAGCACGTAGACTAGTTTCTTATCTCAAGACCAAATTTACCATTTTTTTTTAAGATTATTAAATTACAGTCAGCAACAAATGAAATTTCCTTTCACATGCCCTCTACAACTTTTCCTATCCATTCAGGTCTTGTTCTACTTATTGTTCATCCTAGTGAAAACCAGCAATTCTTTCTTAGGACAAAGACATATTCCCTTAAACAAGCTCATCAAATTTTAGTCTGCATTGATTATGAATTCACTTCCACAAGACTTTTATTTATTTCCATATCCATTTGAGTCTCATATTACATCCCTCATTCTGTTCTGTGAAAAATTATACATTTCAGTTTATGACAGAACTTCATTCTCTTCTTTAACTTAATTTCATTGGACACAAACTTACAATTTTCATCATTTAAAGATCTGATAAATATAATGTATAAACCTAGGGAAACTATAACCAAGTTGAATAAAATTGAAACAATTATAGTTTATGCAAGAAATGTTAAAACCTCTGTTCTATAATATTGTGAACAACCTCCAAAGCATACTGGCTATCAGGTTCTGGAATATATATTTTAATCATTTAATTTATTTCAATGATGATTTAGAAAAACTTTTCTATACCTTTCAGGGACATTTTCTTTAGGTATTGATTATTAATTACTCTCATGGCAAGGCTGTTTAATTTTTTTTTTAACTGAGGAATTACAGGAAAAACTTTGCAAAACAAGGTTTATTGTGTAATATTCTTTCTGACTCTCATTCTTAATTTCCAGGCCTAGTAGACAGAATTCTAAGCTAAACTCACATTTCCCCTATCTTATTATACATAGCCTTTCCCTCATAGCTCCTTCAACCAGTTTTAATGAGAGGCTTGGATTCAATCAAAGTTAGGAGAAGGCCTTGAGGACAGGATAGGTCAAGGAGCCTAGGAAAAACCTTCTTTCTTCTTCCAATATTTCCTATATTCAGATTTCGATATGATCTTTCTATCCTACTCAGCTTTCCTAATTTGGGGTTCTAGGAGTACTTATTTACATATATGTGTATATATATTTATGTGTATTCTTATTTAATTTTTAGTAATTTGAATAAAGCTCTCAAGAATTTTCATTTGTTAATTTGATATCACCATCAGGAGGTATGAAAATGAACATTGAACATTCAGATAGACACAAAGAGTTAGACACACAAAAAGGAAGATAAACTCACAAATTTGACTCAATTGTCACTCTTTTGGTATGGCTTGTCTTCGAGTTTCCCATCATTACGTGCCTATAGTTTTTATATCTTTTAAGATCTTCTCTGGAATCAGTGTTGCCTACAATTTGCGAGTTTGTTCGTAGAAACACATATAGAAAATGGAGAAGTTATCTGGGCATTATTTGGTTAATAGGGTTTCAGCAAGGCATATAGATTCAGGAGGCTATGCTTTAAATACTTGGTTTTAATTCAGTAGCACATTTCCCCTCCCCTATCCCTTTCATTCCAGGTTTCTGTTGGTTACTGCCCAACTGTCCATGGGCTTTATAATTCCTTAATTCCTTAAGAATGTCTCCCATCCTTTGAGGGGTAGTTGAAGGGAGATTACCTTTTTGTTTTAACCCTGCTTTAATTGACCTTAGTAGTGACCTTTGCCCTTTTAAAGCACAGTTTTTTCTCAACTTGACCTTAAAGGAAAGCTGAGGGGCTTTTACTCAGTTCCAGCACTACTTCATTAATCCCTGTAAATTTCAATTACCAGTTAGGGCAATTAAGTTTTTTATCTTCTTTGGGTCTCCTCTATAGAGTGGGATATACATGGAGAGTGGAATAGGGATGTATACAAATTATTTGTCTTTTTCTGGAGGCATTTTCCAGACTAGAAATTTTGCTGGCTCAGCTGCTGATTTTAGAGCGCAGTCCTGGCCGAATTGAGAGATACAAGAGTCTCCTCTACAGAACCATACTCCAGCCATTTTCCCACTTCAATATGCAGATTTCTCTGTCTTTCTCAGACAGTCTGCTGTAGCTAACCTTACCACCCATAAAAGCAGCCAGCTGATTGCTGTGGCAGCACACTTACTATCTTTGTTAAGCTTCATAATCTTTTGTTCTTTGAACTCTATGCATTGTTTTTGTGGTATCTCCATACTCACATGGAGGTCTGCAACAATCAAGCAATCGGGCAGCCCCTCCACACACAGAGGGTTCCCCACCAAAGCTCATACTTTGGTCTGACGAATTATGTCGACTATGCCAATTGTCAGGTATGGCTAGGAGCTGTGTAAATGTCAGCTTCCTGCCAAACTGGGAATGAATATTTCAGACAAATACTCTGTCATGTTCAGCTTGGTGAGTAATGAACATTTACTTAGGGGCTCACATGGGGTCTTCATTCTCTGCGGTGGAATGAGAGACAGAATTTTCTGAACTCTGTGGTCCATGCTCACCACAAAATGAGAGAGACCATTTATAATGCATGTTTACATGCAGATGGGAAGACACAGGTATTAGGGGCAGAAGGACTTATAAAGAACGCAGTGTTACAAGATTTACTGATCAATCACCAGTTCAAAACCCATTCCCAAGTCTTACCTTCTAACTATTTGGGAAAGGAATGCTGCTGCGACTGCATGGGGAAAGAACTGGAAGTGTTGGAGGAGAAAAGGCAAAGTCATATAAGCTGCAATGGGACACAAAGAATATTAAAAAACAAATCAGGGAAAAAACTTCTCAAACAAAAGACATGAATATACATATTCAAGATTCCCAGTGAACCCTAAGTATAATAAACTTGAATAGAAATATACCCGGATATAGTAGTCAAACTGTCAAATGTCAAAGACAAGGAGTGAATTCTGAAAGATGCAAGAGAAAAGCAAAGTTCAGTTGTGGGTTTTCAGGTATTTGGCTCATCATTTCAGCCATGAGCTGCTCTGTGGGCCCAGCCTCTTTGGGGCTTCATGCTTAAGCTTTGACTCCTGGGGATCTTGCATCCTCTCTCACATGGTAGGATCTCTTTCTGTGTCTTTGTTTATATAAAATCCAGCAAGAGGGCAGAGAGTCAACCTAAGTGACACCTTACTTACTTACCATCAAAAGCGTCTCACAACCACAGGAATGGATTAGTTCCAAAAGATAATCTTTTTCTCTTTGGGATTCATAAAAGAACTCTAAAGTATCACAAAGAACAACAAAAAGGTAGGGCACCAAATTAGTAGAAGGTTATTGTTCGTATGTATTATCAATATAAGTTATTATCAAATCAAATATGATTGGTACAGATTTAGGATGTTAGATTTTATACAATGGTAACCACAAAAAGACATTTGAAAAATGTATGAAGAATGAAATGAAAGGGAACTCAATGTTATACTACAAAAAATCAAATAAATATGAAGTTAAACATAATCGAAGAATTAGTGACAAAAATTGTATAAGACTAAGACTTTAAAAGATGAAATATTAAAATGGCAAAAAAATTCCTCCATTATCAATGGTAACTTTAAATGTAAATTAATTAAATTCTTCAGTCAAAAGGCATAAATTAACAATTAAAAAACATGACCCCAGCACTGTTTACAAGAAACTCACCTTAAATTCAAAGACATTAGACAGTTGAAAGTGAAAGGATGGACTACAATGTATTATACAAATAATAACCAAAAGAGAGCTGGGGAATCGATACTAATATCAGGTAAAATATACCTTACGTCAAAAATTGTTATAAGTGACAAAGAAAATTACTATTATATATTGGTAAAGGGGTCAATTAAAAAAGATGACATAAAATTATAAATATATATGCATCTAATGATAGAACCTCAAAATATATGAGGCAGATATTGACAGATTTGATGGCAGAAATAGAACATTATACAACAATAGTAGAAAACATAAATACACTACTTTCAATAATGGATATAACACCTAGACATAAAATCAATAAGGACATAGAAAACTTAAATGACACTTAGACCTGCTTTAGAATACTTCATTCAAAAGCAACAGAATATACATACTTCTCTAGTGCACATGGATAATTCTCCAGTATAGACTAAATCTTAGATCATAAAATAACTTAATATAAAAGTTAAAATGTTGAATCCATGCAATATATCTTCCCTGACCACAATGGAATGAAGCTAGAAATTAATAACAGACAGAAAAGTGGAAAATTGTCAAATATGTGGGAATTAACCCTTGTCTAAATAACCAATGGTTTGAAAAAGAAATCACAATGAAAATTAGAAAATATCTTAAGGTGAATGTACACAAAATCAAACCATGCCGTAAATTAGGAGATGCAACAACAGCAGTGCTGAGAGGGAAATTTATAGCCCTACAGGATATTAAAAAAGAAGAAAGATCTCAAATTGGACACCTAACCTCCAAACTAGAGGATGTTTTTAAAAAGTCTAAACTAAGCACAAAGTGAGTAAGAGGAAAGAAAAAGATTAGAGTTAAGATAAATGAAATAGAGACTAAAAGCTTAGAGAGTTTTTTTTTTTTAAAGTTTTTTCTTTGAAAATATCCATAAAATCAATGAAAAGCTACACACACACAAAGAGTGGATACAAATAACTAAAATCAGAAAAAAAATGGAGAACATTATTACTGACACCATAGAAATATAAAGGATAATAGGAGAGTCCTATGAACACCTGTACACTAACAAATTAGATATCCTAGATGAAATGGACAAATTCCTAGAAACACATAAACTACCAACACGTTTTCTTTTTTTTGCCAACAAATATTCAAGAAGAAAGAGAAAAAATCAAAAACAAGATGCGATGAGATTATGCTCCTCTTTGTGGCCTTTGATCATTATGTGGCCATCTGTAAGCCCCTGAGATACATTACCATCACAGATCTTATGGGAATGAAAGACACAATGCAAAAATACATATATTTTAATTTTTAAATATGTTTTATTTTATTTTATTTTTTAAAATTTATTATAATTATTATTTTTTTTTCTTTTTGGCTTTTTGGAGGGAAGAGGTTTTGGATTGTAGAAGAGTCACAACTGTGGCTGGAGAGGATCACTGGTGCAGGGTGCCAGTGGTGGGGCTATGTGTGAGTAGAGGTACACCAGGAGCATACCTCTATGAATATGAATGTGTTCAAGTGGTCGTGGAGTGTTGTCTCATTGGGTGGAGACCCACACAGTAACTGAAAGAATATTGAATTCTCATCCTCGGGTGTCCTGCTACATTCTTTAATAGAGTGGCAGAATCCCTAGAGGACATGGGCAGTGTCTAGCGAAGGAGGAGAAACCAACATCCCAGTACCTTGAAACTGATGCTTGTACTTATAGACCTTGATCTTGTGAAATTGAAACATAGTCTAGTATTATATATTGCCTAAGAGTTACCTCCTGAAACCATCCTTGTTGCATTAATTTGGCCTTTCTCTAAGCCAAACTCAGCATATAAACATAAAATATGACTCCCAGGGATGAGCCTCCCTGGCACTAATGGGTTATGACTAAGCAACAACTGGTGATGCATTTGGAGAAAGACCTTAACGCAAAAGGGGAAATGTCAAATACAAATGAATTTTTATGGGTAAGAGATTTCAAAGTGAGTCAGGAGGTCATTCCAGAGGTTATGCTCATGCATATATTAGAAGGATCTCACTGACTGCTGCAGTAAACAGTGTCTTAAGCAGGGGTGCTCCTGAGAACTCTAGACACATCTAAACACTATTGGCAGTGTAGACAACCCCAGGAATTCAGCACACTGTTAGGGGGCCTTACTCTAGAATAAATGATAACTTATCCCTCTAATGTATTGGGGTTGGACTCATTTATAATTTTCCTATACATGGTTCTTAAGCCTCTTTTATTTGAACCTATAATGAACATTATACCCATTAAATATGTGTCCCAGAGACTTAAGACTTCTGGATCTTCATAAGCTGGCTGAGCCCTGAATCTCAGCAGATTTACAGCCAACACCTACTCTCCAATTCATTGGACTCACCCAGAACAACTAACAAAAGAATGATGATGGACAATATCCATACCATAAAACAGAGAGTATATACTACTGCAAGCAAGACAGTTCCATTCATCTGCCCATTGGGATTTAAGCCCCCTCTCAGTTGGAAGCAAAGTAGTTATCACCATCCTAAAATCCTTAAGATTAATGAGTAAACACACAGATGGTGGGAATGCAGCTATGAACTAAAGTAAACTTATTATTATTATTCTAGCAACGGAAGAACATGTAACAATGATATAAAGGCAGTGGTCACCAGAGTTTCTAGGGAGAGGGAGAATAGGTGTAACATGGGGCATGTTGGGGACATTGGAATCACTCTGCATGACATTGCAATGGCAATACAGGCCATTATACATTTGTCAAATCCATTAAAATTGTGTGGTGCAAAGTGTAAATCATAATGTGAACTCTAGACCATGGTTAGTAACAATACTTCAATATGTGTTCACCAATAGTAACAAATGTACTGCACTAATGAAAGATGTTGTTAATGTGGAGGGGGTGGGGTATATGGGAATCCCCTATATTTTAGATGCAACATTTATGTAATCTAAAGCTTCTTTTAAAATAATAGAAAAAGTATGTAAAAACAAAACAAACAAACAAACAGAAAAGAAGGAGTGATGAGATTATGCTCAACCTCATGGCCTTTGATCATCATGTGGCCATCTGTAATCCCCTGAGAACATAACCATCATGAGTTGGCCATGTCTGGGTGCTTGAGTGTTTCTGTCTTAGGAGAGGTCTTATATCCAATCTTTATATTTTTAAAAATAATATTAAACCTTACTTTTAAAGAACTTTTAGATTTACATAAAAATACACCGAAAGTATAGGGAGGTCCCATATACCCCCCTTCCACATGCGCACTTAGTTTCCCCTGTTATTAACATCTTACATTCGTGTGGTTCTACTTGTTACAATTGATGAACTGATTTTGAAGCACTGCTGCTTACCGAAGTCTATAGTTTAAATGATGATTTATACCTTATGCTGTACAGTTTTATAGACTTTGTTAACTGTTTAAAGTCATGTATCCATCATTCCAGTATCATACAGAAGGGTTTACCTGCCCTAAAAATGTCCTGTGTTCCACTTATTCATCCCTCCCCTCCTTTCTGAACCCATAAAAAATGTTATATTTTTACAAATGTTACAAGTTCTTATAGTAACACAAGATATTAACAACAATTATAATAAATCTACCTTGATCTATGGTTACACTCTTCCCTTATGTTTGCTCATTCCTCAATCTTTAGGAATTCTGGCTTCTTCAGGCTGATAGGGGACTTAGATAGTCTGGAGTAGATGGAAGGAACATTTTTGCTTGCAGTTGTAGATACTCCATGTTTTTTAGGATGGGACTTGTCTATCATTTTCATTTTGTTCATTGTCCAGGGCAAGCCCGCAGAACTAGAGAGGAGGAGTTGGCCACTACTCTGCTAGGATCCAGGGTTCAACCAGTATATGAACAATCTGAAAATTTAAGTCTCTGAGAGATATATTTAGCAGTTATATTGAAAATTACAGGTTCAAATTTTTTAAAAATTAGAAAAATCATGATTAGGGAAATTATAAATGAATGTACATATGTTATATTGGGGAATCAATTATCATATATTTCAAATTAGGGCCCGACGGGGGCGGGGGGTGATTTCATGAGGCTGTGTGCCTTTCCTATGGTGTCTGGATGTCCCTAGAGCCCGCAGGAGAACTTTTGCTTGAGGATTTGTTTATTGTGGCAGTTAGTGAAATCTTCTTGAGATTTGAATAAACGTAACATCTGGACTGAACTCACATCTCACTTTGAAATCTCTTAGCCATAAAAACTATGTTTTACTTAATGTTTTCCCCTTTTGGTCAAGGTCTTTTTTCAAAGACATCACTGATTAACACTTGATAATAATCCCTCATCTCTGGGACTCATGTCCCGTGTTGGGGGAAAGGTAGTGAGTTTATTTGCTGAGTTTGGCATAGAAAGAAGACATATTTGAATAATACAAAGGTTTTCAGGAAGTAACTATTAGGCATTAATTATAATTAGGCTAAATTTCATTTTCACAGGAATAAGGTTCATAAATACAAGGATTAATATTGAGGGATTGGCATATTTGGTCTGTTTTCTTTTATCAAGGATGCCTTATATATTCCGGGGATTTTTGCCATTTTATTTGAGGAAGTATCAGTTTCCCCAGGATGGAAGTTTAATATTTTGTTAGCTACTGTGGGGACATCCTTCAGCACAGCTTTTCCTGGCTTTGAGTTTACACTTTTGTCGCCACAGTGAATTTAATCATTATTTTTGTAACTTGCAGCCCTTGTTAAAACTTACCACTAATGTGATAAATTTGCTAGTTTTGACCAATAATTGGCTCATATGTATGATGTGTATTGTAATCCTGTTGATCTTCTATGTAGATATTTTATACTCTCTGAGAAGCAACAGTACATAAGAAAGGAAAAAAAAAACAACAAAACTCTCGCTACCTGCACCTACCACTTTATTATGGTTGTCGTATTTTTGGGCCCATGTGTATTTATATAAAATGTCCACTAACCACATTTCTAAGTGAATCAGATTGATAATTCTTAATTATTTTCTGTAAATCTCATGTCAGTGACAACAACTTTATTGGGGAATGTTTAAAGTAGGGCACTAATTTGTCCTAAGATTACATATAAGATAGAAGTGGATCAAAAACCCAAACAGCACAAACCTCACTTGTCATCTCTTCCTGTTTCTACATTACTGTGTCCCAGTTAACTGTTTCAATAAAACTTCAGCATTGTTTTCTCAAAACCTGGATTCGGTTAGATAGTCCTGTCATTCAGTCTACAATGATTATTTAATGAGAACGCATGGTCAGTTCACCTCAGCACTTGAAGGAATAGCAAGAGATCATCGACTCAGTTTCTTGACCATGGACTGTTAATTGATCACCTTTGGAGCTACTCTCTGCAAAATTATCCCATCAGACTGGGAAGCTTGATCATTCCCTCAGAACTGGGAGATTGTTTAGGGTCTTTGTAGTGTGAAGTTTGATGCAAGGGCTCATTCATTGACTGTTCTTATTTCCCAAGGTTAAGGAAGCTTACAGCATTAGTACCCTATGTTATTAAATGAAAAGTGTTTTAGACTTGTCATTAAGAGATTTGGATTCTAAACTCAGTTGTGTTAATAATTAGCTGTGTGAGCATGAGTGGAGTATTTTCCTTCTTTTGGCCTCAATTCCACATATTTAAGGAAGATTAAAACATACAAACATTTCTTCTGCACTTTTTCTGAGGCAGGGAAACTTTTCTTTCATATATTTTCTCTTTCAGTCTTTACAAATAATTTTGAAAGCTAAGCTTTCTTATTCTCATGTAATTGATAAGGAAGCTGACCCTGTGCATGCTTAAGTAAATTACAGAAAATGTACCTCAAGTTTCTTCAAATCCTTTTATTAACAATAAAGGTGGTGTTGGGGCATTATTCTAAGATGCACTTGGTTTGCTAGTTGCTATTAAGCCCTTTGGTAAAAATGGCAAAGCATGGTACAATTTATTTCTGCCATTCTCCTATATCCATTTCTGTCTCCTACCTCACGCTCCCCATCCCCAACACAACCGTTCAATTTATCCTCATTGAAAGTACCTAACAGGTATGACTTGCCACGCAGTTAAATTCTAGGGTCAAACTTGTGGGTAGTAATTTCTTCTCCAGTATAGGAAAGTAATTTCATAATGTGAACTATCCCATCTTTAATAGCTTGCAATCACAAACAAAAGCATAACTCAAACTTTCTTCCCTGAGAGTAGAAGAGTATATACACACAAATATAGTATTAAAAATTAAATAATATACAAAAGATGATTATTATCAGATATATGGTTGCCGAATATTTTTTCCCATTGGGTAGGTTGCCTTTTTATTTTCTTAATAACATCCTTAGAGGTGCAGAAGTTTTTAATTTTGAGGAGATCCCATTTATCAATTTTTTCTCTTGCTTCTCGTGCTTTGGCTGTGAAGTTCATGAAACCATTTCCTATTACAAGGTCCTGTAGATGCTTCCCTACATTATCTTCCAAGTTTTTTATGGTTTTGGCTCTTATATTTAGATCTTTGATCCATCTTGAGTTGATTTTTGTATAAGGTGTGAGATGGTATTCTTCTCTCATTCTTTTGGATATGGATATCCAGTTCTCCAAGCACCACTTGTTAAAGAGGCCACTCTCTCCCAGCTGAGTGGGTTTTGTGGCCTTGTCAAATATCAGATGACTGTATATGCGAGGATCTATATCAGAACTCTCAATCCGGTTCCATTGGTCAGTAGGTCTATCCTTGTGCCAATACCATGCAGTTTTGATCACTGTAGCTTTGTAGTATGTTTTAAAGTCAGGTAATGTGATACCTCCAACTTCATTTTTCTTTTTCAATATATCTTTGGCAATTCTGGGCCTCTTACCTCTCCAAATATATTTTGTGGTTAGTTTTTCCAGTTCCTTAAAAAATATAGTGTTGACTTTTATTGGGATTGCATTAAATCTGTAGATTAGTTTGGGTAGGATAGACATCTTGATGATGTTTAGTCTTCCCATCCATGAACAGGGAATATTTTTCCATTTATTTAAGTCTTCTTTGATTCCCTTTAACAGTGTTGTGTAGTTTTCTATATATAAGTCCTTTACATCTTTAGTTAAATTTATTCCTAGGTATTTGATTCTTTTGTTTACTATTGTAAATGGTATTTTTTTCCTGATTTCCTCCTCAGTTTGCTGGTTATTGGTGTATAGAAATGCTACTGATTTTTGAGCATTGATCTTATAGCCTGCAACATTACTGAACTCCTTTATAAGTTCTAGAAGCCTTGTTGTCGATTTCTCAGGGCTTTCTATGTATAGGATCATGTCATCTGCAAATAATGAAATTTTTACTTCTTCTTTTCCAATCTGGATGCCTTTTATGTCCTTTTCTTGTCTCAGTGCTCGTGCAAGTACTTCTAAGACAATGTTAAATAGGAGTGGTGATAGTGGGCATCCTTGTCTTGTTCCCAATCTCAGAGGGAAGCCTTTTAGGATTTCACCGTTGAAAATGATGTTAGCTTTGGGTTTTTCATATATACCCTTTATCATTTTCAGAAAGTTTCCATCTATTCCTATCTTTTGTAGTGTTTTTATGAGGAAAGAGTGCTGTATTTTGTCAAATGCTTTTTCTGCATCTATAGAGATGATCATGTGATTTTTTTCTTTCAGTTTGTTTATGTGGTGTATTACATTGATTGATTTTCTTATATTGAACCATCCTTGCATACCTGGGATGAAACCCACTTGGTCATGGTGTATAATCCTTTTGATATGTTGTTGAATGCGATTAGCAAGTATTTTGTTAAGGATTTTAGCATCTAGGTTCATTAGAGAAATTGGTCTGTAATTTTCCTTTCTTGTGGTATCTTTATTTGGTTTTGGTATTAGGGTAATGTTGGCATCATAGAATGAGTTAGGTAGTATTCCTTCTACTTCTATTTTTTGGAAGAGCTTAAGTAGAATTGGTGTTAGCTCTTTCCGGAATGTTTGGTAGAATTCAGCTGTGAAGCCATCTGGTCCTGGACTCTTCTTAGTCGGGAGGTTTTTGATGACTTAGTCTATCTCTTTACTTGTAATTGGGCTGTTGAGTTCATCTATTTCTTCTTTCATCAATGTCGGCTGTTTGTGGGTTTCTAGAAACTTGTCCATTTCCTCTAAATTGTCATTCTTGTTAATAATGTTTTATCTTTTATTTTACTCTCCTACTCTTCTTTCTACACTAATATAAAATTATAGATGGAATAAGAAATGGAATAATAATATTAGTAATGTTAAAATAAATAAATAATTATCATTACTAGGTATTCTTTAAAAGGGAAATTGAAAATTAAAAAGATTAAGAAATTTGTTTCAGTTAACACAGTGGGTAAGTTTTGGGACTGAGACTCATATCTACCACACACATTTCATCTCTGTTCCTTTAACTGGTTCCAAAGACATTCATTCCTCTAGAACTGGGGCTCTTACCCAGGGGTCCGTGGAAAGATTTCAGGAGGTCTGTGAACTTGAATTGAAAGATATAAACTTATTATCTTTACTTTCTATGACCTCCAACTGAAATCTAGTATTTCCTTCACTTATGAATGTATGCAATAAATAAATTACAGTAGTATTCATTTCACATGACTGGCAAAGGGTAACATGGAACAAAAAAGGTTAAGAACCCCTGCTTTAGAAGATATGGGCTTAAACAAATTATGTGGAGAAGGGAATGGTATTTCCTAGCCTGCAATTCAGAGTGAGTTGAAGTTTAACTTATTGGCCCCATGGTCTGCTTTTGCCCTTGGATTGTCTGAGCTGAGTGGCTCATTGGACATTCTTTAGGGACTGCGTTGGATGTACGGGTTTCCTAGGAGTTACTGAGACTTAAAGTTTCCTTAGAAATTTTTAAACTTTTGGGGGGAATTACTATAAATATCCAGTGCAGTAAAAACAAGAACATTAAACTCATGCTTTTCCAAACGAGAACTTGTGGGAATGGAGTTGACCTTAAAGGCATTTCTCTCTCAAAACACAGGAATAGATTTTTTCATAAAGGAGGTTTCAGGAGCTGAATTGAGACTCTCCCACTTTATTTTTTTTCCACACACAGCCTCCTGTGCCACAGATCATATTTTTTTCTACCCTGTTGCCTCTTGGGAGGAACCATGTAAAGTTGGGCCACAGGGAGAGCACCTTTCTCCATAAACTCCCCACTCTCCATAGCCTCCTGTGACAGAAGATATCAATAAATCACAATGAAGTATTGTTTGTAGATTTTATCTGGACTTCATGTGAATCACTGTCTAAGAAATTTAAAGTTGAAGATATGAAAACCCACTTCATTGAAAGTCATCAATTTGCTCAACTTAGCTCATAAGAGGTAAGATTTCTAGTCAGTCCAAAATATTTTCTTCCTATCACCTCCTGAGGACTGATCTGATGGAATCTATAATCAGTTTGTCTCCTGAAAAAAAATTGGAACTTTCAGAGAGTATTTCTAAACTGAAGGGTTATTGTGGGCCAGGTGTCCTAAACCTTCCCTGGCCTCCATTCAAAAGTACATTTCCTCTCAAAAGCCTCTCTGTAGTCAGAAGAGGAAGGTATCTGTAACTACACCTTGGTGTTGAGGCCAGCCTACAAGTTTTTATTCTTGGAAGTCCCCTTTTTTGAAGAGTTTAAGGCTGGTAGTGATGTTTCTGGGACAGTGTATAAGTAGGACTTCACTTCTATACCATTGTCCTGGGTTTTCAAGACCGATGGTCATCCTTGCTTATGATGTACAATGGCACATTCTGTCTGGTTTGTTGGCAAGTGATAATGCTAGGGAATAGTGGAAAAAGCTGGACTTTCTGATGAAACCTTGGTCAAATGATCTTAGATAATATGTTTTTCTCACCTCCACTTTACATGTCTTTCTGAATCTTACCCCCTGGCTCTTCTTTCTTTCCTGATGTCTGTTCACTCTCACTCTACTAGCTCCTCTCTGACTTCTTTGAGTCTTTCCTCTTTGCTCCTTTCATTGTTACCCATTATGTATCTTCTGTTTAATTTTCATTTTGGTCATCTCCATGTTTATCTGAAGCAATATGTCCTTCTCCCTTTCTTACAAATTTTATTCACATTTCTCACCTACTTGCTCTTTTCCTCACAGTCAAGGGCATCCCTTCTTTTCTTTAGCTTCCATTAAGAACCTAATGTACTTAATTTAAGTGGTAATACACTTATTTTCTCTTTTGTACTTACCAGAGATCATTGGAACTGACATGCCAAGTTTATAGTTATAATATAATTAGTGTTATAACATTGAGATAATATTATTTCAGTTAGACTCCAATAACATGTTTTATTTAGATTATGTAAATTTATTACAGTTTTTGGACATTTTCATTTACTAGTTTTGAAATAATCTTATCTGACCAAACTATGATAAATATATTGAATACCTGTGTTCCACAGAATCTAGTTGGAAACATGAGTTTCACTCATTTAAAACTACAATTCCACTTTTTTCTCATTTTTAAAACTTCACTGACCAGTTATTTCATTCTCTAGGAAACATTATTTTTGAAACCATAATTTATTTGATGTTATCATATACAGTCGAATGTAATTCTTGTATAATTAATGTTGTTCTCTAAATGCATTATATCCTTCCAATTCAATTGTTAAGATGTTGAGGACACCTTTCCTCTAGATGTACCACTGATCTGAGCAGATTCTTGGCATAAATGATAACTGACTTGCTGGAGTTATTGAATTACTGATGGATTAGTGATTAGTCAGAATTAAGAGAATATCTCAAAAGTAATACTAAAATAAACTCCCTGCAAGGGAAACATTTGTTGACAGTGGACTGTATAACAATGAAAAAAAGGGAACAACTCAAAACATAAAGATATTGAAAAATTAATTGACCAATTTTACATAATTCAGAACAGATAAAATATCTGAATTAAAAATATACAAAAGTATTATGCTATCAGTTATGCTATCACCAGTAGTCAAAGAAATACATACCATGATATTCTTTTAACCAAGCAAAGTAGACACTGTAACAAGTTCTATCTTTACAAAATCTCTTCCATCTCCTATATTTTTAGAAACAATGGAAATGAATGACCCTATATGTACATAAAAAGGGACATGAACTAATCACTATACCATTATATATAACCAAAAAATAATGGAATATTATAGAAGGAACTAGCAGTTAAATATTATGGTGGTTTAAAACTGCACCCCAGAAAAACATGTTCTTAAATTTAATCCATTCCTGTGGGTGTGAACCAATATTAAGTAGGACTATTTGGTGAGATGACTTCAACTGAGGCATGGTTCACTTCAGTCAGGTGAGTCTTAATCCTATTACTGGAGTCCTTTGTCAACAGTAAAAATTCTGACAGAGAAGGAGAAAGCCACAGGAAGCAGGAGCTGAGCAGTGAAAGAACCCAGGAGAAAATGGAGAGACTTGGTGGAGAGACAAGAAGACGGCACCATTGCCCTGCTTGATCTCAGGCACACACCTACAGACACCAGTTTTTGGGAAGAAAGCATTGCCTTAATTACACGAGGATTTGGACTTTCTTTTAGCCTTATAACGGTGAGCAAATAAATTCTCATTGTTTAACCCAACCCATTTCATGGTATTTGATTGAGCATCCCAGGAAACTAAAACATCTCTAGAGTTTTAAATGATAATGAATTTGTACATTTTGTATTTCAACTTCTAAAATGGATAATTGTATTATACATCCCTTTTTTTTGCATGGAAAAGTCATTTACAATCCAATGTTAAAATCAGATATATATTAATATTACAGGATGAAAGTATTTCTATTTATGTATATAAGCAAAAATAGACTAGAATAAGGATATATCTGTATGGAAAAACTAAAATATATTTTAAAATAATGTTTAAACAGAAACAAATATTAGAAGAAAACAAAACCTCTGGAAGATAGTGGTAGCAGAATCTTATGTGAGAAAAAACATTATTCAGATTTTGTACATATAAGAAGATTTGCATCATGTTGGATACATAGGATGTAGAACTGAATGCAATACATCTAGCATGAGAAATGGATAATTTCTCTTAATAATGCCAGCTTCCATGATTTATTCAAATATCTCATGTGATTTGACTGGTAACAAAGATAAAATTATGGCCATTGTGAGCCAAAAGTTGAGAAATATTTTTTCTTATATCCTAACCCAACCAATATATTGATGAGATCAGTATTAATTAATGCAAATTAATGTCCAAATCAAGAAATATTTTTCTGGAGAAAGAATCTCCAAATCTAATATTTTTGAATAATATAAGAATGTTGTTTTTCAGTTATTGAGATGAAAAATCAATGCACATATATACTGTATATATATGCATACACTTAAGTGTCCCTTGGAATCTCTTGTTTTCATGTAAATTGAAAAGTTTAAGCAATTATAGTAACATATTCAAGGACATAGAGAAAATTCTGTACTTCTCAGTCTTTGTCAGAGAGCAGAATCAATTATATGTGTTTTGGTTTGTTTTTTTAATATCTAGGTCCCACAAAGGGAGACTTCATAAAGCAGTGTCATTAGTATGTTCAAAAAATAGTTTCTATGTGATTATAACACATGGAAAACTTAGGGAACCACTGAATTATTGTATTCATAGAATTAGAATATGAATAGATAGGAAGATTCCAAGTCTACTGCTCTTGCTAAATCACAACTTTCTTAATTTTCTTTGCAGATAAGCCATTACCAGCTGTGTTCTTTCTACATATACCTTAACTATGTACCTGAATATCAGTGTGAAGGAATTCATTCTCCTTGGGTTAACAAAGGATGTTCTAAAGGAGAAACTAGTTTTTGTGGTCTTCCTCTTGCTCTACCTTGCAACCCTCTTTGCAAATTTACTTATTGTGATGACTATCAGATACAGTCAGCTTTTTGGCAGCCCCATGTATTTCTTCCTTTTCTACTTATCCTTTGCTGATGCATGTTTCACCACAAGCACAGCTCCCAGATTGATTATAAATGCTATATCCAAGAAGAAAGTCATTTCTTATAATGAATGCATCATCCAGATCTTTATACTTCACTTCTTTGGATGCATGGAGGTTTTTGTTCTCATCCTTATGTCATTTGATCGTTATGTGGCCATTTGTAAGCCACTGCGATACCCAGTCATCATGAACCAACACACCTGTGGTGCACTGGTGAAACTGGCCTGGGTGGTATCTTTTATCCATTCCATAGCACAGATTATCTTGGTTTTGAAAATACCCTTCTGTGGCCCAAATGTTATTGATCACTTCTTCTGTGATATGCAACCATTGTTGAAACTTGCCTGCGTGGACACTTATGTCATAAATCTACTTGTAGTCTTCAATAGTGGAACCATATGTACAGTGAGTTTCATAATCCTGATAATCTCCTATACTTTAATCTTACATTCTCTGAGTAACCAGAGTGCAGATGGAAGAAAGAAAGCCCTCTCTACCTGCACCTCCCATATAATTGTGGTTATCTTATTCTTTGTTCCTTGTATGTTCACGTATGCTCGTCCTTTAGTCATATATCCAGTGGACAAGATTGTGGCCGTGTTTTACACTATTGGGGCACCCTTGCTCAACCCTTTGATTTACACTCTTAGGAATGCAGAAATTAAAAATGCAATGAGAAAGTTATGGGGCACAAAACTGAGTTGAGGGAACAGAGTGAAAGACTCCAATTGAAAAATCCGTGTTTTAATACAATCTATTGATAGAAAAGAGAAAATGTATTCATCCTGATAAAGACAATATAATCCTCTCTCAGTAGGATTGTTGGGGAAGTAGGTAAAATTCACACAGGATGCAGACACCCATAAAATTTTAAGACAAAGTCACAGAGATAACAGTACATAAAGTCAGCATGATTGTGGGAGCCCAAATCCACTCCTCTCTTCTTTTCTCTGAATTACAGGTTATGAGACTGATCCTGTTGCTTCTGGAGTTTTACCTCTCTCTTTGTACATTAATTTAGTTTGGGTTTGTATTCTCCATGTTTCTGATCCGAGTCTAATAACTTGTTTCTAATTTATAACTGATCTGTTGTATTGACAAATCATTTCTGACACTATTGTATCTGGATCATATCTTCTAGCTCAAAGTAAGCCCAAAATCACTCCAGGAAACTTATGATCCCAAAGCACAATAAATATCAGGTAATTTGAAACTTGGTCCCTTTTGGTGTCACCTATAATGTGGCCTTTCATCCTCTTCTTGATAACCTATAGGAAGAAAGTATAACTTTTTTTTTCAAATAAGGACAATTCTAGTTATAATAAATATATTCACTGAATTGAGACATAATCTTTGTCAATGAACTTTAATATATTTTGGTCTTCATGTTAGCCATTATTCATGTATAATATTAAGTTTTATAGAATATTTTTGTAATTTGTGAAGGGACACTGAACAAAAATATTGGTTGGTGAATCAGTGACAATTTTACAACATTGTGAAATATATTGCAAGGCTCAACATTTCATGAATGAGATAACATATAAGAAACATGCAACAAAAGGTGAGCTTTGCAGGACAAAATAAGATATCATTATAGTGTATCCAGATAAAGATGTTAAGGGATGTGAACACAAGACAATATAGCCATTTGAACTCATTTGTCTTTACCACTTCCCCCTTTTATTCAAGGTCTTTTTCCAGTTGTGTTGCCAGTTGGCACTTGGGAAAAGTTTTCAATTAGCAATAATCGTGCCTCGGATAAACCTCATTGGCTACGATACTGCCCACTGCACAAAGCTGCCAGTTGGCACTTGGTATTAATCCCTCGTTGACACTTTTGGGGTAGGGAGGGGATGAGCAGTTGAAATACAGGGGCTTCTTTGGGAGTTGGAGGTTGTCCTGAGTACTGTTGTGGCAATGGATGTAGACCATTTTAAATCAGCACACACCACTAAGAACTGAGTGGGAGAGAGTGTGGTCTACAGTGTGAACTGTGGTCTATGGTTGGTGGCAAGGCTCCAGGATGTGTAAGTTCATTGAGGGTGGTGGGCCACACTGTGGGAGATGTTTGTGTGTGATGTGGTGGGAGGTGTGGGAGGTGGGCAACATGGGAATCCCAGTGGGTTCTGTGTAATATTTTGGGTAATCTAAGCATCTCTTAAAATATATGTATATATATATATATATAAATAACATTTTTGTAAGCAAATACACATATATGCATATATATTTATATATCATTTTGCAAATGTTTGTATGTATTGTGAAAATTTTGATTTTTACCCATAATAATAATAATAATAAAAAAAGACAATATAGCGAGGAGGCAAAATTTCTCACTAGGTATTGAGCACAATCTTAATGCAGAGATATAGTTCATTGATTTTTATATTAGATTCTCAGACCAGTCTGCCTGGCAGGTACACTTTTGTGTTAGGAGGGATGTGTGAGTTATGGCTACTTGATGTCACGACCGATAATGCTTGGTCAAATTCTATTGTTATCTAGGAAACTTCATATGGTAAACGATTTTTTATGGAGACATTCCTCCTTGGAGAGGAAGTTATTGTCCAATGAGCAGGTTATGTTATAATGAAATTGACATGTATTACACAGAGATGTAGCAAAAGTAATTTTGAGTTTGGCACATCAATGTTAGTAAGAATTTTCTCCAATGAAACTACTGTGAAACACTGTGGTTCACCCTATAGTCATTTGTCATCCACTTTATAGAAATGCTTTCCTCACTCTCCAACTTCTTGTCTGCTTACTTAAACTTCCAACATAACCTATGAATGGTTGGTGCCACCTCAGTAACAATCATTTTTGATAATGAAATTAGACATCAGGTGACACAGAACGTGCCTACGTGTATTTTTACATTTATCAAATATAAACACAAATTAAGCATTCTTATAAAAACAAACATGTTAGGGTCTGTGGTTTATTCTTCCAATTTTGAGCACTCAATCATGACAACCACAACAAATACTTAATGAGTTTCTGCTATAATCCCATAACTCTACAAATGACTTGGATGTATTCCTGTGTAAATTAGACAAAGATACCGGCTTTGTTGGATTTTACATTCTAGTGAGGACAGGCTAGAAAAAGGAAATATGTATGTAAATTAATAGGTATATTAGAAGATGATAAATTGTATTAATCAAGAAAGTAAAGTAAAATAAGGGAATCAGTAATGTTATGGAGATGATTTGTTGGATAAGGTGATTTGGAAGACCTCCCTGTGGGGAGAATTAGAGCAGTGTCTAACATTATTATTGTCAATATGAAACTATAACATTATTGGAAAATATACAAATGTTCAGGAAGGAATTTCATTTAGTATGTGTCATATAATAATAGAAATCCAAATATTCTCTGAGGAATATAGTATTATTATGTAAAAAGAATTATGGTGTCATGTGTGTTTGCTTTATTGATTATTTGTAGAGTAATAGTAGGCATCTATAAAAGAAAGACCTAAAGATCCAGTTGTTAATATATAGGAAGTTTATTCTTTCTGATGTGACAGACTCATTTATATGGTCCAGATTGACAGGAAATTGCATTCCTTCTTTCTCAATCATGGATTCAGGTTCTTTTCTAGCTTTTTCTTGTGCTCCCTAATGCTTTCATATTCAACATTTGATCCACGTGCTAGTATCATTGGCACCACCTGGGAGTTTGTTAGAAAATGCAGTATTCTGGGTTTTACCCCAGAACTAATGAATCATAATTTGAATTTTAACACCAGGCTACCATATGTATACCACCATTTGTAAAGTATTCCCTTAGGACCCTGTTGTCTACAGTTGTGACACTACCAGCATGGTTTCAGGTGGCAAGAAGAGGAAATAAACTGGAGGAGTACACATTCAAAATTTTAGATTTTAGCCTAGAAAGAACACACAGTCCTCTGCCTACAAGCAATTGACAAGAACTAGTTACAAAACTGCATCTAACTGCTGAAGGGGACTGGGGAATTTTCAATGAAACATGGTCTGTGGACGTTCCTGAGGCTAATTGCCTGTGTCAGAGGTTGCTAGAAGTCTAAATTGTATGAGTGCTTTCAATATTTTATTCCTTTGAGGATATGGTATTGCATTGACCATCAAACCTCAGCGCATGGAATTTGAAGTACATTAACCCATGTAATCACAATTAGAAGCACTTTTTATTCAAAATTTGACTCAATTTGACAAATATTTATTGATTCCTCATTATGTTTCAAGTATCATTCTAGGTAGCCTAAAAAATAAAATAAAATTCTTGTTCAGATCTCCCATTCTAATGTATTATTCTATTTCAAAGTTCTCAGTAGCTAACCCATGGTTACTGTGAGTTCATAGAATTTGTAGAAATTGAATAAATGTTTACAAAAATAGATTGCATGATTTTTGTTTGTTTGTTTTTTTAATGAGGATTGTCTTAAGGTTTTCTTTTAAATCCCCTACAGCTCCGAACAGCTCCATTTTCATTCTAAATAACATAAAGGAAAAAGTGTGCAAAAGATTTTGGAAACCATGGCTAAATTTTAACTATAGTGCTGTAAAGACATTTATACACACACACACACACACACACACTAGTTTTCTTCTGAGAAAAGTTTTATTTTTCTCCAAAACTTAAGTCCATTCCCTGTCTTTTGGCACCAATTCTTATGTGGTTGGTGTGGGGCTTTCCATGTCAGTGTGGGGTAGATATTAGCAGGGGATTGTCATAGAGCACGAAGGTCTGGGTTCTGGTCCTGAAAAGTCCCTAACTTCTCTCTGACAAACTCTCCCTCCTGGCTTGGCACGAAGTATGCAGAACTGGACAACCTTAACTTGTCTTGCTGACTTTAAGATCTATTTTACAATCTGATCAAGTGAACAGAGAGATGTTAAAACAGAGAAGGCAATACTTTGGGATTGCATCATTTAATTAAACGTGTGTACACCTGAGAGTGTGTATGTGTTTGTAAAATCCTGGTAGAAAGAGTTACTTGACTAGGAACTATTGATAAGTTTTCTGGGGAGATGCTCTTTTCACTGGGTACAATCTCCACAGGGAGAAATGAAGTTTGGAAGTTTTAACAGAAGAGAGGGCATTCAGCTGCTATGAAATGTGGAAATATCAGGGAATGAGTCTGTCTGGGTTTATTTTGAGTTACATCTGTCTTAGCAGAAGTTTCAGGAGGAAAAGTGGAAAACAAAATGACAGTGCAGGGATAGAGTTCTTGAAATACAAGTGAGTATCTCAACTATTGAATTTTAAAGCCCAAGTAACCAACTTACAATATTTATGGCTCATAATATTTTTCAAATGCCCACCTTTTCTTTTCAAAGCACAGCATGAGGGTTAAAAACACAGTGAAGAAGGAAAGAATGAATGAGAAAGGGAATTTGCTGAACCTGGGCTTCTCAATAAAGACCTGTGAGGATCCAATTAAAGAATTCCAGATTTAGTGTTTTGTGATATTAGCATTTATGAAGTTTGTGAATTTCTTGTATGTCTGAGTTAACATTTCTCACAAAAAAACCTCACATGAGTATCTCACACAAAGTACTATTTTTCTTCCACTAATATTGTGAGGCATTTTATTTAAAATTCAGTGAATATTAAAAACTGTGCAAAATGAGTTATGATATTGTATGTCAGGAACACAAAAATGATACTGTAAAGCAGAGGCAAGATTTATTTCTTGAAACCCCTATTTTTTTAAAATAGCAATACTGAAGTGTAGATATAACCTAACTTGACCAAGATCAATAGACATCTTAGACTATAATCCAAGTTTGGACTCCAAACATTTTGATGTATCCGCGTGGAGATTTGAAGGCAGCACTTATGATCGTACATTAAGAAAGAAAGTGACTAATCTATTAAAAACTGTAGACTATAGTTACTAGCACAGTTAGCATAATTTTCTTTTACCAGTTGTAACAATTGTACCACACTAAAGCAAATGCTAATAACATGGTGAGGGGAGGATATTATGGTAACACCATATTTTCTCAAGGATTTCTTTTATATATACTTGCAACAAAAGCAAAAATAAAAGAAAAACAAGAAAGGAAATGACTAGTTTGAGACACTGAATAGTCATATTGGGATCACAGCAGGGACAGTCTTAAATTTTTTCCAGCCAGAAAGAAGCCACCAAGTTTCAAAGTACTGGGAGCAGATAGACAAATGTCCCCTCTGGATCTGTGATATCTTAAAGGAAATAGTCCTGTGAATATGGGTAGTCTCAAGTTTCAATTGGACAAAATTCCTTTTAAAAATGGTGGCTAACATTACACAACTCTGAGTGCTTTGTGTTTTAATGTACAGTATAAATCTTTTATTCTTATTTATTTTTATTTTTTAAAGAAGTTTTAGATTATATAAATGTTACATAAAACATATAGGGGTTTCCCATATACCCCACTCACACCCTCTCTTACACTTTTCCCCATTAACAGCATCTTTCATTAGTGTAGATTAGTGACAACTGATAGACACACATTGAAGCATTGCTATTAACCATGGATTATAGTTCACACTTTGCCCCACACAATTTTGTTCTCATATTTCTGTACTTCATTTTTCTACTTTGTCAGTAGAAAATATCAAAGTTTCATAGCAATGGCTTATTTGGCCTTTGTTTTTTGAGGACAACTTACTTTTCCAAAAGCTTTTATACCATGACTTTTTGGAATGGTAAAAATAGAAGTTTCATATTGATCCCTCTGTTTTCCTGATATGTCATGTGCGATATTCTTTCCATAAACCTTTGGTTTCATTTTTCTCTCATCCAAATACTCTATCCCTCTGCTTTTCAGATCTCCATATCCTAAACTTTTCAGAAGTAAAGACCTGCTTTATTTACTTTCCTCTCAACATGATGCTTTGCATTTAGGCTCTTAAGCTTTTTTATACACATATGTCTTTTTTATTTATTAAAGTTGTTTACAACTGTTCATTGAATACTCTGTTCAATATGAGATAACCAGTGACATCCTCAGTGCTGATATATTTTCAGTGACTCAGCCAGGAACTTAATGCTTCACTCTAGATGTGCAGTTTTATTACGGGTAAATGTGTAAGATGAATGATCATTTTTCAAAAATTTGAAAGAATGTCTTGGAAACACAGAAGTAACCTCTCATATTTTATATATCTTTCATACATATTATGTGTATTTATGTAGCAACCCTTAAAGGATGATTGCTTTATAATTTCTGTATTCAGATGAATAAAAAAGCACAAAGATAACGAGGGATTTGTTAATTGTCACAAAATTTCTGGGCAGTAGGATGTGGTTTCACTTTATGCAGTGTGGCTTCATACTTTAGGTTTTGATCACTGTACTCACAACTTCATAAAATGAAGTGTTTGAATATGTGCATCTCAGAGAACCTGCTTTGGAACCAGATATTCTCCCGTTAAAGTTGTTGCTCATCTCTTAAAGAATTTTGAATTCTTCACCAACCAATCGTTCATTAGGAATTTTTATTCCTCTCTCTTCGCATTATGTTCTTCTACTACTTCTCACATGGTGCCTAAAATATTTATCTTATCTACATTTTTCATAAAACCCATATGAAGATGTGAACAACAGATGGATATTTTCCCCATTCCTCATAATAATAATTCCGGCTTATTTTGATTCAATATTTGAGAAAAAATGATTAAAGAAGTATATGGGAACATTATAAATAGGATTTTTTAATATTTTGGAACAAAAGATTTTAAAAAATTGAAATGACAAAATTGTCTGATTGGACAATATAAAATTGAAAAAAAACATTCATAGAAGAAAAGAAATTTAAAATACCCATAGATATAACCAAGTAATAATAGAGGTAAAAGCAGAGGCTGAGGCTTATATTGTGTACAATATTAAACAGAATTTTAAAAAATGTAGTTGCATAATACCCATGATTATGTCCGATAAACAAGATCACAGCTAGTAAGTAGGGGAGGTTATATTTGAACCTAGACCACATGGCTCCAGTGACTGAACTCTTACTAAGATATGCAATAATTATTTTGTGAGATGAATACCAATCTTAGGTAAAATAACAAGATCCGAAAGATCTTGTTATTTTTTATTTTACTTATTTTTATTGTGGGTACAAATCAAATTTTTCACAATACATACCAATATTTGTAAAATGATAGATAAATATATATGCATATATGTGCATTTGCTTACATAAATGTTATATGATATATATATATTTAAAGGTGCTTAGATTACCTAACAAGATCTTCACTGATGAAGATCTTGTTCTTTTACAGGCAAAAGATGAACGATTTGCAGAAAGGCATATCTTCAGTAAACGAATGCAGGAGATTTAAATTTTTTTGTTAATACATGATTAATGAAAGAGAAAAATATATAAATGTGTCCTTGCTAACAAAGTGAGACCTGAAGAAATATCATAAGAAAGCATATTATCTCTATGTGTATCATTTTTACCTGTACAATCATCCACATTGAAATATTGGCCTTACTAACAAAAGAAGACAGAAGACATACAGATATACATATGTGCAAACATAGAAGGATCTCAAGAAATAAAATGTTATGTCTGGAGAGGATTATTGATTCAATAAATGGGAGAAATATTTTAATTTTACTTTTCTCATTGTTCTGTGTATCTTGAATATTTTCTAATAATCACGAATTACTCCACAATAAAATACAGATAATAAAAGTTCCAACAGTATAGAAAAATAAATTTATACCTTATTATTCATAAAAATGAAATCCTACCACTTGAGGAAACAATATTGCACTCTGAAAATTATTGTAAAAATTGTTTATAGAATTGTTATTTATGGGAGTGTAAACATAGAAAAAATTAATGGCTCAATGGACAAATGGTCCAATAGAAGCTTGATAAAAAATAATGCTTTTGTATAAAATGAGATTTATAACTTAAAATAGAAATTATATTATATTGAGTGCTTTTAATAATTCTAATTGATTATCAGAATGCAAAATGGTGTTATATGATTATTTAAGTAATATAAACTATATATAATTATGAACAAATACATAAAATAGAAAAAAAATCATAGCATTGCATGCTGCATGTGGTTTCTTTCAAATCGTATTTTAAGAATAAATGCCATTTAAAATTTCCTAGAATGTCTACTATAAAAAAAAAAGAAAATAATAAGGGTAGGAAAGGATATGGAGAAATAGGAGCACTCATTTATTGCTAGTGGGAATGTAAAATGATGCAGCTGCTTGTGGAAAACTGACAGTTCCTCGGGAAGCTAAGTATAGAATTACCATACCATCTGACAGTCCTGCTACTGAAAGCAGGGACTCAAACAGATATTTGCACACTGATGTTCACAGTGGCATTATTCACAATTGTCAAAAGATGGAAGTAACCGAAATATCCATCAACCAATGAATGGATAAACAAAATGTGGTATATGTATACATATATACATTTATTTATATATGTGATGAAATATTATTCATCTGTAAAAAGAATTAAGTCCTGATGCATGCAACAACATGGATGAACCTTGAGACATTATATTGAGTGAAATAAGCCAGGCCAAAAAGGAACAAATATTGTATGATTTCACTGTTATGATCTAATTATAATAAGCAAACTCACCGAGTTAGAATCTAGAATATAGGTTACTAGGAAATAGATCGGGTTGAGATAATGGAGAGTTGGTGCTTAACTTGAACAGAATTTCTATTTAGGCTGATGGTAAAGTTTGGAATGGAGGGTGATGATGGTAGAACATTACTGTGAGTGTAATCAACAGCACCAAACTGTATAGGTGAATGTGGTTAAAAGAGGAAACTTTAGCATGTATATATTACTACAATAAAAATTAAAAGATAAAACATAAGACTGTACATCATAGTAAACCCTCTTGTACATGATGGGTTATAATTAATAGCACATGTGTAAGAATGTTCTTTCATGAATTATAGCAAATATATGATACTAATACAAAATGAAAATAGTAGGGTGGTATATGGGAAAAAACTCACCCAATGTAAATAATGGATGATAGAACTATTCTAATAATCTTTCAAATGTAACAAATGCAATTACTGTTAAAAATAGTACAATTTATTTAAAAAGTGCTATCATCAATAGTAACAAATATTCCACGCCAATGCAAAGTGTTGGTGCGGCAGTGGTGTACATGAATCCGATGTCCCCTAGGTAATTCAGGATATAGAAGGATATATGTGAGTAAAACATAACATAAGAAAATGACAAATTTTGTACAAGCTTGAATCATAGGCAGAAAAGGGGAACATTTTATTTTAAGCTGAGCAATGTTATAAATTCTGGCATATGTAAAGAATAGCAACTCACCATTATGCAGCCCTCAAAGTGTTACACAGGGTTTTTGCTGTTTTTTTTTTTTTTTTTTCCTTTCTTTCTTTGTTTTCACCAGCTCTGAAACTGGTAAATGAACATAATTCTTCAGAAGGACTTCTTTAAAATATTAGTGCTTATTTATATAGGAATAATGCTTTTCAGATTTTTAGCCAATGGATTAAATACAAATAATATATGTTTGTGTGTACTGTGGGAGTAAAAAAAAAATTTAAATTCTTATAACAACTAATGATAAGGTAGGGTGGATATATGTACTCACTTTTTCATATGAAAGCCATGTCTCAATGCAATTAATTCACATGGTCAAGGTCTTAGAACAATTCCTGCATCTCTCAATCTTTGTGGGACACAAACTTTCTGAAAGATATTTTCTTTGTTTTTCAAAATGAAAATACTTTGGTATAATGCAATAAGTTTCCTCATCAATAGTTAATTCCAGGAGAGAAGTGGGCAGCTGCAGATTTACAAAGATTCCAGGCAGATTCTGGTACAGACCAAAGTAACAAGAGTATAGAGCAGAGCCATGGGATTCAGAGTTCTGTTCACAAATCATCCCACAATGTCACTTCTTTTCTTCTCACTGCCAATTAAACCTCTGTCAACCACATTCTACCTATAGCTGTTGTGTCAATAAACAAGAGTGTGAAGGAATTCATTTTGATGGGGTTGACACAAGATGCTGGGAAGCAAAAAGCAATCATTGGGGTCTTCCTAATGCTTTACTTAGCAACTCTCTTGGGGAATGTTTTCATTGCAGTGACTATTAAGGAAAGGCAAACCCATGAGAGTCTCATTAACTTCTTTCTTTTCTACATGTACTTTGCTGATGCCTGCTTCTCTACAACCATGATTCCCTGGCTGATCGTGGATGCCCCGGCTCAGAAGAATACCATTTCCTACAATAATTGTATGACTCAGGTCTTTGCTGCCCATTTCTTTGGGTCCGTGGAGATCTTTGTGCTCATGTTCATGGCTTTTATATGGTCATCTGTAAGCCCCTGAAATTCATGACCATCATATGTTGGGGTGTCTGTGATGCTTTGGAGATTCTGGCTTCAGTAAGATCTTATATCTGTTCTTCAGTACAGCTATCCCTGGCTTTGACATTGCCCTTCCCTGGCCCCAATGTGATTGAGCACTATTTCTATGACTTGCAGCCCTTGTAGAAAATGTGTGATAAATTTATTACAAGTGTGTAATAATGGGACCACATACATAGTGTGCTTTATAATATTGTTTATTTCATATATAGTGTTTTTTTTTTAATTCTCTAAGAAACAACAGTGCAATATGTAGTCCAAAACCTCTCCTCACCTGAATCTTCCATTTAATTGTGGTTGTCATATAGTTTGGTCCATGAACATTTATATACATACACTACCCACCTTACCTGTTTCATTCTGACCTTAATTTCTGAACAGTCACTAGAAACCTCATTATAGTAAGATAAACATTTATATGGATGGAGTCTAATATAGGTCTTTGGTTCATTGTAAAGTTGGATGTAAAAAACACATTGATGAAACCCAAAATAGTACAAACCTCAGTTATCATACATCCCCATTTCTAGAATTCCCATGACTGAATGGTCACAGTAACGTGCATTTAATAAAACCCCAACATTGCTTTAGCAAAACTGGAATTCAATTTAGATAATCCAGTCGTTAAATCTACAATGAATAATTAATGAGTATTTTTGGTTAGTTCAACTCAGTGCTTAAAGCAGCCCAAGGAATCAAGGAATCATTGATTCTGCATCTGGACCTTAGAGAGTTCAATGATTTTGGAAACTATCCTCTTAAAGATTTTGCCATCAGGTCTAGGATGCTTGATTATCCTATAGAGCTGGAAGATGGTTTAGGATCTGTCAACTGGGAAGTTTGATACAGGGGCTTTTTCCTTGGGTGTTCTTATTTCTGAGATCAAGAGAGCTTGTTATATTGCTATACAATCTTATTAAAAGGAAAACCCATAGACATTATAAAGAGATTTGGATTATAAACTCAAATGAGTTACTAATTAATTGTGTGACTTTGAGTAAGGCATACTCAAATGCACATAGTTATGGAGGATTAAAAAAAGCATGGAAAAATTTTTCTACACTTTCTTCAGCCAACATTTCTTCATATGTCATATTTTTTAGTTATTATAGTAACCTTTTAAACCTAACCCTTTTTATTCTGATTTAACAAAGGGGAAACATGAGGTCACAAATTTTAAGAGACTTAATAATAGCCTTCCCAATATTCTTGCATTCCATTTTTAAAATAAAAGGAATGTTTCATATGTAACTTTCTCCAAGAAGTTTCTCTGTGACTTTTTGATCTGCTGGTTGCCAGTAGGTTCTTCAGTAAAAGTGGAAGGAATGGTACAATCTATCCATGCCCTTCTGCCATCTCCATTTTTTATCGCACTGCTCTTTTACACTCTCACCCCAACCATTCTGTTCATTCTCATTAAAGGTACCTAGCTTGTATGGATTGCCAAGCCAGTAATTCTTGGCTAAGAATTCTAAGTTGTAATATGGCTTTCAAGATAGGAAATTAATTGTGTAATGTAATCTCTTCAATGTTTAGTTGGTTGCAACTACATTCAAAAGCATAAATATAACTTTTACCCTGTGAGTGGAATAGTATATACTCTCAGACATATATTTGAAATAAAATGAAATTATAAAAGAAAAATATTTGATAATTATTTTACCTTTGAAGAAAGAATTCAGCTGTCTGTCTTTCTACATTGTTTAAAGAGCATAGATGGGATTAGAAATAGTAGTATTTATTATTAATAGTGTTACAATAAATAAATTATTAGTATTACTAGTTACATTTTACAAAAGAGGAAATTGAAATTAAGTTTAAGAAAATTGCTTATTCACAGCCATAAGTTGTGGGAACAGGTTACATGTCAACTACACACATTTCACCTATATCCATCTTTACATGGTTTCAAAAACAATCCTAATTCTACAAGAGATGGCATGTCATAAAGAAATAGAATCTTTCTGTACTCACAATTCAGAGTTAGATTCAGTTTAAATAATTGTCCTGGTAATTTGCTTTTGCCCTCTTACTCTCTGTGTGGGTAGTTCATTAGGACTGGGTGGGGAATATGGATTTCCTTGGAGCTGTAGAGTCTGAAAGTTTGCCTTAGTCATTGCAAACTTTTGTGGGAATTACTATAACTACCTAATGCAGTAAAAAGAGAAACATTTAACTCCAGTTTCTCTAAGGACAAACTGGAAAAATAGCTGGACTCTGAGGAATTTCTCTCTCAGATGGCATACTTTCTTCCATTAAAGAGCGATCAGGACTATACTGAGAAATTTCCTGTTTTGCACAACAGCCTCCCCCATTCCATTGAGGCTGGCATTGCGTCTAATCCAATGATTCAGAAAGAAACTTGTGAGATTGGAAAACAGGAAAAGTCTTTTGTCTCCCTGTACTTCCGCTTCAAATCTATCTCAATGAGGTTTAGTTTGTATATTTTACCTAGACTTCATAAGATTCAACTTCTAAGTAA
Organism: Tolypeutes matacus; assembly: GCA_026826555.1. Classification (NCBI taxonomy): domain Eukaryota; kingdom Metazoa; phylum Chordata; class Mammalia; order Cingulata; family Chlamyphoridae; genus Tolypeutes; species Tolypeutes matacus. Next base: position 9,954,684 of record JAKSZT010001178.1, on the reverse strand, counting down.
ATTAATGTTTCAGATATGAAACATACACTTCATTGGAAGTCATTTATTTGCTCTTAGACATAAGTTTTTCAATCAATTTGAAGTATTTTCTTCACATTGTTTATGGAAGACTGATCTGATGGACACCTTAATCAGTTTGCCTCATAAAAAACGATGGTTCTCCTGGAGAATATTTCCAAAATGAAGGATTGTCATGATACAAAGCTTTTACAAAGGCTTTTTATTCACAGAAGGGGAGAGTAAATACACCAACATTTTGAGGCCAGTCTTTCAGATGTTTCTATTCTTGGAAGTCCCCTCATTTAAAGAGTATAAGGTCAGTGGCAATGCTTCAGGCACTGGGTCTAAGATAAAGTTACAATTCTAATCTTTTGTCGTGAGCTTTCAAGACCCTGGTGATCATTGTTCATGACCCACAACCATATGCCTTCTCATGTTTGGGTGGTAAGTGATAGTGCAGAGCTTCAAGAGGAAAGAACCAGAACCCAGCTATGAATTCTTGACAGAAGACCCTCACAGACTCTTTTCTACCTTTCTTCTGTATGTTTTTCTGTGTCCTATTCCCTGACTCTTTTACCTTGTCTGGTGTCTGCTCACATCACTCTAGTTTCTCCTTCTCTGACTTCATTGATCCCTGCCCTTTCTTCCTTTCACAATTATTCATTATATATCTAGTTATCTGCTTTGATATTTGTCCCACTATGAAGTTTACCAAAATTGACATTGGGATAAGGATAGGAACATCAGATATCAGTTGGCATCCTTCTGTGCTGCCCATCAAAATCTAATTTTTTTGGTGCAAACTACGTGGATGGATGAGATGTGATGTTTTCTATAATATGCAGTTTCAATGCTAGTTGAAGTGGCAAGGTAGTGAACTTCTCTCCTGTTCTAGCCTACTGTATTAGGTCTAACCGTCTGTATCAGAAGTTAAACTTTGTATGTTATAGAGGGCAAAACATGGCCACAGGTACATCACAGGAAAACAAGTATACTAAATGAAATAACAAAAATGAATACCTGTTTAAATGATAAATTCACATGTAAAAGAATATAATTTAAGATTTTCTTGTTCAAATCAGCACATATTTAATTAGGCTCAAAGTAGAGATAGAATGGAATTTTATTTGGGAAGAGAAAAATAGGCTGAATCTAGATACAGATTTGGGGGCATTTTAAACTGGTTAAAATTTCAACTAGTAAAACTTAAGGAAGAATATGGCCCTCTCTAATACTGGGATGCTCCCAAAATTGGAGATGTTGGATAGTCCAGGAATGCTCAGAAATCATGACTGAGTTCAGAAATAAAACTCTGAGGTGACAGTCTGAGCCAAGGCATCCAAGTTGTTCCAGTGCTTCTTTCCTATCTTCATATCCTTAAATTTTCCCTTTGCTTATTTAAAGCAAGTCAAAATAGTTTTGCATGACATGGCTTTGATGGCTGTCCATTATGTGCCCACAAATTTATCTCTTAAAATGCTGATGTCATCTGTATATTAATTGAAATAATGTATGCTTCTTCCCTTCTTAAAATATTTTTCTCACTTTTCTTACCTTAGTGTGCCTCCCTCCACAGCCTCACACACCCTGTTTTTGTTTTTCCTCCATTAGCAATGTAAAACATATATTGAAATGAAGTTATAATTAATTCATTTTCTCTTTTATATTTATCATAAATAATTGATAAAGATTTTAGTTATAATAAAAAATGGGGTGATTACACTTATCTACCATTTCTTTTAGCTGAACTGGAAAATAATCTTCATATTTGTATAGATTATGTAGCTTTATTAGAGTAAATGGACAATTAGAGTTACTGATTTTTAAATATTTAAATATTCTCATCAAGAAACACATTTTAAGCTTCTTGTGTACCTGAGTTCCAAGAAATCTAGTTGTAATCTTCAATTCACTCCTTTAAAACCATAATAATTCCACTTCTCATTTTTTCATTCTTTTCTATCCATTCAATTATTTCTCTCAAAAATTAATTGTTTGAAAAAAAATTCTATTATCTCAAGTAGCCACGTCTAATTCTCATGCAATTACTGATTTACTAGGGGTTTTTCATCCCTCCAATAAGACTGTAACGAGGTTGAGAACAGCTTTTCACTGTAGCTACTGCAGATGTTATTAGGTTCTTAGTATATACATGATAACTGAGTTGATGCTGTTATTGATTCATTGATAGATAGTAGATAAAGGGAGATTACGTCAAAACTCACACTAAAATTTAGTCTAGATCATTTAAGATTAATGTTAAAACTTAGAAAGTATACAGGAAAGAATGAAACTTTTAACCTCCTTAATTGTAATCTAACCAGCAAAGGGAAATTTTTTCTTGGTAATTTGATTGAATAAAAATGGAAAATGTCAGGGTGGTAAGAGCTCAAATCTATGATATAAAAAATATCTGACAAAATATATGCATAATTGAAACCAGAAAAAATATTAGAAATTAAAAGGCAAATATATTATACTATCATCACTACAAAAAAGCATATGATCATTTTAATTATACAAAAAATAAAGGAGGCAATGTTGCAAGTTAAATTTTATTAGAAATCTCTACTATATATATTAGAAATCTCTACTATAGTCTTATAATTTTAGCAACAATTAAAAATAATAATTTATTGTAATTATTATTCAATTTATATCTGTATCTATATGACACTAAATTTCTGGAACTCCATGTTGACAACTAGCAGTACCATTGTAGAATGTGATTAAGAAATTTTGAATTTTGAAAGGACACATTTGTGTTTTGTCCTGTGGTTTACTGTAAATTTTGATATTTATTGTAGAAATATATTAATTCATATAATTAAAATATTTTAATAAATATTGATAAAAGCAAATTGGAAGGCTATTTGTCAAAAGTGTTAAATTATTATGCAATTATTCAAATCTTTTGTCTCAATAATCCCATGGAAATTTATTTTGATGAAATTTTTAAAAATAAGATAAATTATATAAATGAGAGATTCATTTCAAAATATTTATAAGTGAAAATGTGAAAACATGTTGAATAATAACAAATGGTAAAATGATTCAATGAAATGTTTGCATGTTAACTTACACCTGCTAAAATAATTGTGTTATTGATTTTCTTTAGTAAAATGCAAAAAGTGTTTTAGCAAATAAAATGAAGATTAATATGTATATATAAAATACAGGATGTTTGCGTTTATATAGATATGCATCTGTATGTGTAAGAAATAGATTAAAACAAGGGGAAATTCAACTATACATTTTTACAATTTTGTTTAAACAGAAAAAATATGGAAAGACAACAAAATCTGTGGCAGATATATTAAGGGGAATCATATGTGAGTAAAGACATAATTCAGGTTATAGAGATGTAAGAAGTGAAACACAAGGAAGGATCAGTAAGAAGTGAAATTCAATATCATGCAGAATAGAAGATTTCACATGCACATAATTTCCCTTTATAATAAAATTTTAATATTTCCCAGTGAAATATTTAAACATGTCACCATCATACACAATCATTATCCTGACTTGATTGAAGGTAAAATTATGACTACCATGAACCAAAAATTGGAGATATAAAGATTTCAAGTAGGCTATTCTTGTCAAATCATATCTAATTTTTTTTTTTTTTTTTTTGCAGATACACTATTTCTCAGCTGCATCCTTTCTTTATCTACACTAACCATTTTTATGAATAACAATGTGAACAAGTTCATTCTGCTTGGGTTAACTCAGGATGTTTTTAAGGAAGAAGTAGTGTTTGTGGTCTTCTTGTTTCTCTACCTTGCTACTCTGTTGGCAAATTTACTTATTGTGATGACCATCAAATACTGTTGGATGTTTGGAAGCCCCATGTACTGCTTCCTTTTCTACTTATCCTTTGCTGATACCTGTATCTACACATCCACGGCACCCAGGTTGATTAAAGATGTACTGACAGAGAGGAAAATTATGTCCTATAATGACTGCATGGTCCAGATATTTGCAATTCATTTCTTTGTGTGTATGGAGATTTTAGTTCTCATCCTCGTGCCATTTGCTTGTTATGTGGCTATTTGTAAACTACTGTGATACACAGCCATCATGAGCATATGTCTGTGGTACACTGGTGAAACTGGTCTGGGTGGGATCTTGTATCCATTCTTCAACACAGATTATCTTGGTTTTGAAATTACTCTTCTGTGGCCCTAATGTCATTGATCACTATCTCTGTGATATGCCATCACTGTTGAAACTTGACTGCATGGATACTTATTCCATAAACATACTCACAGTCTTTAAGAGTGGGGCTATATATGCATGTTTCATAATCCTGATCATCTCTTATATTTTAATCGTACATTCTCTGAGTAACCAGAGTGCAGAAGGAAGAAAGAAAGCCCTCTCCATCTATACCTCCCACATTATTGTGTTCATCTTAACTTTTGTTCCTTGTATATTCGCATACACTCGCCCTCCAACCACATTTCCAGTGGACAAGGTGGTGGCCATGCTTTTCACTATTGCTAAACCCTTGCTCAACCACATGATTTACACTTTGAGAAATGCAGTAATTAAAAACGTCATGAAAAGTGGCATTTTTCTTTTCATTTTTGAAAAGAAGATATGAGTAGAGGCAGCAGAAGGGAAGACTCCACCTGCATATTATGTGTTTTAATAAAATTGTTTGATAAAGAAGATAAAATATGCTCATCCTGATTTAGACCATATAATCCTCTTTCAGTAGGATTGTTGGGGAAGTAGGCAAAATGAGTACAGAGCACAGAAACCCAGTTAATTTTGAGATAAAGTTACAAAGATAACAGTACATCAAGTGCTACAAGATTGGGAGCCCAAACCTTCTCTCTCCTATGCTCTGAATTGAAGCTTCTCAGCCAGAACTTGTTATATCTAGAGATTTAGTTCCTTCCTTGTGCATTTCTGGTTTATGTTTTTCTTCTGCATGTTTCTTATCCAAGTCTAATAATTTCTCCCTGATTGATAAGTGATACATTTTGTTAACAATTCATTTCTGGCAATATTGAATTTGAATCATATCTTCTAGCCCAAATTCAGCTCCAAGTCATTCCCAGAAACTTATGAGCTCAAAGAGCCATAAATATCAGATAAATAAACCCCTAATAGAAACTTGACCACTTTTTGTAATGTGTAGAATATGTCCCTTTATCTTCCTCTTGAAATTGTATAGTGAGAAAACTCATAATCTTTTTTTAAATAAGGACAATTCTGCTTAAAATAAGCATGTTTATTTAATTAAGTCATATATTTTGTTCATTATCTTGGTCATTATTCACTCACAATATCCAATTTTATAGCCTTTTTTTGATAATTAGTCATTGGAGACTGCCCAAAAATTTTGGTTGGTGAATTGATGACAATTTTATAATATTGTGAGATTTTTTTAATAAAAATTGACACTTCATGGATAAGATATCATATAATGAAACATATAACAGTTGACAAAAAAGAAAAAGAATTTAGAATATGATCAAATATACCATTATAATCCATCCAAAGAAAGAAGATAAGGAAAGTGATCACAGAGCAGTGTAAGTCAAGAAATCAAAATTTCTGACTAGATATTGGACACAATATTTATGCAGGGACACATACTCTGATTGTTTTTTTTTTTACAAACCCTGGTATAGTCTGCTTGACAGGTACACTTTTATGTTAGAAGGGAAGTTTTGTGCTAAAGCTACTTGAGGCCAGAGCCAATATTGCTTAGTCAAATTCTACCATTATCTAGGAAACCTCATAGCATAATTGGGATTCCAATAGAACCAACCCTCACTGGATAGAAAGTTATTGGCCAATAACCCGGATAAGTATTTTGCATTTTAGATTTATATTTTTTTATGACAGCTCATTGAATTTACATTTTGGCTCATGTATTGTTAGCTAATGAATTTTAGCATTAACAGCCAGACCTTGAAGGAGTGTGAAATAAATGTTCATCTCTGAGAAGAAAAATGATGAAGATTGTTTCCTGAGAATCTGAGGACTGAACTCTAGATTATGGGGGATAAAGCCATCTAATGCCACTTTGGAAGGCTTGCATGAGCATGACTCCTTGGGAATAACACCACTGATGCGTCTTCAAACACTGATAATGAAAGTGTGGAATTTTAGGGCACTTAATATTAGTTGGAGGACAGCTGGAGCATAATATAGGGAATGTATAATGGTGATTTGGATGGTAGATAAGGATTGGGTTAATAATATAGATACAGGAATGTTCTACTACAAGGTGTTAAGAATGGTGATTCTGGGAAAATTATAACTAATATAACTTATAGAATATAGTTGAACAACAATATTGTAATATATTTGTTGAAAAAGCAAAGAAGGTAATATATTAATGCCAAAAGTAAAAAATAATATGAGGTTTAGGTTTATGAGATATGAATATGATTAAGCATTTTTTCTCTGGTTCATTTTATTCATTAACAAGAAGAGCTTGACTATGCCATTTAACTAATCTGTGTTTATCTGCGTATCTTTTTAAACCCTGGAGGAATAATTGAATTTGTTTTTAGGATTTGATGGATAAAAGTGCCTGGACATAACTTTTTTGATGTAATGGTTCCATAACTTGTTAAGTGGCTTCTTGTCTGTTATTTTATTTTTTGAATTTGAAATAAAATTATAAAATATTTTGGAAGATTTACACAAAGCCCATATTCTTGACTGGAAGATATCTCAAACTGAAAGTTCTATTGATAAAGTGGCAAGTTTTTCCTGTTTTGTTACTTAAAATATCAACAAGCATCTTTACTTGCCACAGGTTTGGTTGGCATTACTACTTTTTGATATATTTTAGCATTGATGTGTAGTTCAAAGTGAATTTTGTAGATTGGAGAAAAGAGAACTGTGGAAAAGGAGAGTTGGTAGTGGAAAGGAGATGATATTTTATGACACCCTTTGAGGAATAAACATTTCTGAGAGGACTTTGATGATCTGGGATGCTTTTATCCCTCAGTAATCAAGGTTAGATGAGATTCCTCTGGACACTCATGGCTTTATGACATCAAAGTCCAGAGAAGCAATTCCATTCCTATTGTTATTTTAAAATTATCGAGCTCAAATTAAGGATTTTGTGACTTTAAATATAATCCCTATGTTTTTGACACTCAGTTCATGTATCTGCCCAGATCTTTCATATGCTTTAGAGAATTATTAGAATACTTGATATTATATCTTACACTATATCTCTAATAGGAATTTTCACAATTAATAACTCATTGTTTTTATTCCAATTATTCTTTATATGCAGCCTTCCTTAGTCAAATTCATCCTTCCATTTGTCCAGACTGAAAACACTGGAGTAAAAAAATTAATGGTGATATCATAATTCACTTCTAACATAGAAAAAAAAATTGGCCTTTAATCTAGATCCAGACTCTGATATATTTTTGAGGTAATCCCCCTACCATTCTTATCTAAGCTGCCATCATCTTTTACTTTGATGACAATAATAGATTGTCATAATTCTTCCTGCTTCTTTCCTTGCTTAATCTATTCTAAACACAGCAGGCACAGGCTCCATATAAAACTTGTATAAAATCAGGCCACTCATCTGCATAAAACTCTGCAGTGGCTCCATTTCATTCAGAACAAAAGTCAAAATCTTTACAATGATTTTATCATCTATTGCTTCTTTGGCCTCTCTGCTACACATACCCTTGATCTCTTGTCTCGGGCCACAGTGGAGTTTTGCTCTTCCTTGACCACACTGGGCTGGTTTAAACCTTAATGATCTTGCTCCAACTGTTTCTTCTGCTTAAACTACACTTCCAAGAATGACTTTGGCTAATAGCTTCATCTCCTTAAGACACTGCAATAAGTTTCCCTGCATTAAGGTCTCACAAAACACCATGTTTATTACAGCATCTTCATAGATTTCCAAACATCTTATGTTACTTTGCTTTCTTTTGAATATAATTTATCATCTTCAAATATACAATTTTATTTACATAACTATTCTTTGTTAGTCTGTCCCACTAGAATGTAAAATCCAACAAAGTAATTTTGTCTATTTTTATAAAGGAATATTTCCCAAGTCATTTGAAGAATGATGGAAAAATAGCAGAAAACTTATTAGTAATTATGGAGGTTGTCAAGAAAGAATATTTAAAATTTGAGGAATAAACAACAGATCCTAACAATGGACCTATTGTGTTCTATAACACTGCTTTATTAGTGTTTTCTTTTGGATGATAACAAAAAATATATATAAGCACATTCTGGGTCATCTGATGCCCAGCTTACATCTAGATGTAGTGATATTTGGCAATAATATCATTGCCAGAGAATATTGCTAATGTGGCTACAATACCACTGCTATACTGTGTTGGGATATCATAGGTAAGCAGGCAAGAACTTTGTGAGTGTTTTAGTATATTAGGCTGCTAAAAGCAGATACCACAAAATGGATTGGCTTTTAACAATGGTAAATTATTAGCTACAGTTTTGAGGTTGAAAAAATTATCCAAATCAAGGTGCCATCTAAGCAATGCTTTCTTCCCAAAGACTGGCTGCCAGCAATCCTTGGGTCCTCTAACCCATGGCAAGGCACATGGCAGTATATACTTGTCTCTCCATTTTCTTCCATGTTTCATTGCTTTCGGTGTCGTGATTCCATCACTTTCATTCTCTTTGTGTTTATACATCACATTCATAATGGAATCCAGTAAGAGGATTAAGATCCATCCTGAATGAGGTGGCTCATACTTTAACTGAAGTAGCCTAATTAAAAGAGGCACTTAAAATACAAAGCACAGGAATGAATTAACTTTAAGAGCATGCTTTTCTAGCATACACACAATTTCAAACCCCACAGTGAAAAGAGCATTTGTATCAAGTGGATATCAAATAATTTTTCAGTGCCTGATAATTGCTTACATCAGTTTCAATAGGAAAAAATGGTACTAACATTGATATGCCAAACTAAAAATTACCTTTACTATATCCCTGTGTAATATTCATATGTGTCAATTATACCATGATATAACCACATTAATAGTCATGTTAAATTATATTGCTAATTTAAATGTCATTAGTAGTGTCGCAGCTATGTTTGAACATTTCTTTTAGTTTTACATTTCTATATGTACTATAATTGCCCTTATAACATTTTTATGTTTACATATATATGTTAATAACATTATATTATAAATCATTCTCATTAAAATTGTGATTCATGAGATTTTTTTAAGATAAAATAGTTAAATAGTTCTATTTAATATTAAAAACTAAGGAAATTATTCTGTACTTTAGAAAATAAACTGAAGTGTAGCAAATAAGCATTTATGTAATGAAACTGTTAGGGAACATAGAAAACTGAAAATGAAACATGAGACTAAAATTTTAGGATTAAGTGCTGGATGTGGAAGAACTCTCTGGCCTAGTCAATTATGATTACTTAGGCCCCAATAATCACTGAAATGTTGTGAGATTATCTACTGATGATTCTATCCTAAGCATAGAAAACTTCTTAGAACAACTTTCATTTTATGAGAACTTCTCATGGAAAGTCAGATACTGATTCAGGTGCTCATGAAGAGACTCTAAAATGTTTGAAATTACTCCTTCCCATGGTATTCATACCTGTGTCATCCCCTTCCCTTGAGGATGGGTGAGATACGTGTTTTCCTACGTACCAAAAGAATAGGTAAATATAAGGATTTCCATCTTGCTCAACAATTCTCTTATTTTGGCTTTCATGAAGCAAACTTCCAGGCTGTGAACTGCCCAGTGGAGATACCCACATAGCAAAGAACTGAGGGCAGCCTCCAGCCAACACCTAGCAAGAACTGAGCCCATCAATCTAACAACTTGCAATGAACTGAATTCTGCCCACAACCACATGAGTTTGAGAGCAGACCCTTCTCCAAGTGAACTTTGAGTTGTGATCAGAGCTCTGGCTGACACCTTGATTGCAGCCTTGTGACACACCACAGAAGCACCCAGTGCTTCATGGAGTTAGTTGTGCCCACACATCTGACCCACAGAAACTCAGATAATATGAGAAGTGTTTCAAGCTAAATTTGTGATAATTTGTTATACAGCAATAGATAAGTAATACTGTACATATTTAGGCCTCTTCTTTAATTGTATTTTCCCAGAAAATTAGTAAACGTGTTGTGATTTATGTTCCAGACCGTTTTTGTTTGGTAAAAATGAGCACTAGGTTACTCAAATGTACACAGTCATTTGTAAAGTATTGCAATAGAACCCTCTTATCTACAATAGTGACAATAGTGGGTTCAGGTGGCAAAGAGAAGAAATAAACTCAGAGAAGTACATATTCAATATTTTAGATTTCAGCCCGGAACTACACATATCTTTCTGTCTACAGCCAATTTACAAAACTTATTCACAAAATTGCATCTAGCTGCACAAGGGGGGCCTGGAGGGGTTTTTTGTTGTTGCTGTTAAAAATGGCCTGTGTTTAGTTCTCATTAGTAAGACCATACAGTATTTGCCCTTTTGTGTTGGCTTATTTCATATATAATAATATTCTTAGGGCTCATCCATGTTATCATATGTGTCCCAATACATATTTCTTATAACAGTATAGTATTCTAATGTATGTGTATACCACATTTTGTTTATCCATTCATCAGTTGATGAACACTTGGGTTTCCTGTGATGAAAGTGAGAGCAGCTGAGTGTACACTTTGGATAGACTGTATAAGGCATGGGACTGTATAACCCAATGAACCATGTGGTGGAAGATTAATTGTGTGGTTAACAGTACAAATATGAGAGTGTTCTCTCATGAACTATACCAAACATACAATTTTAATACATGGTGTTAGTAATAGGGAGTGTATGGGAAAAATATACTAAATACATACTAGAGATCTTATTTAGTGGTAATAGTCTGATGATGTTCTTTAAAAATCTGTACCAAATATTCAACAATGTAAGGTGCTAGTGGAGAGTTGATGAATGGTAATTCTGCATATTATGCAAATGGTTTTGTAATCTCACAAATTCTTTTATAAAAATATATAATAAAATATGACTTTGGATGTTCCTGGTGCTAGATGTCTGTGTCAGAGCCTGTTGGCAGCCGATTACCAGGTGTCTTTTGAGGGTTTTTGCCATTCATGATGTGGTTTTGCATTGACCATCAAGTTTCACAACATTGAATTTAAAGGCCATGAACCCAAGTAAAACTCTGTTATATGCTGCCTAAGAGAAGTGTACATTTTCACAGATATCTAGCAGTCTCTGACACAGTCACCTGGCACCATGATTCACAGAAGCACTTTTTACTAAAAATTCTATTCAACTTGACATAATATTTATTATCTACCTTATTGTGTGTCAAGTGATATTCTAGTTAGCCATAAAAAATAAAAATAAATTCTCTGTAATCAGAACTCCCATTGTACTGTATTATTCTATTTTAAAATTTTCAGTAGATTATAGTGAGTTCTAAGAATTTGTAGAAATTGAGCACATATTTCCAAAATTTTACTTATGGATTTTGTTTTTTAAACGATATTTTATGTTTTTTTAACTTTCCTACAGCTCTGAACAGCTCACTTCTTATTCTTTTTTTATATATACATTTCTTCTTCTTCTTCTTCTTTAAAAGATGTTTAGGTTACATAAATGTTACATAAAAAATGTAGGGGATTCCCATCTATCCCACTCCCTACCCCTCCCACACTTTCCCACATTGACAACATCCTTCGTTTTTTGTGGTACATTTGTTACAATAGATGAACCCATATTGGAGCATTGCCACTAAGTGTGGATTATAGTTTACATTATAGCTTAATATCCTTCCCACACAATTTTGTAAGTTATGACAAGATATATAATGATGGCCACCAGAGGTTCTGAGAGGAGGGAGAGGGAAAAATAAGTGTAATAATGGGGCAATTTTTGGACATTTGAATTGTTCTGAATGACATTGCAATGACAGATACAGGTCATTTTCATTCTTTTTTTTTTTTTTTGCTTACATAAATGTTATTTTATATATATTTATATATTTTAAAAGGTGCTTAGATTACCTAGATATTACACAGAAATTATAGGGATTCCCATGTTCCCCACCTCCCACACCTCCCACAACATCCCACACAAACATCCTTCATAAATATGGCACATCACCCATAATGGATATACATATACTACGACCTTGCCACCAAGCATAGACCACAGTTCACATCATAGGCCACACTCTCTCCCACACAGTTCTGCATGGTATATGCTGATGTAAAATAGTCTAAATCTGTCGCCACAACACCACTAAGGACAATCCCCAAATCCCGAAAAAGCCCCTGTTTTTCAACTGCCCTTCCCCTCCCTGGCCCGAAGCATCCAGTGGCTACCGGCTCCACTGCACAGTTATAATTTCTTCCATTGCTTGAATCACAATATGTCTACAACAGAATTCCATTAAGTCCACTCTAGTCCATAGCTCTTCCCACAATCCTGAAGGGACTGGGATGGTAATGTCCACTCTACCTCCAAGTGAGAGAGGGCTTATATCCCATGGATACGGTGGATGGGATTATCCTGCCTGCAGCTGCAGGCTCTCTCCATTCCCTGGAATGGCGGTTGCCCACGTTGTCTCCTCGCCAGGTGACTTGGATGAGTCCATTGAGATGTAGGGTAGGAGTTGCAGCTCCACTGAGATTCCAGGCACAGCTGGCACATAGGTAGGCCAGAGACTCCAGTCTCTGGAAATACACCTAAAAACTCCAGCCTCACATATAGGTTTGAATAGAAGGGACTGTTGGACCATGTGCAGGGAAGACTTATTTGAGTCTAACTCTGTCACTCTCAGGAGCACAGATTCCAAAGTAGAGCTCACTAATAAGGCATCAATATCTGGGGCTATCCCCTCTTATATAGGACCTGGGTGTCTCCAGAGCCCTCAGGAGCACCTCTGTGTGGGGTCATATCCACTTTGCTGTTGTATGAGATCATACTGAGGTGTGCGTAAGCGATACCTCTGAGATGACCTCCTGACTCTCTTTGAAGTCTCTTAGCCACATGAACTCATTTCTGTTTACCTTTTCCCCCTTTTATTCAAGGTCTTTTTCCTATTGTGTTGCCAGTTGGCACTTGGTATTAATCCCTTGTTGCCAGGGAGTCTCATCCCCGGGAGTCATGTCCATGCTGGGGGGAAGGTAATGCATTCATATGCTGAGTTTGGCTTAGAGAAAGGCCACATTTGAGCAACAATGAGGCTCTCGCGTGGGAACCCTTAGGCACCCCATAAAAGTAGTCTAATTTTCAATTACAAGAGCAAAGACTCATAAGGCTAGTCATTAATAATAAGAACCCATCAGTGGGCCATCCTTTTTTGCCAGACACTGCCCCTGCACTCAGGGGACTATTGCTGCTCCTTTGAAGAATATGGCAGAGCTCTTCAGACTGGGAATTAAGATTCCCTCATTTATTGAGTGATTGTCTACCCACTGTGACCATGCCCCATTCCTTGATCTTTCAAACAATTTTATATATCTTTCATGTATATTCAGATGAACTTACTCCCATGAATCCCCCATCCCAGACACCCCCCACCAATGCTCCTCTGCAGCCCCCATTGTAACCCTTCTGTGACCTAAACCTTTCCTGAACATGAAGCCCATATAATAACCAAATAAAATTAATAGGGAAAAGAAATAATAATGATAAGCTTAAATGCAAGAGATAAGTACAAGGAAACTCAGAAGAAAAAAAATACTAAACCAAAAATAAAATATAATTAGTGGTTTGGGACATTCAAAAAAATGGGAAATAAACAAACAAAAAAATCCCTTTTAAAAAAATTTATTCTTTTTTCCTTTTATCACTGTATTATCAGATGTCCAGTGTAACATGACACCTTCCCCATCTCATTCCCCAGTGTCTCCCAAATTTTCAATTAATTTTCAAAGAAGTTTTAGGTCACAGCAAAGTCACACATGGAATACTAGAGACTCGTACATGCCCAACCACTCTGCCCCTTCCCCACCCCCTATTAATACCCTTCTTTAAAAAAATGGATGTTAGCTTTGTTATAACTGTTATACAGATAGTAAAATATAGCAATTAAACATTTTCAATGGTTTACAGTACAGTTTACAAATTAGACAGTACAGTTTAATAATTCGTGATGATATTTACCATGTCCTGTGTCTATTACTGTAATGTAATGAAAAACCTTTCCTATGACCACTAAATACCCCTTTTAATCTTAACTGTTCCTTGCTCCCCATCCCCCTGGGGCATATGACACTCCCCTGTCTTGACTCATGGCATGACAAGATTCATAGTTACATGCCCGGTGTATTCCAACCTGCCCTTCCTAATCTACCCACCTGTCAACCCTGCACCCCCAAACCCAGTAATATCACTACCCATCTGTCCTATCCTTCAATATATAACTATACTCTATCCCTTTACCATAGATTATGTCCATATGGATGATGACTCAAAGCCTACTCTTCTCTTTCTCTCCCTTGTTAACCTATATTTCAGACAATGGTTCTCAAGGACTGCTCACTTTCCTCAGTTCAAATCAGTGAGCTCATATATTGTTCATCCTTCAATGCCTGGCTTGCTTCACTCAACATAAAGTCTTCAAGATTCATCCATGTTATTTTGTGTGTTAGCACTTTATTCCTTCTTAAAGCTGAGTAATATTCCATTGTATCTATGTACCACATTTTGCTCATCCATTCATCTGTTGATGGGTACCGGGGCTGATTCCAACTTTTGGCAATGGTGAACAATGTTGTTATTAACATTGTTGTGCATATATCTGTTCCTGTATTTGCTTACCATTCTTCTGGGTATATACTCAGCAGTGGAATTGCTGAATCATATGGAAGATCTATTGTTAGTTTTCTGAGGAAACACCAAACGGTCCTCCACAGTGGCTGGACCATTCCGCAATCCCACCAGCAGTGGATGAGGGTTCCTATTCCTCCACATCTTCTCCATCACTGATATTCTGCTGTTTTTTTAATAGCTGCCATTCTGATGGGTGTAAGATGGTATCTCATTGTAGTTTTGATTTGCATTTCCCTGATAGCAAATGATGTCGAGCATTTTTTAATGTGCTTTTTAGCCATTTGTAATTCTTCCTTGGAGAAGTGTCTTTTCAGTTCACTTGCCCATTTTTTAAATGGGTTGTTTATCTTTTTATTTTCAAGGAGTAGGATTTCTTTATATATAGAGGATATTAGGCTCTTATTAGATATATGGTTGCCAAATATTTCTCTCTCAATAGGGTTGGGAAGTTTTCATCCATTATTTCCTTCAACACTCATTCTGTTCCCTTTCACTTCTCTTCTCTTTCTGGGATGCCCAAAATGCCTATGTTTGCACATTTTGTGTTGTTAGTAAAATCCCTGAGTCTCTGCTGGATTTTTTCTATTTTTTTGTCTATCTGTTCTACTATCTGTTTGATTTCAGCTGTACTGTCTTCCACATCACTAATTCTTTCTTCTGCCTGTCCAAATCTGCTGTTATGTGAATCCAGAGTCTTTTTGATTTCTTCGATTGTGTCATTGATCACCATCATATCAGTTATCTTTTTGTGTATGTTTACAATTTCTTCAGTATGTTGTCCCACTGTCTTCTTTATATCTCTAATCTCTTCCTTCATGTCATTTAGTTGGTTCATGATATTTGTTTGGGAATCTTTGATTATTTGTTCGATGTTCTACATATATTCCTGGTTTTTAGTTTGTTCTTTGGAGTGGTCCATGTCTTCCTGTTTCTCAGTGTGGTTCATAATTTTTGTTGCCCTCTAGTCATCATTTTATTTTGATGGGTTTATTCAGTTGATTAACTTCTCTCTCTCCTCTAGAGTTTTATTTAGCGGTGGTTCTGTGTGTGTAAGTTTTCTCTTTGACACTTTTTCTTCTTATTTTGTTTCCTTGTGTCTTTCTATGTTACTATAATAGTCCAAATGCCTCCACAAACTTCAGGTTACCTTAACAATGCATGTCCACATTCAGGTTTAAGATACTGGATCTGATATTTTTCTCTTTCTTCAGTTCAGCATTTATGGAATCCGCCAGTCTCTACCATTCTCCAGAGTCCATTTTCATTCTTAATTACATAAAGTGTGAAGGATGCAAAAGATTTTTGAGAATATTATGCCCACGCTTAAATTTTAACTATAGAGCTAAAAATATATTTTTTTTCCCTTAGAGTAGTTTTCTTATGAGAAAGTTGTTTTTGGGTCCAAGACTTAAGTCCATTCCTTGCCTCTTTGGATGAGTTCTTATGTTGCTGGTGTGTGGATCTACATGTCAGTGTTAAGCGGTGTTAGCAGGAGATTTTCATGGAAAATGAAAATGTGAGTTCTGCAGCTGAAATCTCCATGGGTGTTCTCTGCCAAACTCTTCCTATTGCTTCCTATTTTAGCATGAAGTATGCAAAACTGAACAACCATAACTTGCCTTTCTTATTTCAAGATATATTATATGATTAAGTGATTAAAAAGAAGTTAAAGAAAAGTGAAAGAAGGATATAATTCAGGATTACATAATTTAATTGAATGTGTGTGTGTTTGTGTGTAATTGAACTGTAGAATTCTGATAAAAAGAGAGCTATTTGACTGTGAACACTTGGGAAGGTTTCCTGAGGAGATGATGTGTTAACGTGGTATAATCTCCACAGGGAGAAATGGAGTGTGGAAGTTTTAACAAAGAAGAGGGTTTTCAGCTGCTATGAAGTGTGAAAATATCAGGGAATGAGCCTGTCTGTGTGTATTTATGAAGGACATCTGCATTAGCAGAAGCACTAGGAGGAAAAGTGGAAAGGAAGATAATGTTACAGGGTTAGAGTACTTGAAACCCAAGTGAGTATTTCAGGTATTGAATTTTAAAATCCAAGTAAACAATTTATTATAGTGATGGCATCATATTTTTTTCAAATGCCCACTTTTCCTTTCAAGGCTCAGCATATGGGTAAAAAACAGAGGGAAGAAGGAAAGAATGAGAGGAGGAAATTGCTTAATTTGGTTTTCTCAATAAAGACTCATGAATATCCACTTAGAGAATTCCAGATATAGTGTTTTGTGATAGTGGCATTGATGAAATTTGTTTGTGAATTTCTGGTATGTCTGAGTTAAAAATTTCTCATAATGAAAACTCATATAAATATCTCACATGAAATATTATTTTTCTTTCACTAAGTTGTGAGACATTTTTAAAAATTCAATGACTACTAACAATTGTGTGAAAGGACTTATGGTATTATATGTTTGAGAAACATAAAAATGACAGTGTCAAGCAGAGGCAAGATATTTTTCTTGAGACAACTGCTTTTTTAAATAGTGATACTGAGGTGTAGATGTAACCTAACTTGTCCAAGATCAAGAGACATCTTAGACTATCAGTTTTGGACTTTGAACATTTTGATGTAACCCAGTGGAGATTTGGAGGCACACTTCTGATATTCCATTAAGGAAGAAAGTGTCTAACCTTATTAAAAACCATGGGCTATAGCTAATAGTAAAATTATAATTTTTTTTTCTTTCACCCGTTGTAACAAATACACTGCACTAATGCAAGGTGTTAATAATGGACAGGCAGAGAGGGTGTAAATATAGTTACTCTCAATTTTCTCCAAGAATTTACTGTAAACTCACAACTTCTCTAACTGAAAAAGAAAAAAAAAGAAAAAAAAGAAAGGAAATGACTAGTCTGAAGACACTGATGCATCATATTGGTATGCATGGCATTTAAGTCTTTAATTTTTTTGATGCCAGAAAGAATCTACCTAGTTTCTACATGCAAGGAAAAGCAGAAAGACAGATCTCCTCAGTGGAGTTCTGATATCTTAAAGTAGTAGGTCTATGAATTCAGATAATTTCAAAGTCTATTGGACAAAATTCCTTAAAAATGGTAGGTAAAATTAAACAACTGTTAATGTTTTTAGATTTTGGGAATTGAATAAATCTTAATAAAACCTGTTCTCATATTTCTGTGCCTCATTTTTCTCCTTTTCAATAGAACCATGAAAATTTCATACCCTGGCTTATTTGGCCTTTGTCTTTGGGGATGACTTATTTTTGTTAAAGAAATTTATAAAACAACCATGAATAACATACAAGCATTCCCATATACCACCCCACCACCAACAGCTTGCTATGTTTTGGAATATTTGTTAAAATTGATAAAGAACATTCAAATATTACTAACTATTGTCTATAGCTTCCATTAGGTTTATTTTCCCAATAAATCACCCTATCATTAATACCATATATTATTATTGTATATTAATTATGATTTATGTAAAAATATTTTTATATATTTATTGTTAACCTTAGCCCATTATCCACCACAGGTTCACTATGTTATATAGGTCCTTGCTTGGTATAATCCATCAACAGTGGACACTCAGTGGCTCTTAGTTTCATCACAGAGTTGTGTTGCCACCACTTTCATTAATTTTAGTATGTTTTCATTACTCCAGAAAGAGTTCTTGCCTTCTTATACCCCCTTATTGTTGACACTTATAATTGATATAGTGCTCTTTTTCCATTGATACAAAAATAAAACCTATAGTCCTAGGTTGTATTAGTATAGATCAGTGGTGTTAGTTGCACTCACAATATGTTACTATCAATCCTATCCTTTCCTAACATTTACAATCAATCTTATTAAAATTTCTACATACATTAATCATCAGATCCCCATTCTCATCCCTCATAATATACCCTAGTAACTTATATTCTAGATTTTAATACCATGAGTTTACTCATTGTATTTAGATCATTATAGTGAGTCCTACAATACTTTTTTCTCTCTCTCT
>JAKSZT010001178.1:9695800-9905898 GCA_026826555.1 Tolypeutes matacus | reverse complement strand
TCACTGCAGGTTAAACTTGTTAACCACTTTCTACCTACAGCTGCTGCTGTGTCAATAAACAAGAGTGTGAATGAATTTATTTTGATGGGGTTGACACAAGATGCTGGGAAACAGAAAGCAATGTTTGAGTCTTCTTTATAGTGACTCTTTTGGGGAAATTTCTCATCATGGTGACCATTAAGAAAAGCAAACTCGTGGAATCCCATAAACTTCTTTCTATTCTATTTGTCCTTTGCTGATACCTGCTTCACTACACTTGAGGTTCCCTTGATTTTAGATGCCCGTGCTAAGAACAAGGCCATTTCCAACAATGACTGTATGACTCAAATCTTTGGTACCCATTTCTTTTAGTCTATGGAGACCTTTGTGCTCATGCCTATGGCCTTTATATGTCCATCTTTAAGGCCCTGCAATTCATGACCATCATGCTTTGATATTCCTGTGGTGCTTTGGTGATTGGCTTCAGTAACATCTTGTATCCATTCTTCAGCTAACTAGCTGTTCCTACTTGTGACTTTGCCCCTTCACTGGCCGCAGTGTGATTGATCCCTATTTCTATGACTTGCAGTCCTTGTTGTCTGCACAGACACTTGTATGATAAATTTACTAGATGTGGCATATTTATGGTTTCCTTTGTAATCTTGCTTATTTCATATATAGTTGTTTTATGCTCTCTGTGACACAACAGTGCAGTAGGAAGGTGAAAAGCTTTCCTTACCCGGACCACCCACTTTATTGTGGTTATCATATATTTTGGTCCATGAACATTTATATACACACAGCACTAACCACCTCACCTGTTTCAGTTTTTGAACATTCACTAGAAACCTCATTTTAGTAATGTGAAAATTTATATGGATTTGCCTAATATAAGTCTTTCGTTCATCCTAAATTTACACGCGAGAAAGAGGTGGATGAAATCCAAAATAGTACAATTACCTTCAAAAGACCCCAGCATTGCTTTGGCAAAACCGAGATTACAATTAGATAATCCAGTGATTCATTCTACAATGAATAATTAATGAGCCCTCACGGTCAGTAAACCTTGGTGCTTGAAGGAACCCAAAGAATCATTGACTCAGCTTCTGGAGACTGGAGAGTTCAATGATCTTGGAAAGTGTCCTTTTACAGAATTTGCCATCAGACTTAGGAAGTTTGATTATCCCTCAGAGCTGGGAATTAGTTTAACATTTTTCAACTCCAAAGTCCGATGCGTGGTCTCATTCGTTGGCTGTTCTTATTTCTCAGGCCAAGGGAGCATATTACCTTTCTGTACACTTTTATAAAAAGGAAAAGCTTTAGACTTATTTTAAAGAGATTTGGATTATAAACTCATGTCAGTTACTATATAACTGAGTGACACTGGGTAAGTTATACTCCTTCTCTCATCCTCAAATGCAAATAGTTATTGAGGATTAATAAAATCATACACATTTTTATGTACTTTCTTGAGGCAGTAATTCTTTCTTTTTATATATTATCTTCATTAGTCATTATAGCAACTTTATAAACCTAAGCCTTTTTATTCCCATTTAATTTATGGAGAACATGACGCTCACAATTTTTAAGGAATTTAGCAAATGCCTTCTTCAAGATTCTCACAGTCCACTTTTTATTTTTCTTTATTTTTTTTATTTTTTTTTATTGTGGGTCAAAATCAAAATTTTCACAATACATACCAACATTTGCAAAATGATATATAAATATATATGCATATATGTGCATTTGCTTACAAAAATGTTATTTATGTATCCACTTTTAACATATAATGCCATGCAATTGAGGTGTATTTTTTTCCAAAAATTTCTTCTGCAAGTATTAGAACTGCTGGTTGCTACTAGACCCTTCAGTAAAAGTTCAGAGAATGGTAGAATCAATTCATGCCCTTTACCATCCCCATTTTGTCTCCCACCTGTCTCTCACACCATCACCCCAATCTTTCTCTTCAACCTCATTGAGGGTACCTACTTATGCCTTGCCAAAGGTATTTCTTGTTTGACAGTTAGGGTAGTAATGGCCTTACAAATAGGAAATTAGTTGCATAATATAACCTGTCCCATGTTTTATTACTTGCAGCCACATTCAAAATCAAAATTCTTACTTTTTACCCAGTGAGTAGAAATGCACATACTCATAGGCATATCTTTAAAATAAAAATAAATTAGAAAAAAAAATAAATTAGAAAGGTAAGTATTCAATAATTCTTTTGACGTTTAAGGAAAAAATTACCTCTTTTTCTTTCTTTATTGATTCAAAAGCTTAGATGGGATTAGGAATGCGAGAATACATCATTAATGGTGTTACAATAAATAATTAGCATAACTAGTAAAATTTTACAAAGTAGGAAACTGAAAAGAGAGTTTAAGAAAGTCCCTTATGTTCATAGCAGGTGGGTTGTAGGGCCAGGGCTCATTTCTACCACACATATTATTTCACCTATATCCACCTTTATCTGGTATCAAAAGTTCTCCTGACTCTAGAAGCGAATGTTTTGTACAGATCATAGAGAGAAAAGAATGGTCTTTCCACATCCACAATTCAGAGTTAGTTGCAATTTAAATAATTGGCCCCATAGTTTGCTTTTGATCTCTGACTCTCTGTGCGGGTGGTTCATTGGACAATCCTTTAGGGCTGGGCTGGGAGTAAAGGTTTCCTAGAAGCTCCAGAGACTGAAAGCTTTCCTTAAGCACTAAAAGTTTTTGGATATTACTATAAATATTCAATGCAGTAAAACGTGAAACATTTAACTCATGTTTCTCCAGAAGAGAAACTGGAAAGATAGCTAGCCTCAGTGGCATTTCTATATGAGAGAGAATACTTTCTTCCACAAAAGATTTTTCTGGAACCATATTGAGAAACTTCTCCTATTCTCCACTACAACTCTTTTATGCCATCGACCCTCCTGTTTTGCCTAACCCAGTGCTTCTGGGAAGATCCATGTTAGTTCAGACATAACAAGAATCTCTTCCCTCTTATATTACCCACTCCTCTTAACCTTCTGTGATACAAGCATTGATAAAGCAAAATGAAGTATAATTTATATCTTTTATCTAGACTTCATATGATTCAACTTCTAAATAAATTAAAGTTTCGGATATGAGAAATATATCTTACTGGACATAATTTATTTGCACTTAAAGGTAACTTTTTCAGTCTATCTGAAACATTTTCATCACATTACTTCTAGAAGACTGATATGATAGACAACTTAAGCAGTTTGCCTTGTATAAAATGGTGGTTTTCCTGGAGAGTATTTCCAGAATGTAGGATTGTGGTGCTCTAGGGATCCTAAGCATTCCCTGGATACAAAGCAACACTACAAGGCTTCTTCATTATTCACAGAAGGGGAGAGTAACTACCATCGTTTTGAAGCCAGCCTCAAAGATGTTTCTATTCTTGGGAGTCCCCTTATTTGAAGAGTTTAAGGTGAGTGGTAATGTTTCAGGCACAGGGTCTAAGATAAACCTACACTTCTTAACTATTGTCCTGAGCTTTGAAGACGCATGTTGGCCATTGTACATGATGCACAATAACTTGCCTTCTCATGTTTGGTGATAAGTGATAGTGCAGAGCATCAGGAGGAAAGAACCTGAACTTTGTGATGAATTCTTTGTCAAGTGACCCTTGCTAACACTCTTTTTCCTCTTTCCCCTATATGTCCATCTGTGTCCTATTCTCTGACTCTTCTACCCTCAACCTTCCCTGGTTTCTGCTCATATCAGTCTACTCTGACTTCATTGAATTCCTTGCCTTTCCTCCCTTCACCTTATTCATTACATATCTAGTTATCTGCTTTTATATTTGTCCTACGATGAACTTTATCAAAACTGATATTGGGATAATGACAGGAACATTAGATGTTAGATGGCATCATTTTATGTTGCCCCTGCAATTCTCTTTTTTGTGGTGCAATTTACATGGAAACATGGGATTTGGTGTTTTCTATGACATGCAGTTTCAATGCTCGATGGAGTGGCATGCTAGTGGTATTCTATCCTATTGCTAACCTAATTGTATTGGGTGCAACTCTCTGCATTATGGATCAAGCTATGTATGTTAAAGATAACAAGACATATGGCCAGAGGTACCTCAAAAGGAAATAAGTTTGTAAAATAAAATAATAAAAACTAAAATCTGTCTAAATGATAAATTCATAGTACAAGAATAACATATAATTTAAATAATTTAGGATTAATTTGTTCATTTCAAAACATTTAATTAGGATCACAAAAATATAAGCTCATAGTAGACATAGATTTTCATTTGGGAAGAAAAGAGAAGATTGATACTAGAGATAGATATTGGGGGTCAGATATAATTTATATTGGTTAAAATTTCAACAGCTAAAATGTAAAGATTTTTAAAGAAGAGAAAATGGCACCTTCCAATACTGGGATGTCTCCAAAATCATAGAGGTATCATAGTCCAGGAGTGTTAGCAAACCAGGGCTGAATTCAGTGTTAAAACTCTGAGGTGGTGTTGGGCTGAGCAAAGGCATCCAAGTTGTTCCAGTGCTGCTTTCCTATCTTCATATCCTTAATCATATCTTTGCTTATTTAAAGCAAGTCTAAATAGTTTTGCATGATATGGTTTTCATGGCTGTCCACAAATTTATCACTTACAATTTTTCATTTATTAAGCATATAATTTTAATGGAGGTCACATCTATATTTAACTGAAATAATGTACATTTTTTCCCTTATGATTTTTTCCACACTTTTTAAAATTCAGTGTGCCTCTTACCACAGCCAAAGACAGACTGCTTTTATGTTTCCTCCATGAGCAATGTAAAAATATATTGAAATGAAGTTATAATTAATTCATTTTATCTTTTATATTTACCATTGATAATTGGAGCTGCCATACAGAGATTATAGTTATAATAACAAAACTGTTATGATCCTACTGAGATCAGCTGGACTGAAAAACTATTTCCATTTTCTATAGACTACGTAGATTTATTAGAGTAAACTGACAATCCGTGTTGCTAAATTTGAAACAGTCTCATTAAGAAAACCCATTTAAAACTTACTGAATATCTGATTCCCAGTAAGCCTGTAGTAGAACATCAGTAATTCTACTCTAGTCCATATTTTATTAGCCAATCTTGAGTATTCTGGGGTAGTTATGCCCACTCCACCTCTAAGTGAGAGGGGACTTCAATCTCATATGGCTGATGGATGGGACTCTCTTGCTTGCAGTTGTAGACTTTCTCAGTTCCTTTGTGTGGTGTTTGCCCATTGTTACCTCCCCATCACCTGTCCTGGATTAGACCAATGAACTGGAGGGTAGGCGCTGAGTCTCAGGGCCCAGCCAGCACATGGACAGCCCAACAATTCAAGTCTCCTGGACATACACCTACCAACTCCAGCACCAACTATAGGTTCAAACAAAGGGAACAGAAGAGGCATGTGTAGAGAAGTCATATCTGAGTTATATTCTGTCACACTCGGGAGTAAAATCTCCAAAGAAGGGTCCACTGGCAATGCACCAAACTCCAGAGCTATCTACCGACTGCAGGACCCAGCTGTATCTGGAGCCCTCAGGAGCCCCACTGTTTAGGGTAGTGTTCACTTTTGCTGTCTATGAGATTCTGCTGAGAAATGCATAAGCATCACCTCTCTGATGACATCCCAACTCACTTTGAAGTCTCTTAGTTATATAAACTTATTTTTCCAGTTGTATCACCAGCCAGTGCTTGGTAGTAATTCCTTGGTGCCAGGGAGACTTATCCCCAGGAGTCATATCCCTTGCTGTGGGGAAGGTAATGCATCCATGTGCTGAGTTAGGCTTAGAGAAAGGCCACATTTGAGCAACAAGGGGGGCCTAAGGAGCTAACCCTTAGGCACCCTATAACACTAGGCCAAGTTGCAAATTCAAAAGCAGAAGGCTCATAAGCATAGTTGTCAATATCAAGGGCCCATCAATGGGCCATCCTTCTTCACTAGTTATTGTCCCCGTCCTTGGGGGATTGTTACTGTTCCATTAGAGAATGTGGCAGAGTATAAAGATTTTAACTTCCTTAATTTTACTAATAATATAGCCATCAGTGGGAAAAATTTTTGGTAAATTGAAGCATAAAAATGAACAAAAGCAGGGTTATGAGATTAAAAGTCAATGATATAAAAAATTAACTGAAATGATATACATTGTTCAATATAGTAAAAATTTTAGAAATAAATACATATAAAAATACTGTATTATCACCAGTACACAAAGATTTGAATATCAAAATTTTAATTCTGCTAAACAATGAAGGAAGGTTATTTGGAAAGTTTGAATTTTATTAGAAATGTATGTCATATTCTTATAATTTTATAAACAATTAAAAATAATTAGGCAATATGCAAATACTTATATAAACAAACTGAAATATCAATACTACTATGTGAGAAACAGTATGACTGCAATTGAGAAAATATGAATTTTTGAAGAACACATTTATTTTTCAACTTGTGGTTTACTGAAATCTTTGATAAAATTTATTATTGAAATATATTGATTCTATAATTGAAATGTTTTAATAAAAACCGATAAAACAAAATTGGATGGCTAATAATCAATAGTTATCAATAGTTATAAAGGTATTCATATATTTTGCATCAGTAATCCCCTGGAAATTTATTTTGATTAAATTTTAAAACATAAGTTAAAGGGTAAAAATGAGAAGTGATTCTTTGAAAAATATTTGATTGACAATTGGAAAACAAATGAGTAATGATAAATTTTAAAATTATATTATGAAAAGTTTACATAGTAATTTAAAATGTTGAAATGGATAATTATGCTGTGGATTTCCTTTAATTATATGTAAAAATGGTGTTGGTGTTAATAATAAAATGAAAATCAAAATGCCTAATAAAAATATAGGATGATTGCATTTACATATATATGTATTTATGGTATAAGAAATAGAATAAAACAATGGAAAAATATCTGCCTGAGGAAATTCAAAAGTACATTTTTATAACTTTGTTTAAACAAAAATATTATAAGAAAACATGTATCTGTGGCAGATACATGTAAGAAAATCATATTTGAGTAAAGGCACTATTCAAGTCATATAGATGTAAGATACTTAATACTTTGTAAGATTAACAAGAAGTGAAACTCAATATCATGCAGCTTGCATGGAATTTGGAAGATTTCCCATGCATAGCAATTTCCTTTATAATGCCAGTACCAATGATTTATTCAAACATTTCACCACCATTTCATGGTCACTGTCCTGAATGACAGTGATAGTAAAATTATGACCACAATGAGCCAAAAGTTGGAGTAATAAATTCTTCTTAAAGCATAACCAAATCAAAACATTGAAGAAGTCAAAAATAATGGATGCAAACTGGTTTCAAGAAATAGTTTTTCCTCAAGAGCGAAACTGCAAATTTAATATTTTGTATGCATGCATATATTAGTTTTCATTGGAGAGGCAATATCCATACATATATATCATGCTCACATATATACAATTAATAAGTGCCTATAGGAATCTACAATTTTTTTTATATGAAGTAAAGTTTTTAGAGGTTAAAGTGACTTTTTCAAGGTGAAACAGCAATGTCAGAAATTATTAGACCTTTCCAGAGAGCACAATCAATGGCATGTTTGTCTTTTTCAAAAAAAATCTAGGTTCCACACAGGAAGATACCGTAAATAAAGCAAGGTTATTAACAATTTTTTAAAGTTAGAATGTGATTTTAATGCATAGAAAACTCTGGGAACTACTAAAATAAAGTGTCCAGAGAATTAGAACTATGAGAGGTTTCTTCTTGTTTCTCTGCTTGGCAACTCTGTTGGTAAATTTACATATTTACATATTGCATTGATCATCAAATAGAGTCAGATGCTTGGGAACCCCATGTACTTTATTTTCTACTTATCCTTTGCTGATACCTGTTTCTCCACAACCACAGCACCCAGGTTGATTGTAGATGCTTTGACTAAGAAGAAAATTATATTCTATAATGAATGCATGGTCCAGATCTTTGCAATCCACTTCTTTGGGTGCATGGAGATTTTGGTTGTTATCCTTATGTCCTTTGATAGCTATGTGGCTATTTGTAACCACTGCTGTATATAACCATCATGAGCAGACATGTGTATATTATATTGGTGAATCTGGCCTGGGTGGTATCTTTTATCCATCCTTCAGCACAGATTACCTTAGCTTTGAAATTACCCTTATGTGGTCCTAAAGTTATTGATCACCATCTCTGTGATATGCAACCATTGTTGAAATTTGCCTGCATGGATATCTATGTCATAAATCTACTCATAATCTTTAATAGTGGGGCCATATGCATGGTAAATTTCATAATCCTGATTGTCTCCTATATTTTAATCTTACATTTTCTGAATAACCAGAGAGCAGAAGGAAGAAAGAAAGCCCTCTCCACATGCACCTCCCACATTATTGTAGTCATCTTAACATTTAGTCCTTGTATGTTCATATACGCTCACCCTCCAAACATATTTCCAGTGCAAAAGATGGTGTCTCTGTTTTACATTATTGGGACACCCTTGCTCAACCCTCTGATTTATACTCTGAGGAATGTAAAGTTAAAAATACCACAAGAAAGTTATGGTGCAACAAAATGTGAGTTGGAGTAGCACAATGGAATATTCCACTTGAAATTTCTGTAAGTGTTTTAATAAAATTGATAGAAAGAGAAGAGTAAATGTGTAAATGAGTAAATGTGCTCGTCCTGACATAGATAATATAATCCTTTCTCAGTAGGAATGTTAGGAACATAGGCAAAATGAGCGCAAAACACAGAAACCCAGTTAATTTTGAGACAGTCATATAGATGACATTACATCAAGTGCAGGAAGATTTGTGGGAGCCCAAAACAACTCCACACTCCTATTCTTTGAATTGCAGATTCCCAACCAGATCCTGTTGCACTTAGATCTTTACCTCCCTCTTTGTACTTTATGCTGTTTTGGGATTTTCTTCTCCATATTTCTGATCCAAGTCTAATAATTTTTTTTTTATTTATGACTTATCCATTTTGTTAACAATTCTGTTCTGGTGCAACTGAATCTGAATCATATTCTCTGGCTAAAAGCCACTTCAAAGTTACTTCAAGAGACCTATGAGCTACAAGGCACTTATAACTCATTTTATGTTTGCACATCTATATTAGTAACATTATATTATAAATCATCCCCATTAAAACTGGGGTTCATGAGATATTTTTTTCCTTTAAAAGAATTTTACTTAATATTTAAAATTAAGAACATTGTTCTATACTTTAGAAAGCCAAAGTTAACTATAGTAGAAAAACCGTTTTCTTAAATAAACCTTGCATGTACATAGAAAAACAGAAATGAAGTGCATGACTTAAAACTTAGAGTTACGGTCTGGGAGTGGATGGAAACTCTAGTCCAGTCGAATATGATTATCTAAATCCCAATAATCACTGAAATGTTGTGAGACTTTCTGTTAATGATTCTTTCCTCAGGAAAACAAAAACAAAAACAAAAAACATCCCACGGTAATTTACATTTTATGAGGAGTGTTTTTTTTTTTTTTTTTTTTTTTGGTAGAAATCCATATACTGACTAATGAATAGGGTGAACCTAAAGAGACTCTAAATTCACAAAATTGTTCATGCTCCTGGTATTCACACCTTGGCATCTCCTTCCATTGAGTGGGTGGTATGTATGTTTTCCTAGTAACCAACAGAATATGGAAAATATACGGACTGTCACTTCTATTACTATGTGCATAAGATTGCAATTTCTGTCTTACTTTCAGACCCTCTTTCTTAATAGCTTTTGATGAAACAAGCTGCCAGGGTTGGAGATGCCCACATAGCAAGAATCTGAGGGCAGCCTCTAGCCAATACCCAGCAAGAACTGAGCCCATCAGTCCAACAACTTGCCATGAACTGAATTCTTTCAGCAACCACATGAGTTTGAGAGCAGACCCTTCTCCAATTGAGTCTTGAGATGTGATCACAGCTCTGGCTGACACCTTGATTGCATCATTGGCACACCACGGGATCACCCAGGGTTTCACAGAGTTTAGTTGTGGCCGCACTCTTGATCCACAGAAACTGTGAAATAATATGTGAACTGTTTCAAGATGCTGAATTTCTGGCAATTGGTTATACAGCAATAGATAACAATACTGTACAAATTTAGGCCTCTTCTCTAATTGCATTTTCCCAAGCAATTACTAAACTCATTCTCTGGTTTATGTTCCAGGTCCTTTTTTATTTGGTAAAAATGAGCTAAGCCATGGAAAGAATTCCACCTCTGGTCATTAATAGTTTCCATTGTGTCCTGCAAATCGGAAGATCAGACCCTAATCTGTAAATACTTTATGGTGGAAGAGGCAATGTCTGATCTTTACTGATTATAAATCTACTTTGAATTGCTTCAAACAACAATGATGTACATTATTACATCAATACAAACCATATAATCAATGGGAAACTACATAAAATATTCAGGAAAAAATTTCATCTTTGTATGTGTTGTATAATAATTGAAATCCAGTTACTCTCCCAGAAATATAATATATTTACACAAAGAGCAGAGTGGTATCATGTTTTTTCTGTCGTTTGCTTTTGTTCTCTTGTTATGCTTTTACTTGGAGTAATATTAGGTGTCTATAAAAGAGATACTCAATGGAAGAGTTGTTTAGCATATAGGAAGTTTATTTATTTATTTATTTATTTTTGATGTGCCAGACTCATTTACATGATCCAGGTTGAAAGGGTAGCACATCTTCTTTTCTTCATTCATGGATTGAGATTCCTTTCTAACTTTTGCTTTGCCCTCCACAACTTTCTTATTCAACATGTGTTCCATGTGCTAGTATCATTGGCATCTCCAGTGAGCTTGTTAGAAATGCTGAATTATGGCTTCAAACCCAGAAAGAATCATAATTTAATTTAACATCATGTTATCCAAATGCACACCACCATTTATAAAGTCTTTCCAAATGGCTCTGCTATCTACAGTTGTGACACCAGCAGTCTGGCTTCAGGTGGCAAGAAGAAGAAATAAAGTTGTAGAAGTAAACATTCCATATTTTAGATTTCAGCTTGGAACTTACCCATATCCATTCTGCCTATAAACAGTCAATAAGAACTTAGTCACTGAACTTCACTTAGTAGCAAAGAGGGCTGGAGTATTTTCAGTAAAAAATTTTCTGGTGCCAGGTAGCTTTGTCAGAGACTACTAGAAATCCACTAGCAAGGGTGTTTGATGATTTTTGTTTTCAATTAAGGATATGAATTCAAATTGACGATCAAAACTCAAAACACTTGAGTTTGAAGCTCATCAAAATAAATATTCAGGAAGAAGTGTCAGAAATCGTTACCAGATTTGCATCTTACTTTTACTACATCCAGGAGCTCTGCTTGCAAGATATGAACCCAGATAACTCTGTTACTGCTGAAGAGAGTGAGGATTTTAGTGGACATCTAGCAATCTCTGACACAGGCCTGGAGAGCCAGGAATATCCACAGAAGCAATTTTTATTAAAAATTCATTTCAGGTTGACAGATATTTATTGACTCCTCATTATGTCCCAAATAATATTCTATCCTGGTCTTCTGAGCTCACATTCTGGTGGATTATACTATTTCAAAAAATCCATTAACAAATCCAGGATTTGTGTTCCAAGGATTTGAAGAGTTTGAATGAATGTTTCTCAAATTAGGGACTGTTCTTTTACTTATGAGATTGTTTAAATTTGTACTTTTATTTCCCTACTGCTCTATGAAACCCCCTTTTGAACTTAATTTTCATCCCTGTACATTCTTTATCGTTGTACTTCTTAATCTTGGGACAGTAATATGCAGAGCCACCTACATTCTCAATCTCTTGTGTGACTATTGCATTTATCTGCTTGCTTTCCTGGTCTTCAAGTACTCTGGATGTTGTTTCCACTTGAGGGGGTGCTGTTTTCTCTCACAGTTCTCATGCCAATGGGCCTGGAAAAGAGGTTTTAATTGTCATTGTTTATCACTACTGCTTAATCTCAGGCAGATTATGATACTTTCAGCCCTTCTTTTTTAGTCATCTCTGGTTTTCCAGATCATTCCATTTCATTCCTTGAAGGTTTTGGTTCCTGATTACTGTAACTCCACCATGTTTCTGCCATAATTCTTGACAAAGATGATCCTTCCAATATGCTCATTTACTAATTGACTGATTGTCCAATAGTTTTTCAGTAATCTTTAATCATTTTAGATGTTTACTCGCATAGCCATCCGGTAAATCAAGTCATTACCCTTCTATAATCTCAATTTCATACCCACTAATTTCCAACCCCACCTCTATTATTTCCCATTTACATGTACCATAACCCAACTCTAACAATTCCTTGAACCTCCCTGTGATATACAAACCACTGATCATACCAATTTTTACACAACTCTCAGCATGCTCTTGCTTAAGAAATTTTGCACAAATTGTTCCCTGTGTCTTTATTACTCTTCCTTCAGTATAACTGGCTTAAAACCTCACTTAACCTTCTTTATTATTGAATGATACTTTTTGTATATGATTTTTTTGCTTCTTTTTAGAATAGCAACTCCCACTCACTAAAAGTTTGTACTCCCTATTACACCAACCCTGATATAGAGTCAACAATAAGGTAATACAAATTGCATCACTGCAAAGTCAAGTAATTTTGCCAAGTGCACTCCAAATTATCCAGAGTTGGATTGGTCTATTCTGGTTCATATGTATAGTTAGTGCTAAAGCAGGTACTGACACAGGATGGCCTTTGAGAAAATTCTCATTTTTGTTTAGAGCTGGCCACAATTACCAGGATGCTATTGAATCTTAAGCACTTCTATCTTCAACTTCTTTTAGTACTAATAGCTACACAAGTGTTACAGCATTAGGTTTAAAAATATTAATGTTTCCCTGGTATGAAAATAATTTTTCCAGGGTTATTTTTTCCATCACAATGCAAAAAGAGAAAATCTACTTCTTTGCCTGTGAATAGAAGAAGCCATTGCAGAAACTGTAAAAAGTGATTGACTGCAAATGGACAGGAAAATTCTTTTTTTGGTTTGATGGGAATATCCTACTTCTTGATTTTGGTGGTGATTACATGGATGTATACATTTGTCAAAATTCACCTAAATGTTTGCTTGAAATTTTTATATTTTGTTCTCTAAATTATACATAAAGAAGTTGATTTATAAATAAATATATGTAATTCTTTTCTTTATATCCTCTCTTCTTTCCTTTCTTTATTGAATAACCATTTGCGAAATATCTTAGAAATTGCAGAAATTTTAATGAACAGTTTTTATTAAAATTATTTACATTGCAAGTATTTTTTTTATCAGCATCATTAAGGTCATCAAGATTAGTAATAATAACTCTAATTAATAGTTAAAAATAATAGGATATTAAAGAAGGCAATAAGCTTGCTAAAGCCCCAGAAATGTGATAGAGCCAACATTCAATAATGTCACATCTATTTAACAAGATTTAGAGTTTTACCTTACAAAGACTTTGGTAACTTTAGTTGTCTATACCTCAATGAGTTTGAAAGTACCCCTTTCCTTGGAGCAGGGTATGTGCATGGAGTACGGGCAGAAATGTGGTGACATGAGCACTTGCTTAATGAAATAGAAGATGTGCCTAAGGATGGGAGAGGAGGAAAGGAATGAGGATGAAATCTGGCTGCTGATAGTCTCGCCTGGAATTAATTAACCAATGGTTAATCTGCTCCCGGACAAACTGTGCTAAGAAGCACATTGAGAAAATCCTTCAGGGTTGGGAGGGGAGGGTAATAAATCTTGAACCTCTGGAGGCTGAAAGGCAGTTCTGATCATTTGTGAGCTAGTATGAAATCCCTATAAATATCTGATGGAAGAAAAAGAAATCTTTAATTTTTCTGCTCACCCAGAAATTGCTTCGGGGCAATAGAGCTGAATTTAGGTAGGTTTCTACCAAAGAGTGTGGAGGATATATATATTTTTTTTACTTCTAGAAAGGAAACAGAGGTAGGAACTTTATTTTCCTCTTGCCAGTATCACAGACACTTTTACAGCATTTAACTCCAGCCTTACAAAGCGTTGTCTCTCTATAGGGATTTTTCCCTCCCTATAGATCCTAAAAGAGCAAGCAAGAGTGGATTTATCGAATTTATAATTTGCGTATTGAAAATGCAGGGCATGTGATTCATCTTTTAAACAAACTAGAATTAAAAAAAAGAAAAACAATGACCTTCATTAGAGAAGCATTTGTTAAAGGGCCATCACCCAGACTTCACCTACCCCCAACTTCTTTACTGAGAAAATCACAAATCCACCGAATGGCAGTCCTCTGGCCTTCAGCTACCCTCATCTATTTTTCTATTGTGTGCAATTCCATCAGGTGATGTTCCACTGTGTGCCTTACAACAAATTGTTAAGTTTAATGGAAAGGCATGGCCAGACCTTAAACCCAGAAACCAGAAACAAGCAGCCCTATATGCTTCCCATAAGAGGAATTCTCAGGAGCAGGGCCCCTTCCACCCGAGGTGAGTAAAAACACTCAAACAGTAGAGAATGGTTTCTCTTCTCCAAAGTGAAGTGGGGCATGCCGACTGCCATCTATCAAACCCAACTCAGAGCACTTTTCGGCCACCCAGGGAGACGGGCTGTGATGGGACTTCTACCCCTGCTGTTTTGGCCTCTGTGCTATTTAAGTTTCAAGGAGATTATTTGCCCTTTCTGGACTCTTTATTCTGTGTAATAAATGGATCATTTGCTGGCAGTTTCTATTTTGTCCTCAACTTTTGTTTCCAGGACACACTGTTGTAGCAACTCTCTCCTTAACCTCTCTATTGGATGTCATCTCTTTGTTTACATGAAAAAGGTAAGTTTTAGGGCACTTACCATCATCTAGTTCTGTCTCCTGAGAAACCTGAAGTTCCTGGAACGTATTTTCCACAGTGATATGAACATTTTGTTTTTTCAGAGAGCCACAACTTTCACTGACCTCTGCTTTGTATAGACCTGTTTCAGACCAATTATGATTAAAAAGGGAGCAAAGTGAAGGGCGCTAAGGTGTAGCACCCTAAAAGTACATTTATTATTTGCAAAGGTTAAGGGCAGGAAAACAATAGGGATGCATACTTGGATACTAATGTTTGGTGTCCAGGATCCACTGTCACAAATGTTTGTGGTCAAAAGCTACATCTTCTTTCTCTTGTGTTGAGGAATAATATGTGCAGTGGAGGAGAGAGGAGCAAATCCTTTAATTAAATCATGGGATAAAATACTGTTAAAGTAATCTTAATCCATAACATGGTTCTTTGCTTTCCTTTGCACTCTGCATTTTTCCCTGTCACATCTCCTGATTCTTCATCCTTCTCTGACTCTTAACCTCAGTGATTCTTTTTCCCTCTGGCTCTTATTTCTTCCCTCATTGTCTAACCCTTCCCCCACTATTATTTTTCAAATATACATAAAAAGTGCTCATTTCTTTGCTGACCCATCCAGTAGATGCTATCCATTTCATAGTCACCACAGGTATTGATCATGTCAGTGACTTCCCTCTTTATCTGTCTGTTGCTCTTGGCATTGAATTAGTTCTACCTGGATGGTTGGAGTGTGATGCTTTGCATGGCAATGGAAGTAGGATGTTACAGGGAGACTGCCAGGGAGTATGAAGGTTTGGGTTCTGATCCTGGACCACATTGATGGCTCTCAGTCAAACTCTGCCCCCCACTCTACACTGAAGTGCACAAAGAAGAACAATGTTGACTTGTCTTACTTACCTCAAGAGATATTACATCCACAAATGAACAAAAAATGTTAAATAAAAAATGATACAAGGATATAATTAGAGATTACATCGGTTAATTAAACTAAAGAGAAAGAGACTGTAGAGGATGGTAGTAAACAAGTTATGTGACTCAAGAAGGCTTTTATGAAGAGATGGCAATTTAACTTGGTACTCTCTCTACAGGTAAAATTGAAGATTTGAGATTATAGCAGAGGAAAAACATTAAGCTGTTGTGAAAAAAATATAAGAAAATGAGGCTGTCATGGTATATTTGTGAGGGGCATCAAATGTCATGCTTGACTAGAGCAAGCTTTAGCAGGAGCAACAGGAGGAATAGTGGACAATAGATTATAGGACAGTGTAAGAGGACTTGAATGCTACATGAGTATCTCAAATATTAATTTTAAAACCATAATTTGTATCTGCAATTTAATTTATGATTCATCACGTTTTTCAAATGTCATTTTTTTCCTTTCAAAGAATGGCAAGTGTGATAAAAAGTCATGGAAGGAAAGAATGAAGAGCAGAGAAAATCACTTAATTTAGGTAACTCAATAAAGACCAGCCAGGATCCACTTAAAAATTCCAAGATTGGACATTTGTGATATTGGCATTTATGAAATTTCAGACTGAATTTCTGGTATTTATGAGTTAATCTTTCTCACAACAAAAACTCACAAAGATATCTTATCCAAAGTACTATTTTTTCCACTAAATGGACACCCTTTATTTAAAAGTTAATGAGTACTAAACATTGTGTGAGAAGATTATTATATTCTGTGTTTTAGTAATATAAAAAATAATAAAGTTGAAAGGATTTCTTCTTGATCCTACTCTTTTGCAAATATCTATACACAGAATTATATCTAAACTAACTGACCAAGAACAAGATACATATTTGGCAGAGGAAGTACTAGAATACAAATCTACGGGTTCCCTAATTGATGTTGTCTCGTGGAGATTTAAAAAACACTTTTGATTCTTTTTTAAGAAAGGAAGTGCCAAGTCTGAAGACACTGATGAGTCATACTTGGAATGACCACAGTGCTAGTCTTTGTTTTGTCGAAGCCACAAAGAATCCACTGAGGTTCTAAGTGCAGGGAACAGAACACCAGATGTCCATAATGGGGCTCTGATATCTGGAAGAAGTAGTCACATCATTACAGTTAGTCTCAAAGTCTTTTGGACAATATGGCTTAAAAATAATGCTGGCAAAATACTGTTAAATATATCTGAATGTGTTTTATTCTTAGGTATTAGGTAACGAAAACGTCTTAATAGATGCTGCTCTCATTTCTCTACGCCTCCGATTATTCTATTTTGCCAATAGAATAATTTCAAAATTTCATGACCTTGCTTATATGGCCTTTAACCATGAGGGCAACTTACTTTCCTAAGCTTTACTCCCTTGACTTTTTAGACTGAGTAAACTAGAGGTTTCATATTGATCTATATGCTTGATGTGGCAAAGTATTTCTACTAAACCTTTCATTCCATTTTTCTTATCCAAATGTCCTCATTTTTCTGCTTTTCAGATCTCTGGTTCCCAAACTTTTCATAACAAAGGATCTGTTCAATTCCTGTTACATAACCCTGTGTTTTGCTGCCATTCTTCACTTTTTATTCATTTGTGTCTTTTTTATATTTTAAAAGATGTGTAAAAATGTTTATCCTAGCCTCTGTTGACCATGGGAAACCCACTATCACCCACAGTAGTGATATGATTTCAGACAGCCAGAAAAGGAAGTTGATGTTTTAGTAAAGTTATGCAGCTTTATTATGGGTACATGAACAATTTTAATGAATATTTTCTAAACATTGAAAACCTAGTATTAAGCATTCTTATTGCAGAAACTATAAATTTTGTACACATTAAATATTTACATTTCATAGCAACCCTAAAAGGTAGATTGTTATATAATTTCTATATTCAGGCAAATAAAATAACACTTAGAGATCAAAGATCTTATTAAATATCACAACACTGTTGGGTGGCAGGATTGACTCTTGGTAGTGTGGCTTCAGACTCTAACCATTGAAAACTGTGCTCACAGCTCTCATCAAAGATTCTGAACTTTTGCATTTCAGAGAATCTGATTTGAAACCTGATGTTTGTCAACTGGATTTGTATCTCATCCATTACATAATTTTGAATTCTTCACTGCCCAATCTGTACTTTAGGAATTTGTACTCTTCTCTGCATATGTTTTTTACTCTTCTAACACTTCCCACATGGTGCCTTACTGAACTAATGACCCTATTGACATTTATCTTAAAATTCATTTAAGATGTTAAGAAGAGAGGAAAAATTTCCCCCATTCCTCATAATATCTCCAGTTTATTTTATTCAATATTTAAAACAAAAGATAAATGTGGAATTATGTAAGAAAATGGCATAAATATGATAATTTTATTTATTTATTTTGATAAAATTAACTAAATTATAAAGGGAAAATTGACTGGATGATCTAAAAAATGAAAAACAATGACAATAGAAGACAAATTAAAACACGGAAAGAAAACGCAATTTCATAACACTCTTACAAGCAGTTCTTGAGACATGCATGGTGTTTACTCTGAGCCAGATCTTTTTTTCATTGATCAGTACAGTATACATGATTATGTCTTAAGAAACTTGACCAAAATCACAGCTAGTAAATAATGGAGTTGGGATTTGAATTCATGCCATCTGGCTCCAGTAGCTGAAATCTTAACTAAGATATGTAATAATTATTTTGCTAGATTCATATTCATCTTAGTAAAATAACAAGATTAAAATAGATGAGCTGAAAAAAAATGAAGGCAAACATTTTTAAAAGAAGTGTATAAAATAAAATTTTGTTGATAATACTTTTAAATGAATATAATAAAAATATAATTTAATTGCTATTGACCTGAGATACTAAAATGAAATCACAAGAGAACCTGTATTTTGCATATGTATCAGTTTCTCAAAAATATCATCCTTGAAACATTGGCTTATCTTGAACATTATAAAAGATATTCATATAAAACATATGCAAATAAACTTATAGAATATTTCCAAAAATATATATAACAAACAAAGGGGTTATATCTGGAGCATAGGAATATCAATTCAAAAAATGGGGAGAGATTTTTATTTCTCTTCACACATTTTTCTCATATCTGGAATTATTGTCACAATCATGTATCATTCTATAAAATATGGTTAATAAAAGAGTACACAGTACTGAACAATAATTTTAATATATATCAATAACAATAAAAATTCCAGCAAATGCTACATTATTGCACTTGGAAAATTATTCTCTACATGCTTGTAGGATTATTAATGGGAGTAAAAATTAGAGACAACATAAATGCCTCAACGGAAAAGTGGCCAAATAAATTCTTTTATTAAAATATATGAATTATCACACCATTAATTTGGTCATGTATATGAAAACTATAACAACATGAGAAAGCTGCTTATAATAATTGTAAGTGAAAATCTGATTCAAAATAATATTTTCTGATTATTTCAATTACATAAATTGTATTGTAGATGAACAAAGACTTAAAATGGAAAAATCATAAAATTATATTTTGGGATTATATAATATCTTTCAAATGTTTTTAGAAGAAATCTGTGAAATTTGGAATAAAGATACATATATATGAGTAAAACATGATTTGCTTTGAGTGCTAGTATTAGTCATTATGTACCAGTTTTAATTCATAAATAGATAAGCTCAATATTCTATGTAAAGTTGAGTAATGGGATAAAATCAAGAGTAAGGTAAGGAATAGTTTCACTCCATTATAAACACTCAAAGTATTATCCAAACATTTGTTTTGTCAGGGATATCAATGAAGCTGACATCTTCAGGCATAAGTAAAAGTCAAAATAGATTTTCAACAGCATATTCCACCCAAGATTCTTGGTAGGTAAAATAAACAGAAAAATGAGTGAAATTATTTGTGTATATTATCTTTAGGAGGGATTCTTTAAAAATATTAACGTTTATTTATATTGGAATAGTGCTTTTCAAATTCTAGAGCACACAAATAAATAAATAAGTTTATGTGTATAAGTGTAAAAGCATTTTTAAAAATATTCTTACAAAAGGCCAGAATAATTTATGGTGGTTATTTAAACTCAGTTGTTTTTGTTTTGTTATGTTTTTTGTTTTAAGTAGAAAGTCAAGATTCAAATCTATTAAGTCATTTGCTTAGGAAAGAAAAATCTCTGCATTTCTCAACATGCGTGTGTATGTGTGTGTATCTAAAAATACATTTCTCAATCATGGTAGGAATAAAAATTTGATAAAATCATTCTCTGTTTGTTAGAAAATAAAAATGCTTTGGTCCAACCCAGTGGGATTCTGAATCAATCAATAAATCTGGGATAGATCTGGGCATCTGCAGAATTACAAAATTTCGGGAGGATTCTGGTAAATACCTATGGCCTTTAGGAGAAACAGATTACAGAGCAAAACCAAGGAATTCATCTTGAGCCCACTGATCTCACCAAGCAAGATGTGAAACTTTTTCTTCTCTGCAGGTTAAACATTTTTTCATCTTTATTCTACCTACAGCTACTGATATGGTGAAGAATAAGATTATGGCTGAATTCATTCTGTTGGGGTTGACACAGCATGCTGGAAAGCAGAAAGTAATATTTGGGGTCTTCTTGATCCTTTAACTTGCAACTCTGTTAGGGAACTTTCTTTTATGGTGAATATTAAGGCAAGCTGGACACTTGGGAGTCCCATGTACTTCTTTCTCTTCTACCTGTCCTTTGCTGGTGCTTGCTTCTCTATAACTATGGCCCTCAGTTTGATTGTAGATTCCCTTGCTCAGAAAAAGGCAATTTCCATAATGAGTGCATGACTCAGGTCTTTGCAGCCCATTTTTTGGGGAGTGCATGGAGATCTTTGTGCTCATCCTCATGGCCTTTGATCATTATGTGGCCAATTGTAAACCCCTGCGACACATGGCCATCATGGGCCGGAGTGTCTGCACAGCATTGGTAATTGTACCTTGGGTAGGATCATGTCTCCATTCTTCAGCACAGCCTTTCTTGCCTTTAAGGCTGCCCTTTTGGGGCCCTAATGTGATTGATAACTATTTCTGTTACCTGCAGTCCCTGTTGAAACTTGCTTGCATAGACACATGTCAGAAATTTACAAGTTGTGTCCAATAGTGGAGACATATGCATGGTATGTTTCATAATCCTGTTTATCTCCTATACAGTTATTTTATACTCTGAGAAACCACAGTACAGAAGGAAGGCAAAAATCTCTCTCCACCTGTACAGCCCACTTTATTATGGTTGTTATGCTTTTTGTTCAATGCATATTTATATATATTTGCCCACTAACCACATTTCCAATGGACAAAATGGTAGCTGTATTTTATACAATTGGGACACCCTTGCATAACCCTCTTATCTATATACTAAAGAATGCAGAAGTGAAGAATGTCATGAAAAAGCTATGGTGTAGCAAGAGAAATTCAGTGGATGAATAATTTATATAGATTCTAGTTTACACCTCATTGACATCTAGTTTTTATTTGGACAGGGAAGATATAATATTTTAACTAGTAAAAATCAAGATATCTGTGGATATATATACATTTATATATTTGGGGATTGAATGTTATCACTCACAAAAGACATGTTCAGTCTTAACCCCTGGTTCTATTGGGTATGAACCATATGTAATAGGACTTTGAAGTGGTTATTAAATAAGGTATGGCCAAACTGAATTGGTGTGGACTTAAACCACTATTTCTGAAGTACTTATAGCTAAGGAAATTGCATACAGAAGAGGAACCAGAGGAGAAGCCCAGAAGAAAAAGACTCATTGAACAGTACATATTATAGCAGCCCTGGTAAACAAAGATACACACACACACACACACACACCAAGCTTCCAATACATAAACACAAATATATATATACACACACACACACATATACATATACATATACATATACATATACATATACATATACATATACATATACATATACATATACATATACATATACATATACATATACATATACATGTGCATACATACATATTTAAAATTGCATTTAATATTCAGAGGATTGCATTAGACTATGTGTAATTAAAGCTCATAACCATTTTGAAAAACTAATGATGACCCTTATTTGAATTCTATCAACATAGAAATTACATGGTAATTAAACTTTGTGTTCAAAATTTTTTTCTGGATAGAAATATACTGAATAATGACAGAATGATTTTGTGTGTGCATGCGTGTGTGTGTGTGTGTGTGTATCTAAAAATAAATTTTTTCTAGAGTTTAATCTAATCCCTCATGAATTTTGACGCTTGAGTTAGTCCATAGAAACTGGATACTTAAATAATCAAGGTTTTTGTCTTGCTAACCTATGGAATACTAGAGGATACTCCTAGAAGCTACTACTTTGTAAATCTATCCCTTTGCCTACCTCACTAGGGACTCCTACTAAGATTGGCCCTCAAACTATAACACATATTGAAGATTCAGGGCAAACCTAAGACTTTCAATGAAAAAGCTTTTAAAATCCTGTGAATGGTGTGAGGTAAGCCTTGATTTGGAAGTCTTCAGCAGTATCAGCCACTTGACGGCCCTTCAGAGACTTTCACATTGCTCATAATGAAGGAGAGCGAGGAGGCCATCAGAGGATTTGGTAGCTTCATTGCAGTAGGAAATGAAATTTCAAGATAGTTATATATCATGTACCTAAAGTAGCTAAGCTCCTTTGATGTTATGTTTGTTTTCAGTATCAAAAATGATGATATAAGCAAGCATTTTGCTCCTAATATTAACTTTAAACTCAAAATTCGAATTTCTTGGAATTACCCAAGAATTGAAAATTCAACTCTAACGAGTTTTTCAAACTTTGACCATTTTATATAAGAATGTTTAAAAATGTATATTCCCAAGTCAAAAGTAATTTTATCTAAATATATTACATGCACACTCATACCACCTTGAGTTATAATTCCGATCAGACTGGCACCGGGAAGTACTACAATATATGATAATGGATAGTTAGAAAAGAATAAAATGAACTTCATAAGTAAATGAAGGATTTTAGTCAACTGAAGAATAATGTTACTCCCTTGTCCTAAAGGATACCCAATAATTCAGACATAGAAAACTGGGGATAGAATAAACATGTAAATCTCAAAGAGGATTATTTGCCAGAGTAGTCAGTACCATATCCCCAACTGGCAATTTTGCTTCATAACCATTCCATATGAACAATACAATTTCCCTAATTTTATGTCTTAAAGTTTAGGTTTTTTTTTATTGAATCGAGTCTCATGAAGAATATATTTAAATGTAAGGGATTGTCAAGTAAGCAAGACATAAAGCAAAACTTTAATTCTTGCCTCCCAGTTCTGCTTTAAACTTAATATAGTGGAAGTAAATATTTACTGTCTCTTAATGAAATCTAGGAAACTTCTTGGATCTCATTTTGTAATCTCATATCTACTGTTCTAGTCAAAATTTTAGTTTTAATACTGTTAAATGAGAAATGTTAAATCATAAACTATTTGCATCAACAGTGTAGGTGAAGATAATTTCATTTTAAACAAGGGTTGCACATTACCCCCTCTTAAGAAACATTGTTTGCACACATGAAAGATGAATTTTATGTAAAAAGTTTGTTCAAGTAAGCATTATCTACTAACATAGACAATTTGAGAGTGAATTATGACTCACTGATAATGGAGCTCCGGGTGAGTTTGGGATAGGGTATAATGGAAAGATCAGCAAGGGTACCATGAAGAGCATAGGAATAGGAGGTTCATTAGACTCACCCAGGACAACTAATAAGGAGGTGATGATGGACAATGACCATCCCAAGGAACCAAGAGAGTCTACAACTGCAAGCAAGAGAGTTCCAGCCACCTGCCCTATGGGATCAAAGTCCCTTCTCAATTAGAGGTGGAATGGGCATCACCATCCTAGAATCCTCAGGATTGGGGAATGAACGGTGGGCCAAAGTAGACTTACTGGAGTTCTACTATAGACTTATTGTGATTTTAGCAATGGAAGGACTTATATTATTGATATGGAGGCAGTGGCCACTGGAGATTCTGAGGGCAGGGAGAGGGAAAAAGATGTGTAATACGGGGGCATTTTCAGGATTTAGGAATTGTCCTGAACGAACAACATTGTAACAACAAATACAGGCCATTATATATTTTGCCATAACCTACAAAATTGTGTGGGGGAGAGTGTAAACTACAATGTAAACTATAATCCATGCTTAGCAGCAAAATGTGTTTATCAATTGTAATGAATGTACCACACTAATGAAGTATATTGTTAATGTGGGAAAATGTGGGAGGTGTAGGGAGCAGGGCTTATGGGAATCCCCTATTTTATGTAACATTTATGTAATCTAAGTATCTTTTTTTTTTTTTTTTGACATTTGCAGAATGTAATATTGTAGTGACAGTACTGAGGTTGATTGTTACACACATTTTAAACTCTTTGAATTTGGTTACATCTTAATTATTTATACAGAACATTGGTCCAATAACGTAAAAATAGAGAACAGCAGCTAGAAATTTATCTCATTCAATGTTCAGAGATAAAAGGGTTAAACACTCTTTCCATTTTTTTCTGTATATAGTCCTTTTTCATTTTGAAATCTGACTGCAATCAAATTCTGGCATTGTTCCAAGCTATTGTACAAACAGGATACTGAAGGCCATCACTATACAGCATACAGCAACATAAGGACTCTTTCGTTCACCTATTCTGGCACACTTCCAAAATATACCTAACAGTCCAGTTTTATTTCTGTCCAGGAGGCTGGGTGCCAAGGATCGGATATAAGCACAGGTACATATAAGCAGCAAGATTACAGTCAACAGACTCTGAAAATTGAAAATGGCAGACATAGTGAGGCCGGCGGAGCCCCAGCCACATCACCCTTTCTAAGTATCTTTTAAAAAATAAAAAATTGTATTTTAAAAAATCAGTCTCTGATTGGGTAGGGCACTGGGAACCTCATAAAAGATTCAAGGCAGCTCTTATAACATGCCTATGTGATTTATATGTAAAAGGGATCCATTTTCAGTTTCCCCATATCTGCATTTATGTCTGCGTCTTCTTGGACCCAAAAAAAAAAAAACATAATATCCTTGAGAGATTCATCAATAGGTTGTCAACAACAAAAACAATTAGACTTCTTAGTGTTAAGTAATTTTGGTACCAGTCACTTCAAATAACTGACTGTCTAAAGTGTATATAGCTATGTTCCCTTTGTCTGTCTGTCTTTCTGTCTGTCTGTCTCTCTATCGCTATATATATAAATACATATCTTGCAACCATTATTTATTAATTACATACAGATTCTGGGAATGGATGCAT
Organism: Tolypeutes matacus; assembly: GCA_026826555.1. NCBI lineage: Eukaryota > Metazoa > Chordata > Mammalia > Cingulata > Chlamyphoridae > Tolypeutes > Tolypeutes matacus. The sequence goes on along the minus strand of JAKSZT010001178.1, from coordinate 9,880,767 downwards.
GTTGAATAAGAGAGTCATGATTCTAATCATCATAAACTCCACAATGAAGGGTTTTCCTGTTATTTTCTTAACTTTTTATTTTAGTAACTGATATAGAGCACAAAATTTCATTTTTTAACCACATTCAAGTGTACAATTCACTAGTGTTATTTATATCCACATTATTTTGATACCATCACTGATATATATTATCTCTTGTGATAATTTACAACTATATGGACCCCAGAAAAATTATTTTCTTAAACTTAATCCATTCCTCTGAGTGTAAACCTACTGTAAGTATGACCTTTGGATTAGGTTATTTCAGTTAAGGCTGTGCCCAAGGTGGGTCTTAATCTTACTGAGGTCTTTATAAATGGATGAATACCGAGAGACAGAGAGCGAGCGAGAGCGAGAGAGAGAAAGCCATGGAAGCCAGAAGCTGAAAGCAAGGAAATCCAGAAGAGAAGAGAGACACCAGCAGACGTCACCACGCGCCTTACCATGTGACAGAGTAGTCCACAATCACCAGCAGCCAGTATTTGGGGAGAAAGCATTGTCTGATAATGCCTTGTTTTGGACATTTTCACAGCTTCAGAATTGTTAGCTTGTGAGTTAGTAAGTCCTTATTGGAAAAGCCAGACCATTCCTGGTATATTGCTTTCGGCAGCCTAGCAGAATGAAATACCCCTCCTTTTTCATCAGCTCATGCAGAAGCTATTTACCCGTTAAGCTATAGCTCTCTCCTCCCATCCTACTACCCCTGGTCTTCATAAGCTATATACCACCATCTGTCTCCATGAAGTTTCTTCTTCCAGTTGTTTTGTATCAGTGAGATCATACTTTATTTGTATTTTTGCAAGTGGCTTATTTCACTCAACATGATGTCTTCAAGGTTCATCCATGTTGTCACATGCATCAGAGCTTCATATTGTTTAATGACTGAATAATATTGCATTATATGTATATACCACATTTTCTTTATCCATTCATCTGTCGATGGACACTTGGGTTGTTTTGAGCTTTTAAATATTGTAGACAATACTGCTATAAACATTGGTGTACAAATATATGTTTGAGTCCCTGCTATCAATTTTTTCAATTCTTCTGGGTAAATACCAAAAAATTGGATTACCTGATTATATGATAATTATATTTTCAATTTTTTGAAGAAAAAACAGAGTTCCACAGGGGTTGCACCATTCTACAGTTTCACCAGCAGTGTATAAAAGTTTGTATTTCTCCACATCCTTGCCATACTTGTCATTTTTTTTTTAATAATAGCCATGCTAGTGGGTATGAAGTTTTATCTCATTGTGGTTTTGATTTGCATTTCTTTATTTTCCAATGATGGTGAGAATCTTATGTGCTTATTGCTCAATTGTATGTCTTCTTTAGAGAAATGTGTATTGAAGTCATTCGCTAATTTTTAAATTGGGTTACTTATCTTTTTTGTTATTGATTTGTAGCAGTTCTTTATTCTGAATATTAAAACTTTAACAGATATATTGCTCTCAATTATTTTCTCTCATTCTGTAGGTTGTCTTTTCACTATCTTGATAGTGCGCTTTGATGAACAAAGGTTTATAGTTTCAACAAAGTCCATTTTATTTATTTTTTGTGTTTTTTTGCATCATAGCTAAGAAATAAGTACCAAACTCAGGGTTATGAAGTTTCCCCCTATATTTTCTCCTAGGAAATTTATGGTTTTATCTCTTATGATTAGTCCATTGACCCATTTAGAGTCCATTTTTTTTTACTTTATTTTGTACATTTAATAATTGAAAACATAAACAATTAAAAACTAAAAAGCAAATACACATATATGCATATATATTTATATATCATTTTGCAAATGTTTGTATGTATTGTGAGAATTTTGATTTTTACCCACAATAAAAATAAATAAAAAATTAAAAAAAAAAAGTAAACACAGATGAATAAATATATACATTTCTCAATTAAATGTAATAGATACATGTAAATTTTTTTTTTTGAATCAAACAATATATTACACAATATATTTGGTTCATAGTAATGCATTCATACAGTATTTGTCCTTTTGTGTCTGGCTTGCTTCACTCAACATAATGTCCTCCAGGTTCATCCATGTTGCCATATGCTTTATGACTTCATTTCTTCTTATACATTTTTGTACATAATGTAAAATAGGGTTCTAACTTAATTTTTTTTTTTTTTGCATGTGGATATACAGTTTACACAAAACCATTTGTTGAAGAGACCATTCTGTCCCCAATTAACATACTTGGCATCCTCGTCAAAAATCAATTGGCCATAGAGGTGTGTGTTTATTTCTGAAATCTCCATTCTATTCCATTGGTCTATGTGTCTATCTTTATGGCACTTACCATGTTGTTTTCATTATTGTGGATTTGAAGTAAGTTTTGAAATTAGGAATTGTGAGCCCTCCAACTTTATTTTCCTTTGTAATATTGATTTGGATATTTAGGGACTCTGGCATTCCATATGTATTTAAGGATTGACTTTTCCATTTATTCCACAAAGGCTGCGAGGATTTTCTTGGGTTCATAAAATGAGTTAGAAAGAGTTCTCTCCTCTTCAATTTTTTGAAGAAGTTTAAGACAGATTGGTGTTAAATCTTCTTTGAATGTTTGGTAAAATTTGCCTGTGAAGCCATCTCATCCTGAAATTCTCCTCATTGGGATGTTTCTGATTACTGACTCATTATCTTTATCTGTTATATGTCTGTGGAGATCTAATACTCCCTGAATCAGTTTAGGTAAGTTTTGTGTTTCTAGGAATTTTTCCATTTCCTCTAGATTATCTAATTTGTTAGCATACAATTGTTCATAGCATTATGATATAATCCTTTTAATTTCTTTAAGATCTGTTGTAGTGTCACCCTTTCAGTTTTGATTTTAGTTATTTGCATCCTCTTTCTTTTTGTCTTCATTGGTTTAGCTAAAGGCTTGTCAAATTTTATTGATTTTCAAAAAAATCTTTTGTTTTCTTTCTTATGTTGATTAAGCATATTCTATCTCATTTATCTCTGCTTTAATCTTTATTTCCTTCCTTCTATTTACTTTAGGTTGAATTTGCTTTTTCTGTCTAGTTTATTACAAACATGAAATTAGCTTAATGATTTGAGATCTTTCTTCTTTTTTAACATCAGCATTCATAGCTATCAATTTCTTTCTAAAAACTGCCTTCACTGAAACCTATACATTTTGGTATGTTGTGTTTCCATTTTCATTCTTCCCAAGATATTCCTTAATTTTCTCTTCTAATTTCTTTTTACTCCATTCATTGTTTAATAATGTGTTTTTTTGCTTCCACATATATGTGGATATTCCAGTTTTCCTTCTGTTATTGATTTCTAGTTTCATTCCATTGTGGTCAGAGAAGGTGTTTTGTATAATTTTAATCTTCTTAGATTCATTGAAATTTGTTTGCTACTTAGCATGTGGCCTATCTTAGAGAATTATAACAAACACTTTAAAAGAATGTGTATTTTATTGTTGTTGGATGCAGTGCTCTGAATATGTCTGTTAGGACTAGTTCATTTGTAGTTTTATTCAAGTTCTCTGTTTTCTTATTGATCTTCTATCAATTTTTGAAGGTGGTGTATTGAAGTCTCCAACTATTATTGCACAGACATCTATTTCTCCCATCAGTTCTTTCAATATTTGTCTTTTTTTTAATTTGGGGGCACTGTAAGGATTTTTCTCATTTTAAATTTCTTTTATTATTTCAATTTGGAATGGGATGGGGTAAGGTTAAAAATGTTCTATTACATTATCTATTAATATAACAATTTCACTTCTAGCTGATATTTCTGTTTATTGGATTTCCATCATGTTAAGGTTATTTGAGTTCTTGGTACTTCTCTATCATATTTCCTGTTCACTTTATAATCTCCTCTTCAATAACTTCTTGTCTTTAAAAACAAAAGTTAATGGAATTTTCTCCTTGGCTCATTCTTCTAATACTGCTGTATGATTTACTAGGGGGATCTCATTTATCTCTGGCTTGAAGTAATACTCATAGTGTTATATTTACCCTGACCACATCTTATGAGGAATTCAACTGATTGTAGTATCAATTCAGAGCTCTTTAACTTGACATGAAGAGGTAGGCAATTATGTATTATCATATCATATTACTTCCTGGTCACAATATATTTTCTAGATAGCCTAAATTTCTTGAGACAAATTACAATGATAGCTACCACTATCAAATCCTATATTTGGTCATTACTCATTACTGCTGTGTATTAAATAACCATATAACCTCAGTCACATGAAAAATTTTTTTTCCGTTGGTCTATGATTCAGCTAGACTATATATCTAATTTCATTTGAACCTCACTGATGCATCTGTACATAGTTATAGGTTGGGTAGGTAATAGGTGGCTGTACTGATGTTGGATCTTTCACATGTTTGGAGGTCATCTGGTTGTAGTCAGATTGAACATGATATTGACCAAGACAGCTGTGCTCTCACCAGGATGGTGTAGCAAGCAGCATGCTTATAGAATTATGTAGAAAAACATTATGGTCCCCCAGATAGGAAAATAATTTTCCAGAGTTATCCTTTTAAACTATTCAAAGGAAATAAAAATAACTGTTTGGTGGTGAATGGAAAAAGTGATCATAAAACCTGCAAAAAGTGAATGACTACAAAGACACATAAATATATTTTTTATGGCACAATAGAAATATTCCACATCTTGATTGTAGTGGCAGTTACATAGATGTACACATTTTTCAAAACTCATCTAATTGGATTTTGAAAATGGTCAATTTTGTTTTATGTAAATTATACCTTAAGGATTAAAAAAAATAAAACTGTGTAATTTATTTTTCTTTCCAATCCCTCTCTTTTGTACCTTCCTTGCTCTGACTAATCATCTTCAAAATAGTTGAGAAATTGTTCAAATGTTAATTAGTACTTTTCATTATACTTATTTATTTCATATGATTTAACAAAATTTTTAGAATTAATAATAATTATAATTAACAACAACATTTTCAAAAAAGAAAACTACAGGATGTAAATAAGTTTATGGAAGTCACAGAAACTTAGATGATAGAGTCAGAATTCAATTATATCATATCTATTTGAGACTTTATCAAGATTCAAAGTTTGACTTGCATTAGAAAAGATTTGAGTTAAAGGATCAAGCCCTTTGGTAACTTTTAGTAGTCTTCACTTAAAAATTATTTTGAAAGTGTACCTTTCCTTGGAGCAGGGTCTGAGGGTAGAGTAGGGGCAGAGATGTGATGACATGAGCCCTTGCTCACTGAAATAGAAGATGTCCCTAAGGGTGGGAGAGGAGGACAGGAGGATTCTGAGGGTGAAATCTGCCTGCTGATAGCTTTGCCTGATTTTATGTGCTCCTAGACTAACTATGCCTTATAAGAAGCCATTGACAAAATCCTTGGGAGTTGGGAGGGGAATGGTGTAAATCTTGGACGTCTGGAGGATGAAAGACAGTTCTGACCATTTGTGAACTATTATGAAAACCCTATAAATACCTGATGGGTGGAAAAAAAAATGTTTAATTCATCTTTTCTGCCAGAGAATGTTTTGGGGATATAGAGATGACTTTAGAGATGTTTCTACCACAGAATTCCTGGAATACTACCTTTTTTCCTGGGTATTTCTAAGAGTAGAAGTAAGAACTTTACTTTCTGCCTACCAGTATCACAGACTCTTTCATAATGTCTACCTCAGGCCTTCTAGGAAGGGTTAGTTCTCTGTGGGCCTGCTCCCTCCCCATAGCTCCTGAAATACAAAGCAACAGTGGCTCTTTCTGAAGAATAATTTACTTGTTTCAATTGCTTTGCCCTTGATTTATCTTCAAAGTAAACAAGAATTGTAAGAGTACCATGAGCTCCTATTGGATATCATCTCTTTGCACACAAGAAGAAATGTGAGTTTATAGGCCCAAGGGAAATGTTTCCTTTTTCTTGCCTCAAGTTTAGGAAAATGTGTAAGAGAAATTGCCCTCATCTAGTTATTTCTCCTGAGAAATCTGAAATTTTGGAGACAACTTCTCACAGTAATATAAAGATTCCGATGCTTCAGAGCTTGTCAACTTTCAATGGCGTTTGTTTAATGCAGACCTTTCTCAGACCAATTTTGATTAAAAAGAGAACAAAGGGAAGAGGGCAGAGGTATAGCACTCTTAATGTGCAGATTCCTTATTTGCAAATGTTCCAGTAAGGAAAAGGAGAGTTATGCTTACTTGGATACTGATTTTGGATGCCCAGGACCCACTGTGACACTTACATATTATCCAAAGAACTCAAATTATTATTATTTTTTTTACTTCTAATATGGTTCTTTTTTTTTTTTTTAGGTATCTTTTTTAAGGTTTTTGGCATTGCCAATAGGAAAATACCAAACCTTCATAACCTGGTATTATAGGCTTTGTCCATGAGGACAACTTATGTTCCAAAGCTTTTCTACCACAGCTGTTTAGTCTGACAAAACTAGAGGTCTCATTGGTGTTTGTGATATGGCATATGCTCTAACATTTCCATTAAACTGCTGATTTCATTTTCTCATTCATGTGCCCTCATTCTTTTGCTTTTTGTTTATCTGGATTTCAAACTTTTCACAACGAAGGACCTATTTTATTGCTAGTTTCCTCTCATCATGGATCCCTGGTATTGATACTGTTGTGAAGTTTTAAATTATTTTTTTTGTTTTGTTTTCTTTTTCTTTATTAAAGTCTTTTTAGAAAGGTCCATTCTAGCTTCTGTTCACCATGAGAAAACTAGTGTCATCCAGAAACCTCATGTGGTTTCAGCCACTCAGCAAAGGAAAGTCATGTCTTAATATAGTTCTGCAGCTTTATTATGGGCACATGTGCATTTTGAATTAATGTTTTTCAAAATTTAAAATACCTCTTGGGAACTAAGTAGTAACCACTCTTATTGCAGGAACCTACATTTTCTGTATGTATTGCACATTTTAAAATATTTCACTTTCACAGTTAACCCTGAAAGGTAGAGTGTTTTATTATTTCTGCTTTACAGATGAATACAATAAAGAACAGAGATATCAAGGGACATGTTAAATGTCACGCCAATGAAGGGCAGTGGGGCAGGGTTGACTCTAGGTAAGTGTGGTTTCAGACTTTAGGCATTGATCACCGTGTTCACAACTTCTCGTTAAAGGTTTGAAGGTTTACAACTCAGAGACCCTGGATTGATATCTGACTTGGTCCCTTTAAAGTTATAGCTTATCTCTTACATAATTTTAATACCTCTGTTCAAACTGTACATCTGTATTTAAGAACGTGTACTCCTCTCTTTGCAGATGGTTTCTACTCTTCTAATACATCCCACATAGTGAATCACAGAATTAATGATCCTATCTACATTTATCATATTAAGATGTTAAGAAGAGGGGAACATTTTCCCCATTCCTAGCAGTAGCTCCAGCTCATTTTTATTCCACCATAGAAACAAAGAAAATAATGGAATTATGTAAGAAAACAGAACAAATATGCTAATTTTGTATAGTACGAAACAATGGACTAAATAAGAATGCGAAAATTCACAGATTGGATTGCATAAAAAATAGTAACAATGACAGTAAAAGAAATAAAAACACAGAAAGAAAAAGCAATACCATAATCAAGGAAATAGCAAAGGCTTAGATCTACATAGTGTTTATTATAAGTGAGATATTTTAAAAATTTAATCTGCACAGTAATCCTAATTATGTCTAAAGTGAATTCACCAGTATTACAACTGGTAAATAGTGCAGCTGAGATTTGAACTCACATCATTTGGATCCAACAGCTGAATTCCTAAATAAGATATATAATAATTATTTTTCTATATATTAATATCCACTTATGTATAATTACAGAATTGAAAAAGATGAACAAATATAAGATAAATCATTTTTGGAAGTTAAATATTTTTAAGAAAATAATTGTATAAGAATATAAATGTAAGATAAAAATTTTTGTGATATATATATATGTGTATATATATATATATATAACTGTATTGCTATTAACATAGGGAGATAATAGGATAACATTACAAGCAGCCTGTTTTTACCTATTAGTTTTTTCTGCAGAACATCGATACTGAAACTTTGGCCTTATTTTCAGCTAAAAGAGATATAGATATATACACATATGCAAAATACATGGAAAAATTATGGAGGATATATAATAAACAAAATGCTTATATCTAGAACATAGGATTATCAATTCAAAAGATTGAGACATTTTCATTTTCCTTCTCACCCTTCTTATTATTTGAATATTTTATCATAATCCTGTAATATTGGATAGTAAAATATAGTTCATAAAAGATGATATATATAAATAACATTTTTGTAAGCAATTACACATATATGCATATATATTTATATATCATTTTGCAAATGTTTGTATGTATTGTGAGAATTTTGATTTTTACCCATAAAAAAAAGAAGTATATGATATTATGTGACTTTTAAAAAAACAATATCAACAACAATGAACATAGGCAAGAGGAACAATATTGCCCTTGGAAAATTATACCAGAGTTATTTGTAGAATTGTTACTTATGAGTATGAATATTGGAAAGAACATAAATGTCTCAAAGGACAGTGTAAAAGTACTGATTTATAAAAATATATATGTTATCCAACCATTAAATTGATAATTAGTCATGGAACTTAGAGAGACATAAAAGGATTGCTTATAATATTTATAAGTTAAAATCAGAATACAAAATTGCATTATATGATGATTTTAATTATAACAATTTTATGTGTATTTAAACAAAATATTGCAATAGAATAATAGAAAATGTGTGTTGGAGTAGTGAGATATGTTTCAAGCAATGTTTTTAGAAGAAATAGCCTGGGTAATGGGTGAAGAGGGACATGTCTATGTAAAACACACCTTGGTTTTACAAACAGTAGAAACTGAAAACTAGTTCAAATTCAAATTCAGAGTGACTCAATATTCTCTCTTCAAGCTGTGTAATGGGATAAATTAGAAAGAGTAGTTTAGTTTCTTTCCATGATGTCAACCTCAAAGTTTTATTCAGATAGTTGTTTTATTTGTTATGTCACTGATAAGCAAACCTCTTGAAACACAGGTAAAATGTTGTTCTAATAATTATTTGGAAAATGTGTTGCACCCAAGACAAAAAGGGAGCCTGTTAAAATAGACACAAAGATGAGTGAACTAAACTGAGAATATTTTCTTCAAGAGGGATTCTGTAACATTAGGAGTGCTTAAATATATTGGAAAAGTGTTATTCGGATTTCACAGCACATAGATGCACTGCAAAATACCTGTAATACATGTTATGAATATATGAGCATATATGCATGTGCATTATTTTTTTAAATTATTATTAAACCTGAAAAATAAGGTAGAGAAGATATTTGCACTTCATTTTTCATATAAAGGCCAAGTTTCAAAGCCATTATATCACTTGGCCAAGGAAAGAGCAAACTCTGCGTTTATTAATCTTGGTAGAAGTCAAAATTTGTGAAAGATATTTTATTTTTTTCCAAAATACAAATGTTTTGGTCTAATCCATTGAGTTTCTGAATCGAAAGGTACATCTGTGAAAGGCCTGAGCATCTCTCTTACTAGAAGTAACAGAGTAGAGAGAAAAACCAAGGAATTCTGTGTTGAGCCCACTGATCTCACCAACATGTGACTTTTTCCTTCTCTCTGCAGATTGAATCTTTGTCAACTGCATTCTACTACAGCTATTGATATGGCAATGAATAAGAGTGTGGCTGAATTCATTCTGTTGAGGTTGACACAGCATGCTGGAAAGCAGAAAGCAAAATTTGAGGTCTTCTTGCAACTGTGTTGAGGAACTTTCTCATTATGGTGAAGATTAAAGCATGCTGGACACTTGGGAGTCCTATTTATTTCTTTCTATTCTACCTGTCTTTGCTGATGTCTGCTTCTCTACAACCACGGCCCCCTGGTTAATTGTAAATTCCCTTTCTCAGAAAAAGACAATTTCCTATAATGAGTGCATGACTCAGGTCTTTGCAGCCCATTTTTTGGGGGGTGCATGGAGATCTTTGTGCTCATCCTAATGGCCTTTGATCATTATGTGGTCATTTGTAAGCCCCTGAGATATACGACAATCATGAGTTGTCTTGTCTGTGGAGCACTGGTGATTCTGGTTTGGGTGGGATCTTGCATCCATTCTTCAGCACAGCTTTTCTTGGCTTTGAGGTTGCCCTTCTGTGGTCCCAATGTGATTGATCATTATTTCTGTGACTTGCAGCCCTTGTTGAAACTTGCTTGCATGGACATTTATGTCATAAATTTGCTAGTTGTGTCTAATAGTGGTGTTATATGCATGATGAGTTTCAAAATTTTGCTTCTCTCCTATGTAGTTATTTTATATTCTCTGAGATACCATAGTGTAGAAAGAAGGTGAAAAACTCTCTCGATCTGTACATCCCATTTTATTGTGGTTGTCATATTTTTTGATCCATGTATATTCATATACACAAGACCACCAACAAGACAAGATGGAGGACAAGATGGTGGCTATATTTTATACAATTGAGACACCTTTGCTTAACCTTCTGGTCTATACACTGAGGAATGCAGGAGTGAAAATGCCATGAAAAATTTATGGTGTAGGAAGTGAGAAATTCATTGGATAGATAATTTGTGGAGAATCTAGTTTATTCTTCATTAACATCTTAGTTTTTCTTATATGGACAGGAAAGTTATAATATCCTTACTAGGAAATAGCAATCTTTGGATGCCTCATAATCGAACAAACTATGCTTACTTTTAATTGAATTCTATCTACTTTTGGCCTTTGTCACATGGTAATTTAGAATCTGGTTCAAATTTTTATTCAAAAAGAAATGTATTGCTTATCAAGAGAATGATGTGTGTATGAATATATATGTGTCCACCAAATTCTCTTTCTAGATTTTATGTTGTCCTTTATAGAATTTGTGAACATGAGTGAGTCTATAAGAGACTGTACACTTAAAGAATCAAGGTTGCTGTCTTGTCAACCTGAAGAGTAAAGAGAATGATACTCGAAGATACTATTTTTTAAATTTGTGTCTGAGCCTGCCTCACTGGAGATCCTGTACGGTGGGCCCTCAAACTTCAATAGAATTTGGAAAGTTCAGTGCCAATCTAGACTTTGACTGAAAAGGCTTTTAAAATCCTGTGAATAGTGATGGAGGGGCCTTACATTTAGATGCCTAAGACAGTATCAGCCGTTCAGTTGTCCTGCTGAGACTTGCACATTGCTCTCTGCAATGGAGAAGGAGGAAACAGTAAGAGGATATTTGGCAGCTGGAATAAGCAGAAGGGAGACAAGAGAACAATAATTGCTGAAGAAAAACATTAAAAATAAATAGTAATTTTTTTCCGTATCAGAGTAAGAGCTTTAACTTCCTTATATTTAAAGACTCACTTTTATCTATGATCGTATTTGCAGGAGGAAATGAAGTTTCAAGATAGTTATATTTCATGTACCTAGAGTAGCTTAGCTCCCTCTTCTGTCATGTTTGATTTGGTTATCAGGAATGATGAAATAAATGTATTTTTTACATTATAGAGTTCCTCATAGGAACTCTAATTCAATATTCGGATTTTTTTTAATTATCAAGGAATTGAAAATTCAGCTCTACTGTTTCTCAAACTTCAACTTTTTAGTTTTATATGAGACTGTTTTAAAATGTATATTTCCATATTGAAATTAATCTAACCTATATGCATTACATGTACACACACACACTAACTCGCAAACACATAATCAAGTAATGACATGCTATATCAGGAGTGAGTTATTATTCCAATCACACTGACACCAGAAAGTATTGTTGAAAGTGACATTGAATAAGATGAACTTCATATGCAAATGAAGAATTTTAATTAACTGAAAGCAAAATGCTAACATGTTGCTTCAAAGGATTACCAATAATTCAGATACTGTATAGAAAATTGGTGATGTAATAAGTATTTAACTCTTGAAGAGGACATTTAACAGAGCTATCAATATCATATTCGCAACTGATATTTTTGCTTCATATCCCCCACAAATGAACACTCACAAATTTCCCAATTTTATCTTATATTTCTGTTTTTAAAATATTTTACTTTAATCTCATAAACAATATAATTAAGTAAAATCGGTACTAATGTAAGAAAGTCATAATCAAAACAAAACTTTAATTTTTGTTTCCTGGTGCTCATTCAAACCTAATATAGTATAAGTATAATGATATCTGTCTCTGAGAAAACTAAGAAAGCTTAATGAATTTTCTTGGACCACACTTTTTCATTTCACATATACTGCATCTATTCAATTTCTGTTTTAACATGTTGTTATCTAAGAAAAGTTAAATCATAAATATCCATATCGACAGAGGATTTCAAGATTATTTATTTTCATTTAAAATGTGGTTATACATTATGCTAACTTTAGAATCATTAGTTTGCACACATAAGAGATACAGTTTGGGGAAAAAAATTTTAAAATTAAGCCTTATCTCTAAACGTGGAAAATTTCAAAATGAGTTATAATGATGAGATTTGATAATGGAGCTCGGGTGGTGGGAAGGAAAGACTGACCTTTTGAAAGGGTAATGGGAAAAGAGCAGAAGAGGTATTACCCTAGGAAGATAGTAAATGAGAGAAAGAATGCTTGAAAATCAGTCTCTAATTAAGAAGGACCCTAGGAACCTCATAAAATACACAAGACATCTATTATCAAATCTACTGTGATTTATATGGTGAGGGAAGCCATTTTCAGTTTGTCCAGTTCTGCATTCATTGCTGAAGCTTTTTGCACAAAAGGGACTTTCATTTTCCTTGAGAGAATCTTTAGAAGATTGTCAACAAAAAATAGGGTTGCTTAATGTTTAAGAAAGTATAGTACATGTCACTTCAAAAAACCACAATAACCATGTACCTAAGGGAATATTTGGGACTCAAAAGGAGAACCACTGTCCATAGAATAAATACTACAGGTGTGTCTCTCCACACCGCACTAGTCAGAGGGAGAGGATAAGACTGCAGCAGCAGAGCTATATTTTCAGTGTTTGAAGAAGTTGGACTGACCTACGGAATTTAAGCTTCTCTTAAATTACTTTCAGTAATGTTTTACATTTTTCTCTGTATAATTCTTTTATATCCTTGGTTAAATTATTCATAGATATTTGATTTTTTTCATTGCTATTGTTAATGGAAGTTTTTTTCTTGATTTCCTCTTCAGATTGTTCATTACTACAATATGGAAACACTACTGATTTTTGCAGCTGATCTAAGAACCCAACTTACCAATTTGCTGAATCCATTTATTAGCTCTAGTAGCTTTGTGGTAGATTTTTCAGAGTTTTCAACATATAGGATCATATCATCTTCAAATAGTGAATTTTTACTTATTATTTTCTAATTTGGATGCCTTTGTATTTATTAAATTTTGCTAATTACTCTGGCTAGAATTTCCAATACAATGTTCAATAACAGTGGTGATAGTGAACATTCTTCTCTTATTCCTGATCTTAGAGAGAAATCTTTCAGTCTTTCACCTTGGAGCACGATGTGAGCTGTGGGTTTTTCATATGTGTTCTTTTTTTATTTTATTTTTAAAAGATACTTAGATTACATAAATGTTACACACAAAATATGGGGATTCCCATATGCCCCACTCCCCATACCTCCCACACTCTCCCACATATACAACATCCTTCATTAGTGTGGCACATTCATTGCTATTGATAAATGCATCCTGGGGCATTGCCACTGAGCATGGACCATAGTTCACATTGTAGTTTACGCTCTCTTCCACACAATTCTACAGGTTATGGGAAGATATATAATGGCCTATACCTGCCATTGCAATGTCATTCAGGACGATTCTCAAGTCCCGAAAAAGTCCCTGTTTTCCCTCTCCCTGTCTTCAGAAACTCCAGTGGCAACTGCCTCCACATTAGTGGTATAATTTCTTCCATTGTCAGAATCACAATAAGTCAATAGTAGATTTCCAGTAAGTCCACTCTAATCCATAGTTCATTCCCCAATCCTGAGGATTCTTGGATGGTGACGTCCACTCCACCTCTAATTGAGAGGAGGCTTTGATCCCATAGAGCCGATGTGTGGGACTCTCTTGCTTGCATTTGTAGGCTCTCTCAGTTCCTTGTTATGGTGGTTGTTAATTCTCACCTTCTTGTTAGTTGTCCTGGGTGAGTCCAATGAACTGGAGAGTAGGTGTTGCAACTCCGATGAGGCTCAAGGACAAGCTGGCACATGGACATCCCAAAGATTCAAGTCTCTTGGATGTACACCTACCAACTCCAACACCAAGTATAGGTTCAAATAGAAGGGACAGATGAGCCATGTGTAAGGAAGCCATAACTGAGTCCAAATCTGTCACTTTCAGGAGCACAAACTCCAAAGTAGGGCCCACTACCAAGGCACAAAACTCCAGAGCTATTTGCCCTGACCATAGGACCTGGGTGTCTCCAGAGCCCTAAGGAGACCCACTGTTTGAGGTAGTATCCACTTTGGCAGTCTATGAGATCCTGCTGAGATGTGCATAAGCATTACCTCTGGGATGACTTACTGACTCACTTTGAAGTCTCGTAGCCATATAAACTCATTTGTCTTTACCTTTGCCCCCTTTTATTCGGTGGCTTTTTCCAGTTGTATTGCTAGTTGGTGCTTGGTAGTAATCCCTCGGTGCCAGGGAGTCTCATCCCCAGAAGTCTTGTCCCATGCTGGGGGGAAGGTAATGCATTTATCTGCTGAGTTTGGCTTAGAAAGAGGCCACATTTGAGCAACAAGAAGGCTCTCAGGAGGCAACTCTTAGGCACCACACAACACTAGGCTAAGTTTCAATTTCAAGAGCAAAGGTTCACAAGCATAGTCATCAATATCAATGGCCTATCAATGGATCATCCTCATTCACCAGTCATTGCCACTGTACTTGGGGGACATTTGCTGCTACATTAGCAAATGTGACAGAGATCTCCAGGATGGAAATTCAGTATTCTCTCAGTTATTGCATGAATCTCCACTCACTGTAACAATACCTGTGAATATTTGAACACATTTATATAACTTATATGTATGTCCAGGTGAACTTCCTCCCATGTATCCCCCTTACTGACACCCCACACCATTTATCCTCCTCTGTCCCAGTTGTAACGCATCTTTTACCCATAGCTGTAACCCAGCTAAAGCTTCTTCAAACATGAAGCCAAAAAATAATATCCAAATACAATTAATAGGAAAATGAAATAGTAATGATAGGTTTAAATATAAGAAATAAAATATATAAAAATGTGTAAAGACTAAAAATAAAATAAAATTTAAATTTTGGGATATTAAAAAATAATTAAAAATATTTAAAAAAATATTTTGTTGACATTTTGCCATTCATCACCATAATATCTGTTGTCCTGTTTGTACAGTGACATTTTCTGCCATTTATTCTCCAGTGTCTTACTTTTTTTTTCATTTTATTTTCAAAGAAGTTTTAGGTCACAGTAAAGTCACATTTCCAATACAGTGCACTCCCATATATCCAACATCCTCCCCTTTTTCTGCCTTCCCATATTAATATCTTTTTATATGTGGGTGGTACTTTTGTTACAACTGATATACAAATAGTGAAACATAGGTACTAACCATGGTCAATGGTTTACATTATGATTTACATTTTAGATCGTACAATTTTATAAATTTTGATGATATTTAACATGGCCTTTGTCAATCATTGCAAGATCATGTAAAACACTTTCATTTTCCACTAAATACCCCCTGTTTGATCTATTCTAATCCTCCCTCCTCTTCCCCTTGGGGCCCATGGGAACCCCCAGTTTCACTTCTTGGATGTCAAGATTCATAGTTACTTGCAACGACACTGAGGGCTTGACACACTGGTTTGTCCTCCCCCATTAGGAACTGTCCATGCTCTCGAAAGACTCCTGCCTCTCTGTTTGAGAACATATTGGTCCTTCCCAGGATGGGTGTCCAACTCCTTCTTGCTCATTATGTGGGTCTCCACCCACTGATACAACGCATTATGACAAAATGATCACTGTCACACTCTCCAGAAGCCTGCCCCAGGTGCACCCTGCCTCAAATGCCCTCCAACCAACATCCTAAATCAGTAACCCTTCCTTGTCAAATTGCCATAAGAGCATTCCCAACTTTGTACTTTCAACCACATACCTGCAATCCCTGGTGTTTACTTGTCTCTTCCCCAACCATCCCCCCAGTTCCATGGACCATCCAACCCACACTCCCCACTCTACCCACCTGTCAAACCTGCACCTCTCAACTAAATAATATCACTACCCTCTTGTCATATTCCTTCAATGCCCAACTACACACTTCCACCTTATCACAGATCATGCCCATATGGGCATTGGCTCACAATCTTCTCCCTTTCTATTTCCTGTAAACTTACCTACCAGACAATTTCTCTGAGACTGCTCAATTTGCATAATTCATATCATAAATTCATGTAATATTTGTCCTTCAATGCCTGGCTTGCTTCATTTCAACATAAGGTCCCCAAAATTCATCCATGTTATTCCATGTGTTAGCACTGTATTCATGCTTATAGCTGAGTAATATTCCATTGTATATATGTACCACGTTTTATTTATCTATTCATCTGTTGATGGGCATTTGGGTTGATTCCAACTTTTGGCAATATTGAATAATGCTGATATCAAAATTGGTGTGCATATATCTGTTCATGTGTTTGCTTTCAATTCTTCTGGGTATATACCCAGCAGTGGAATTGTTAGATCATATGGCAGATCTATAGTTAGATTTTAAGGAACCACCAAACTGTCCTCTACAATGGCTGCAAAATTGTACATTCTCACCAGCAGTAGATGAGAGTTCACATTCCTCCACATCCTCTCCAACACTTGTAGTCCTATGTATTTTCAATAGCTACCCGTCTAATGGGTGTAAGATGGTATCTTTTTGTAGTTTTGATTTGCATTTCCCCAATAGCTATTGATGTTGAACATCTTTTCATGTGCGTTTTAGTCATTTGTATTTCTTCCTTTGAGAAGTGTTTTTTCAAGTCACATGCCCATTTATCAAATGGGTTGTTTGTCTTTTTATTTTTAAGGTGTAGGATATTAGGCTCCAATCATACATAAGTTTGTCAAATATTTTCTCTCATTGGATAGGCTGCCTTTTTACTTTCTTGATAACCTCCTTTGAAGTGCAAAAGTTTTTAATTTTGAAGAGATCTCATTTATCTATTTTTTGTTTCGCTGCTTGAGTTTTGGGTGTGAAGTTCATGAAATCATTTCCTTTTACAAGGTCCTGTAGATGTTTCCCTACTTTATCTTCCAAATTCTTTATGTTCTTGGCTCTTATATTTAGATCTTTGATCCATCTTGAGTTGATATTTGTATAAGGTGTGAGATGATATTCCTCTCACATTCTTTCAGATATTGAGATCCAGTTCTCCAACCACCATTTGTTGAAGAGCCCATTCTCTCAGTTGAGTGGGCTTGGTGGCCTTGTCGAATATCAGATGAGTGTATATGTGTAGATCTATATCAGAACTCTCAGTTCGGTTCTATTGGTTAATATGTCTATCCTTGTGCCATTACCATGCAGTTTTGACCACTGTAGCTTTGTAGTATGTTTTAAAGTCAGGTAGTGTGATTCCTCTGGTTTCATTTTTCTTTTTGCAATCTGTCTTTGGCTATTCAAGGCCTCTTGCCCTTCTAAATAAGTTTCATAGTCAGTTTTTCCAATTCAGTAAATAATGTTCTGTTGTTTTATTGTGATAGCAGTTAATCTGTAGATTAGTTTGGGTAGGATAGACATCTTGATGTTTAGTCTTCCTGTCCATAAACAATGAATATTCTTCCATTTATTTAAGTCTTCTTTGATTTCCTTTAACAGGGTTGTGTAGTTTTCTGTGTATAAGTTATTTGCATCTTTAGTTAAATTTATTCTTAGGTATTTGATTCTTTTAGTTACTATTGGAAATGGTATTTTTTTTCTTGATTTCCTCCTCAGATTGCTCATTATTGATGTACGGAAATGCTACTGATATTTGCACATTGACTTATAACCTGAGAATTTACTGAACTCATTTATAAATTCTAGAAGCTTTCTGTTAGATTTCTCAGGGCTTTCTATGTATAGGATCATGTCATCTGCAAATAGTGAAATTTTTACTTCTTCCTTTCCAATTTGGATGCCTTTTATATCTTTTTCTTGCCTCAGTGCTCAATCAAGTACTTCTAGCTCAATGTTAAATAGGAGCAGTAATAGTAGGGATCCTTGTCTTCTTCCCAATTTTAGAAGGGATGTTTGATGATTTCACTATTGAATTTGATGTTAGCTGTGGATTTTTCATATATACCCTGTATCATGTTCAGAAAGTTTCCTTCTTCTCCTATCTTTCGCAGTGTTTTTATCAGTGTTTTATCAGTGATGCATTTTGTCAAATGTTTTTTTGTGTATATAGCGATGGTCTTGTGATTTTTTTCTCTTTTGATCTGTTTATGTGGTGTATTACATGGATTGATTTTCTTATGTTGAACCATCCTTGCATACCTGAAACTTACTTGGTCTTGGTGAGCAATTTGCTTAGTGTGTTGTTGGATACAATTAGGAAGTATTTTGTTGAGGATTTTAGCATCTAGATTCATTAGAGTGATTGGTCTGTAATTTTCCTTTCTTGTGGCATCTATGATTGGCTTTGGTATTAGGGTAATTTTGTCATCATGAGTTAGGTTATGTTCCTTTTAATTCTACTTTTTTGAAAAGTGCAAGCAGGATTTGTGTTAGTTATTTCTGGGATGATTGGTAGAATTCATCTGTGACGCTCTCTGGTCCTGGGCTCTTCTTAGTTGGAGGTTTTTGGTTTATTTATTTATTTATTTTAGTTGGGGATTTTTGATGAGTGGCCCTATCTCATTACTTGTGATTGGTTTTTTGAGTTCATCGATTTCTTCTTTCATCAATGTAGGGTGCTTGTGAGTTTCTAGGAATTGGTCCATTTCCTCTAAATTATCATTCTTGTTGGTATACAACTTTTTCAAAGTATCCTTTTATGATGCTCTTTATTTCTGTTGGGTTAATTGTGATATCCTCTTCTTCATTTCTTATTTTGTGTATTTGCGTCTTCTCTCTTTTTTTTTCTTTGTTAGTCTAGCTAAGCGTTTGACAATTTTATTGATCCTCTCAAAGAACCAGCTTTGTATTTCCCCTAGTGCTTTCTTATTTTCTATTTCATTTAGTTCTGCTCTATCTGATTTCCTTCTTTCTATTTCCTTTGGGGTTAGTTTTTTGTTCTTTTTCTAATTCCCCCAGGTGTTCAGTTAGGTCTTTCATTTTAGCTCTTGCTTCTTTTTTGACATATGCATAGATGGCTATGAATTTACCTCTCATTGCAGCTTTTCTGAAACCCATAGGTTTTGATATGTTGTATTTCAAGTTAGTTACTGATTTATTTGATTTCATTTGAGATTTCTTCCTTGACCCACTGTTTGTCTAAGACCATGCTATTTAACTTCCATATCCTTGTATCTAGTCTGGTTCTCTGGTCCTTAATGATTTCCAGCTTAATTCCATTTTGATCAGAGAAATTACTTTGTATAATTTCAATCTTTCTCAATTCGTTGAGCATTTTACTGTGGCCTAGCATGTGGTCTATCTTGGAGAATGATCCATGCGCAGTCGAGAAGAATGTATATCCTGTTGTATTTGGGTATATTGTTTTATAAATGTCTATTATACCTAGATCTTCTAATATATTATTCAGTCTTTGTTTCTTTATTGATACTCTCTTGAGATTTTATGTCTATTGGTGATAATGGTGTGCTAAAGTCCCCCAATATAATTGAGGAAACATCTATTTCTCTACTTAGTTTTTCTAGTGTTTGGTTCATTTATTTTGAGGCACCCCAGTTAGGTCCGTAAATGTTTATGTTTGTTCTTTCTTGTTGAAAGATTACACCTTTCACTAATATATAGTATACACCTTTGTCTCTTACAATAGTTTTGTATTTAAAGTCTATTTTGTCTGATATTAGTATAGCTACCACAGCTTTCTTTCATTTCCTATTTGTATGACATATTTTTTCACCTTCAACTAACTTGTGTCTTTAACTCTAAGGTGAGTCTTTTGTAAACAGAATATATTTGGCCCATACTTTTTATCCATTCTTTCCATCTCTGCATTTTGACTGCAGAGTTTAATTCCATATGCATTTAAAATAACTAATTTTAAAGCAGGACTTTCTTTTATCATTCTTTTACCTTTTCTGTCCCTCAATTTTTCCATAAATGCCTATGTTCATATTTATTTGATTTTTCTGTATTTTGCCATTTAAGTCCCTTTCATTTATAAAAAGACCAATAATTGCGTCTTTAATGCAATCTATCAACCCCAATTGCTCACTACATGAGAGATATTTTTTTTCCATTTTGTATTTAATTAATTCAATCTTCACTAGTATGCACACATAGTACTTCACAATCTATATTTTTGTTTGTGCTGGTCCCACTTCCTGGAATGTCTTACAAAAATTTGGCAAAATTTTCATAGTGAACATAGTTGTCATCTTCTCTTAGAAGCTTTCTGCTTACCTAAATGCTGAGCCAAGTGCATTTCATCTGCACTCCCTTAGTAGCTGTAAATTACTTCATCACTGTATGTATGCATTATATAAATTAATTAATTTGTGTGCCTCTGCCTTTGGTTTTACCTTTCTTGTCCCAAGGGATTTTGGTATAGAGAAATTTAAGAACCCAGAGCCAGAATGTGTATATTTGGAATTGGACTTAGAAATCTATAAATTATGTGATTTTGAAAGTATTTAAACTGTGTGTGCCTCAGTTGGCTCATCAATAAAATCAGGGTAGAAGCAGTAAAGCTATCAGTTTATGATGTGTATCAAATAGATTAATATTTATAAAATTCTTAGAAAAGTACCTAGGATATGCTAAGTGCTCAACAGATATTAGTCATTATTCTCATGAATATGTCCATAAGTTACAGCAGTCTCTGTCACAATAGGCATAATCAGTAATGTTCAAATAAACTGAAAATTTTAAAAACTCTGATAATCTTTATAAATGTTTAAAAACAATCATCATCTTTAAAACAATGAAGGTAATGTGAATTATGGAATAAATGTATTCATTTCCATAAAAATATTTTCTTGAGATTTTGTTTGGGATTTAACTCAATTTATCATTTAATTTGGAAAAAAAATTAAAAACTTTAAAATGTTGTATCTTTGTATCATAAATTTTTATATCTCACTTTATTCAGTTATTCCTGTTAGTCTTTTGGGATGTTTAGTATTCATCATAAATATTTTACACTTTTTTGTTATGTTCCTTGTATTTTTATTACTATTGTGAAGTAGACTTATTTTATTTTCCAATTGTTTATTGCAATTCTATTTTAAAGTATTATTATGATGATTTTTTACTAAATTTCTAATGAACCCTAAACTGAGTCAATTGATTGACTTCTGTATTCCTAAGTAGATAAGCATATCAGCAACTAATGAATCAACTAAGTTTATCCTGAACCTGTACCCCATTTGTATATGGGAAGCAAATAACTTGTTTTGTAAGTTTCACAAATCCAAAATCAGAGGGTACTTTTGAACCAAGACAAACTGCATGTTTATAATTGATTTTGATGTGCTTTTGTACTTAGCATTGCTACTGAAAGGATATACGGTGATGTAATGAATGTCTTTTGGATATGGAAAAACATGTTTTTTGTTGTTGTTGTGCAAAGTTGGAATGTGGCAATTTGTGATTATTTTATGAATCTCAAAAAGAGAAAGATCAGTAACCCTTTGGCAAACTAAAACATTTACCAAAAGGCCAGCATTACAAGTGATAAGAAAGACCATGCTGCAACTTGAAAGGAGAAAAAAAAAGGCAAGAGATTTGGAAGAGAGTATAGAAATGAAGATTATTAAGAAGGGTAAGTTAAAGGGTAAAAAGACAGACAGTAGTAAGATGTGAAAACGGAAAACCAAAGGAAAAAATGAATGAAGTAAGTAATACCTTTATGGTAATAACATTGAATGTTAGTGGCTTGACTACCAAAATCAAAAGGAATAGACTGATAAAATGAATTAAATATGATCCGTCTCTATTCTTTCGGCAAGAGATTCACCTCAGATATAAGGACACAACCAAGTTGAAAGTGAATGCCTGATAGATAAGAATTTTGGGGAAGAAGATATTCCACACAAATATTAATGCAAAATCTCTGGAATAGCAATGCTAATATTAGAAAAATAGATTTTAAATACAAATCTATTATAATGGATGAGAAAGGTCATTATATATTAATAAAAAGGGCAATTCATCAAAAAGAAATAACTATAAAAAATACTTATGCACCTAACAGAGGTCCCAAGGTACATGAGATACACACTAGCAAAAGTATAAGGCGTTATATATGTTTCTACAACAATAATTGGGGTATTAAATGCACCACTCTCAGCATTGGGAAAGAACATCTGGACAGAGGAGAAATAGAGAAACAGAGAGCTTGAATAATATGATAAATGAAACTGATCAAACAGATATTTTTACAGCATTAACCCCAAAACAATGGGATATACATTATTTTCAAACACACATGGATCATTTGTCAGGATAGACCATATGTTTAGTCACAAGAGGGTATCGATAAATTTTAAAAGATTGAAATTATACAAAGCATTTTCTTTGATCATAACAGAATGAAACTGGAAATCAATAATGGATGGAAAAAGGGAAAAATTCATAAAAAATATGGAGGTTAAACAACACAATCATAAATAATTAGTGGCTCAAAAAAAATTGCAAGAAAACTCAGTAAATATCTTGAGACAAATTAAAATAAGAACACAACATATCAAATCCTTTGAGAAACAGCAAAGGCAGTTCTGATAGGGAAATTTATAGCCCTCAATGCTTATGTAAAAAAGAAGAAAGAGCTAAAATTGAAGAAATAAGTGCACACCTGGAGGAATTAGAAAAAGAACAGCAAACTAATGCAAAACTAAGCTAAAGGAAATAAATAATAAAAATCAGAACAGATATAAATGAAATTGATAATAAAGACAATAGAATCAACACAACCAAAAGTTGATTTTTGAGAAGATAAAACTGAAAATTGCTTAGCTAGACTGCCAAAGAAAAAAAGAGAGAAGATGCAATAAAGTCAGAAATAAGTGGAGGATTCATTACCACTGACCCCACAGAAATTAGAGAACATAAGAGGATACTATGAATAAGCATACACCAAAAAAATAGACAAAGTAGTGGAGATAGACAAATTCCTAGAAACACACAAACAGCCTACACTGACCCTAGAAGAAATAGACCTCAATAACTCAATCACAAATAAAGAGATTGAAACAGTCATCAAAAACCTCCCAAAGGTGAAAAGACCAGGACCTGATGGCCTCACAGGTGAATTCTACCAAACATTCAAGGACAATCTACTACCAATCTTGCTCAAGCTCTTCCAAAAATTTGAACAAGAAAGAATGCTACCAAACTAATTCATTGAAGCAAACATCACCCTAATATCAAAACCAAATAAAGATATTATGAAAAAAAGAAAGTTACAAAAAATATCCCTAATGAATATAGATGCAAAAACCCTCAGCAAAATAGTTGCAAACTAATTCCAGAAACGAATTAAAAGAATTATACACCACAATCAAATGGGTTTTATACCAGGTATGCAAAGGTTTTTCAACACAAGAAAATCAATTAGTGTAATAAAACACGTTAATAAATTGAAGGAAAACAATCACAGGATACTTTCCATTGATGTAGAAAAAGCATTAGAAAAAAATGCAGCAAATTTTCTTGATAAAAACACTCCAAAAGATTGGAAAAGAAGGAAGCTTTCTCAGTATGGTAAAATGCATGTATGAAAAACCTACAGCTAGCATTGTATTCAACTGTGAAAGCCTGAAAACGTTCCTGCTGAGATCAGAAATGATAAGAATACCCATTGTCCCCACTGTTATTCGATATTGTGCTAGAAATTCTAAATAGAGCAATTAGGCTAGATTGGGGGAAAAAAAGGCACCCAAATAGGAATGGAAGAAATAAAACTTATTTGCTGATGATATGATGCTATATCTAGAAATTCCTGAAAAACCTAAAGCAAAGCAATTCGATCTAATAGACAAGTTCAGCAAAGTGGTGGGATATAAGATTAATATGCAAAAATCAGTAGCATTTCTGTAAACTAATGATGAGAAATCTGAGGAGGAAATCAGGAAAAAAATTCATTAAAAATAACAATTAAAAGAATCAAATATTTAGGAAGAAACTTAACCAAGGATATAAAGGATCTGTATTCAGAAAACTACAAAACACTGCTAAAAGAAACTGAAGAAGACTTAAATAAATAAAAAAAAAACATTTCATGTTCATGGACTGGAAGATTAAATATAATTAGGATGTCAATTATATCAAAAGTGGTTTAAAGATTCTACCCAATCCCAATAAAAATATCCCAAGAGCTTATTTGTAGAAATGGAAAAGACAATTATCAAAATTTTTTGGAAGGATAAGGGACCTCAAATAGCTAAAAATGTCTTAAAAAGAAAAGTTGGAGAACTCTCACTTCCTGACCTTAAATCACGTTACTTAGCTATAGTGGTAAAAACAGCAAAGTACATAAAATTCAAAGATAAGATGACAAGCAACCTTTTTTTTTTAAATAGGCAAAACACATTTCTCCAAAAAGGAAATATAAATGGTCAAAGAGGATATGAAAAACTGTTTAACATCACTAGCTACTAGAGAAATGCAGAGAAAAACCACAATGATATACCATTCCACATCTTATAGTATGGCCCTAATATTAAAAATACAGAATACTACAGGTGTTGGAAAACATGTGGAGAAACAGGAACTCTCCTTCATTTTTGGTGGGAAGGTAGAACGGTACAGCCTCTGTGGAAAACAGTTTGGAAGTACCTCAAGAAACCAAATATAAAACTACCATAAATCCAGCAATCCTGTTACTAGGAATGTATTTGGAAAAACTGAAAGCAAGGAAGCAAACTGAAATTTGCATACCAATGTTCATATCAGCATCATTCACAATTGCTAAAATATGGAACCAGCCCAGTATCTATCAACTGAGGAATGGAGAAATAAAATATGATGTATACACACAATGGAATACCATTCAGGTGTAAGAAAAAATGAAATTGGTATGCATTTGAGAATATGGATGAACCTAGAGGATATTATGTTGAATGAATAAGACAGATACAAAAGGACACATATTATATAGTCTAACTAATATAAACTAAACACCATGAGTAAACTAGTGGAGATACGCTCTAGAGTATAGGTTACTAGAAGATACAAGGTGGGTTCAGAATGGAAAATTATGCTTAACATATGTAGCATTATTAATAAGTTTAATTGTAGAAGTATAGAAATGAATAGAGTTGGGAGTAGCACATTATAATAAGTATAACTAACACTGCTGATTTATAAATGTGGCTGTGGCTTAAAAGGGTAGTATGTGGGGATAAAGGTCAACTGAAAGCAAAGTATAGAGTAATGTAGGGAATGTATTACATAGTGATTTTCGTAGTAGATGAAGATTGTGTTTAGTATAAATATAAGAATGCTCTTCTGGGAAGCAGCTGTGGCTCAATTGGTTGGGCTCCCGTTTACCATATGGAAGGCCCCGGGTTTGATTCCTGGTACCTCCTGGTGAAAGCAAGCCAGCCTGCGTGGCACGGTGAGCTGATGCAGCAAGATGACCCAACAAAGGGAGAAAAGCAGACCCAGGAAAGCGCAAAAGCAAATGGACACAAGAAGCACAAGCAGCAAGAGGTGGATAAATAAATAAATAAAAATAAATCTTAAAAAAAAAAAGAATGCTTTTCTATTAAAAAGTGCTAAGAATATTGTGATATATGGGAAACTTAAAATGAATGTAGCTTATGGACAACTGGTAACAGTAAAATTGTAAAATTTTGTAGCAATGGTAAGGTTTTTTTCAATACTAAGGGATAATTATAAAGGCATAAAAAGGGTATGGGAATTTTCCTTTTGTAGTAATGAAAATGTTCTAAAATTGACTGAGGTGTTGACAGCACAACTTTATGATAAAAATGAAAGCCACTGAGTGGACACTTTGAATTGGTTGTACAAAGCATCAGACTGTATAACACAGGGAATCCAGTGGTGGATGATGGACTGTGGTTAACAGGACAAATATGAGAACATTTCCTCCTGAACGACAACAAATATATAATATTAAAATAGAGTGTTAACAATTGGATGGATTGGGGAAAAATACACTAAATGTAAGATACCGGCTATAGTTAGTAGTCATATTTTGATCCTGCTCTTTCAAAGTTTGTAACAAATAGTTCACAACAAATGTAAGGTGTTAGTGGTGGGGAGATATATGGGAGCCTTGCATGGTGATATGCACATTTTGTTGGTAAATTTTTAAAAATTTATACACTTATTATTTAGATATGTTCACGTATGAATGATTGACTCCAATAAAATTTTATTAAAAAATAAAAGTATTAGCCAAAGTCACAAAATTAGTCAAAGCATCTGAAGAAAATACTGTGGACAATGATGTATAATTACAAAACCCATCATGCTGTCCAAAGCTTCTAAAACTCTGAATTTACTCAATATTTCTCCTACAGCCAATTATCTTCCTACAAATTCCATTTACACTCACATTCAAATTCAATCTTGCATAGATGCAATACCCTTAACCATGACACCCTATTTCTCTGCCGGGTGAAGTAGCACCTCATAACTGTGAGCCGATTACCTCTTGTTTAGTCACTCCCCATCTTGACTAACAAGAAATATCACTGCAGAATCCTGTCCTTATCCTCCTTGTTGACAGATCATATATCCCTGGAATTAATGGAAAATTTCAAACTGGGAGAAACAACACAATTCGAACTAATTGAACAACATAACTTATCTCAATTTACCTGAGTCCAATAAGCAGAACTATACACTTTACTAGAGCTTATACACAGTCATCACAACATTTATACTGACAACAAATGTGCTTTCAGAGTGGTCCATGATTTTAGTAACAGAAGAGTTTCCTTATCCACTGGATGCCCTATAAAGAACGGACAACTACTTAGTAACATACTTACTGCCATCCTACAGTTTCAACCTATTGCTTTTATTAAAATTGAGGCTTGACCTCCCTGGCACCAAGGGATTACTACCAAGCACCAACTACCAATGCAACTGGAAAAAGAACTTGACCAAATGTGACCTGTCAAGCAAGTTCTCAGGGGATGGATGGAGTTCTCAGAAAAACATGAATCTTGATGGCTGAAAACAGCTGTGACCATCCTGAGCCGATGTGACATTCTATACCCACCATTGTTATTGAGGAATTTGGCGTCAAAAAATCTTGTGTATACAAAGGAACATCCTATTTTTCATGAGCATGTTATTCTTAACAAAACTTGACACACAATTTATAGTAAAAGCATAACTGCTTTAAAATTAATCTAGCATTGTTTGAAATGCTTTAATAAATTAGTAAAGCATCACAGAAGGGTTATAAAAGGAGGACACCAGAATAAAGTCTTAATATATGGAACCTATCTATGCATTGAAATGCCCAGGCATATGGAGAGTATGGGTCATGGTACAGACCCTTCCACAAATAAAAATAAAACCTGAAGGAGTGCATAGAACACCATAAGGACTTGATCATCTGTTTGGGGATTGCTCAGGTTGGCCGTCTTTAACCATGTGCTGATTATGGATTTGTCGCAATATCCAACATCTAAAAGGAGCCAAAATGTCGTTTTTAAATGGAACATTATACATAGTGGGTGCTATCCCATCAGTTATCTTGGATTGGTGATGAGAGGGCACGTGTTATGATAGAGTAAACTCTGGACCAAACATGTGTTAACACATCAAGAATTTGACCATTAGGACCTGATCTGTTAACAATGTTTGTGAGGTTAAAACATGGAATGGGTGAGAAAGGCTGTCATAGTTTGACTCTAGAAATATGGGTGATTTTGCTAGCTTGATTGTAAGACACCATAGCATGTGGAATCCTTAAATAGTTGGTCATTGGCAAAGCAACAGGATCCCCTGAATCATGAACAGGTCAGGTTTTATGACGGCAGATGCAGCAGTGAGGTAGATTCCCTCTTTTTGAAATGACCTGGAAAAGGTTAATAATAACATTGTTTTTCCAGACAATGGCAAGGAAGAATAAAGAGACAAAATATAACAGTTTAAACATCTTTGGTGGTAGCATTTTCTAAGCAACACTGATAAGGTGTTGAAAGGGGTGTGGACCCAATAGAAATGCAATAATATTTGTAAGGAATGACATGATAAAGAATATGACAGAAACATTGAGGTTAATGGGGTCTTATTCCATCACCTTGGGCAGAAGCTTTCCCCCTCATGAAGCTAACTATTTTCTCATCTTAGTAAATTTCAGTTATAGGTACTTGTTTGATCACAGCTCCAATCATTGGAAGGGGGAGACTTTTTAAGTTGTAAGATGTGAACCCAAGGTTCAATGCCTTTCAGGTTTACGTCAATGTCAGAAGTTAAGAATACCTGGTAAGGTCCCAAAGGGCTCTATTACATTGGTATCACTTCCAGGATACCTAATCACTGGAAGGTAAGGTGTGAGTACGTGAAGGAGATTTGGATATGGAAATGCATTTTAATTGTTAGAGATAAGCTTTTGCATAAGTCATTAGAGGTTTACAATATTGAGTTATCTCCTGCAGGGGAAGTGGAGAATCAATGTGAAAATACTTGACATAGGGGTGTTCCAGTGATAATTTCATAAAGAGAAGGTTTATGTTGCTCAAAAAGAGTGCTTTGAATGCCTATAAGTGCCAGGGGGACTTTGGGCCAAGGAAACCTAATTTCCTCAGTTATTTAGACAGCTTAAGTTTTTTTTATACTCTTTTAAAAATTTTTAAAATAAGATTTAAATAAGCTGATGTAAATAAACGTTACATCAAAAATATAAGGAATTTCCCTCCCCATCCCCTAGCTATATCACACTTTTTCCCCATTAACAACATCGTTCATTAGTGTGGTGCATTAGTTACAGTTGATGAACACATATTGAAGCACTGCTGCTAAGCATGGTTTATGGTATTATATTTTACATTTTGCTTCACAGAATTTTCTAGATTTCAAACAAAATGTATAATGGGCTGTATCTGTCATTGCAATGTCACGAGGAACAATTTCAAAGTCCCAAAAGTACCCTGTGTTACACTTATTCTTCCCTCTCTCCCCTCAGAACCTATGGTGGCCACTGCCTTTATATCAATGATAAATTTATTCCATTTCTTTCCATTCTTGAGGATTTGGGGATGGTGGTGTTCATTCTGCTTCTGATTGAGAGGGGGCTTAGATCCCATGAGGCAGATGGATGGAAGTGTCTTGCTTGCAGCTGTAAATATTCTCTGTTTTTTGGGAGAGGAATTTTCCATCATCATCCTTTTGTTAGTAGTCCTGGGAAAGTACAATGAACTGGAGAGTAAGTGTTGCAACTCTGCTGCATATGAACAAGATCAAAGATTTAAGTCCCTGGGACATATATTTGATGGATATAGTGCTAAGTATAGGTTCAAATAAAAGGGGCAGAAGAGCTATTATAAATAAGTCTAATTTTGTTACATTTGGGAACATATATTCTAAAATAAGGCCCACTGACAGGGTGCCAAATTCCTGAGATTGTCTGTCCTCTCTATAGGGTCTAGATGTCTCTAGAGCCCTCAGGAGTCCCACTATTTGAGACAATGTTTATTTTGACAGTCAATGAGATCCTTCTGAGATGTGCATAAGCATAACTTCTGAAATGACCTCCCAATTCGCTGTGAAATCTCTTAGCCATAAAAACTCATGAGTATTTGACATTTCCCCTGTTTTTCAAGATCTTTTTCCAAATGCATTGCTAGTTGGGGCTTGGTAATAATACCTCAGTTTCAGTAATGCTTATCCCTGGGAGTCATGTCCACACCAGGGTGAAGGTACTGTGTTTATATGCTGAGTTTAGCTTAGAGAGAGATCACCTTGAGCAGCAAAGAGGCTTCCAGGAGGTTACTCTTAGGCAATATATAATACCAGGATTAGTTTCAATTTCACAAGAAAAGATTCACAAAGACAGCTTAAGTTTAATATGACATTTATTCCCTCACTATTCCAGTGGACTGACTGTGATAGGGACATTGATACGCCAACTTGTTTGAAATATCTTAGAGCTTTAATGACCTGCCCATTTAAGGAGTGCTTTGGTTACTAGAAATAAAATACATGTTCTAAAAGTTTTTAACAACTGTTATATAGCATATTCCTCACAACAAGGAAAGTCTTCTGTCATGTAAAGATACAATGCCTAGGACATAGTTAAAGTTCACGTTGGGAGGCAGTTGAATCTCTTCTAGTTGTCAATGCTCAAAGGGGCCAGAAGGTGGCAGTGTATAATCTCTAGCAACTGGGATGAATTTTCCCGGATAAGTCACTTATTGGCAATGCAGTTAGCAGCCTTATGAGACTATTCCCCATGAATATTTATTTATTATTTGAGCCATCTCGTTGGTTGGCACCTTGCTGGGAAAAGTCATTAAAGTTTAAGGACTGGTTTTTTAAAACTCAGGAAACACCAAGTAACTGTATTTGTTTTCCTAAAAAGTCTGTTGGGATTAAAAATGCACCCAAAAGCAACAGAAAAAGAGCCAAAAGCTGTTCCAGGGACTTGCTTTGGTGGTCAGCAGAGTAGGAGAGTGCTGTACAATTCCCATGAGGGAGGGGGCCTGAGAGACCAAGAAGCTGAAATGGCAAACATGGGTTACCAAGCCTCGGTGGCAAACAAAAAAACAAATGTATCTTCATCCAGCCAGGTTTGTTTTCCAAACATAGGGGCCTTTTCTTATTTTACCCTCAGGTTCTTTGAGCATATTTGATCAAAAGTAGGCATTGGCATGTCTAAGAGGAAATTGAGTAAGTACATCCGAAATGAAGGTGATTTGCTTGCAGCTGTCTTTGCATGCAAATCTGCTAGAGCATTTCCTTGAAATTCTGTTCTTTTTTATGAGCCTTAATCTTTTAAAAAAAATTTATATAGTAAGAGTTATTTTATTTTATTTTATTTTTTATCTTTAAAGAAACTTTAGATTATATAAATGTTACATTAAAAACATAGGGGATTCCCATATACCCACCCCTCCCATGATTTTCCACATTAACATTTTTCATTAGTGTACATTTGTTAAAATTCATGAACACATATTGAAGCGATATTACATACATGGACTATAGTTTACATTATACAATGTTATACAACATTGAGGAATGAACAACATAAGGGGGGGGAATGCAACTAATAACCAAAAGACTTATTATTCTAGCAATGAAAGAATTTGTGTCATTGATATAAAGGCAGAGTGTACAATTAATGAACACATATTGGAGCATTGCCACTAAGTGTGGATCATGGTTTACATTATAGTTTAAACTCTTTCCCACACATTTTTGTAAGTTATAACAATATATATAATGGCATATATCCATCACTGCAAAATCATTCAGGACAATTCCAATGTCCCAAAAATGCCATCATATTACACCTATTTTTTTAAAGATAATTAGGTTACATAAATGTTACATAAAAAATATAGGGGGTTCACATATGCCCCACTTCCCACATCTCTCACATTTTCCCACATTAACAACATCCTTCATTAATGTGGTAGATTCATTGCAATTGATGAACACATTTTGGAGCATTGCCACTGAGCAAGAATTAAAGTTTACATTTTAGTTTACACTCTTTCCCACCCAATTCTGTAGGTTATGGCAAGATATATAATGGCCTGTATCTGTCATTGTAATGTCATTCAGGACAATTCCCAATTCCTAAAATTGCCCTTGCATTACACCTGTTTTATCCTCTGCCTGCCCTCAGAACCCCCAGTGGCCACTGCCACCACATCAATGATATAATTTTTTCCATTGCTAGAATCACAAAAAGTCAACAGTAGAATACTAGTAAGTCTATTTTAGTCCATAGGTCATTCCCCAATCATGAGGATTCTGGGATGCTGATGTCCATTCCATTTCTAATTGAGAGGGGCTTGTGATCCATTAGGGCCAATGGATGGGACTCTTTCCTTTTCTTTTTTTTTTTTTTTTTACTTTATTTTGTACATTTAATAATTGAAAATATAACAATTAAAAACTAAAAAGTAAATACAGATAGATAAAGACATACATTTCTCAATTAAATGTACAAGATATATAAAAAAATTTTGGAATCAAACAATATGTTACACAATATATTTGGTTCATAGTAACACATTCGTCCAGTATATGTCTCTTTTGTGTCTGGCTTGCTTTGCTCAACATAATGTCCTCCAGGTTCATTCATGTTGTCATATATTTTACGACTTCATTTCTTCTTACAGCTGAATAATATTCCATCATGTGAATAGACCACAATTTGTTTATCCATTCGTCTGTTGATGGACACCTGGGTTGTTTCCAACTTTTGGCAATGAAGAATAATGTTGCTATGAACATCGGTGTGCAGATGTCTGTTCGTGTCACTGCTCTCAGTTCTTCTGGGAATATAATCAGTAGTGGTATTGCCGGGTCATGTGACAAGTCTATATACAACTTCTTTAGGAACTGCCAAACAGTCCTCCATAGTGGCTTTACCATTCTGCATTCCTACCAATAGTGAAGAAATGTTCCTATCTCTCCATATCCTCTCCAACACGTGTAGTTCTCTGTCTTTTTAATAGTGGCCATTCTGATAGGTGTGAAATGATATCTCATTGTAGTTTTGATTTACATTTCCCTAATCATGAGTGATGTTGAGCATTTCTTCATGTGTTTTTTTTTTTTTGCCATTTGTATTTCTTCTTTGGAGAAATGGCTATTCAAGTCTTTCACCCATTTTTTAATTGGGTCGTTCGTCTTTTTATTGTTGAGTTGTAACATCTCTTTATATATCCTGGATATTAAACCCTTATCAGATATGTGATTTCCAAATATTTTTCCCATTGAATTGGCTGCCTTTTCACCCTGTTGACAGAGTCTTGTGAGGTGCAAAAGTGTTTAATTTTGGGTAGGTCCCATTTATCTATTTTTCTTTTGTTGAACGTGCCTTGGTTGTAAGGTCCAAGAAACCACCACCTACTACAAGGTCTTGAAGATGTTTCCCTACATTTTCTTCCAGTAGTTTTATGGTCCTGGCTTTTATATTTAGATCTTAGATCCATTTTGAGTTGATACTTGTATAGGGGGTTAGATAGGGGTCCTCTTTCATTCTTTTGGTTATAGATATCCAGTTCTCCCAACACCATTTGTTGAAGAGACTGTTTTTTCCCATTAGTGTGGGCTTGGTAGGTTTGACAAAAACCAGTTGACTGTATACGTGAGGGTTTATTTCTGGGTTCTCAATTCTATTCCACTGATCGATGTGTCTATCTTTATGCCAGTACCATGCTGTTTTGACCACTGTAGCTTTGTAATATGTTTCAGCGTCAGGCAATGAAATTCCTCCCACATTGCCCTTCTTTTTTGGAATGCTTTTGGCCATTCGGGTGTACTTACCTTCCAGATGAATTTGGTAATTGCCTTTTCTAATTCTGCAAAGTAAGCTGTTAGGATTTTGATTGGTATTGCATTGAATCTATAAATCAGTTTGGGTCAGATTGACATCTTCACCATATTTATTCTTCCATTCCGTGAACACGGAATGTCTTTCCATTTGTTTAGGTCTTTTTAAGTTTCTTTTAGCATTGTTTTGTAGTTTTCTGCATATAGGTCCTGTACTTCTTTGGTTAAATTAACTCCTAGGTATTTGAGTCTTTTTTGTTGCTATTGAAAATGGAATTTTTCTTCTGATTTCCTCCTCAGGTTGTTCAGTACTAGTGTACAAAAACATTACTGATTTTTGCATGTTGATCTTGTATCCTGTCACTTTGCTGAACTTATTTATTAGTTCAAGTAGCTCGGTCTTGATACTTCAGTATTTTCTAGGTACAAGATCATGTCATCCACAAACAGTGAGAGTTTTACTTCCTCTCTTCCTATTTGGATGCCTTTAATTTTTTTTTTCTTGTCTAATTGCCCTAGCTAGAACTTCTACTACAATGTTGAATAACAATGGTGACAGTGGGCATCGTTGACTTGTGCCCGATCTTAGATGGAAAGCTTTCAACCTTTCCCCATTGAGTATGATGTTGGCTGTGGATTTTTCATATATGTCTTTTATCATATTGTGGAATTTTCCTTTTATTCCGATCTTTTGAAGTGTTTTTATCAGAAAAAGTATGCTGGATTTTGTCGAATGCCTTTTCTGCATCGATTGAGATGACCTTGTGTTTTTTTTCCCTTCAATTTGTTAATGTGGTGTATTACATTGATTGATTTTCTTATGTTGAACCAGCCTTGCATACCAGGAATAAATACCACTTGGTCGTGATGTATAAGTCTTTTGATATGTTGTTGGAATCGCTTTGCAAGTATTTTGTCAAAAATTTTTGCATCTATGTTCATTGGAGAGATTGGCCTGTAATTTTCTTTTCTTGTAGAATCTTTATCTGGCTTTGGTATTAGGGTGATGTTGGCTTCATAAAATGTGTTGGGTAATTTTCCCTCCTCTTCAGTTTTTTGGAAGCCTTTGAACAGGATGGTGTTAATTCTTTCCGAAATGCTTGGTAGAATTCACCTGTGAAGCTATCTGGTCCTGGACTTTTCTTTGCTGGGAGATTTTTGATGATGGATTCAATTTCCTTAAATGTGATTTGTTTCCTAAGTTCTTGTATTTCTTGAAGCTTCAGTGTAGGTTGGTTGTGTGTTTCTAGAAATTTGTCCATTTCATCTAGGTTGTCTAGTTTGTTGGCACATAGTTTCTCATAATATCCTCTTATGATTTCTGCGGGGTCCTTAGTAACTTATCCCTTTCATTTCTGATGGTATCTCTCTTTTTTTCTTTGTTGTTCTAGCTAGGAGTTTGTCAATTTTATTGATCTTCTCAAAGAACCAGCTTTTGTTTTTGTTGATTTTCTCTTATTTTTCTCTTTTCATTTTCATTTATTTCTGCTCTAATCTTTATTATTTCTTTCCTTCTGCTTGCTCTGGGACTGGTTTGCTGTTCTTTTTCTAATTTCTCTAGTTGTTCAGTTAAATCTTTGAGTTTAGCTCTTTCTTGTTTTTTAATATAGCCATTTAGGTCTAAAAATTTTCCTCTCAAGACTGCCTTCACTGTATCCAATAAGTTTTGATACGTTGTGTTGTTATTCATTTGTCTCAATATATTTACTGATTTCACTTGCAATTTCTTCTTTGACCCACCGATTATTTAGGAGCGTGTTGTTCAGTTTCCACACATTTGTGAACCTACTTTTTTCCTGTCTATTCTTGATTTCTAGTTTCATTCCATTATGATCTGAGAAGGTGCTTTGTATCATTTCAATCTTTTTATATCTATTGAGAACTGAATTGTCACCTAACATGTGGTCTATCCTGGAGAAAGATCCATGGGCACTTGAGATGAATGTGTAACCCGATGAGTTTGAATGAAGTGTTCTGTATATGTCCGTTAGGTCCAACTTGTTTATCATATTGTTCAAGTTCTCTGTTGCTTTGTTGATCTTCTGTCTAGTTGTTCTATCTAATGATGTGAGTGGGGTGTTGAAGTCTCCAATGATTATTATAGAAATGTCTATTTCTCCCTTCAGTTTTGCCAGAGTTTGTCTCATATCTTTTGGGGCACCCTGGTTAGGTGTGTGGAGATTTATGACTGTGATATCTTCCTGGTAGATCATCCCTTTTATTAATATATAATGGCCTTCTGTATCTCTTATAAGGTTTTTGCATTTAAAGTCTGTTTTGTCTGATATTAATATAGCTACCCCTGCTCTTTTCTGGTTACTATTTGCACAGAGTATCTTTTTCAATCCTTTCACTTTCAGCCGGTTTGTATCCCTGGGTATATGGTGAGTTTCTTGTAAGCAGCATATGGATGGCTCATGTTTTTTATCCATTCTATCAGCCTGTATCTTTTGATTGGGGAGTTTAAACCATTCACATTCAATTATATTACTGTAAATGCACTATTTACTCCCTCCGTTTTATTCTTTGGTTTTCATGTGTCATCTTGTTTTTGTCTCTCTTTTTACTCTTTTGGTTATCCTTTCTGCTATTCTTTCTTCTATACTCTCCTCCAAGCCTCTCTCTCCTGTGTTTTTATTTCACGTTCTAAGGCTTCCTTTAATATTTTCTGTAAAGGTGGATTCTTTTTTGCAAACTCTCTTAGTTTCTGTTTGTGAATATTTCATACCCACCTTCATATCTGAAGGACAATTTTGCTGGATAAAGAATTCTCGGCTGGCAGTTTTTCTCATTCAGTTTCCTAATTTTATCATACCACTGTCTTCTCGCCTCCATAGTTTCTGAAGAGTAATCTGCATTAAGTCTTACTGGACATCCCTTGTATGTGTTCGTTTGCCTCTCTCTTACTGCTCTGAGAATTTTCTTTTTATCTTTGACATTTGACATTCTGAGTAGTATAGGTCTTGGCATAGATCTATTTGGATTTATTCTGATTGGAGTATGGTGTGCTTCTTGGACATGTAAGTTCATTTCTTTCATGATAGTTGGCTAATTTTAAGCTATTATTTCCTCAAATACTCTTTCTGCCCCTTTTCCCTTCTCTTCCCCTTCTGGAACTCCCATGACACATATGTTGTTACATTGTGTGCTGTCATTCAACTCTCATTCAAATTGAGCCCCAGCTCAATTTTTTCCATTCTTTTATATCTCTGTTCTTTTCTCTCTTCAATATTAGCTGCTCTGTCTTTGGTATCACTTATTCTTTCTTCTACCATTTTGAGTCTGCTGTTGTATGCCTGAAATGTGTTTTTGACCTCACCTATTTTGTCTTTAATTTTGATGAAATCCATTACTTTCCTGTTCAGGATTTCAAATTCTTCTTTGCGTTTGCTCCATGTCTTCTTGATGTCATTTATCTCTTTAACTATATTGCCTTTCAATTCATTAATTTGATTTTGGAAAGTTGTGCTCATCTCACTGATTAGTTCTCTCAAATTCTGCATCTCTTCTGGGACTTTGATGTATTCCTTTTCTTGGGCCATGTCTTCTATTTTCTTAGTATGGCTCATAATTTTTTGCTGGTGCTTAGGTATCTGGTTAGGATGTAGTATACTCAGATGCTCAATCTCTTTCTCTTTTATAGGGATTTAGTGGCAGCAGGCTGTGAGTTACCACAGCTCTTTGATTTTTGGCTCGACCTGGATTGTTAGGATTGTCCTGCTGATTGCTCAAAACTGGACACTGGACCCAGTAATTGTTTGTAGAGTTGCTTCCTAGGGTGTTGAGCAGGGAGGTTATAGATGCCAGGAAAAGCCTTTCTTACTTATTTTTGATTTTCTTATGTGCACTTCCTTGTTTTGCCAGGAGATTGTGCTCTTTGGCACCATTCAGTGCCTGGTCGGATTGTATTTGTTGTGACACAGACCAGGTCAATGTGATAGAGCTTCCTATCTGGACGCTAAGAGGCTTGTAATTCATACTTTCTGAGACAGTTCTCCAGTCTTCTCTGGCAGCCCCCTCCCTTTTCCCAGCTAGGAAATATTTCCTCTCCCCTCTGAGTCTTCAACAATCCGTCCCTGTTAGTAGAGGAGGAGATTGGGAGGGTTGTATATCTTTAGCCCCTTGCAGGCTCCAAGGCAAACAATGACACAGTCCCACCCAGCCTGGAAGGGTTCTCGGGACACAGCAGACCAAACTTGCGAATCAAAAGCCAAGTCAGCCTAAGTCTTTCTCTTCCCTATCCTATGGAGTCCTCAACAATTAGTCCAGGTTAGAAGAAAGGGAGATTACAAAGGTTGGATTTCTCCAGTCCTTTGCCGGCTCCCAGGGCAAACCACCATGGGGTCCCATCTGGCCTGGAAGGGCCCATGGGGTGCCACAGCCCAAATTTGTGGGTCAGAACCTGAGTCAGCCTTAGGCTGTGTCCCTCTCTCTCCCCTTTCCTGGGGTGGTAGATCCCTGGAGCCCCCTTTGTTTGTAGTTGCAGGGCAGAGGCCTGAGAGTCTTTAATGTCTGGGTGGTTGCTGGCATCAGCAGCCGCTGCTGGTTCCAACTCATGGTTCTATAGTCATGATTTCCCTCTTTTGTTTCTCTCTCCTCTGGGTGGTGTGCAGACTTCACCTGCTGTCCTCAACCCTAAAAGATCATTTTCAGGGTGGTTTCAGCCTGTCCTCTAGCTATTTTTCTGTAGAAGAGATTCCTGTGTCTTACTTGTCTGCCATCTTCCCAGAAGTTGATTCTCCATTTTTTAGGATCATCTTGGTAAGAGGATATATTATTTTTCCAAATATATAGATTGAAGATGAAAAAGGGAGAATGTACATATAAAAACCCTATAAGTTCATCTTGATCATCCAGTCCTGGAGGGCCTGTCCTAATGGAAATTGCCCTATACTTGGGAATGAGCATTCCCCAAGTTGAATTGAGTACTCAATAATGTACGGGAGGGGGAGACCATTACTTCTCAATCGGTCAATAAAGAAGGGTATAAGGCCAAATCAGTGGCCTCTGAAAGGTTAGAGGATGGCCCTGTATGGTTCATTCCAACTTCCCCCATGTATGGTAGGGTTGCTGAAGGAGGCATCAGATGGGGTAGGAGTTTAGAATCTGGCAACATAGACTTTATATGATTCGCCTGAGTTCCTATCCTTTGAATCATAATTTTGTATCTTATTCTGATCCAGAAACATAAAAGATTGAACATATGGGATTTCATCCCATTTCTCTTCCTTTTTCCAATATAAATCTAATTTTAGGCTAGTATTATAATTTAAAGATCCATTTTCAGGCCAGTGTTCCACTGATTCTAGTTTCTATTGGGGCCAGGCTGGTCTACAAAGAAAACCAAATTTATATTAACCTCAGTTTTTGAAATATTTATGAAAATTGGGTAATATTATGTTTAATAAAAATGTTGTAAGATTATGTGAGCTAAAAAACATGAGATTTTAGCATGGTATATAGCATAACAGAAAGAAATCATAAGTCTCTTCCTATTAACCCAATTTGTTCATTTCTTTCTCTCTACTAGACTGATTTAAGAGTTACATTGAACATCTCTCCATTTCACTCACAATGTCTCACATCTCTGGGTTTGTTCATGTTATTGCTTCTGTTTAGGAAGCCTCCTACGTTAAATTTGATGCTTCATGCCTGTTTTCTTCAGTTCTCTGGGGAACCAGAATAAACAAGAGATATCTGTAAATAGTATGAGATTTTATAAGAGCCTCTCACGTGACTGTGGAGGTGCACAAGTCCAGGTTCCGCAGGCAGGCAGCAAACCATGGGCTCCAATGAATGTCCAATGAAGGTCCTTGGTGAGTTACTGGGAGATGTTGGCTGTGGTATTCAACTGTTTACATAAAATATGACTCATTGCTGATGGCAATCTCCCTGGTTGATGCAGATGTAATCTGCCATCTATGCAGTAAACTCATGGATGACTAAAACCCATAAATGTCCTTATATTACAGTAGCTCAGTGTTTGCTTGACCAAACAACTTGGGCACAATTACCTGGCCAAGTTGACACATTAGCCTAACCATCACAATGTCTTACATATAATTCTTATGCCTTCTTCTATCATGTTATTAAGGAGGATTTCACAGAAACATCAACATGCCACAGTTATTTCCTTTTCCCTTTCCTGTTCTTATATTGCTGATAATATGTATTTTTATTTATTTTAAATAATACTCTAGTGTTTCTTCCTTATGAAAACTGTTTTCCTAA
This sequence comes from Tolypeutes matacus, assembly GCA_026826555.1. Taxonomy (NCBI): domain Eukaryota; kingdom Metazoa; phylum Chordata; class Mammalia; order Cingulata; family Chlamyphoridae; genus Tolypeutes; species Tolypeutes matacus. Next base: position 9,840,922 of record JAKSZT010001178.1, on the reverse strand, counting down.
TTTGACTGAGATATATGTTATGTGCTGTGTCTTTTTTATATCTCTCTTTTTCTTAGCAATGTGCCTGGCACACATACACACAAAATCTAAATAAATATTTACTGAATTAAATTAAAAGATACTATCTTCTTTTTATATGATGGCATACATTGTTCTCACTTACCAAAATATCCCCTATGCAATTGAGAAACATGTTTTAATAATTAAATATTTGATGTCTGAAATGCTAAATATTTTATTATATACATAAGTTACTGCCATGTATATAATTAAATCTTATTAGATTATCAGCACCTAGAGGGTCTTTTCAGTTATTTGATTTCTCTATCAAGGAAACACTGTCAATTCCAATTACCCTTTATGCCCACATCTCATAAATCAAATTATCTATTCTTAACCTTTTGTTTTTGCTCCTTTTAGCAGTTTAATATTGTTTATGAAATAGACAAAAATAGATATTGGATTATGTTTGTAAACTGGTTTGTTCCTCTGGGCATATTAGATTATAATGGATTCAGAAGTTTCACTTTCACATGATTAAATAATGATTAAGTCTTTGATTGGGCCACCTCAGTAGGATATTGAGTCCCCATCACCTTGGTGGGCAGAAACTCACACAGAAACCACGCCAAAGAGAAATGAGATGAGAGTTTTGATCCTGGAGCCCAGGTAGTAAACATGCAGAAGAACACAGAGAATGAGATACTTGAGGAACAGAGAAGGCTCTTTAGACACTGCAGAGGCCGCAAGAAGAGAGAAGAGCTGTTCACCTAAGTGTCTATAGCTAGCCTTGTGGAGAGAGCAGAGCAGCTGATCCCAGAGAGAAATGAGCCTGAGGAAGAGAGAAATCCAGGAAGCCTGAACTCTCAAAGAAGTTGGCAGCCATCTTGCTCCAACACGTGGCAACAGACTTTGGTGTAGGAAATAACTTATGCTTTATGGCCTGGTAACTGTAAGCTTTTACCTCAAATAAATACCCTTTATAAAAGCCAACAGATTTCTGGTATTTTGCATCAGTGCCCCTTTGCCTGACTAATACACTCCTAAATCATCAGACATTTTTCTTAGTCCAGGCACTTATCTCTTAGCAACAGAATGGCTTAATTATTTCCACATAGCACTCTTCTGATTGTTTTACTTCTGCCTAGCAGTCAGCCAGAGGCTGAGGTAAAAAACAATAAAAACAATCAATGTCTTTAGTGTCAGGAACTCCTCAATTGATGTTTTGCTTCTTGGGGTAATTCCCACATCTAAAATAACCTTTCTTTCTCTTGAAGGTATAGAAACCTTTGGAGTATTGAGGATAAAATAAAAACTAAAACACTTCTGTATATTCCAAAGTTAATTAGTTGTCATTAGTTATTCTTGTATATGTTTGATATGGTTTAAAACAGTATGCTTCCTGGGAGTGTTTATATATTTCTTAGAGAAGAAAATTGTCTGGGGTTGTATACTGTGTGTGTGTGTTTACTGAATTTTCTTTGTGCGTGGTACAGGAGCGCCTACATTGCTTGTGAAGGGATCTAGGAAATCATCATCCCATTCTAGAGAATGCTAAGCTAAAAACCAAGAAACTTTTTTTCCCAAGAAACTTTTATTACCATTTTTTTAAGGGTCACAAAACTTTATTAGCAGAATATATGATGAAAATATATGTGAAGCCTACACCCAAGATCAATTGGTCTATTATTAATGATCATCTGACAAATGAAGGCTAGAATAATTTGGTAAATTGGTTTGCTCAGCAAGGGAGTGTAAGACAGAACAATTAAGAAATATGTTGGGTTGCACCTGTGTGATTTTTAAAATCCTACCCATTAATATATGTGTTATATTCATTTAAAATATTTAATGTCCACCATGCTAAATATCAATAAATGAATACCTTAGGTGGCTTATAAACATTCATCTTGCACAGGCACATTATTTAAGTCCCAAGGTATTTAGATTTCACCAGAGTGTAGGAAGTTTAAAAATCTTGGATGGGACAAGATGGAAATATTGAAGGCTAAGTTAGGCTGAGATTAACTCTATTCTATTTGTCTTCCTACTTTTTTCACACTCTTCCTATTCATCTCTCCACTTCATAATTTAACTGTCTCTAATTTTCTGTTGGAAAATTACAGTTTTACACTATTCTACTATTTTCTAAAAGAACTCGTAAGGTCTATGATTATGATTATGTTAACAATCTATCCTTAATATTTCAAAGTATTCTTAATTTTTACTAGTTTTTTTTATTTATTCTCTACATAAACCATCAAATTTTTTAGAAAATGTGATTTTTACTAAATGTCTCTGAAGACTCTTTTCATCTAAAGGTCCACAAGACACTTATTTTATGTTCTGACATTTTTAATATAAATTGAACCAACACCTCATCATCTGAATTGGGTCACCATAAGTATAAGTGGACTACCAGCTCTTTTTCTAACATTCATATTCATTTTGTTCACATACTATAGTTCTAGAGATTAGAATATGACCTAATATGCAGGGGTGAAGGGCATAGTACATTATAGAGGCTGAGTTTAAGTTCTGGAATCAGAAATTAATCTTTATGGTGATGTAGTTGTGTGACCTTGGACATGAACTATATAAAATTCCTAGTTCAAGTTTTGACATAGTATAGTGTTTCGTGTGCGGTTGTAGTAGATGCTCTTGTTACCAGGATCTCAGTGAATATATATGCCAACCCCATTGGAGTCGAGCATTGTTGCTAGTTAGAGGTGGTATCCAGGCTCTCTGACTTTGAAGTTCAAGTTTAAACCACTGTGCTGCTCTCTGGGAGAAGCAGCAGCAACTCTACTCATAATAGTAACTGAGTTAATGAAGCACAGGTGTATGCTTCCCTCATCAGTCACATTTTGGTGAAAAGAGAGGTGATTTTCTCTGCAGGGTAATTTTTTCTCTGAAATTAACTATGGGCTTCGCGGGATTTTTTGGAGGTGAGAATGACTTCATTTTTCCCTCTAAATCGAGGAAGAACTTTGATGACCCATTGGCTTTCTCCTGTCTCTGTATATCATCAAAGACTACCAGTGCTACCATTCTTTTGGTGTATATGACTTTATGTTTGGATTCCCAAAGTTTTTAAATTGCATTCTCCAAACATTTTAACTCTTTTGAGTTGCTTTTCTTATTCTTATTCATTTCCAAATCCCTATTGTAAATTCTGTGATAAATTTATGAGAAAACATATGTAAAATATTGTATAGTACCACAGTACACCAAGAATAAGAGGATTGGATGGATGCATATCTTACCTACACGTATTTCTTTTTTCCAACTGCTGAAATGAACTTGGTCATGGCTTTCTTGATTGATTCTCCTTTTCTTTGCAGAAGAATTATTGAAATCTCCTCCTTACTCCTACATGGAACTATGCTTCTCTTAGTGTCTCCATGAAACTCATCCAAATTACAAAGCTTTAATTGAATTTATCTTTGGTTCCAACTTGAGAGGTTTATACATGAGAATCTTTAGGCCTTGAATCTAAGTGTAAAGTAGCTGCATTATATGTTGTCTAATCATATTTTGAAGTTTTTGTGCAATTTTGCCCTACTGCCCATAATAAATCAGATTTCAAATGTTTATATTGGTAACTATTTGTTTTTCTTTTCTCTTTATTGGGCATGCTAAAAGTTTCTGGTTTTATTAATCTTTTCAAAGAAACAATTTTGGATTTGTTAATATTCACTATTAAGGACTAAGGCATTTCTTTTTTCCTTATTTTATTATATCTGTTTCTCTGTATGGTTTGTATTTAATTTGCTTTTATGTTACTAAATCTTGATACCTAAAAAACTTAGATGATTAATTACCAAACTTCCTTGTATTTATATCTTAATCATTAGAAATTTATGTATCCATAGATTTTTAAATGATATCAGGGGGAAATTGTATTACAGGAAATAAATTCAACAACTTAATATGCAATATAAAACTTACTTTCAATGATGTAAGATACTAAAGGTCATTAAAAATAATGGATAATCTCAATAATAATAATAACTAGATTCAGGATATTTTTGCATGGAAAATCTTCCTACCATGAAATCCAATGTTCAAATTGCTTAAGTATTGCATTCTATTATATATCAAAGAAAAAATAATATCAAGTATATAAAATTACTTTCAGATCTCATTCTCTTAGACCAGCGTTTCTCTCCTAATTATAAATCTCAGTGACTTCCTTACATTCCTTCAGATTTTCTGTGTGCATGATCATGTCATTTCTAATAAAAACAGTTTTACTTCTTATTTAATCTGGGTGGCCTTTTTTTTTAATGAGTGAGGATAGCAGGGTTTCAAAATAATTTCATTTTACAAACATCAATTTTCATTTGGGACTAGTAAAAAAATCAGGAATTGAAATTTTAAATTATCACTTTTATCTTCCTAAGGCTGCTATAGCAAAGTACCACAAAATAAGTTGCAAATAACAATGGAAATTTATTGTCTAACATTCCTGGAGGTTCAAATTTCAAAACCAATTCGTCATTAGGGCCATGCTCCCTCAGAAAGCTTAGATGAGAATACTTTCCCAAATCCTCTAGCTTCTTGGGGTTTCTAGCCAGCCCTTGTATACTGTATCTTGTAGATGCATCATTACATTATTTGCTTCCATCTTCACATAGCCTTCTTCCTCTTCCCAGACTCCATGAGCAAATTTTCCTCTTTGTATAAGGAGTTCATATTAGATTAAGCCCAGTCTAATCCACATTTATTTCATCTTAAGTAGTGATATCTTCAAAGACCTTATTTCCAGATAAGGTCACATTCACAGGAAGAGGGGTTAGGAGTTGAATGTGACTTGGGAGGGCACACGATTCAACCCAAAGAAACATTTATAACAGCATCAAAATAAGAAATATGTATGATAATTGTGACATGGTATGGTGCAAGACATGTATATTGACAAAATAATTATGTTGAGAGAATCAAAAGACTTTAACAAAAAGAAATTAATGTTTTGCTCAGAGTTGGCTACCTCAACATTATTATAAACATTTCAATTCCTTCCAACTTAATCTATAGGTTAATGCAATCCCAAACAAATTCTAACCTGGTAATTTTTTTAAATAAATTCACAACCTAATTTTAACATTCCTATGTAAATGAAAATAATTTAGATTTGTTTGCAACTTTAAAAAAACAAATTTGGAGAACTTACAATACCTGATATCAAGGTATATTATAAAGATACAGTAATCAAAATGATGTAGTGTTTTCATACAGATAGACAATTAGTTAATGAATTGTCTATGCTAAACTAAATCTCAACAAAGTCTTTCTGCAATTCAGTGAAGCAAGGAGAGTCTTTGCAATAAATGGTGATGGAATATTTGGACATTCATATGTACAAAACTAAAACTTTGAGTACAACCTCAGATATTGCACAAAATTATTTCAAAGTGGATCCTAAAATAATATGCAAATGCAAAAGTTTTTTTAAAAATGTTTTTTTTTTTAAAAAAGAGGAGAAAACCTTTTTGATCTTGGAATGGGCAAAAAGTCCTTAAATACAATTCCAAAAGTATGCTCATTAATATGTATTTATAAATTGGACTTCATCAAAATTAAAAGTTTTGCAACAAAACCAATAGCAATGACAGAGATGAATCAGGATCGAGGAGGTAATGTTCCACTTTACACATGAGGTACCTGCATACATTTCTAATGAGTATCAGTGTTTGTGTTTGTGGGGACGGATGGTAGGAAGTATGAGCAGCTATTTTCTGTGTATCAATCCAGGCCAGCTTGAGAGAAGAGTGGTCAGCCTCAGGCATGATGGTGACATGAATGCTTAGTCAGATACTAGGTTCTTCTCTCCTTCTCCTTTATTACCTCAGGTTTCTTAACTTTCAAGAAGCCTAAAAGCAAGAATTTAACTTAGAATTAATCATTTATTTCACTTGTGGAAGACACAAGTTCCTGAACTGATGCTCCTCACTGTTTCAGCTGATTTTAGCCTCTGGAAACTTCAGTGTCTTTCTCTGGATAATAGAGCTTATAAAACTTATTTTAAAATGTGCATTATTGGGAGGATAATTGATATAATGAACTTAAATTGCCCAATATTTTCTCCCTAAAGTGTTATCATTATAATTTTTAAGAAAGTTGATATGAACCACATAATTTACTGTAAAATACTGATTTACTGAAATTTTTTAAAATAATGAACATATGGATTTACAGAAAAACCATACATAAAATACAGGATTCCCATATACAAACCTATTATTAACTTGTATTGGTGTGGAATATTTGTTACAATTGATGAAACACATTTATGATCAAACTGACTTTTAAAATATTCTTTAATCATAATTGAATAAAATGCATAACTAATTCTATTATAAAATTATTTCACAAAAGATATGTAAAATAAAACACATCATAAAAAATCAGCTTAAATCCATGAATAAATAATAATTAATATTAAAATTCTGTGCATAAAATCCATTTTTGAAATTTTCTGTTATCTTTAAACATTGATATGTTTCACCACTTTTTTTCTTTTCACACTCTCAACACACTTGTGCAAAATATACACCAAACTGAAGTACATGGAAAGTCACAGAAGCATCTTTGAATTCATTCTTTTGGGGTTTTCTTGTCATGACAGCAGACAAATGTTTTGCATTGTGCTCTTTTTATTCTGTTATGTTTCTTTCTTGGTAGGAAACCTCCTGGTTGTTTTGTCCATTTGATGCAGTTCCCTTTTTTACCAACCCATGTACTATTTCCTCAGTCATTTGTCCTCTATGGACATCTGCTACACCTCTAATGTTACACCCAAACTGATCAGTGACTTGTTAATTAGGACAAACCCATGTCCTATGGAAACTGCATGCTGCAGGTCTTTACCATGCACTTCTTTGGAAATAGAGGTCTTCATTATTGCTGCCATGGCCTTTGATTGCTATGTTTGCCATCTGCAAACCTCTGCACTACATATTATCATGAACAGTACAAGATGCTGTATTCTAATCCAAGCTGCTTGGGCAGAAGGTGCAGCCCATTCTTTGCCTCAGTTGTCTGACAATTCAGCCATAATGCAGTTTTGTAATCCTAATGAAATTGATCACTATTTCAGCGACAGTTTCCCACTGCTAAAAGTTGGTCTACTGACACCTAAATCTCAGGTGTCTTGGTGATTGCAAATTCAGGTATGGTCTCCTTAATAACATTTGTTTTATTATTTGTTCCTTATTTCATTATATTATTCACTTAAAAAAATCATTCAGCTGAGGGAATTCAAAAAGCCCTGTCTACATGTAGGTCCCATGTAACATCATTAGTGTTATTTTTTGGTCTTTCAATCTTTGCACACCTTAGAACATCTAATACTTATACTGAGGATAAAATGTTTGCACTGTTTAAACTATCAGTGCTTCTATGTTCAATCCTTACAGAGATGAAAAATGTCTTGAGGAAAGTTTAGTGAGCTGTCTGAAAGGACAAACAATTTAGCAATATCTCCAAGTGCATGTCAAGGAGGGAATGAAATCAATCAGAATATAAGCTTCTTATGGTATCTTTTTATTTTATTTTTCTATTTCTTACATAAAGGAGACAATACTATCCCAAATAATCTTAGCCCTCACATATTATAAAGCATATAAAGCAATCTTTCTCTGTGCCTTGTTTCATGACTTCTTCCTGTCTAGGCACTTTCCATTTCTCAACAGAATAATTGTATCACTTTCACCCAACACTTCCGGATTGAGTCATATCTTCCCCAAGCCAGGAGTAAACCAGGAAAATCCACAGAGGCAGCAATAATTGTTTTCATGCCAGGATCTCCTCTTCTGATGTTTCACCTTTTAGGGCCTTTCACATATCTAAGCAATAACTTATTTCCATTGGAGCCATGGAGCTTATTGAATATAAGGGGAATTCATTCTCTCTATTCCAAATGAAACTGACCTGACTACTTAGATTTCCACATTTTGGCTGATTGTGTTTAATGTACTATTATTCCAAGAAATATGGTGGATTTCATAAGAAAAGTGTCCATGTTTATGTGTGGGTTGTGTGTATGGCATAGAGGTTGCTTGTGTTTCTTGACAAGGGGTCACAGGAAAGACCTTTGCAGTCAAAGAGAATGCTGTTTAGAAGAGAGTTTTCCGTCTGACCATGAAATGGATATACAATCTCAGGATATGGTCAAGAATGGTTTATTTCTACTCTTTCAGTTTAATTTGTTTAAATGTTCTTTAACATTGCTTGCAAGGAAAAGCAGGCATGATAGAAATGTGAGGATAAGATCATGCAAATTATTTTTCCTGCTAAGAACAGATGTTTCCTGTTAAGAACACAAAACATGCAATTGATAGTTTGTTACTAGGTATGCAAAATTGTAGTATTGTAAATCAGCACCTAGAAGTGAAATTGCTGTATTATAGTTTATCCTGGGTTTTATAAAACGTGCCAAATAGCATTTCAATGTCTGTTTAATTTTGAATACGAGTTTGATTATATTGGTATTTTGTGTTTATTTCCTCTCTTTCTCTTGATTGATGATGCTAAATGTTACTGAATATTATTAATCTTTCCAAAGAATCAACTTTAGCTTTATTGACGATCTCTATTTAAGATATTATTTATGACATTAGATTCTTTCCTACTTTTTATGCTCATCTCTATATTTTTTCATTTTTATTTGCTTTTAATTCCTTGATCTTGATTCTTAGGATATTTGCAGCACTGATTACCAAATTTTTATTTCTTAATGTTAGAGTGATCATTAGACATTCTACAGATGTAAAAAAGGATAATAAGTGAATATTATGAACATATTAAATCCAGAAAGTTCAACAACTTTTAAAGAATGGACAAATTCCTTGAATATTATAAATTTTAACATCTCAAGAAAGTAAAGAATATATAATCTCAGAAGTCCTATATCTTTTAAGAAGCTGAATTTGTAGTTACAAATCCTCAACCAAGGGAAAAATCTGTATATATAGCTCCACTGTTGCCTTCTCCCAAACAATAAAGAAGAAATAACACCAATTCTGCACAAACTCTTCTGAAAAAAAGAAACAGATTGGTATATATATGAATTCTTTATTTAGGCCAGAATTTCTCTGATCCTTATTAAATATAATAACTATTCTTTACTTTTGTTATCATTTTCTACATGTACAATGATATTACCTATAAACACAGGCAGTTTTATATATTCCTATCTATCTGGAAGAAACCTTTGAAAAAATAAGTGAGATGAGGAAGTTTATTGGATATAAGATCAATATTCAAAAATTCAAAGTAAACATTTTACTTCTAACAAAAAATTCGACATAGAATTTTTTAAATGAAATATAATATCACCAAAATTCTTAATACTTAATGAAATATTAATACTTAATTAATTGTTACAAAACATGTCCAAGACAGCTGCATTAAAAACCACAGATTGATGAGAAAAATTAAAGAGCACCTAATAAAGAAAGGGACATTCCACATTCATCTCAAAATTCAAAACGTCAACTCTCTCTCCTCCCAAATTAGTGCCTAGATTCAATACAATACCTTCAAAATTTCAAGAAGGATTTTTTTCATTTAAAAACCTAATTGTAACATTTTATGCAAATGCAAAGGATCTAGAACAGCCCACACAGTTGCCTAATAGATCTTATTTGTAGAACTCACACTCTCTGATATTATCCCATTCAATGAAGCTACAGTAACCAAAGCAGTGTGGTATTGATGGATGTAGGATGACCAAATACCTGAAAGTAACTTGTTTCTCTTCCTGTTGGTAGGATACAAAGGAAAGAATTGTATGTAAATTAGAAGGCAATGAGATGCAACCATCTCATTCTGCCAAATTCCACTTTTGTTGGTCAAGAATATCCTGCTGAAGTAATTAACATGAAAATCAGCTTCAACCAGTTGGCTGGACCTGCACAGAAGAAGCCCCTTGCTGTCCTCACTTCAGCTTGCTTTATTAACATAGTAAATTTCCCTCCGAGGGGTGGAGCTATCTGCCCCTTTTTTGATCATGCAATGTATATTCAAGCATGATTTCCTGAACATACTGATCATACAATTATATAACTAGCTGTGTAAGATCGTCCATATGCATAAAAGCTATTGCTTAATCAAAGCAAATTCTCAGTAGTAACTTAGGTATTTAAGCAAATGTAAAACTGCAGTACAGAGAGTCACGTCAGAGTCATTTTGGACTGACCTTGTGTCCTACCTCTGCAGATGCAATAATTGTGTTTGTCTAACTCTTGTGTTGAAGTTTTCTTCTTGTTATCCATAAAGGCCCTGCCTTGAGGCCTAACAAACTGGTGACTCCACTGGGACTAAAATATATAAATAAAAGTGATAACCAGAGAATGCTTCCAAGGTGAGCTACGAAAGGGGTTATCTGCACTGGGGTATCCCTGACTTCAACAGCCACTCAGAATTTTCCTGAGGACTTGGGGTTACCCGGGGCAGAGCCCCTTTCCAACTGCCAAAGAAACCAAGGCTCACAAGGTTAGGATGGAGGACCAGGTCATCTCCTTCCCCTGGAGGGTGAGTTCGTTCCATTTTTCATTACTTCCTTTTGCTTCTAGCTTACCATAAGTTTTCATTTGTTTTACCTTTGCTAAGTAGTGGAGGTTGGGTTATAGTGTGAGAGGTTTTGATTGGTTTGAGTCCCACTCCCTTAATCCCTTAAAGCAAAAACCTGCTGTTTGTCTTTGGCTAACTGCCAGTTAGCATTTGGTTTACCTTCACTAAGGTAGTGAAAGTTTGGTGGTAGTGGGAGAGGTTTTGTGAGTTTGAGTCCCACTCCCTCACTCTCTTAAAGGGGAAGCTTGCTGCCTCTTGTGCCTTTGTGTTTTTTTTGGGGGGGAGTGAGGGGTATTTATAGCATTTATGAATTTTTAACATATGCACAGCCAGAGAGTTTGCCAGGCTTATAAATTTGGGGATCAATGTGTATTTCCTAGGAGACTAACAATAAATAACAAAGGGAGGACATGATGAAATTTCAATTTTCAATGTGAGAGTAGTGTTGACCTTACATCTTGTCAGGCTGGTTTTGTGCCTTTGTTTTGGCTGTCCTCTTTCTCTCTCTCTTTCTGCCACCACGAGAAACGAGGTGTCAGTACCCGAGTGCTCACAACTAGCATGCATCCTGAAAAATTAGTCTAAATTTGGGTGATCTGAGTTACAGAAAAGTAAATTAATTATTTTCATAATGAAACTTAACCTAGGTATAAATTAAATAGGGTTTGGGTACGAATTGTGGAAGGGGGCTAAATTATGATGCAGCCCCTTGAAAGAGCAACTATGTACAACATACCACACACTGGTGCAAATAGAAGACTTAACCCAACAGTATACAGTCACTCTAAAAACTATCACCCCTATCCAGGAGTGAATTGCAAATACTAGAAACAAAACATTAACAATGGATTATCATGGGCTGCCCTATGTGGAGGAGAGATCTGTGGAAAGACATCTGAGACACCTGCCAGCAATGACAGGTAATTGTCTATCTTGTCTCCACCCATTCCTCTGACACCCCTCTCAGGAATGTTGAAGCAGACAAACTCACAAAGAACTGAAACCATGCCACTGAAACCTGAGAAGCAGCAGAGCAACTCTACAGGAAAAAGCACACATCATGGCTACCAGACCCTGTAGCAGCACTTCCAGCTATCTTTTATTCACCAGCAGCTCGTGGACATCACCCACAAGTGCTCACTACAATGACTGCAACAATTACCTCACCAGATAAAACATAAAGGCCATGCCTTGAGGCCTAGAAGTATTTTCCTAAAGATGGACTAGTAGATAAATAGGAGAGCTTAGATAGGCCACACATATATCCACACATGTGTGTACAAATAAATCTCAGCAAAGGACCTTGTGTGATTCCATGGAGAAAGTATCATCTTTTCAAAGAATTGTGGGACAACTGGACATCCATATGTACAGAATTTGAAACTCATCCTATTCTTCACACCTTATACAAAAATTTATTGAAAATGGATTGTAGATGTTTACAAAAATATACAAAAATTAAAAAGTTAGAAATAAACCTAGGAAAAAATTTCCAATGCCTATGATTAAGCAAAGAGTTGTGAGCATGATCCTTTTAAGAAAAGACATGATAAAATGAACTTGAGGAAAATGAAAAATTCTGCTTTAAGAATAAGAAAATTATAGAATGGAAACAAAATTACACATTAGGATATAGTATTTGAAAAGCATGTAGTTATTAAAGAACTACTTTCAGAATATGTAAATTATCAGAAATTTTAATATGAAAAATTAAACAACCCAATAAAAAATAAACAAATATTTTGAACAGATACCTGATTAAGGAATATATACATATTGCAAATGAGAAAGTAAAAAGACTCTAGTGATCAATATTCATTAGCCAATTGCAAATTAAAATCTTGATACTGCTACAGGCCCTTTAGAATGTGTAAAATTAAATAGTGAATGTGGAAGTGTTTACAAAGAAGTGGAGAAATAGAAATCTTCTACATTAATTAATGTCACTTAGGAGAGACACAAAGAGTAGAGAGAACTGTGACTACCCAATTAGTTCAGTTCTGGAAAATTCCACATAGCATATGCTCTGGTAAAACAGTTCCCTTGTAGGTAAGGTATTTGTTCAAGAGGATAGACAGTACTAGGCTTGTGTCAAAATGCTTACTTCTATTTTGCCCTGTGGAAGCAAATGTGGTTTTTCTCTGAAATTCACAGTGGAATCAGATGGGGCTTCTGGAGATAAGACTCAAAGTCTGGAGTTATCCCCAAGGCTGAGCTCCATGAAATTTTCTCTCTCAAGCTAGCCCATGATCAGTCTCCAGTAATTATTCAATTACCCTTTATTTTTCCTATCCAAGGATGACTCTAGTTGTGGATTGTGCTCCAGATGAATTTGATTCTTTGTTCCACCAATATCTCTAGTTTTGGAGCAGTGTTTTGCCTGTGACTGCAATTCTCTGAAGGATTTTGATTTTCAGTTTTCAGCTATTTTCTTCTTGTAAGCATGGGAGTGACAATTTCAAAGCTCTTTACTTGCAGGAATGGAAACATTCCTTTTCATCAATAATAGTTATTTAAAATTTTTTCTTATACTTTATTCATTAAAATAAGTCTTTAGCAGGGTGTAATTTTAATTTCCATATATGTAATATATATGTCTCTATATATTACATATATAATCTTTACCTTAAATTTACTGTACTCAGGGATCTGTGCTTTAAATTGATTGAGTCTGTTTTAATGTCCTAGTAATGAACATTTAAAAATATTGTCTCTGTGTATAAGAATAGGTTTCCTTTAATTTTTGCGTGTATAATTTTATGAATCTTAATATATCTACAAAGGCTATCTAATTTTGCTGTTCTATCATTTTTTTCCATACTGACTTATTGTCTATGGCAGCAACACTCCTCCTGAACAAATGGGTGGAAGGGCCACCCTCAAGGCATCCACACATGTCTGTGAGTTTGCTCATTTGGCTGGAGAAGACTTCAGTCCAGACCTCAACTTCCATGGTTATGCCTTTGAAGTCATTTTCCCTTTAATCTGTACCTTTTCTGTCCCTTTTATTCAAGGCTGGCAGTGGTTCTGCTAATGTGGATCTCAAACAATCTTGTTGATTTTGCATGCAGGAAGCAGGGTCCAATCCATCGGACAGTAAGACTTTTCACAGAGCCGTCCTGAATAACTGCATTTCCAATCCAGACTTACACTGAAATGACTGGCTGGTTCTATGTTCTGTTAAATCTTCACATGGGGCATTACTCTCTGGGAATTCATCTTCCAGAAGGTCAGAATTTTCCAGACCATCAATTCCTAATTTCCTTGTGCCCGGGAGCTCAGTTCTTAGCTTATCCCTCTCCTCTTGCATTTTACTATAACCTTCAATGAGAAGCCAGGCCATACTTTCCACATTTAGTTTGGAAATATCCTAAGCTAAATAGCCAATCTCATTGCTTTCAAATGCTGCCTTCTATCTAACATCAGGAGTCAATTTTGCTAATTTCTCTGCTCCTAAAATACATGGGTTGCATTTCTTCCAGTTTGCAATGACACATCCACCATTTCTGTCTAAGGTCTCATTGGAAGTCTCTATAGCATCCATATTTTTACAAAGAGTCTGTTCAAAGCAATCTAAACATTTTCTATCAAACATCTCACAATTCTCCCAAAATCTTCCTCTTACCCATTTTAACATTTTTGGTATTTGCTTAGCAGCTGCACCCTACTCTCCTGGTACCAATTTATATTTTAGTTTGTTAAAAATTATTAGGAGCAATATAACAAAAATGTGTTGGCTTTTACAATAGGGATTGATTAGATTAAATACAAACTTTCATTTCTGAGACCATGAAAGTATGCAAATCAATGCTTCGTCAGGAGATGATGAGCTGGAGCTGTGGGTGATGGGTCACACATTGTGTTCAATAATCCCTCCTCCGTCCTCCCTGCCTCATTGCTTTCAGCAAATGCATAAAGTGGCTTCTCCTCAGCTTTTAGCTACTGAGGCTTTTCTCTCAGCATATGGGTTCTTCTCTGTCACTGCAGTCTTTATTCTGTATGTGTGTCTTTTTATTCTTCCATTTATAAGATTCCAGTAAGAGGATTAATATCTGCCCTCCCAACACCCAAATCACAAGCAACAAAAGAAAAAGTAGATAAATGGAGCTGCCTCAAAATTAAATAATTTTTTTCTTCAAAAGACTTTTTCAAGAAAGTAAAAAGGCAGCTCACTAAATGGGAAAAAAAAATCTTCAGAGACCATATATCTGATAAGGGGTTGATCTCCAAGTTATATAAAGAGCTTACAAAACTTGACAACAGTGATAAGTAACCCCATTAAAAAGGGCAAAAGAATTGAACAAACATTTTTCTGAAATGGAAATACAAATGGCCAAGAATCACATGAAAAGATGTTCAACATTACTAGCTATTAGGGAAATGCAGATCAAAACTACCATGAGATATCATGTCACATTATACAGAATGGCTATTATTAAAAGAACAGAAAACTTCAAGTGCTGGAGAGGATCTGGAGAAATTGGAACACCCCTTCACTGTTGGTGGGAGTTTAAAATGGTGCAATCTCCTTGGAAGACAATCTCGCAATCCCTCAAGAAACTAAAGAACTGCTACATGATTCAGGAATCCTGCTACTAGGAATACATTCAGAAGAACTGAAAGCAAGGATGTGAACAGAAATTTGTACACTGATGTTCATAGTGGCATTAATCACAATTGCTAAAAGATGGAAACAACCTAAGTGTCCATCAACTGATGAATGGATAAGCAAGATGTGATATATTCATATGATGGACGAATCAGTTGGGAAAGCACATGACAGCATGGAGGAAACTTGAGGATATTATGGAGAGTGAAATAAGTCAGACACAAAGGACGAATACTGTATGGTCTCAGTGATATGAAATAAATATAATGAGTAGACTTACAGATTTGCACTATGAAATGTAGGTTGGTGGGAGATGGAATGTGGGATGAGAAGGAGGAGAAGATGCTAGATGTATGTAGAATGTTTAATAAGGTCAAATATAAATTTATGGTGATGGTTGGACTTGATAGTAACACATTGCAATGAATGTAGCACTGTTCATTTATGCATGTGATTGTGTCTGAAAAAAGTAGTCTAGGAAGATTAATGTTAGTTGGAGGATAGCTGGAGAATAACATTAGGAATGCATAACATTGATTTTGGAAGTAGATGAAGATTCTGGTTAATAATATGAATATAGGAGTGCTATTCTCCTACAGGGTTTAAGAATGTGGTGATAATGGGGAAAATATAGCTAATGTAATTTAATATAATTATGTAATTTATGTCTTTGTAACAAAAGCAAAGCTGGTACTATATTAATTCTAATATTTTGGGTAATCTAAGCACCTCTTAAAATATATGTATATATATATATAAAAAAAATAAAAATAAATTTCCAAAAAAAAAAAATATATATATATAGAGTTTGGTTTTGTGAGATATGAATATGATTAAGCATTTTTTCTCCTCTTAATTTTTTTCATTAATAAGGAGACTCATGTCATTCATCTGTGTCTTTCCAAAAACAAGAGGAACAACTTATCTAAAAGTTGGAATTAGATAAGATAAAATTGCCTGAAAAAGAACTTTTTAAGAGTAATGCTTCCATAACTTGTTGAGCTGCCTTTTCCTGTTCATTTATTTTTGGGAATTTGAAGTAAAGTTGTTAAAAAAACAAAGACCCACCCCAAGTCACACAATCTAGTCAAACGCCCTTAACTAAAACAATTTAATCAAAAGGTCTCACCTACAATAGGTTTCCATGCACAGGAATGCATTAGTTTTAAGGACTGGACTTTCTGGGGTACGTAAAAACTTCCAACTGCCAAACCAGCCTTATGCATCAGTAATTGATAAAGAATATTTCATTCTTCCACCTGTTTCTTCATTTAATTTTATCCAGTATTGCTACATACATATCCAGGCTATATAATTAAGTAGTTCTATCAGTCAGTGTCCTACAAAAAGAGAGGGTTAAGTAAATATTGTATGTTAATGAATATATAATAACTGATTATTTTCAAAAGATGTGGAAAATTATAAGGAAAATGCAAGGACTTTGCAGTCTTTGGGGGCTAGTAAACATACAAATCTGATTTCTCTTAAATAGAATATATTAGGTCCCCAGTTGGGGTGAAGAAGCATGAAAATGTGTAATTAAAGTAATAATATTATAAGGTAAAATATAGCATAAGAAGAGATTTTCATGTATCCTTGAGAACTGTTTGCTCTGAACTTATGGCCAAGATTAAATCACCTTTACTCTTTTTAGGCTCTACTGACACTCTCCCTTTCCCCTTAACAATGAACAAAAAAGATTAAAAATCAAAATCAAAATATATGAATAAAAATGATTATGTTTTGTGGCAGCTTATAGCAAACCAAGCAGGTCTACCACAATCTCTCCCTATTGTTAACCAAAAGCATAGAAGACAGCATTTGAAACTTACAAGATCAAGCCCATCAGCTTTGGAATGATGTAGCTTCTGGAGGCATTTGGCCTTTCCCATTCCCATGGTCCAGTATGCCATGGATGGCCCACTTTTTGGGACCATTAACATGATTTTCTTTATTTATCCATTTCATAGGACCATGTAGCTTCAAATTTCTAACTAATATTTCTTCCTAAATCAATGCCTTCAAGAACAAGGTATTAGTCATGCAGGGATTTCACCCTGTCCAACAGTGGTGCTGGACCAGCCTTCCCTCAATTTCAGTGGAATAGCCAGAGAGTTTCCCACCCCATCAGGCAAAGACTACTGCCACTAACCAGCAGGAAGAAGCTACAGAAGAATGACCATTGCCCTTAAGCTCCCCCTTAAGAATAAGGGTATAAATTCTCTGAGGGGGAAGTTGAGGCAGGTTAGTACAGTAAACAGGGAAGGCAGCTGGTCAGAATAAAGCCTAAGACTCTGGTCAAGAGGTACAGTTTTAACGTCCCAGATTCCAAAGAAGTCTTGGAAAACTCCAAACAAAATGGTCTCCCCATTGGTTCCCTGAAAGCTGACAAGTGAAGTTGGAAAGGCAACCAATCAGGACAGCAAATAGCTGACACTCTATGTGTGTCTATGTGGTCTATTTTTATGCCTAAATTAGTTTTTGAGGTCACCGGTGAAAACCCAGAGAATTTAGAAAGGGAAAATGCATTGTATTGGAAGCATTCTCATTGGACTGACTTTGTTATCTACTGATGGAAATGTTGCTTGTATACTGTTAGACCAGCATCTTCCCCTTATTGTTCCCCATAAACATCTTTCTTTTCACTCATAACACTCTAGTCAATATCTTTCTACAGGGGGCTTCAGCAGTAACCCATGCCCACAATCAAACCCAATATTGAGTTTGCACAGACGTACCACCCTCGGGTGCTACTGGCCTTCCTTGGATCAAAACATCTGCAAATTGCACAGCATGGAACAATTTTTGACATGGCAGTCTATGATCCATAGGCAAGTTTGGAACAAGACCTTCTGATTTAATACTGAGATTTAACTTCTGTCTTTCAATGAGAGTTGTAATTATATTTATTCCCTTATAAGGGTCACAAAAGTTTATTGTAAGGATACGTGATAAAAATATATGTGATAGTTTCACCAAAATAATTTGAACAATTATTAATTAACTATTAACCAAATGTTCTTATTAATGTTTATTTTATAGCTCTTTCCACAATTACTGTTGACTGAAAAAGCATCTGATAAATGAAAGTATAAAATAATTTCATAAATTGCTTTGCTGAGCAAGGGAGTGTAATACAGAAAATTAAGAAATATTTTGGGTTGTAAATATGTAATTTTAAAACTCCTGTCCATTAATATATGGTTTTTTTAGATTTAAAATATTTAAAGTACAGCATAGTAAAATATTTATAAAGAAATACCTTAACTGTCTGTGATGGTTAGGCTCATGTTCAAGTTGGCCAGGTAATGGTGCCTGATAGATTGGCTAAGCAAGCACTCACATAATTGTTACTGTGAGGATATTTTGTGGATTTAAATCAATAGTAAGTTGGTTGCATCTATGGCTATTACATCTACAATCAACTGAGGAGATTGCCTTCAGTAATGAGAGAAGTCTCATTCAATCACTTGAAAGACTTAGAAGGAAAGTGATGATATTAGCAGTCAGAATAGAATTTTCATCTCTAAGTCCACCAGCCAGATCCTCCTGGGAAATTCAATAAGGAGCTTAATCAGAGTTCCTGGCTTGCAGCCTGCCCAATGAATTTAGACTTGTGCACTCCCACAGTTATGTGAGACAATCTTATAAAGTCTCATAATATTTACAGATATCTCCAGTTAGTTCTCTTTCCCCAGAGAACTCTGACAAATGCAATGGCTTATAAATGCTCATCTTGCACAGACACATTACTTTAGTCCCAAGGAAGTCAGATCTCACTAGGGTGAGGGAAGATTAGTAGTCTTGGATAGGACGAGAAGAGAATATTGAAGTCCAAATTAGGCTGTGAGTGACGCTAGTCAATAAGTCTTCCTACTTTGATCACACTCTTGCTATCCATCTTTCTACCCTTCATATTTTATCTATCTCTAAGTTTCTATTGAGAAATAATATTTATACCATTTTATACTATTCTAATACTTCCTAAAAGAATTTGTGAGGACTATTATTATGTTGTCAATATATCCTGTATTTTTCATAGTATTCTTAATTTTTATTAGTTTTTTCTTTCCTCTCTACATAAACCTTCAAGTTTCTTAGAAAATTTGATTTTACTGAATGTCTTTTAGACTACTTTTTTCATCTCTAAATTCAGAAGAAACTTATTTATGCTTTGACTTTTTTAATGTAAAATGAGCCATCAACTGAATTGGGTCCACCACAACTATAAGTGTGTTAGCAGATGTTTTTTCTAATCCTCTTATTCATTCTAGTTCATATAATATTATAGCCCCAGTTATTAGAATACGCTGTCACATAAGGGGATGTGATGTGCTGGGTACATTACAGAGTCTGAGTTTCAATTCTGGAGTCAGAAATTAATCTTTATATTAGTCTAGCTGTGAGACCTTGGACACAAAACACCTGTAGCAATTTGGTATTATTTATGAATTCCAAAAATAAACATTGGATTATATTTGTAAATCAGTCTGTTACTCTAGGTATATTAGATTGTATTGGATTCAGCAGTTTCACTCTTACTTGAATAATTATAATTAAGGTTTTGATTGGGCCACTTCAATAGGACAATGAGTCGCCATTCCCAAATAAATACTCTTTATAAAAGCCAACCTATTTCTGTTATTTTACATCAGCACCCATTTGGCTGACTAATACATGACCTAAAGTTCCTACTTTAATTCAAAGAAAGCACATAGTAGGCATTCCATGTGTGGTTGTAGTAGATGCTCTTGTTATTAGGATTTCAGAGAATTATATAACATCCTCATCTGAGTTGATGATTGTGGCTAGTTAAATGTGGTATCTAGGCTCTCTGACTTTGAAGTTCAAATTTTAACCACTGTGCTTCATTTTCTCTCTGGAAGAAGGAGCAGCAAATCTGCTCATAGTAGTAGCTGCGTTAATGAAGAAGAGGTGTTTGCTTCCCTCATCAGCTGTGGCTTTCCTCCTTTTGATGAGGAAAGAGGGGGAGGTTGGACCTCTTCAAAATTAAAGTTTTGCAGCAAAACAAATAACTATGACCAGAGATGAATTCAGAATCGAGTAGGCAATGTTCCATATTACAAATGAGATACCTGCATGCATTTCTAATGAGTATCCAGGTATGTGTGTTCCTGGAAGAAGGATGATAATAAGTATGACCAGCTATATCATTCTGTGTATTATTGTGATGGTAATTGATATAATATACTTAGACCAATATTTTCTCCGTAAATTATCATTATATCTCTTTAGCAAAGTAGATCTGAATCAGATAAGTTACTATAAAGTACTGATTTCCTAAAGTTTTTTATTTTCTATATTTGAGAAGTTGTGGGTTTAAAGGGCAATCATGTTTGTTGTGAGATATGTATGAATGAATCTATTGTATGCTTGGTCTAAAAGGGACAGGCAGGGGAGAGATGGAAGGGTAAAGAGCTTCAAGAGGAAAACCATGGAAGCTGAGGTATGGAATTAAGACATCTCCTTGGGCAAGACAGGGGCCCCACCCATGTGTATGGAGAGGGTGAGTTTGCCCCAGCATTTGATGAGAGTGTACATTCCATCTTGTTGTTTAGGAAGATTTTGGCCACCCCAGGGTACAGAGAGCGTGGAGCACATTCCCTGGTGTTAAGTTCCCATCCCACTACTCTGAGGGGCATGGGCCTCTTCCCCATAGGTTAGGGAAAGTTAGGTCACCACCCCAAAGCTCTGAAGGGATGGGCCTAGACCCCATAGATTAAGGAGAGTTAGGTTGCCATGCCACTGTTTTGAGGGGTTTGGGCCCATATGCCAGAGATTTGGCATAATGTTGTCAACACCTCACTGTACTAAGGGGGTTGAGAGTGTCCTCCAGAGATTGGGAAAACTGTGGTCATCCCCCCAATGTTCTTGGAGGGTAAGGTATGGAGCTCAGTTGCTACCAAGTTGCTTGAAATTAGGGCCATTTGGCTACCCTGTGGAAAGGGTGGGCCCCCACGAAATCCCAAGAATAAGAAACCATCTCTTTGAGGATGACTCTTAGACTTTGAAATCTAATGGAGTATGCCCTGCAAATTTTCAGCGCTGTTGGGAACCCATGACACCTTTTTCCCTCCCAAATTCTCCTTATAGTAATGCAAAGGTTTTGCCTGTGTACATCTTTCCTTTGTTTGTTGGAAGTAATTTGTAGGTTTCAAAGGTCTACAGGCAGTGGGGAATGTTGCCAAGACCAACTCATGCCTATAACTGATTTTTTTGAGATCAGCATAGCTACAAACATGATTTAAGGCTTTTGAAATATGATGATGTAGTGAATGTATTTTGCATATTGAAAGAATATTTCTTTTTGGTTTTCAGAAGGTGGAGTGTGACAGTTTGAATTTTGTGAATCCCAAAAAGCAAAATATTATGTTTTAATCTAACCCATTTCTGTGGGTGTAAGACCCTATGTCTGTGGTGTATGATTCATATTGATGCTCTGCCCTCTTGCTGGGTCTGATATAAAAGGAGACACAGAGAGACAGACAGACACAGGAAAAGGGAGCTCATGTTTGATTGTGCCATATGAGAGAAAGTACTGCAGGAAAACAGGAGTCCCTGAGAGGCCAAGAAGCTGATTTCCTAAAAGAGACATGCTCTTTGACTGGTTGCACATAGCTGAATTTCAAGATATGGTACATTCTGGAGGGGAAGTCAGAAACCTTCTCCGAGATTGGTGGCCATCTTGCTTTACCATGTGGCACCAACACCAGGGTTAACATTAGCTAACATTGGTGAGAAAACATCTTTGCTGACACTTCTATTTGGACATTTCATGGCTTGGAACTGTAAGCTTTTGCCCCAAATAAATCTCCATTATAAAAGCCAACAGATTTCTGCTACTTTGCATCGGCAGCCCTTTGGTAAACTAAAACACCAACCTATTACTAACACCTTGCAGTGGTGTGGGATATTTGTTATAAGTGAAGAACACTCATTTTTTAAATAATTGTACTATTAACTATAGTCCATGCTTTAACTTAAAGTTCACTGTTTGTGTAGTAAAATTCCATACTGACAAAAAAGAATGATATTGGATGGCTCATACTTCCTGTTCTTAAAACTTATTACATAGCCATAGTAGTCAAAACAGCATGATATTGCCACAAGGAAAGACATATAAAACATTCAAATTCAAATGAGAACTCAGAAATCAACACTCACATTTATGGCCAACTGATTTTTGACCCAGGGGCAGAGACCACTCAATTCGGAAAGAATAGTCTCTTCAAAATATGGTGCTTAGAAAATTAGATCTCCATTTGCAAAAGTAAAAAAGAAAAATGAGGACCCCCTATCTCATACCTAATACATAAATCAGACATCATCAAAATTAATAACTTTTGTGTCTCAAAGAACTTTATCATGAAAGTAAAAGGACAATTTATGTTAGGCCTCAAAGCAGGACTTTATGGATAACCAAAGATGGCAAGAAGAAAACTTCAACACGAGAGTTGGGCAAACGAACATTTATTACATCAGCAGAGGTAGGAGACAAGGTCAGTCTAAAGTGACTCACACCTAACTCTCTGTACTACAGTTTTATCCTTGCTTAAATACCTAAGGTACTACTAACATTTGCTTTGATTGGGCATTAGCTTTTATGCATATAGATGAACATACATAGCTAGTTATATAATTGTATGATTAGTATATTCAGGAAATCATGTTTTCACATACATTCATGATCAAACAGGGGCAGATAGCTCCAATCCAGGGTGGGAAATTTACTATGTTAATTAAGCAAGTCGAAGTGAGGACAGCAAGGGGTTTCTTCTGTGCAGGTCAGGCCAACCAGTTGAAACTGGTTCTCTAAGTTCATTGCTTCAACGGGATGTTCTTGACCAGCAAAAGTAGAATTTGGGACCAAGAGAGGTTCACATTTCATTACCTTCTAATTTACATAAAATTCTTTGCTTTGTATCCTAGCAATAGGGAGAGAAACAAGTTACTTTCAGGTATTCGGCCATCCTACATCCATCAATTACACAATGGGAGAAAATATTTGGAAAACACATGTCCAGTAAAAGTTTAATATCCAGAATATATAAATAAGTCTTTCAACAGAACAACAAAAAGACAAGCCAATTAATAAATGGACAAAAGATGTGAACAGATATTTCTCCAAAGGAGATATATAAATGAACAGGAGGCACATGTAAAGATACTTAACATCAATAGCCATATGAAAAATGCTAATCAAAACTACAGCTAAAATGATATACCATTTCACACCCAGTAGAGTGAATGCTATTAAAAACAAAACAGATTATTGCAAGTATTAGAGAGGATGTGGAGAAATTGGAACACTCACAAATTACTGGTGGGGATCAAAAATAGTGCAGACACTGTGGAAGTAAGTTAGGCAGTTCCTCAGAAAAGTTAAGTAGAGAATTACCATATAACCCGGTGATCCCACCCTTGGTATATATACCCAACGAATGGAAAGCAGGGACTCAAACAAATATTTACAATCCTATGTTCACAGCAGAATTATTCACAATTGCCAAAAGGTGGAAGCAACCCAAATGTCCATCAAACAATGAATGGTTAAACAAATACATGCAATGGAATATTCAGCCACAAAATGGAATGAATTTCCTAAAAATGGAGAAACATTAAGACATCACGTTGAGTGAAATAAGTGAGACACAAAAGGACAAATATTGTATGATTTCCCTGATATGAAAAGATTAATATAAGCCACATCATAGAATCAGAATCTATGGTATAGGTTACCAGGGGGAGGGATGGAGAATCTATAGTATAGGTTACCAGGGGGACAGATGGAGATAGCAAATGGGAAGTGTAGTAGCTTGATATTATTTATGAATTCCAAAGAGAGATATTTGATTATGTTTGTAAACTGGTCTGTTCCTCTGGGTGTGATACTCTTTGAATTGTATTAGATTCAGCTGAGAGGTCTTTGATTAAATTATGTTAAGATTATGGCTTTGATTTGACCTCATCATTTGGTCATGCAGGGTTGAGTCCCCATTCCCTTGGTGGGCTGATAAAACAGATTCTCACACAGAAGTAGACACACAGATAAGGTATACAGAGGATCCTGCAACCCTGGGAAGAGAGATGAGCCTGATAATTTATAGATGACCTTGTGATGAGACCGGAGCAGCTGAGCCCAGAAAGAAATGAGCCCCAGAGGAAGAGAGATGAGCCCTATGCCAGCCTAAAGCTGAGATTGGAAGAAGCTGGGACCATGGAACCTCAAGAGGAAAAATGAAGGCTGAATCTTCACAGATATTGCCCACCATCTTGCTTCAACATGTGGCAACAGATTTTGGGTGAGGAATTACCTCTTATGGTACCTTGTGTTGGACTCTTTAGGGCTTTGTGAATGTAAGCTTCTACCCCATTTCAATACCCCTTATAAAAGCCAACAGATTTTTTCTACTTTGCCTCAGCAACCTTTTGGCTGACTAATACAGAAAGTTAAGTCTTAAAATTTACAGGGTTCCTATTTGGAACAAAGGAAATGTTTTGTTAATACATGGTGGTCATGGTAGCTCAACATCGTGAATGTAATTAACAATACGGAAATATATAACTGAATGTGGTTAAAAGGGGAAATGTTAGGTTTTATATGATTTCCTGAAATTTTATATGTAAGAAAAACTTTAATGAACCGATTGTGTATATAAGAGACAAAAAAGCTAACTGAACTTCATTGTGTGCATTTGGGTGCTGCATCTCTATAACCTGTGCCAGTGCAGTGATATAGGAGAAATAACCTCATGGTAAATAGAGTAAAAACCTTGCTGTACTTTGTATGCTGAGTTCCTCTGACATCATTTTCATTATGTTATAATTAAATGATTTGTTTTCAGATCTGAGATGCATATGGGGAAAAATGTTTACCCTTTTTTCTTTTCTTTTCTCTTGTCTCCCATTCCTGAACAACTCCCTGTTCCAGAAATGTTAGTCCCTGTCAATAAATAACCTGTTCTCAGTTATAATCTTGTAGGTCACCGATTTTATTGAACTATCTTTTTCTACATACATAGGTTACACTTTTTCTCAAAAACACATCAATGTTATTGATACATATTAATACAATTCATTCAAAGTGTACAAACAACGATATGTGGTCTAATCATATAGTTGTGCTTTCACATTTCAATCATTGTTAGAGCATTTTCATTATTTCAATAGTAATAATAATAAACATAAACAAACAAGAACATAATTCACCTGCCAATCTTTCTATGTTTTCAGTGCTGTATATAGCTGCTATTTCTGACTATTCTTGCACAATTATTTATTTGTTTATTAAGCAGTTTTACTGAGATATATTCACAAACAATAAAATCTATCCAAAGTGTGTAATCAATAGCTTTTTGTATAATCACAATGTCATACATTCATCATCTCAAAAATTTTAGGAAAATTTTGTGGCAGTTTAATACTATTTATGAATTCCAAAAATAGGTACTGGATTGTGTTTGTAAACTGGTCTCTTCCCCTCTGAGCACATTAGATTGTATTAGATTCAGAGGATTCACTTTTACTTTATTAAATCAAAATTAGGACATTTATTTAACCATGTCATTAGGGCATGTAGGGTTGATTTCCCACCCCCTTGGTGGGTATAAAACAGACTCACACATGGAAGTAAATACACAGAGAAGGAGAACACAGAAGCAGATATGTGAGGAATGAGAGAAGGCCCCGGGAAGAAAATGAGCATGATAGTCTATGGCTGACCTTTTGAAGAAAGCAGAGCAGCTGAGTCTGGAAAGAAATGCACCTCGGGGAGAGAGACAAGGCTCTGTCAGCCTACAGCTGAGATGGGAAGGAGCTGGGACCACAGAGCCTTAGGAGGAAGACGAAGGCAGAACCCTTTCAGACGTCACCTGCCGTCTTGCATCAACATGTGGCAACAGACTTTGGGTGGGAAAGTACCTCTTATGAGTTGTACTTTTTATGGCCAGGTAACTGTAAGCTTCTACCTCAAATAAATACCCTTTATAAAAGTCAACAGAGTTCAGGTACTTTGCATCATCAGGCCTTTGGCTGACTAATACAAATTTAATTACTCCGAAAAAAAAAAAAAAGACTTCACACCCCTTAGCATTCCTTCCCCAGCCCTACATAAAACTAATCTAATTTCATCTTCATAAATTGACAAATATTTACAATTTATATAAATGGAATGATACAATATGTAGTACTCTGTGTCTGGTCTCCTTCACTTAGTATAACGTATTTGTGTGTGTGTGTTTCTTTGGGGGGTGGGTTTGTCTGATATTAGCATTTTGTAGTATTAACCTACATTTTAATAGTGGTTGATATATTTACTGTATTGCCTATCTTTAGTGCTCTTTGTTATTCCTTACCTCAGATTTCCCTGGCAGCTAACCTCATACCATTCATCTTTCCTCCTATTCTTGAGAAATTCAGATAAGCACAGAGCCATCAGAGTTTCCTGAACTGCTATGTGTCTGATGATGCATTTTGGAGCCTCTAGAGAAACAGTGCCTTAGCCAGGCAAAGTAAAAGTTGGGAAGTAAATGCCCAGAGGCGCAAGGGACTTTAATGTGGACAGTAGTTGAGGAACAATTTGTGAGATTATAGTTGATTGCCTTAGGGAAAAAAATTTGTAAGGCTTTTCAAAATTATAAATACTTGCATTATCACATAAGGTTATATTCTCTTCTTCCAAATTAATTTCCTTAATTAATGGGCATAAAACAGATGACTCCTAGGACTTAAATACTATGTTAGCTTATCTGGGAATTTTAAAAACCATCCTGTTTTTTTTTTATTCTGAGTTGGAGAGCAGATATTAAATCTGCATTCAAAGGTCCCAACTTGCTTTTCTGCAGAATAAAGTTTTAATTTTGAGTCCATCTCTGATAGGTTTAGTGGATACTTAAAATCCACTCCAAATGCAAACCCATAGATAGTACTAAGACATTTTGAGATTTCCAAATATTTTTAAGAATTAACCTAGCTTTGTTGAAATTACTGCTTTGTATTTCTCTTCATTTACTTCATATTCTATTATTGAAGAAGAATTAGCAGAATTCTCAGGGAGAATTCTTCCGGATGTAGCCTAAACCTAATCTGAAATCCATTCAGACTTAGTGGTCAGTGACTTACCCATGGTACCTTGGCTTGGAGAAAGTCCAACTACCATGCATTAAGGTAGCTATATGCTTTTACATTTCATTTTGGGACTGTAACTTTCTTGAAGCATGAGATAATTTTATAACCATGAAAATGTTTACTAAACTGTAATTTTAATTATCTATTATTTACAGGTAGAATTGTTGAAAGAATAGAGTTAAAATTAACAAAATCTTAATTGTTTGCAGTGAATTTCCTGGAGTCCCATTCTGGTGCCTATGTATCTTCCACCATAATCCTTTCAAGGAATAGGCCCATTTATGTTTGAATATCAACAATAAAGAAGAATTTCCTACCTTTCGAACAACCTGAAATCCTAAAATTTGAAAAATAATTTCATCTGTTTCATCTAAGGTAAATTTGTAATATGGTACATTTGATACCCCTAAGATGAAATTTGAATGTATGTTGGAAACTGTATTTTATCTAGGAATATCTATTTACTTTATGCTATGGCTCACACAAAGGGAAATGCAGAATGTTTATTCAATCTAACAAAGAAATATTGTAATTATTTCAATCTGTTTTTATAAAAAAAGAGAAATTTAAGCTAATGATTAGTGTTAAGAATTGCCTTAGTCAATTTTTCATCAGAATAACTTTTTTCATTGTTTATCAAATTTGAAATTTAGCTGATCTTTATTTCTATATTCAGCTTTTCTATTTG
This sequence comes from Tolypeutes matacus, assembly GCA_026826555.1. Classification (NCBI taxonomy): domain Eukaryota; kingdom Metazoa; phylum Chordata; class Mammalia; order Cingulata; family Chlamyphoridae; genus Tolypeutes; species Tolypeutes matacus. The sequence continues at coordinate 9,812,900 of JAKSZT010001178.1, read as the reverse complement.
TAATTATTTATTTCTTTATTGGAGCTTTCTGTTAATGCATGCATAGCTGTTTCAGTAGTTGCTAAATCTTTGCATAAACAAGAAGGAAAATAAAACAAAAATGACCTGTGTGTCATTAACCATGTTTGACACTGGGGGTATTTCATATTACCTAATGTATTCCTTAATACATTTTTTCAATTATGTAACAAATTGTAAAGCTAAGGAAAATGAGGTTTAAGGATATTAAGCAATAAGCTCAATGTTCACACTGTTCAAGCTCAATCCGCAACCTTTCTACCTGTCTATCTCGCCACTGTTTTAAACACTTACACCCATTTTGGCTATGTCCTTTGATCATTTATGACTGCAATACTTCCATAAGTTTTTTTTATTTTTATTTTACTACCTCTATGGGCAATAATTATTTGTTTCAGTGACAATGATTCTTTTTATCTAAGTCTATTCGAGTTTCCCTTTACTTCTGCTGCTTGGAGTAATTGTAAATTCACGTTCCCTCAGAATGCGGGATGGGATATTAGCAGCATTCGTGGATAAAGCACTTACATGATCTATAGAACATGGAAGAATTTTGACCTAATAAATGTACATAAGTAAAATTAAAGTACAATTATTATAAATAGTTTAGAATCAGAGAATTCTGGACCACATATTTATTTTAACTGCTACATATACCTTTGCATAAATATTCAGGAAGGCAGACTGAGTGATCTGGTAACTGGTCAACTTCCAAAACATTTTCTACTGAAATGAATAATTACAAGGCCTTCTCCCAAACCCTACCCCATGACACACTCCCTACCAGTCCATGCGTGAGATGTAGCAATAACCTCAATGAGAATCATGATTGCTGGTTTGTAATATCCACAGTGTATTGTTTACTGATTCTGAAGAATAACTGATACTCGTGTGATCTGACTCACTTTTATTGAAAATCATGGGCTGTAATTAAGTTAGAAAAATCCAGTTTAAGTTGTACACAACTTATTTATATAATAATTATCATTAAATCATTTATTTTAGTTGAATGAATGTATTTGACAACTAATATCACATGATTTCATAAAGAAAAAATGTGTATCAGTTTTAATAATTAAAAGGAAGTTCATTCAATCATCCTTTGAGTATACAATAATGTTTCGATGTACTTAACTGCTAAACTCTCTGTGCTTGACAGTTAATTTCTCAATCTATTTTTAAAAATGAGAATACTAAATCCTGTAGCAATACCAAAGACCTAAGAGGAATACAATGAGAATTCTTATTAACAAAATTAGAATTAAATAATAATTTAAAATTCTCACGAATGGACAACTTTTTACAATGTCTTATCTGTTATTTATTTCATGACTGTTATCAACTTAAAGACACAGAGGTTGAATTTGTGAAGCAATAGATGTAAGGATGTTCAACTAAACATACTAAAAATTAATTTTCTGTGTAAAAAATAGACATCCAGAGTGTACAGTTATGGCTGTCACATTGGATTCAGACTAAGGTAGACCTTATAAGTGTACCTTTTGCAGCCCCACTGGAAGGCTGATAATTTTTCAACACTGGGTAAAATAGCTCATGCTATTGCTTTCTCCCTATTCTAACCTCTTTTTCCAAAAGAAAATAATCGCTCAATATGTCATCCATTAATTAATGCAGCATTTAACCTCTGAATGTGAGCAGAGCAAAAAGTTTGTTACAGTGACATTGTGTTATCTCTTTTAATGAAATTTATTTTGTGTTGCCTAGAATGTATATAAAATTTTTAATCAGAGCAATAAATTATATATAATTCATACATAATTGGGCAATTCATAAGTTATATACTTCCTTTACAAATTTTCATCACAAACATAAATGAGAGCATGTCCTAATATATGAAATAAAAATAGTATAAATGAATGATTTTGTAGTTTATTTTTCAGAACTTTAATCATGAATTGACAATCATTTTTTTTAGTGTATAATTTTCAACTATTCTTAGCTATTCGATAAATATGAAACTTCATTAGTTCTGCATGATAACTAGCAATATTTGCCCACAAAGCAAAAAACCAATAAGCTTTACTAAATTAAAGTTCACAGATTTAATTTGGGGTGCTTCAAATATTTTATTTTGTGCAGTACGAGTTTCAGAAAATTAAGAAACCCTCCATTCATGTTGAAAGAAATTTGACTCCTTGGCTGGGAGAGAGTCAAATATTTTAAAAATGCAACAAAGTGTGTTAATTTAATTGAGTAAATTAAATTGTTATTGTTATCTAAAAATATAATTAAGAGGAATAACATGTTTTCTTTATGATTAAACTAATTTAAAAATATTCTGTAATCATTACTGAAATAATTGAAAAATGTATTATATTTCCTATTATAAAATTTTTCACATAAAATTTATAAATTAAGACATCATAAAAATTAAAAAGCAACTTAAATCTGTGAATAAATAATTAATAGTAATATTCCATGCAATAAAATCCATTTTTGGTAAATTTGCTATTATCATGATATATTGATATTTTTCATCAAAATCATTTTTTTCTTTTCAGACTCTCAATTACCTATGCAAAATATATACCACATTGAAATTCACAGAAAGCCACAGAAACATCTCTAAATTCATTATTTTGGGACTTTCTTATGATATGAACATACAAATGTATTACTTTGTGCTCTTTTTATTCTGTTATATTTGCATATGAGCAGGAAACCTCCTGATCCTTGTCTTCATTCTATGTAGCTCCCTTTTTTATCAACCCATGTACCATTTCCTTGGTCATTTATCCTGTATGGACATCTGCTATACCTCCAGCGTTACACCCAAACTCATCAGTGACTTGGTAGTGGGGACATAACCCATCTCCTCTGGAAACTGCATGTTGCAGGTATTTACCATGCACTTCTTTGGAGGTGTTGAGGACTTCATTATTGCTGCCATGGCCTTGATCACTACGTTGCGATCTGCAAACCTCTGCATTAAATGATTATCATGAACAGAACAAGATGCAACCTTCTAATCTTGTCTGCTTGGGTGGGAGGGGCTGTCCATTCCTTTCCTCAATTTTATCTGGCAGTGCAGTAGCCCTTTTGTGGCCCAAATGAAATTAATCACTATTTCTGCGATATCTTCCCACTGCTAAAAGTTGCCTGTACTGATAACTACGTTGCTGGTGTTCTAGTGGTTGCAAATTCAGATATCATTGCCTTGGTAACCTTTGTTGTTTTATTTGTTTCTTATATCATTATATTATTTACTTTAAGAAATCATTCAGCTGAAGGAATTCACAAAGCCTTGTCTACCTGTGGGTCTCATATCCCTGTAGTAGTCTTATTTTTGGGGCCTTCAAACTTTGTCTACTTTAGACCACCTGACACTTACCCTGAGGATAAAATATTTGCACTATTTTACACAATAATTGCACCTATGTTCAATCCCCTAATATATACTCTCAGAAATACAGAGATGAAGAATGCCGTGAGAGAAGTTTGGTGCCAAACATTATTTTTGAAGGTAGCACATGATTAAATTAAAAACTAGAAACTTCCCAGGGATCAAATATTTTATTTGTCTCATGAATGTAATAGATGAAGGTGATAGGTTTTACAGTTTTAAAGTAACATTTACTCAAAGATTAATGGTACCATACAAAAATAATATTTACACATAATTCATTTTGATATTCAGATGGCATAAGTAGGATTACCTGAACAAAAATCTTCATTGTCAAAGCAATGAAGATGATGCTTTCTTGAGCAGTGAATTTAAATGGAAAAAATTTAATGACAATTTTATTTAAAACTTTTGATTTACAAGTAGGGCACATCATGACATATTCTGTAGTAATGAGAAGATAAAATCTATAAATTAAATAATCTTTTCAATTTTGATAAATTGTTTCCTAGATCACATCTAGTGGCATTCAAAATTGATTCTGCAATATAGAAACTAGTATATAAAATATGACAAAGTTGTTTCTTGAGGACGTCATCTAAATACAAAAATAAAACATACTTAGAAGCAAAAAAATAGTGTGACATAATAGATAAAGCAAATCCTCCTGACCTATTATGAAGAGGCCACTTAGAAAGATTTCCTAGAGAAAGAAGAAAAAATTGGTAACATATATATCTTTTAAGAGGTACTGGGGATTGAACCCAGGGTCTCGTACATTTGAAGCATGCACGAATCACTGAAGCCAATCCAGCAGCTCCCCAGTGGAAGTTGGTTTTTTCATTTGTTTGTTTGTTTTGCTTTGTTTTTTGGAGGTACTTTGGATCAAACCCAGGACTTGGTACATGGGAAGCCAGCATCAACCACTTGAAATACATCCGCTCCCAATGATATAACTCTTGAGAAGCAGAACACAAATCATAAGGAAGAAAAGCCTGAACAACAAGTCTATATGAAAATAAGATAATTAAGCTACAGAAAGTATCATATTCTGCACTTGCATTTCAAAAGCTGCAATCATTCTGGAGATACTATGCAAAGAAGGATAAATGATAAGAAAAAATAATGAAGGTGTTAAAATTAAGTACAGCTTTTATAGTTAGAAGGAATTGGAACACATATTAATTTGTAAAGATACTAACAAAGGATCAAAATTATTTCCAGATTTAATTTCTCTTTGGAAAAACCATTAGAAGAAATTATGGCAAACTATATTCATTTGAAAGAATGGTTTGGAACATGAAACATTTTATTAGCATAGTATTTGTATTTCATTATTTAGGAGAAAGTAAAATAAAATATTCATATTGATTAAGCTTATGGTGTAAACACATGTCCTTCTTTAAAAAATATATTTTCTAAAGAGATTCAGTTAAAAACAAACAAATAAATAAATGGAGTTCAATTATAATATCTCCTCCTCTCTTAATTTGACTGCATACACTATTCTTACATATGGGGATCATTTCCAGTGTCACTAACAATCATGCATTAATAATGAAAAATGAGATGTCTGAAAGGAAATACACTATCATATATATCTGCAAATGCCTATCAGGGAGGGGATATATTCCAACAGACTATAAGCCTCCTATGGCATCTTTTTTATTTTTGTATTTCTTACATAAAGGAAACATTATTATCCCAATCAATCATTACACTCATATAAGGCAATCTCACTTTGTGGCTTGTTTGAAGACTTTTCTTTGTCTCTACGCACTGGCTATTTCTCAACAGAATCATTGCATTATTCCCATAAGTTCTTCCTGATTAACTCATGCCTGCCTCACAGCCAAGAGTATACCCAGAAAAACCATTGAGGAAGCAATGCTTGCCTTCAGTGCCAGTATCTCTTCTGATATTTCACCTTTTAGGGGCTTTCATGTAACTAATAACTTATTTCCATTGGAGCCATGGATCCTCTTGTATATAGGGGAAATCATTACTTCTTTTCCAGAGATAATTAGCCCAAACTAATTTGTTATTCACAGTTCTGTTGATTGTGTATAATTTACTATTTTTTTCAAGGAATATGGTGGATTTTTTAAGTAAAAAAAGTGCCCATGTTTATGTGTGGTTGTGTGTATTGCATGGGGGTTGCTCATGTTTCTTGCGGAAGGGTCACAGTAAAGAACTTTGCAAACAAAGAAAATGCTCTTCAGAAGAGAGTTTGCCATCTGACCAAGAAATGTATATACGAACTTAGGACATATCCTGATAATTATCCTGATAAAGGATAATTTATTTCTACTCTGAGTTTGATTTTTTCAAATGCTCTTTAACACTGATTTCAAGGAAGAGCAGGCATGATAAAAACATCAGGATATGCAACCTATTTTTCAAACTGAGAACAGATAATTGTGCTCATACTATCTCTAATTGAGTCTTTGGTGCCAGGTATGAAATTTTGTAGTAGTATAAATCAACACCTAGAATGGAAATGCATGGATTATAGTTGAGAAAGGTTTTATGAAAAATGTCAAACAACATTTCAACGTGTTTGTTTAATTTTGCACTACTACTAGTAATATATAAATTTCCATTATGTTGGTATTTTGTGGTGTTTTTGTCTCTCTTTCTCTTAGTTGAACATGTTAAAGATTTCTGAATGTTATTAATCTTTCCAAAGAATCAAGTTTAGTTTTACTGATAATTTTGATTGTTATTTATGATATTACATGACCCTCCCCTCCCCCCCGTTAAGTCCTTTTCTCTATGTCGCTTGGTTTCTGTTTTTAATTTCTTGATACCTAGGAATGTTACATCACTGGTTAAATTTTTTTTGGTTTCTTAATGTTGCAGGTATTATTACACATCCTACAGACTTTTAAATGAAAATAATGGAATATTAGTAATATATTAAGGCCCTAAAATTCAACAACTTTGAAAAAATGGGCACATTCCTTGAATATTATGAATTTTTTAAATCTCATGAAAGTAATTGTTTTTAATCTCATAATACCTATCTCTTAAGAAACTGAATTTATAGTTTCAAATCATCAGCCAAAGAAAAGCCTTAGATTCAAATTAAAATCTTGATACTGCTACTTGCCTTTTAGAATGGCTAAAATTTAATACTGAACATAGGAAGCATTAATGAAAATATGGAACAATAGAAGTCCTATACATTACTTAGTACCACTTAGGTGAGACAAGAAGGGTAGAGGTAAGTATGCCTAAGTGTTTCCTCTTTACTTTCTCTTCAGCTTTAAGGTCAGTGGTTTGCCCTATGACCTAAATTCTCTTTTCTTTTTGGGAACATGGGAGGGATGAGTTCCAAACTCTTTACATGCAGGAACGAAAACATATTTATTCTCATCAACTATAATTATCTAAAATTCTTTTCATATGGTTTATTTATTTTAAAATAAGCCTGTAGCAGAATATATTATAAAGTAGTAAGCTCATGGTTACAACTGCTTAGTTTATTTTAAACTCCTCAACTTTTCTTCCTCTTTGTTGCCATTGTTTTAAAGACATCCACAGTGGACAGCTCATATCTCCTTTCTTTCATTAGGCATGGCATCAATACTTCCATAGGAGTTTTCATATAATTTCTATGGTCAAAATTTGTTGTTTGTTTTTTGACAATGATTCTTCTTACCTGAATCTATTCAAGTTTCTTTTGACCCCTGCTAACTGCTGTGATCATAATAACATATTCTATTTGAATGTAAGATAGGGTTTTATGAGCTATTGTGGATTAAACCCTTATGACGACCCAGAGAACAAGCAAGAATTTTGATCAAAGGAATATATATTTATGTAAAAGTGAAGTACAATTATTTCAAAATGGTTTAGAATCAAATAACTCTGTACTGCATATTTATATTAGCTACAAGATATACAAGAAATTCAGAAACACAGACTGGGTGATTCTTTAACTTGTCAACTTCCTTAAAATTTTCTATTGAGATGAGGATTCATAGTAGTTTCTCCCACTGCTGCAACCATGAAACCCTCCCCCCATTCTGCTCAGCTCTCATGCATGCGATCTAGTGTTAAACTGACTGAGAATAGGAAATCTGATTTACAATATTTTAAGTGTTATCTACAGATTCTGAAGAATTATTGAGTCTCTTTATTACATTCACTTTTACTAATAATCATCGACCTTGATTAATTGAGTGATATCCAGTTGAGGTTGTTTTCTAGCCCATTTATATAATATTTTCTTTTAAAATTTATTTTAGATATATAAATGTGTATGCCAATTTATATTAAGGCATCCCATGAATAATCAGTATTACATGAAATAAGTAAAATATAGATCAAGGAACCATCCCTTAATTATTGAGAATTATTTATTTACAGTTGACTGCTTAACACTGTGTACCTGATGCACCTGGTAATTATTTACTCTTTTTTAACAAAAGGAAGATAGTAAGCCTTATAACGATGCTGAAGACCCTCTAAGAATACAATGAGACTCTTCATTGATGAAGTTACAGTTAAACAATTATTAAAAAGTCTCACAAATAGACCATATTTTAATGCCTTACTGGTTATTTGTTTGACCTCTAAAATCATCTTAAAGACATTGAGGTTGAAATTGTGAATCAATGCATGTGATGATTTCTAAAGTAACGTGCTACAAAATTATCCTGCATTTTAAAAAAGGACGTCCAGAACGGCAATATATGGCTAACACATTGCATCCATTCTAAGGTAGAAGATGTACTATAGCTTTTGCTCCTCTACAAGGTGCCCGGTAATTCCTCATTCTTGGGTAAAATAGTTTACAGAAGTACATAATCCATATTCTAAATTATTTTTCCCAAAATAAATAGTCTCAAGATTGTACAAAACATATGCTTTCATTCATTCATTAATGAGACAATTAGACATCTATTGCAAGTCAATTAGACAACAATGGCAAGATAGTTATAGTGTCTTCTCTTTTATTGACTCAGTTTTGTTTTCTAGATTGTATACAAAATTTCTTGCAAAACTATAAAATATAACAATCCAAACTTTTTTTTTTTCTCTCAACACTTTAAGTATTTCAAGCCACTGCCTCCCTACCTCCATTATTTATGATCTTGTTTGGTGTACAATGGGCTCCTTGGATGTGCATATTCAAATCTTTTGTCAGATTTATAATGTTTTCTCTCATTATTTCTTCTGCTCCTCTTTCTCCTACTTATTCTGGGACTACCAAAATGCATATATTGTTATGCTTAATGTTGTCCCACAGGTTATATTAGGCTATTTTTGCCTCTTAAATCTTTTTTCTCTTTGGTCTTTAGCCTGACTCATTTCAATTGTTTTGCATTCAGATGCACTGATTCTTCCTTCTGTCAGCTCTATTCTACTGTTGAAACTCTCCTGGAATTTTTTTCATTTCAGTTATTGTGGTCTTCAACTCCAGTAGTTTGGTTTGGTTCTTTTTTTAAAATTTCCATCTCTTCACTGAGATTTTCATATTGTACATTATTTATTTTCCTGATATCCTTTAATTCTTTCTCTGTATTTCCTTCATCTCCTTAAACAGATTGAAGATCCTTTTTTGTATTGTTTTCTTTCAAATCTTTGTATGATTTGTTTACAGTCTGGTCTTCTTCATTAGTGTTTACTGGATATACAGTTTAGGTTGTTTATCATCTTCCTTTGGGTAGAACAACAGTTCCAGTTTCTTTGTTTGTCCTCTAATCTTTTGTTGCATGCTATAAATTTTGATGTTGTAAAATGCTAACTCTGATATATAGTCCCTGAGCTGTCTGTTTCTTGAGTGTATATCAAATTATACAGATGAGGGAGATTTTCCTGAGTCATAAGAGCTAACATAACCAGACCAATTAATGCAAAAACATGTTTCATAGTCTTTGCAAATTGTCTTTGCATTGATTGGAGCTCTTTGGAGTTCATGCCTCCATATCAAGAAGCTTAGCCCATTTTGTTTATCCATCCATTGTTTGATGGACATTTGGGTTGCTTCTATCTCATGGTAATGTGGTACTTACAAGCAATGGAATATTATTCAGATTTAAATAGGAATGAATTTCTGATACATACAACAACATGGATGAACATTGAAGACATCTCTTGAGTTAAATAAGCAAGAAACAAAAGGACAAATATTGTAATATTCAATGTTTTTAAAAGGGAAAATGTTTGGTTTTATATATGATAATGGAATATTTTTTTAAAAAATTCTGTAGAACTGCACGACACAAAGAGTTCAAACTTGAATTATAGTAAGTGGTACAATTACAAATCTGCTTTCATCAACTGTAACAGCTGTACTGCATCAATGCAAGGTGTTAATAATAGGGTTATATATGGGAATCCTGGGTGTTCTGCGTGATTGTTCTACAAATATACTTGTCAACAAAATGAAAAATGAAAAATGAAGAAGGTCACCTCAGTGTGAAGTGAAGGGTCCTCCTTGACTTTTCAGGGCCTGTGTCTTTTCCTAGGCTTGTGCTTCCTAGAAGCCTTAGGAGTTCCCCTAATGACAAGAATTTGAACGACTCTTCTACTCCCTAGGAAATAGACCTTCTACCTCTCCCAGAGTCCTACCTCAGGAATTAATCAGGTAAGCTTTTACCCCTGGACAGCCAACTCAATTGTTTCTAACACTATTTTACCTGTCTCAAGCTGCTTTTACCAGGAGGTCAAATTCTGGAAGAAGAACATGCAAGTGAGGAATTTCCAAAATTATTCTTTCTAAACTGTAACATGGCCAGTGACACAAAAAGGGAGCTCTGGCCAGTTCCAAACTGCCTTGGGAAGGATGAAATGGAGGCGCCAGGAAGGGTGCCAGTAGCTTCTCACTTTAAAGCTACATTTCTTTATTTGGCGCTTGCCCACTAAATGTAGCCTTTTATCTGTTTATGTAGTTTTGAGGAAACATATTCTCTTTAAGTCTTCTCTGATGTTTTTACCTGGGAAGTGTTAGAACTATGGCTGCCCTCAGAGCCCGGTCCCTAGTGATCTGAAGTATAATAGCTAATCAAACAGCGATCAGTTATTAGACCAACTCCCCAGCCCCTGCCCCAGATCTTGGGAATCTAAGTCTTTTAGCCCATCCTGGCACCAACAAGTTGTATCAGGACCCAGGGTTGAAGCCTTACTGTAGCCTGCTGCAAGTTTGGTGGATGGGCAATGGTAGCCACTGCCCTGTTGGAAGCCAGTGAGATTTCTCTGAATTCCACAGTGGGAACTTCATGGAGCTCCTGAAAGTAAGACTAAAGAAAGTGTGGGGTCACCCCCACTAAGCCTCCATTAAATTTTATCTCTCAAGGTAGTCCATATTCATCTCCCAACAATTAGCCAATTATCTTTTAGTTTTCCTACCAAAGCCTGATTCCTGCAGAGTTCAGCTCCAGGTCAACTGTGATTCTTTGTATCTGCCTATATCTCCAGTTTTGGAGGCAGTGGTTTGCCCTGTGACCTCAATTCTCTGAAGGATATTGATTTTTACTATTCAACTTTTTCTTGTGAGAGTGGAGTGCTGAGCTATCTGGATACTGTCTCTTCTTTAAAATGAACTTTTTTTTTTTAATGCCCTAATAATCACTTTTTTTTTTAATGCCCTAATAATCAACTTTTAAAAATATTCTTCTTTGGATGCTAGATTATATATTCTTTAACTTTTGGAGGTTTAATTTCATATGTGTCTAACTATGAATATATATGCCCTTTACTTTTGCTGTTCTATCATTTATCTCTTACTGACTTATTGCTTGCTTTGCTAATCAATAATTGATAAAAGAGTATTTTATTCTTCCTCTGTGAATTTATCTGTTTATTCATGTAGCTCCTTCCAATGTTGCAATAAATATTTCGAAGCTATTGAATAAGAACTTTTAATCAAGGTAGTAGAGCAATAGATGGTAGAGTCAAATGCTGTACTATAGTGTGCATATGTGAAGAGATTATTACTCAACATATGTGGACAGCTGAAAGTAAATCACAGTACCTGGAGGTGAGTAAGAGTAGAAGTCCGACATCTGTTAAATAGAATATAGTAGGTGGCCAGGTGTGTTCATAAGGGATGGAAAAGGTGGCAAACTAAGGGCTAAGATTAACTCAACTCTGATCCTTTTAGTTTCAACTGGCACTCTCCCTCTCCCCATACCAGGAAAATAGAAAATATACAAACAAACAAAAACAAACAGAAAAGGAAAACATTGACTATGCATTTTTACTACCAGCTGATACTCAGTTGCACAAAATGATACCTAATAATGAAACTGCCACTTTCTGGCCCCTCAAAACTACCACTCACTAACCCACTTTTCAGAGTAGTCCCTCCCTTACTGGTTTGTTGAAGTTTGCAGAAACTTCCATTTAAATGCCCCACCTCCCTATGTTTATTCATAGGAGACTTGCTGCGTCCAGAGAAAAGTCACTGTCTCTAAAGCCAGAGCAAACTGATTCTAGTCACAGGGCATGCTAAGCCTTCATTTTAGGACGAAGCATCATTGCAACAGAGCATACTGTGTTTAACCCTACCTTTCCCAAAACAGTTTGGCTTGTGGCACCTCACGCCATCATTAGCCACCCCTTTAAACCCACCTTTCCCAGTCATTATAAAACCCCAGTGTCCATTTTGTTTGGGGAGACAGATCTGAGACTTGCCTCCATCTCCTTGCTGGCCAACTACGTAATAACCTCTTTCTTTTCTCAAAATCCTAGTGACTCAGTATTGGTTCCTGTGTACATCAGGCAAACAGACCATCTTGGCGGTGTCAATAACAACACATAACATAAATTAAAGAAGTAAAAGCCCACTATAATATTGTGGGTTTTATTTCTGCAGGCATAACTATATAGGCATTTGCTGTTATACAGTGTCCTTAAGAATAATTCTTTCTGGGACCATCAGGTGACTTAATTCAAGGTGTTCTCACAAGTTTCTTTTGAGAGGAAAATTCAAGGTAAAGTTAAACACCTTCTACATCTAATTGCTGCTTTTATAACACTGCACAGAAATGTAAAAGGACCTATTCTGAAGGACCCCTGCATATTCTTTTTTTAAAAAAAAATTTATTTATTTTATTTATTTCTTCCCCTCCCATTGTTTTTGTGCTAACTTTCTGCTCTCTGTGTGTTCTTCTGTGTCTGCTTATCTTCTTTTTAGGTGGCACAGGGAATGGATCCTGGGAATTTCCGAAGTGGGAGAGAGGTGCTCAATCTCTTGTGCCACCTCAGTTCCCTGGTCTGCTGCATCTCTTAGTGTCTTTTTTCTGTGTCTCTTTTGGCATCATCTTGCTGCACCAGCTCTCCATGCGAGCCAGTGCTCCATGTGGGTCAGCACTCTTATGCAGGCCAGCATTCCACTTGGGCCAGCTCTCCACTCAGGCCAGCTTGCCACATAGGCGACCGTGCTTTTCACCAGGAGACCCCGGGAATCAAACCCTGGACACTCCTATATATTAGATGGGAGCCCAATTGCTTAAGCACATCTGCTTCCCTGGATATTCTGAAAATATATAAATTGTTGCAGAAGAAGTGAACTTCATGGTTAATGGTATATGTATTTATGTGAATACATGCATAGTGTGGGTGTGATCATGTTCTTATAAAAGTTTTGGGTTAATCATCTGGAATCCAAAACAACTCTTTATTTTATATAAAAATTGGATTTTAGTAAATTCAAATTTTTCAGTTAAGTTCTTCTAAATAATTTTGCTGGTCAAGGTGAAGATGAACTGAATGATCATAGGAAAGTATCCAGAACAGTGCCTAGAATATTTTATTGCCCACTTTATGGTATGTAAAGATATCATTCTAATTCTATCAAATAATTCCATGAGTGTCACTTTCACAATTTTTCTTTATTATGGATATAATAAATTATTTAAGAACAGAAAAGAAAAACAGATTGAATTGCCATTGCTGGGACTTTACGCAAATCCTATCTTCTCTTGAATATAGTTATAATTCCCTCTTTTTAGTAATTTTATTTAAATATTTTCTTCTTTAAAAATGTGCTCGTTCTTGGGGCCAAGATGAAGTTAGTGTAGGAGGGCACACACTGCAAGCTCCCAGAGCAAGGCGGATTGTGGACGGGGTCCTGCCCGGAGGTCTGTGCTGTGCATGTGAGGAGTGAGAAACTTGGGACATCTATCTGAGCAGATCAATAGTGTGGATGCAACGGTAGAGATTCGTGAGTTTTAAGCCTGCCGGTGGTGGTTGGCACGGACGGCTGAGCCCCGCGGTTAGGGAGAGAAAAACAAAAAACAAACAAACAAAAAAACAGCCACTTGGAGCCGTGAGCGGCGCGAGAAAGTTTTATTTTTCTGGGGATCTGGTTGCTTGGCGCCCCTTGGACCTTGTGTGAACAGAACAGTCAGAGCTAATCGGTACCCAGTGAACGGGTGGGGGGATTCTGGTCAGGGGAGGGAACTGATTTGCCGAGCTGCCCAGGGATAAGACCCAGGCCTCCGCGGAGCCAGGAAGAAGGGACATTACCCAAAAGAGGGAGGGTTCTGTTGGAGAACAGGGAAGGTATTTTTTATTTTTATTTTTCCACATAGATCTGGCTGCCTGCACCGCCCCATAGCTTTGGGGAGCAGATAAGCTGACCTGAAGCAGCATCAGGCTGAGAGCTGAAGCGAATCTGCAGTCAAACTGATTTACATAGCAAGAGGGTGACGCTGGTGCTCGGATCCAGAAGGCGCGGAATCGGCCGTCTTTAGCACTCTGCACTGACTAACATCAGAGCTACAGCTACCCTGGGAAGTCGAGGAAATGGGATGTGCTTGATTAATTTCCATGGGCCCAGCTAAGGTCTCTTCCATAAGGGGGTTGGTCTAGAGGAGGAATTATTTTGGGTCCCGTATTTCACTAAAAATATATATATATATATATAAAAAAGTACGAAGGTCACCTCAATAAATGAAAAATAAATTCTCTTTAATTTAGTTTAATAGCTAAAAGCTGCTTCAGGACCTGCATATAGAACTCTGCGGGGAAATTGATTGATAAACACAAGTAGGCAGAGAGGATCCACGTGGACCCTAGGGGAATCATTGACCCCCCTTAGCACTGTTTGACTGCTTGACTGTGTAGAACTTTGGTTTCTCTCTGTTTATTTCTGGTCTCTTGCATTTCTTTCCTCTTTCCTCCCCCATTTCTTTTTTCTTTCATTTTCTGAAAAATAGGTGCTGCTAACTTGTCGCATCTTTGCTTTGCTTCTTCAGTAATTTCCCACTAGCTGTATATATTGATTCTGTACTACAAACTAAGGCTTATCCTTCCTTCATCTTTCTGCCTTCTGCTTTCTGTTGTGGCTCTTAGATACAACATTTTTTCATAGGCCCACAACTTAAGGATGTCAATTTCTATTGCATCTATTTTGTTTTCTTTTTTTTTTTTTTAATTAGTATTAAATTTTTCCTTTCAGCCCTTTCTTTACTATTTCTCTCCCTCCTCCTAATTCTAGCCTTCTAAATCACTATATATATATTCCTCCATTTGCTTTCCCATTCCATTGTAGGAACTCCACTTTTTTTCCTATCAATCTACACTGCATATACAAGTTAAATATTCATCTCATTAAGTCTCATATTCCCCTTTTCTAACTTTTATCAATATTACTATTATCTTTCTGCTTTCCTTACATCTTTTGATTCCTCTGGCCCTAATCTTTTGCTTTAAAGGGAACATAGAAAGAAGTAAGGAAATAAAATAAGAAGAAAACTGCCAAAGAGAAAACATAACTCACACGCAGACCACCAGCTAAATAAAACTCTAGAGCATAGAGAAAAGCTAATCAACTGAACAAACCCATCAAGATAATATGATGACCAGAGGGCAACAAAAAAATACAAGTGACTCTGAAAAACAGGAAAACAAGGACCAGTCCAATGAGCAAAATAAAAACAGGAAGCAATGAAGAACATTGAACAACTAATCAAAGCTATCCAAACAAATATCATGGACCAACTTAAAGAACTGAAGGAAGAGATTAAAGATATAAAGAAGACACTGGGAGAACATACTAAAGAAATAGCAAACATGCCTAAAAAGTTAATGGATATGATGGTGAACAATGGCACAATCCAAGGAATCAAAAAGACACTGGTATCACATAACAGCAGATTTGAACAGGCAGAGGAAAGAATTAGTGATAAGAAAGACAATACAGCTGAAATCAAAGAGATAGTAGAACACATAGACAAAAAGAAAGAAAAAATCCAGCATGGACTCACGAATTAACCAGTAATGCAAAATGCACAAACATTCGCATTATGGGCATCCAATAAGGAGAAGAGAAGGGAAAGGGAACAGAAGGTGTGTTGAAGGAAATAATGGCTGAAAACTTCCCAACTCTATTGTGAGAGATGGATGTACAGATCCAGGAAGCCCAGCGCACCCCAAATAGTATAAATCCCAACAGGCCAACTCCAAGACATATACTTGTCAAAATGTGCAATGCTCAAGACAAAGAGAAAATACTCAAGGCAGCAAGAGAAAAGAGAATCATCACATACAAGGGAAGCACAGTAAGATTAAGTGCTGATTTCTCAACTGAAACCATGGAGGCAAGAAGACAGTGGTATGACATAGTCAAAATAACAAAAGAAAAAAACTTCCAGCCGTGAATTCTCTATCCAGCAGAATTGGCATTCAAAAATGATGGAGAGTTCAAAATATTCATAGATAAACAGAAATTAAGAGAGTATGTCAAGAGGAAACCAGCACTGCAAGAAATACTAAAGGAATCTCTACAACTTGAAAGGAAAAAACAAGGGAAAGAGAGTTGGAGGAGAGTTTAAAAACAACTGAAAAGACAAAAAGAGAAACAAAACAATATATGACATACATAACCAAAAGAAAAAGTGGCTGAAGTAAGAAATTCGTGACGAGTAATAACACTGAATGTTAATGGATTAAATTCACCAATCAAAAGACACAGATTGACAGAATGGATAAGAAAATATGATCCATCTATATGCTGTCTACAAGAAACCCACCTTTGACCCAGGGATTCAAGGAGTCTGAAAGTGAATGGCTGGAAAACCATTTTACAAGCTAAAATAGCCAAAAAAGGGCAGGAGTAGCTATTCTAATAACAGACAAAATAGACTTTAAATGCAAAACTATTGTAAGAGACAAAGATGGACACTACATATTAGTAAAAGGAGTAATCACTTAAGAAGAGAGAACAATCATCAACATTTACGCATGTAATCGGAGTGCCTCAAAATATGCGTGGCAAACTCTGGAAAAACTAAGAGGAGAAATAAATGCCTCTACGATTATAGCAGGGGATTTCAACACACTGCTATCATCAATAGACAGAACATCAAGACAGAAAATCAATAAAGAAACTAAAGCACTCAACAATACATTAGAAGACCTGGACTTAATAGACATTTACAGAACACTACACCCAAATACAGCAAGATTTACATTCTTCTTGAGTGCACATGGAACATACTCCAAAATAGACCACATGCTAGGCCACAGAACACCTCTCAATGAATTCAGAAAGATTGAGATTATGCAAAGTGATTTCTGTGACCACAACGGAATGAAATCGGAAATCACTAAGGGCCAGAGAAACAGGTTAGGCACAAGGATATGGAAGTTAAACAACACACTCTTACACAAACAGTGGGTCAAAGAGGAAATCTCAAAAGAAATCAGTAACTACCTTGAAACTAATGAAAATGACAACACAACATATCAAAACCTATGGGATGCAGCGAAAGCAGTCCTGAGAGGGAAGTTCATAGCCATAAATTCATATATTAAAAAAGAAGAAAGAGCTAAAATTGAAGACCTATCTGCACACTTGGAGGAATTGGAAAAACAAAAACAAACTAAACCTAAATGAAGTAGAAAGAAGGAAATAACAAAGATTAGAGCAGAACTAAATGAAATAGAGAATAAGAAAGCACTGGAAACAATAAACAAAACCAAAAGGTAGTTCTTCGAGATTATCAATAAAATTGATAAACCCTTAGCCAGACTAACAAAGAAATAGAGAGAACAGATGCAAATACATAAAATAAGGAATGAGCAAGGGGATATCACTACTGACCCCACAGAAATAAAGAGTATCTTAAGAGGATACTTTGAAAAATTATATGCCAACAAGAATGATAATTTAGAGGAAATGGACAAGTTTCTAGAAACCCACAAACAGCCTACAATGATGAAAGAAGAAATAGATGAACTCAACAGTTGAATTATAAGTAAAGAGATAGATTCAGTCATCAAAAACCTCCCAACTAATAAGAGTCCAGAACCAGGTGGCTTCAAAGCTGAATTCTACCAAACATTCCAGAAAGAGTTAACACCAATTCTACTTCAGCTCTTCCAAAAATTAGAAGTAGAAGGAATATTGCCTAACTCATTCTATGATGCCAACATTACCCTAATACCAAACTCAAATAAAGATACCACAAGAAAGGAAAATTACAGACCAATTACTCTAATGAACCTAGATGCTAAAATCCTCAACACAATACCTGCTAATTGCATTAAACAACATAGCAAAAGGATTATACACCATAACCAAGTGGGTTTCATCCCTGGTATGCAAGGATGGTTCAATATAAGAAAATCAATCAATGTAATACATCACATAAACAGAGTGAAAGAAAAAAATCACATGATCATCTCTATAGATGCAGAAAAAGCATTTGACAAAATTCAGCACTCTTTCCTCATAAAAACACTACAAAAGATAGGAATAGACGGAAACTTTCTGAATATGATGAAGGGTATATGTGAAAAACCCAAAGCTAACATCATTTTCAAAGGTGAAATCCTAAAAGCCTTCCCTCTGAGGTAGGGAACCAGACAAGGATGTCCACTATCACCACTCCTATTTAACATCGTCTTAGAGGTACTTGCGCGAGCACCGAGACAAGAAAAGGACATAAAGGGCATCCAGATTGAAAAAGAAGAAGTAAAAATTTCATTATTTGCAGATGACATGATCCTATACATAAAAAGCCCTGAGAAAGCTACAACAAGGCTTCTAGAACTTATAAAGGATTTCAGTAATGTTGCAGGCTATAAGATCAACACTCAAAAATCAGTAGCATTTCTGTACACCAATAACGAACAAACTGAGGAGGAAATCAGGAAAAAAATACCATTTACAATAGTAACTAAAAGAATCAAATACCTAGGAATAAATTTAACTAAAGATGTAAAGGACTTATATACAGAAAACTACACAACACTGTTAAAAGAAATCAAAGAAGATTTAAATAAGTGGAAAAATATTCCCTATTCATGGATAGGAAGACTAAACATCATCAAGATGTCTATCCTACAGAAACAAATCTACAGATTTAATGCAATCCCAATAAAAGTCAACACTGTATTTTTTAAGGAACTGGAAAAACTAACCACAAAATATATTTGGAGAGGCAAGATGCCCCGAATTGCCAAAGACATATTGAAAAAGAAAAATGAAGTTGGAGGTATCACACTACCTGACTTTAAAACATACTACAGAGCTGCAGTGATCAAAACTGCGTGGTATTGGCACAAGGATAGACCTACTGAAGAATGGAACCGAATTGAGAGTTCTGATATAGATCCTCGCATATATAGTTATCTGATATTTGACAAGGCCACGAAGCCTACTCAGTTGGGAGAGAATGGACTCTTTAACAAGTGGTGCTTGGAGAACTGGATATCCATATCCAAAAGAATGAGAGAAGAATACCATCTCACACCTTATACAAAAATCAACTCAAGATGGAACAAAGATCTAAATATAAGAGCCAAAGCCATAAAGACTTTGGAAGATAATGTAGGGAAGCATCTACAGGACCTTGTAATAGGAAATGGTTTCATGAACTTCACAGCCAAAGCACGAACAGCAAGAGAAAAAATAGATAAATGGGATCTCGTCAAAATTAAAAACTTCTGCACCTCAGAGGATGTTATTAAGAAAATAAAAAGGCAGCCTACCCAATGGGAGAAAAAATTTCCAACCATATATCTGATAGGAGTCTAATATATATATAAAGAAATCCTACACCTTGAAAATAAAAGGACAAACAACCCATTTAAAAAATGGCAAGTGATGAGAAAAGACACTTCTCCAAGGAAGAAATACAAATGGCTAAAAAGCACATGAAAAAATGTTCAACATCTCTTGCTATCAGGGAAATGAAATCAAAACTACATTGAGATACCATCTTATACCCACCAGAATGGCCGCTATTAAAAATATAGGAGACACTGAATGTTGGAGAGGATGTGGAGGAATAGGAACCCTCATCCACTGCTGGTGGGACTGCGGTTTGGTCCAGCCACTGTGGAGGACAGTTTGGCGTTTCCTCAGAAAACTAACAATAGATTTTCCGTATGATCCAGCAATTCCACTGCTGGGTATATACCCAGAAGAACTGAAAGCAAAGACAGAAACCGATATATGCACACCAATGATCGTAGCGGCATTGTTCACCATTGCCAAAAGTTGGAATCAGCCCCAGAGCCCATCAACAGATGAATGGATAAGCAAAGTGTGGTACATACATACAATGGAATATTACTCAGCTGTAAGAAGGAATAAAGTGCTAACACATGGAATAACATGGATGAATCTTGAAGACCTTATGTTGAATGAAGCAAGCCAGGCACTGAAGTGTGAACAGTATATGACCTCACTGATCTGAACTGAGGAAATTGAGCAGTCTCTGAGAATCATTTTCTGAAAGATAGGTCAACAAGGGAGAGTAAGAGAATAGCAGGCTTTGAACCATCGCCCATATGGACATAATCTATGGTAAAGGGATAGAGTGTGGTTGCATGTTGGGGGATGGGGCAGGTGGGTGGTGTTGTTCCTGGGTTTGGTGGTGCAGCACTGGCGTGTGGGTGGATTAGGAAGGACAGGTTCAAATTCCCAGGGCATATAACTTTGAATCTTGACATTCCATGGGTCGGGATAGGCTGATGTCAAGTGCCCTGGGTGACTGGGGGGAAGGGAACAGTCACGATCTAATGGGGTGTTTGGTGGTCATGGGAAAGGTTTTTCATTACCTTACAGTAATGGACACAGGACATGGTAAATATCATCAAAATTATTAAACTGTATCATCTAAATTTTAAACTATACTGTAAATCATTGACAATGTTTCGTTTCTATGTTTTGCTATCTGTACAACAGTTATAACAATGCTGACATCCAAAAATAAAAGGGGGTGGGTGGGTTTAGTATGGGGTGGGTAAGAGGGGCTGGTTTGGTTTCTGGGAGTCTCTGGTACTCCGTGTGTGACTTTGCTGTGACCTAAAACTTCTTTGAAAATTAAATGAAAATTTGGGAAACAATGGGGATTGAGAGAGGGAAGGTGTCATGGCACACCGGATATCCGAAAACACAGTGATAAAAGGAAAAAAAGAATATATATATATATTTTAAGGTATTTATTTTGCTTTTTTCCCCATTTTTCTGAGTGTCCCAATACGCTAATTATATTTTGTTTTGTTTTGTTTTGTTGTTTGATTATTTTTTTTCCTGAGTTTCCTTATGTTTGTCTCTTGTATGTAAGCTTATCATTCTTGTTTCTTTTTCCTATTTCATGTATTTGATGATTTTATGGACTACATGTTCACAGAGGATTTGGATCACAGAAGGGTTACAATGGGTATTGCAGGGGATTATTGGTGGGGGTGTCTGGGAGGGGGGATTCATGGGATTTAGTTCATCCGAATATACATTAAAGATATACAAAATTGTTCAAAAGATCAAAAGATGGGGCATGGTCACAATGGATGGACAATCACACAATAAATGAGGGAATCTGAATTCCTAGCCTGGAGAGCTCTGTCACAGTCTTCAAGAGAGCAGCGATATTCCTCTGAGTGCAGGGACAGAGTCTGTCAAAAGAGGATGACCCACTGATGAGTTCTTTTTATTGATGACTACCTTTGTGAGTCTTTGCTCTTGTAACTGAGACTTAGCTTGCTGTTGTGGGTGCCGAAGGTTTGCAACCTGAGAGCCTCCTTCTTGCTCAAATGTGGTCTCTCTCTAAGCCAAATGGTAAAGACAAATGAGTTCAAGTGGCTAAGATACTTCAAAGAGTCAGGAGGTCATCCCAGAGGTAACTCTTACGCACACCTCAGTAGGAGCTCATAGAACATCAAAGTGCCTATCACCCCACACAGAGGGGCTCCTGAGAACTCTGGAGACACCCAGGTCCTATATCAGAGGGGATAGCCCCAGAGACTGACACCTTA
This sequence comes from Tolypeutes matacus, assembly GCA_026826555.1. Taxonomy (NCBI): domain Eukaryota; kingdom Metazoa; phylum Chordata; class Mammalia; order Cingulata; family Chlamyphoridae; genus Tolypeutes; species Tolypeutes matacus. The sequence goes on along the minus strand of JAKSZT010001178.1, from coordinate 9,791,293 downwards.
TAAGTGGGCTCAATTTTGGAATCTGTGCTCCTGGGAGTGACAGAATTGGACTCAAATAAGTCCTTCCTGCACATGGTTCATCAGTCCCTTCTATTCAAACCAATATGTGATGCTGGAGTTTTTAGGTATACTTCCAGAGACTGGAGTCTCTGGCCAACCTATGTGCCAAGTGTGCGTGGAATCTCGGTGGAACTGCAACTCCTACCCTAAAGCTCAATGGACTCATCCAAGTCACCTGGCAAGGAGACAATGATGGGCAACGGTCAGCCCAGGGAATGGAGAGGGCCTGCATCTGCAGGCAGGATCATCCCACCCACCATATCCATGGGATATAAGCCCTCTCTCATTTGGAGGTGGAGTGGACAACACCATCCCAGTCCACTCAGGACTGGGGGAAGAACTATGGACGAGAGTGGACTTGATGATATTCTGTTGTACACATATGGTGATTCTAGCAATGGAAGAAATTATAACAATGAGTTGGAACCAGTGGCCACTTGAAACTCTCAGGGCAGGGAGTGGATGTGCAGTTGAAATACAGGGGCTTCTTTAGGATTTGGAGGTAGTCCTGAGTAATGTTGTGGCAAAGGATGTTGGCCATTTTAAATCAGCACATTCCACTCAGAACTGTGTGGGAGAGGGTGTGGTCTATGATGTGAACTGTGGTCTATGGTTAGTGGCAAGGCCCCAGGATATGTAAGTCCATTGAGGGTGGTGAGCCACACTTGTGGGAGATCTTTGTGTGGGATGTGGTGGGAGGTGTGGGAGGTGGGCAATTTGGGAATCCCAGTTGGTTCCGTGTAATATTTTAGGTAATATAAGCACCTCTTAAAATATATTTATATATATAAAAATAACATTTTTGTAAGCAAATGCAAACATAATGCATATTTATTTATATATCATTTTACAAATATTGGTATGTATTGTGAGAATTTTTATTTTTACCCATAATTAAAAAAAAAAAAAGAAATACTAAAGGAATCTCTACAAGTTGAAGGGCAAAAACAAAGGAAAGAGTGTTGGAGAAGAGTTTAAAAACAACTGAAAAGTCAAAAAGAGAAAGAACACAACATATGACATACATTAACCCAATGAAAAAATGGCTGAAGTAAGAAATTCATTACGAGTAATAACACTGAATGTTAAAGGATTAAATTCAGCAATCAAAAGACACAGATTGGCAGAATGGATAAGAAAATATGATCCATCTATATGCTGTCTACAAGAAACTCAACTTCGACCCAGGGACTCAAGGAGGCTGAAAGTGAATGGCTGGAAAACCATTTTACAAGCTAACAATAGCCAAAAAAGGGCAGGAGTAGCTATTCTAATATCAGACAAAATGTCCCGGCCCGCGGGACATCAACGAGGACCCGAAACCTGCCGAGAAAGAATGGTGGGACAAGAGACGCAAGGAATGACAGCAAGACAGTATTCTGATCAAGCTGCAAATTTTATTTGAAGGAGCAGGGCTTATATGCTGTTTGGAGAAGGGAAGTGAGTCGGGGCACTCCAAGATTGGAGGGTGCTGTTGCTGGGGTAGGGGCAGATTTTACTCTCGATGCTGTTGCTAGGGTAGGGGCAGATTTTACTCTCGTGCCCTGCGCCTGCGTATTGTTACAATCACCTAGGTAGAGGTGGGAACCGGAGAACAAAGGAACAAGGAGGAAGAAGAACAAGGAAGTGACAAAGCAGATTTTGTGCCTGCGCCATGTTGTGCTATGTAGCCACTGGTTGCTGTCGCTTAGGTTGTTGGCACCTCTCTTGGCAGAGTCCAGTGACGGCTCCCAACAACAAAATAGACTTTAAATGCAAAACTATTGTAAGAGGCAAAGATGGACACTACATATTAGTAAAAGGAGTAATCTCTCAAAAAGAGAGAACAATCATCAACATTTACACACGTAATGGATGTGCTTCAAAATACATGTGGCAAACTCTGGAAAAACTAAGAGGAGAAATAAATTCCTCTACAATTATAGCAGGGGACTTCAACACACCACTATCATCATTAGACAGAACATCTGGGCAGAGAATCAATAAAGAAACTAAGGTACTCAACAATACATTAAAAGACTTGGACTTAATAGACATATACAGAACACTATACCCAAATACAGCAGGATTTACATTTTTCTTGAGTGCACATGGAACATACTCCAAAATAGACCACATGCTAGGCCACAAAACAACACTCAATGAATTCAGAAAGATTGAGATTATACAAAGTAATTTCTCTGACCACAACGGAATGAAACTGGGAATCACTAAGGGCCAGAGAAACAGGTTAGGCACAAGGATATGGAAGTTAAACAACACACTCTTAGACAAACAGTGGGTAAAAGAGGAAATCTCAAAATAAATTAGTAACTACCTTGAAACTAATGAAAACGACAACACAACATATCAAAACCTATGGGATGTAGCGAAAGCAGTCCTGAGAGGGAAGTTCATAGCCATAAATTCATATATAAAAAAAGAAGAAAGAGCTAAAATTGAAGACCTAACAGCACACTTGGAGGAATTGGAAAAACAACAACAAACTAAACCTAAAGAAAGTAGATAGCAGGACATAACAAATTTAGAGCAGAACTAAATGAAATAGAGAATAAGAAAGCACTGGAAACAATAAACAAAACCAAAAGCTGGTTCTTCGAGAATATCAACAAAATTGACTAACCCTTAGCCAGACTAACAAAGAAAAAGAGAAAACAGATGCAAATACATAAAATAAGGAATGAGCAAGGTGATATCACTACTGACCCCACAGAAATAAAGAGTATCATAAGAGGATACTTTGAAAAATTATATGCCAACAAGAATGACAATTTAGAGGAAATGGACAAGTTTCTAGAAACCCACAAACAGCTGACATTTATGAATGAAGAAATAGATGAACTCAAAAGTCCAATTACAAGTAAAGAGATAGACTCAGTCATTAAAAACCACCCGACTAAGAAGAGTCCAGGACAAGATGACTTCACAGCTGAATTCTACCAAACATTCCGGAAAGAGCTAACACTAATTCTACTAAAGCTCTTCCAAAAAATAGAAGTTGAAGGAATATTACCTAACTTTTTCTATGATGCCAACATTACCCTAATACCAAAACCAAATAAAGATACCACAAGAAAGGAAAATTACAGACCAATTTCTCTAATGAACCTAGATGCTAAAATCCTTTACAAAATACTTGATAATCGCATTCAACAATATATCAAAAGGATTATACACCATGACCAAGTGGGTTTCATCCCAGGTATGCAAGGATGGTTCAATATAAGAAAATCAATCAATGTAATACACCAAATAAACAGATTGAAAGAAAAAAAAATCACATGATCATCTCTATAGATGCAGAAAAGGCATTCAACAAAATACAGCACTCTTTCCTCATAAAAACACTACAAAAGATAGGAAGCGATGGAAACTTTCTGAAAATGATAAAGGGTATATATGAAAAACCCAAAGCTAACATCATTTTCAATGGTGAAATCCTAAAACCCTTCCTTCTGAGATCGGGAACAAGACAAGGATGCCCACTATAACCACTCCTATTTAACATTGTCTTAGAAGTACTTGCACGAGCACTGAGACAAGAAAAGGACTTAAAAGTCATCCAGATTGGAAAAGAAGAAGTAAAAATTTCATTATTTGCAGATGACATGATCCTATACATAAAAAGCCCTGAGAAATCTACAACAAGGCTTCCAGAACTTATAAAGGATTTCAGTAATGTTGCAGGCTATAAGATCAACACTCAAAAATCAGTAGCATTTCTGTACACCAATAACGTGCAAACTGAGGAGGAAATCAGGAAAAAAATACCATTTACAATAGTAAATAAAAGAATCAAATACCTAGGCATAAATTTACTAAAGATGTAAAGGACTTATATACAGAAAACTACACAACACTGTTAAAGGAAATCAAAGAAGACTTAAATAAATGGAAAAGCATTCCCTGTTCATGGATAGGAAGACTAAACATCATCAAGATGTCTATCCTATGCAAACTAATCTACAGATTTAATGCAATCCCAATAAAAGTCAACACTATATTTTATAAGGAACTGGAGATAGTAACCACAAAATATATTTGGAGAGGCAAGAGGCCCCGAATTGCCAAAGATATATTGCAAAAGAAAAATGAAGTGGGAGGTATCACATTACCTGACTTTAAAACATACTACAAAGCTACAGTGATTAAAACTGCGTGGTATTGGCACAAGGATAGACCTACTGACCAAAGGAACCGAATTGAGAGTTCTGACATAGATCCTCACATCTACAGTCATCTGATATTTGACAAGGCCACGAAGCCCACTCAGTTGGTAGAGAATGGCCTCTTTAACAAGTGGTGCTTGGATAACTGGATATCCATTTCCAAAAGAATGAGAGAAGAATACCATCTCACACCTTATACAAAAATCAACTCAAGATGGATCAAAGATCTAAATATAAGACCCAAAACCATAAAAACCTTGGAAGATAATGTAGGGAAGCATCTACAGGAACTTGTAAAGGAAATGGTGTCATGAACTTCACAGACAAAGTACAAGCAGCAAGAGAAAAAATAGATAAATGAGATCTCCTCAAAATTAAAAACTTCTGCACCTCAAAAGATGTTATTAAGAAAATAAAAAGGCAGCCTACCCAATGGGAGAAAATATTTGGCAACCATATATCTGATAGGAGCCTAATATCCTGCATATATAAAGAAATCTTACACCTTGAAAATAAAAGGACAAACTACCCATTTAAAATAGGTAAGAGATCTGAAAAGACACTTCTCCAAGGAAGAAATACAAATGGATAAAAAAACACATGAAAAAATCCTCAACATCGCTTGCTATCAGGGAAATGCAAATCAAAACTACAATGAGATACCATCTTACAACCATCAGAATGGCAGCTATTAAAAAAACAGGAGTCAATAAATGTTGGAGAGGATGTGGAGGAATTGGAACCCTCATCCACTGCTGGTGGGACTGCGGTATGATCCAGCCACTGTGGAGGACAGTTTGGCGGTTCCTCTGAAAACTAACAATAGATCTTCCGTATGATCCAGCAATTCCACTGCTGGGTATATACCCAGAAGAACTGAAAGCAAAGACACAAACCGATATATGCACACCAATGATCGTAGCGGCATTGTTCACCATTGCCAAAAGTTGGAATCAGCCCTGGTGCCCATGAACAGACGAATGGATATGCAAAATGTGGTACATGCATACAATGGAATATTACTCAGCTGTAAGAAGGAACAAAGTGCTAATATATGGAATAACGTGGATGAATCTTGAAGACCTTATGTTGAGTGAAGCAAGCCAGGCACTGAAGGATGAACAGTATATGACCTCACTGATCTGAACTGAGGAAAGTGAGCATTCTCTGATAACCATTATCTGAAAGATAGGTTAACAAAGGAGAGTTAGAGAAGAGCAGGCTTTTAGCCATCACCCATTTGGACATAATCTATGGTAAAGGGATAGAGTGTGGTTGCATGTTGAGGGATGGGGCAGATGAGTGGTGGTGTTCCTTGGTTTGGTGGTGCAGTACTGGGGGATGGGTGGATTAGGAAGGGCAGGTTCAAATCCCCAGGGCATGTAACTGTGAATCTTGACATTCCATGGGTAGGGAGAGGGTGGTATCATGGGCCCTAGGGGCCTGGGGGGAAGGGAACAGTCAAGATCTAATGGGGTGTTTGGTGGTCATGGGGAAGGTTTTTCATTACCTTACAGTAATGGACACAGGACATGGTAAATATCATCAAAATTATTAAACTGTATCATCTAAATTGTAAACTATACTGTAAATCATTGACAATGTTTAGTTGCTATATTTTGCTATCTGTATAACTGTTATAACAATGCTAACATTAAAAAAAAAGGGGGGGTTAATATGGGGTGGGGAAGGGGGATGGTTTGGTATCTGGGATTTTCCGACACTCGTATGTGACTTTGCTGTGACCTAAAACTTCTTTGAAAATTAAATGAAAAATTGGGAGACAATGGGGATTGAGTGGGGGAAGGTATCATGGCACACCAGACATCCGATAACACAGTGATAAAAGGAAGGAAAGAAAGGAAAAGAGAAAGGAAAAAAAATGAATATATATATATATATATATTTTTAAAGGCATTTCCTTTGTCTTTTTGCCCATTTTTTGAATGTCCCAATCTGCTAATTATATTGTTTTGTTTTTTGTTTGATTATTTGTTTTTTTTTTCCTACCCTTTTTTTTTTCCCCTGAATTTCCTTATGTTTGTCTCTTGCATGTAAGCTTATCATACTTGTTTCTTTTTCCTAGTAAGTGTATTTGATTATTTTATGGACTACATGTTCATGGAGGATTTGGATCAAAGAAGGGTTACAATGGGAACTGCAGGGGATTATTGGTGTGGGGAATCTGGGAGGGGGGTTTCATGGGAATTAGTTCATCCGAATATACATGAAAGATATACAAATTCGTTCAAAAGATCAAAAGATGGGGCATGGTCACGGTGGGTGGACAATCACACAATAAATGAGGGAATCTGAATTCCTACCCTGGAGAGCTCTGCCACCGTCTCCAAGGGAGCAGCAATTGTCCTCTGAGTGTAGGGACAGTGTCTGTTAAAAGAGGATGACCCACTGATGTGTTCTTTTTATTGATGACTACACTTTTGAGTCTTTGCTCTTGTAACTGAAACTTAGCCTGCAGTTGTGGGGTGCCTAAGGGTTGCCACCTGGGAGCCTCCTTGTTGCTCAAATGTGGCCTCTCTCTAAGCCAAATTCAGCATATGATTGCATTACCTTCCCCCCAACGTGGGACATGACTCCCGGGGATGAGCCTCCCTGGCAATGAGGGATTAATACCAAGTGCCAACTGGCAACACATCTGGAAAAAGACCTTGAATAAAAGGGGGAAAATGTAAAGACAAATGAGTTCAAGTGGCTAAGAGACTTCAAAGAGAGTCGGGAGGTCATCCCAGAGGTAATTCTTATGCACACGCCAGTAGGAGCTCATAGAACATCTAAGTGCCTATCACCCCACACAAAGGGGCTCCTGAGAGCTCTGGAGACACCCAGGTCCTATATAAGTGGGGATAGACCCAGAGACTGATGCCTTATCAGTGGGCTCTATTTTGGAATCTGTGCTACTGAGAGTGACAGAATTGGACTCAAATAAGTCCTCCCTGCACATGGCTCATCAGTCCCTTCTATTCAAACCTATATGTGATGCTGAAGTTCTTAGGTATACTTCCAGATACTGGAGCCTCTGGCCTACCTATGTGCCAGGTGTGCATGGAATCTCGGTGGAGCTGCAACTCCTACCCTACAGCTCAATGGACTCATCCAAGTCACCTGGCAAGGAGACAATGATGGGCAACGGTCAACCCAGGGAATGGAGAGGGCCTGCATCTGCAGTCAGGATCATCCCACCCACCATATCCATGGAATATAAGCCCTCTCTCACTTGGAGGTGGAGTGGACATCACCATCCCAGTCCCCTCAGGATTGGGGGAAGAACTATGGACTAGAGTGGACTTGATGGTATTCTGTTGTACACATATGGTGATTCTAGCAATGGAAGAAATTATAACAATGAGGTGGAGCCAGTGGCCACTAGATACTTTTGGGGCAAGTAGGGGACGAGCAGTTGAAATGCAGGGGCTTCTTTGGGATTTGGAGGTTGTCCTGAGTACCTTTGTGGCAACGGATGTAGGCCATTTTAAATCAGCACACACCACTGAGAGCTGTGTGGGAGAGAGTGTTGTCTACGGTGTGAACTGTGGTCTATGGTTGGTGGCAAGGCCCCAGGATGTGTAAGTCCATTGAGTGTGGTGGGCCACACTTGTGGGAGATGTTTGTGTGGGATGTGGTGGGAGGTGTGGGAGGTGGGCAACATGGGAATCCCAGTGGGTTCCATGTAATATTTTGGGTATCTAAGCACCTCTTAAAATATATTTATATATATATACATAAATAACATTTTTGTAAGCAAATGCACATATATGCATGTATATTTATATATCATGTTGCAAATGTTGGTATGTATTGTGAAAATTTTGATTTTTACCCACAATAAAAAAAAAAAAAAAACATAAAAAAGAAAAAAAAAAAAAAAGAAAAAGAAAAACAGTTGCCTGAGATATATGGGCACAGATCTGAGATAAGAAAATGAAAGTTCTTTAATTAAATCATATTACTGATTAAAAAGGCAATATATTCTCTATATAGAAAAAATACATTGAAAATTTATGAAACACATCCATGATTTTTCTCCTAATAGCATAATTCAGATAGCACTATTTATCTTAATATACTCTATTTAAATACTTTCCTATTACATATGTCATTATATACAATTGCTATCATAATATATAAGGCATGTTATACCTTACATTTTCCACTCATTATTATATTGAAAGTACTTTCCACATCATTAATTCTTCTTACAAAAAACTCTTTCATTTAATAGTTCTCTCTAAGTAGAAATTTGAATTTTCTCCACTTTTTCACTATTATAAAAATATTGGAAATATAAGTGTTTGCATAATTTTTTCCCATTGATTTAACCTAGAATAGATTCCTTGGAGTAAGGAATAGTAAACCTAGGGACATGAACAATTATAAAAACCTTATTACATAGAGGAAATTTATTGGCAGATTATTTTAAACCAACACACTTACAAGCACTGGATAATATATCTTGCTATTTTACCAGTTAAAATATTTCATATTTAAAATGTTATTTTTGATATTTTAAGGCATAGAAGATTCTTGATGTCCCATATTTTCCCCTGAAACTACATTTTCATTAGATTTGCCTTGTAAATGCTTAGAGTAGGCTTTATTTTTGAAAATGCTATTTCTATAGAAATAATTGTTGGTAATACTTTTTGCAAATATTTTCAATGGTGATCTATATCTTAATGTAGTTGAAGCTATCATATTGTCCTATGTTTTATACATTTTTTGTTTAACAATCCTTTCCCTATATAGTCATCAGATACACATTTATATCATTTTCTATTTTTAAACAGATTTATGCCTTTTAAGGGTTTTAAAACTTACAATTCTTTTTTTATTTTTTCTAGTTTTTGAACCGTTTTTTGTGTGTGATAAAATGAAGAAAAGACTTACACTGCTTTGACAAATGCCTATTCGTTATTGAAAACTTTTATTACTCCCAGCACTATTGTCATAATATTCTTTTCAATGTTCTTTAAATTGATTTCCCTTTAGGAATTGACCATACTATTTCTTATTCAGCCTACCTGTGTTTATCTTTTTGCATTGTATTTTTAAATACCAATAAGTTATTAAATTTACTTATCAAGTACTTTTTTTCTAATTTGTTCTATTTCTGATAAGCCAATTTCTGCATTCAAACATTATTCTAATATAATTGATAGTCTTCTTTTCACTTTTTGAGGTGAGTACTTAGTGCATTTATAGTCTTGCTTGTTTCATTTATTCTTCCTCTTGATAGTATAATGAGCAAATAATCAAGATAAGAATATTAATTTGTATAATGTAATTTTGTTTTTTTTTTAACCAATAAGTTGGAAGAATATAGAAAACTATTTTGTTGCTTTTGGATACAAACTTTGACAAAAGTATAATGGTGCTCTTCAATTCTTCTATGCCCTTTGCTATTATTCCTATATTATATATGAAAAATTTAAGGCTCAGTAATACAAAATTTCATACAAACTTCACATGACTGAAAACAGAATACAAAAATAGTCAGTTTATTCTAAAGAATATGCTCTGACCAATAAATTATGGTGCTTTTGTTGCCTCTAATTAAAGTATATTCCCAGAACATAGTCAGAGAACATTTCATAATCTTCCTCAAAATGAGTGTTGATTTTCAAAATACCCCAGAATGAAGTATAACTGGAGTTCCATAATAATGGATTTAGGAGTTTCAAATAATTTAGGATTATATACATTGCATCACATTGTTTCTCTCTTTTTTTTAGGTATAGGGACTAGAGTTTGAACCTAGAACCTCACATGTGGGAAGCCGGTAAGTAACCGCTGATCCACATCCACTCCCCAATTTTTTGTTTTATTCTCTACAGGATATCATTCCTGCAGAGGTTTTCTCTAAAGAAAGGGTTGTATTCCTAAGCAATTCTGTTGCAATGTAACATGAACTCACAGACATCCCCATCAGGTGTGTCTTGATGCAACTTTAAATAGTCACTCATTTCTGTTGATTTTACAACCCCTAAATCATCCCTAATTTCACTTTGAAATCACTTGATGCTTTCTATTCACCCTTAAAAAAAAGCAAAATTAACAAGGGAAAGCAATTCTGCAGCTTAGCCTTATCAGTTTTCATGATGTAAAAGAAACACAGGGTATTAGGTACAGATAGTTCAAGTCTATTCTCCTCCTGACAGGTTTTAATTTTTATTACTTTTTTTTCAATGGCAAAAAATCCAGTTGCAGTGAATGGAATATATCAATCCATGTAAAATTGCAGGAGGTGTTCCTGGCATTACAACAGTCAAAAAACATGTTCTGTGTGTTGGTGTATGTATGTTTAGAAATGGGCTATTAATGGGAAGCGGCTGTGGCTAAATCAGTAGGGCTCCCGTTTACCATATGGGAGGCCCCGGGTTCGGTTCCCGGGGCCTCCTGGTGAAGGTAAGCCCGCCTGCATGGCGTGGTTAGCTGACCCAGTGAGCACAAGCAGCAAGGGGGGGATAAAATGAATAAATAAATAAAATCTTAAAAAAAAAAAAGAAATGGGCTATTAATTCATTATGTGACTATTAATATGACCCAACTTTAAGGATGGTATATATCAGTTATATTAATTGGTGATCAAAATTTATCTGTTGCCATTGCAAACCCTGTGCTATTTGCAGATAAGTCACATGGCAAATTAAATGCACAAGTAATGAACAATCTGACAGAATTCATCCTGCTTGGCCTGAAATATGACACACATATGCAAAAACCTTTGTTTGTCATGTTTACAGATATTTATTTAATCACTGTGGAAGGAAACTTACTCATTGCAGTGATAATTACCAGCCCAGCCCCTAGATGCCCCATATATTTTTTTCTGACTTTCTTACCTTTCATAAATATCTGTTCTTCATCTTAATGACCCCCCAAATGATTTATTCTCTTAGAAGAAAACTATCTCCTTCAGTGGATGTATGACTCAGTTCTTTGCAGAACATTTCCTTAGAGGAATTGAGGTCATCCTGCTCACGGTGATGGCCTATGACTGCTATGTGGCCATCTGCAGGCGCCTGCACTACATGGTCACAAATGAACCAGTAGATGTGTGGTCTCCTGATGGTTGTGTCCTGGGCTAGGGGATTTCTTCATACCTTGATTCAAAACCTTTTATGGTGTGGTTACTCTTCTGTGGCCCCAATGTCATTGACCATTTCTTCTGTGATCAATATGCTCTAGGAAATCTTGCTGCACTGACACGCACATCTTTGAACTCTTTGTTGTGGCCAACATTGGGCTACTATGTAGGCTGGTTTGTCCATTCTTATCACCTCCTATGTCTTTATTCTTTGCTCCACCAATATTCATGGTTCTGAAGTACAGCAGAAGGCTCTCTTGACCTGTGTCTCTCATTTTACTGTGCTCATCTTACTCTTTGTGTCCTCTATATATATGTACATTCAGCTCGTGGTCACCTTCTCCATTGATAAAGTAGTAGCTGTGTTTTATACTAGAGTAACACCCATGTTAAACCATTTTGTCTGTACTCTCAGAAATGCAGAAATGAAAAATGCCATGAGGAAGTTTTTTAGCCAAAGAATGATCTTGGGTAACAATGCATGTGAATAAATAAGATGAAAGATAATGCGCTCATATGTTATAAAATATGTCTAATGCAAATGAAAATGGTTCTTGAATAAATTTTTATGTTTATGTATATTCCATCATTTTTCTAATTGGAATCTTTAATATTCTCTATTTCATTAAATATTAATATTTGATTACATAATGACAAAGTATCTTCCAAGAAGAAACTTGCTTGCATTTACAAGCTATTGATAAAAGGTGCATTCTTGTTGACATAAAACTGTGAAATGTTTCAGAAATCAATGGTTTTATTTAGTCAGTTGAACAATTTTTACAAATATCTAGGTAGATATTATAAAAGTACTTTAACTATTTAAACAAAAAGGGATGATAGATAACTATATTGTTGAAAATTAATGTTTCTAATGCCAACTGCTAAAGTCATGGCAGACTTATTATTGTGAGAGATAAGGATCCACCAGAAATGAATCAATATGGAGATGAGGAAAAGTCCCAAGGCAGGACTCATTCAAAAATAAATGTTGCTGCGTTGCAAAACTTGAGGAAACACCATTTTCATTGTAATATGGGAGGGGTTTTCCATAATTAAATTATTTTCTCCGACTAAAGCCAAGGAGGAAGATATAATTATCCCAGGTACAACCATTAAGTAAATTGCACATGATGTTCTCAGATAGAAGATATATGTGGAACTCTTTTTCTTTCAAAAACAGCCTACACAGACCTTGCCTCCAAAATAAGTTTTATGAGATGGATTTTTTCCTTATCTGATAGGACCAGAAATATAAAAAGTATATTTTATAAAAAGTATATTTTTATACTTTTATAAAAATATAAAAGTAGCTGGTACAAAGGACAGATGTCTAAGTAGTCAAGACAGAGAATTTTCACTTTGAAATTTTAATATACAATTGCTTAGCAATTGCAGACCAATGAAATGGAGAGTCCTTTGTGATGTAGACACCTTCACTGCAAATCCAAGAGAAAGATTCCAATTAAAGGAATTGGATCCAGATCAAAGCCATTGCCTATGTTAGTGACCACTGCTTATTCTTATGAATTAACACATATTACTACATAGCCATGTTAAATTTTATGTTAATATATATAACAAACAGAGTAGTATTCAACAGTTAAGTAAACAATTCATTCCAAATGAGAAATCAGTTTTCTCAATAGTGGCTAGCTTATTTGCTGGTCAACTAATATCCACGTGCCCCTATCATAGATTCAGCCGCTTTGCAATTAAGTATGATCATGGGCTAGAAGGCCAATGTGCTCTATCCAGCTAAATTTCTCCCTGCTTCACCAAGATTGAAAGACCGTATTAAAATTGGAGGACTACACAGATGAAACAACTTGGATAACTGAGTATCTACACAGTGGACAACCGTCTTATACATCACCCAACACTCAGTGAATTTCATCTGATCAAGAAATAAAATTGTATTTGATCAGTCAATGATATTTCAGGATTAACTTTTCACCACAACAGATGTACCTTATTTTTATTAATACATTCACTACATTTGTCTTAAAAGATCTACAGGTATTAATAAAAGAAAAGATTAGCATAGCGTTTCCATTTTCTTGATCCTCAAAGTGGGTAGAATGGACAATTAGCAATCCTTACAAAACAAAATCAATTAGAGACTCTTTCTGCTTTAGTGTAACATATTTAAACCATACATTTACCCATCATCTTTTCACTTTACCTAATATGGAAGGCAATGCTGGAAAAAGACAATCAAAGAAAGGGAGTAGTGACAATAAGTATGAACTCCAGTATAAACTCAGTCTTCAATGTTTCTTGAGCAAATATTCTGGCTGTTCTGGACAGACTTACTTCTACATATTCTTCTTAGCATATTCCCAATATTGTACCAATATCCTGTAATCCTTATGTTACACATTGTCCTCTCATCTCTGAAGACTATTTCTTCTATTTGTTAGGAAATAGGGACCATTACAGAAACATTCTCTTATTCTTAAGCTTCTTTATCAATAAATATATCTATAAACCCTTTTCCCCTTTATTCCTTCCTGTCCAGTAAGTAAACATATGAAGGACTCCTATATAATTTTAATGTGTCAAAATGAATGTGACATTAAACTCTTTCTTTTTTCCTCAGAAATATTCCTTCCAGTGCCCATCATCAGAACACCTCAGTTATATACATGGGTCCATTTCAGACATAATGAGGCTTTGAACCAAGAGATTAAAAACAGGGGAGGGGGTTAAAAAATCCAGGTCCTTTCTTTTCTGCATGATAACAAATGATAGTTTAGAGGTAGAATTAAATTTAGCTACAGTTAGGGTTAGATTCAGAGTTAGAGTTGGCGATAAAGTTAGAGCTACAGTTGGAACTACTGTTAGAGTTAGGACATGGACATAGAGTAAGAATTAGACACAGAGTTGAAGTTTTTAGAGACATTCTGTGCCTTTGCCAGGAAATTCTCAGTAGGGTTAGTATCATCTGTCCATACAGACATCCTCTTACAGAGCGAACTAAAACCAAGGATTTATGTTGACAAAAGCTATGTCCTACATAAGTAAATAAGTGTTTCACTGGATCCCCAAGGACACACATTCCTTGCTCAAAGAACTTTTCTAATGGTGTGTTTTTATGCAGGTGGGAGGATGTTCACACCACCCTTCATCATCTACTTAAGTAGGGAACAACCTCAACCAAAAGTGCCAAGTGAATTATTTCAACTCAAATGATTCTTGGGAAGATTCGAACCAAGTTCTCATTACAGGTTGAAGGAGAGGAAATGGAAGGGGAGTCCTCCTTGCTACAGAGATTCTCTCTTCTTCCTCTAGGTGTATTTTTACAGGGGGGACTGGATGAGTGTGATTTTCTCAGTGACTTCTGCATATAAACATAGACCTCATTCTATGTCTGCATGATTCTCATCTGTAGAGTAGAAGAAAAGGCTCTAATCCTCTTAATCTATTATGATATACTGACTTCTAGGCACACTTACAAAAAGAGTTATTATATCCATGCCTTATAAATAGTCCAACTGAGGGGAGAATTGCTGGAAGTCCAGTTTCATAAGTCGTCTCAGTCAATCATTATGTAAATGGTCACGCACAAAAAATGTCACATTCACACAACATATCCAGGCAATGTTCATTTTGATTCAGCAAGTAATGATATTTAAGTAGATTTAAGCAATATGAGAAAACTTTATATTTGTCCTCATGTGTTTACAATTTTTAATTATCTTCATATTTCCATCTAAAATCACTTTTCCTCTGTCTGAAGGACTTACATTAATGTATCTTATACTATAAATCTGATGATGAATCTTTTAGCTTTTATGTATATGAAAAAATAATTATTTTTCATTTGTTCATGAAAGAACTTAATGCTGTATATGTATTATCCCTAGACATTTTTTTCTTTCAGAAATTTTTTTCACCTGGTGTGCCACTGTTTCCATGTTTGCCTTGGTTCTGAAATAAAGAATGGTGCCATACTTCTCTTCTTCCCACATAAACCATATTTTTTGCAACCTTTCCTTTGCAAAATAGGACATTCAGGAACAAAGAAGTTGAGTAATTTACCCAAAATGACACAGGATTTAAAAAATGACAACCAACAGTGTTGTGTTTGTGTGCATGTCTACCATGCAAACATTTCTCTCAATTTAATTCAGAAAATAATTTCCATGTATTTTCTATGCAAAATACACTAGCTTGATGACTTCACACATTATATTTTGGTATTTTCCCACTAATCTTATTTTATTTAAGACTGCTTGGCAGACCCAGGTAATTTATTTGACACATGGCATCAAATATTAGTAGGTAGAAGAATTTGAATTAAAATGCAGGTTCATGTCTTTGATGTATAATTTCCAAGAATGTTAGCATGAACCATTCATGTAGAGGATGTCTAAGTCTTAATTTTCCTTACAGTTTCCTTTGCCCTGTAGTCATCAAGAATTTCCAGAATCAAAGATGTTTATATTGTGCTTAGGCAGGTAACAGAATAAGTGCCAATGGTAGGAAAGGAATTTAGAAGAATTTCTCTTTTCTCCAATTGCTCTGTTCTGTTCAGCTGCTGCATATAGGATTTGTCTGAGGAGTAAGTTCTGCCTGACTCTGGTGTGCAACCAAACTTCCTAAACAATCAAGAGGTGGTCTGAATCAGCACTGCCTTTCCCATCACATCCAGTCTATAGCTACATCACAACACCAGTGACTGATGAGGTAAAATAAAACAATGATTACAGCTCAGCTTTAGAAACCAGATATCTCTGGGCTTAAATCCAAGTGCTAGTAACTATTAGCTTTTGAATTTGGTTAAGTTTCCTTAAGCAGAGAGATAGACAGACAGAGAGATATAGTCCTATCTTCCACATGGGAATAATAAGGGATTCAGATGAGAAACTGCACTTAGCAGAATTACTGATACATAAAAGTGGTCATAAATTATTAGTTATCATAATATTCATATACCTTTCATCTCCTACAATTTTTTTCAGGGAATCTCATCTTCACTGTTAGATTTTTTAGTTTAGAGATCAAGTGCGCATAAGTGATTTCAGAATCATATATCTTCATTGAATACTTAAACACTTGGTGCTTTCTCTCTCCTAATTTCTTTATTTGCCCAGAATCTTAATCATAACAGGATATAAGAATATATATATATGTATATATATATCGGTCACAACATGAGTTCTCATTTCCAATACAGAACATGACAACAGAAACAAAAGAATAAACTCTATGCCTGACTGCATTCCAAGCATTATATGCATAATCTTATATCATAGAGCAACAGATCCATGAGATAGTTTCCTTCTAATATCCTTTGTAAACTAGTATTACATTAAGAATAACTACATAATCATTAATTCTTCTTACAAAATACTTTAAAGTCCACTTGATATTTTAAATTATATGTCCTATCTCAATTAATTGTTGCCCTATTTGTAGACATTTGGGCTGTTTCTATTTTTCACTATTAAAAAAAATCTGAACAAAAACCTGTATGTTTAATTTTGGCCCATATATTTTATCTAGAATACTCATCTATTATACTTTCTCTCGATGGCAAGTAACTTTCTGATGTAGTGACCGTCGTCACCAGTTAAGTCTTCGGCTCCCCCATGTACTTTTTCTGTCTTTCCTGTCCTTTCTCATAACTCCTTCTCTCTTACAAAGGCCCCTGAAGTATATTAGACTTTCTCTCTGAAAAGGAAACTATCTCCTTAAATGGGTGCATGACTCAGGTAGGGGACATTTCCTCAGGGGATTTGAGATCCTCCTGCTCACGGTGGTGGTCTATGACCTCTACATGGCTGTCTGCAAGATCCTGCACTATGTGATCACAATGAACTAATGGGTGTGTGGTCTCTTTATGGCCAGGTACAAGACTGAGGAATTTCTTCATGCCACGATTCAAATCCTTTTTGTGATCTGATTGCTCTTCTGTGGCCCCAATGTCAAAGACCATTTCTTTTGTGGTCTTACCCTCTGCTGAATCCCTCCTGCATTGACAATCATGTCTGTGGACTCTTTGTTGTCACCAGCAGTGGCTGTTATATATGCTCAGTTTTTCTATTCTTATCACCTCCTATGTCCTCATACTTTGCCTCCTCAGAATTCACAGCTCTGAAGCATGGCAGAGGGCTTTCTCCACCTATAGCTTCCATATTTCTGGGCTATCTTATTCTTTATGCCTGTAATTTGTGTACCTTTGTCATTGATAAGGGAGTGGATATATTTTATGCTGTAGTTTCACTCATTTAAAACTTATACTCTACTAGCCAGAAACAAAAAGGTGGAAAATGAACTGACATGAAAAATTTCTGGGGACAGAAAGTGACTATTGATAACAATTATAAATCTATTCATAATTTAACAAGTTTGGCTACTGAAAAGAATATAGGTCTTGCAGATAGACATGTGGTTTTTTATATTTTATCCCCCAGTTATCTGTAATCTTTAATGGTTCTACTTTTGTGTAATATGAATATTTGGTTACATGATGACTAAATTTTCATCCACTTGTAAAATTCTTGCTTCTATGAATTATTGATCGAAGGGACATTGCAAACTGACCTAAAAATTGTCACAATGTTTGGAGGAAAAGCCATGGCTTTTTGTATTCAGTGGAACAATTCTTTGGAAAGCTCTAAGTATACATCATATAATCAATATATCAAGTATTTAAAAAATATTTAAACTAAAGTCTTTATAGATCGGTATTATCTTGAAAAGTCATAGTTTTAATACCAACTACTCAAGCCAAGTAGACATATTATTGTGATAGATAGGAATTACCAGAAATATATGGGATTGGAAGAATGATAAAAGGTCATTAAGGTAGGAATCATCCTAAAAATTAATGCTGTTGTGTTTCACAACTAGAGGGAGCCCCGTTCTCCTTTTAATCTGTTTGAGGCCCAGAATAAACTACTATCCTTGCCTATATCCAAGGATGGATATTAAGTTCTTCTAGTTATAGCCGTAGAGAAACTATACTCATAATTCCCAAGTCAAAGATACTTGCACAGCACTTTTATTGTCAAAAACAGCCTACAAGCCACTGCAAACTTCAAAATATTTTTTTATTGGATGAATTTGGACCTTTACTGATAGGACAAAAACCATCAGGTATAGAAGAAATGTTGTTGATATCAGAACAAACAAGACAGAGTCTGCACTTTAATTTTGCAACGAAAAATTGAAAAGCAGTTGCAATATAATGAAATGGGGAGTTATTTGAGATGTAGACACTTAAATGCAATTCTAAGTGAAATAACCCAGAATAAAGAAGAGGATCTAGATTAGGGCCAGGGCAGAAGTATTGCTGTTCTTAATGACTTCACTTCCATATTAGTAAGATATGAGTTAGTACAAATTACTTCATAACAATGACTAAATATTATGTTAAATATATTTTAGATACAGATTAATAGTCAGCAATTGTCATGATTCTAAAATAGTGTAGAATGGATAAATAACAATCTTTACAAAACAAAGTCAATTAGTGCTTCCCTCTGTTTGGTGTACACTTCAACAACTGAAATATTTAAATTAAAAATTTATATATCTGCTTTTTCTCCCTTGACCAAAGATGTAAGGTAATGCTTAAGAAATCTATGCAATCATCCTCTAGGGAGTATCAATAACAATTATGAACTCCAACGTGAACACCTTCTTCAACGTTCTTGATCATTGGATGTTCTTGATGGTTTCCTCTTCTATACATTCTTCTTAGCATAGGTTCCAATTTTGTACCAACTTCCTGTAACTCTTATCCCACAAATTCTCCTCTCATCTCAGAAGGTGACTATGCCTCATACTTGTCAAGAAAATAGGGGTCATCACAGAATCATTACTTCAATCTCAAGGCTCCTCATCCATATGAGATCTAAAAACCCTAGTCACCTTTATGGTTTCCTGGTCATGAGAAAAACATGTGCACGGGCTCCTGTTAAAATTTACTGTGTATTAATTTGATGAACATATAGCTCCTAGTCTTCTCAGAAATTTTACTCCCACAACCAGAGCACCCTCAAAAATGTTTATGGGTCCTGTTAAGGTTTAATGAGGGTTTTCTCTCCAGAATTAAAACAATGGAAGGGAATACAAAATCTATTACCCTTCTTGTCTCAATGACAATGAGAGTTAGAATTAGAGTTAGATATAGAGTTAGAGATGATAGGGTTGTTAGAGTTATTAGCATTAGAATTGGAGTGGTTTTGTGCCAATGCAAGAAATTCTCATTATAGAATAGTTGGTAATGTCTCTACTGACATGCCCTTATATAGACAGAACTATAACCAAGTAATCTGGTTACTAAAATCCATGATTTAAATAAATGAATGTGTTTCACTGTATCCTCAGGGACACTTACTCCTTGCTCAAAGAGGTTTTCCAATGGTGGGAGGGTGTCAGTCCGTATCCCTCATCATCATTTTAAGTCCAGGAACAACCTGAACCCAAAGTGTCAAGTAAATTACACCAACATAAATGA
This sequence comes from Tolypeutes matacus, assembly GCA_026826555.1. Lineage (NCBI taxonomy): Eukaryota > Metazoa > Chordata > Mammalia > Cingulata > Chlamyphoridae > Tolypeutes > Tolypeutes matacus. The sequence continues at coordinate 9,771,486 of JAKSZT010001178.1, read as the reverse complement.
TTCTTGGCAAGATTGCAATCAAGTCCAAATTGGAGGCTGAATGAGGCAAAATGGAAGTGGAGCCCTCCTTCCTACAGAGTTTATTTTCTTCATCCACTAGATATGTTTTACAAGGGGGCCTGGCTGAGAGTGATTTTTTTTTTTTCAGTGACTTCTTCATATAAACATAGACCTTAACTCTGTGTAGTTTCTATCTGTGGGGCAGAAGAAAGGCTACTCTATTCCTCCATATCTTTTATGCTATACTGAATCTTAACTATTTATTCAAAAAGAAATTTTTATATCCATGCATTTTAAATCACTTGATTGAGAGTAAGAATCTTTGGAATCTGGTCTTCTAAGTTTTCTTAGTCAATTATTTTTTAAAAGGTCACAGTCATCAGGATATTTAGGTAGTGTTTATTTTTGCTTTAATAATGAATAAGAGGTTCAATATACCTAATTATTATGCAAAAATCATATATTTATGATTTTAGTTACCTTTTTTGGTGATCTTCATTCCCTTGTATAGATCCATATTACCATCTGGAATCACTTTCCCTCTGTCTGAAAGCCTCCTTCTATTTCTTGTATTGTGAGTGCGCTGACAACAAATTGTTAATTTCGTATAAAAGAAAATATCTTTATTTTCAGTTTTTTGAAAGATATTCTTGTTGTATATATGTATTATAGCTTCAGAATTTTTTCTTTCACATGTTGCCCCACTGTCTCCTCGCTTGCTTTGGTTCTGACATGAAGAATCATGTCATTCTTATCTTCTTCCTCTGTACAACTCTTTATTTTGCAATCTTGTATTCTTCCGAAGTGGAAAGAGGCACAGAGAAGTTGAGATACTTGCTTTAGATGACACAGATTGGCCAGAAGTAAAAAAATGAAACAATGTCATACTAATAGGTGTGTTGGCCATGAAAACATTTCTCTCAATTTATTTCTGAAAATATATTCTAAGCATTTTCTATGCCAAATACTCTACACTGATGTTTTCATATGCTATCTTTGGTATCTCTTCCAATAATATTATTTTATTTAAGGCTATTTACCAGGTCCTGGCAAGTTAATTGATACTCATAAAGTCATATCTTTCAGATGTAATTCATATAGGATGTTAGTATGGCCCATTCACATAGAGGATGTCCTTCTTCAGAAATATAATCTTCTGATTAGACCTACCTTCTAAACACCATCACAAAAAGAAATTACAAAATCAAAGATACTGTGGTCATGCTTAGGCAGGTTTCCAGCAGGGGTATCAAAGATAAGAATAAGTTAGGAGATGGTATCTTCTCTCCTCCTTCCTTTACAGCTCCTGAACTTTGGATCTGTCTGATAAGTAAATCATGCCTTTTATTGGAGATACCACCAAAGCTTCTAAACAATTGAGTCTTGGTGAGTCACCTCTTCCTTTACCACCCAGGGTGGACTCCTCACAGCACCAGTTTCTGATGAGCTACCATAACATCATGAATAGGGCTCAGGATTAAAAATCAGATAACTCTAGACTTATATTGGAGCACTTCTAGTTATTAGATTTTGCTCATGGCCAAATTTGCTTTTATATAATTTGGAAATAACAAGAACTTCATCATAGTTATTATATGAGGCTCAGATGCGACACCATACTTAGAAAATTCATTTATACATGATATTGCTCATTATATATTACTTCTAATGATATTCACATTTCCTTTATCCCGTACGACCTTATCTGGGAATCGCAACTTTCCTGTTAGATATTTGAGAGTGGATGTCAAACACTCCTAGAAAGATTTCAGAATTATTTTTACTTGTGAATAATTATTGGTTATTTCTAAACTTGGCCTTTCTTTTCTTCTAATTTCAGTATTTACCCACAATCCTGCCATCCACAAGAGAAATGAAGACAAGCTACACGTAAGAGATGAGAAGATTTTTGCCAGGACTATGCACTGCTACACCATGAGCTCTCTGTGCCTATGCAGAAGATGACAACAGACAACAAAGAGTTGACTCTGTGCCAGATGCCATTCTAAGCATTACATACATAATCTCCTATAACATCACACAGATTTATGAGATAGGTTCCTTCTCATCCTCTTTGTACAGTTGTGAAAATGAGGCATAAAGAAGCTGAGGACCTTGCAAAGTTTGCATAGTAGTAAGCAGAAGAGCCTGCCCTAGGAGGCACAGTTGATTGTATTCCAAGTTCTTCCTAATAAGCATGTCAAAATTTTAATATTATAGAACAGTTTCTCTAGCCTGCATGTATCTATCCTCAGGACATCAACACTGGAATAGAAGTTTTAATGGCCTCGGTGTTTTCACATTTTATTTTCTTTAATCTTCCTTATAACTTTGTAGGAGGTTAATAGAATTGTTTTATATACACTGATAAACTCTTGCACTCATTCTTCTTTGACTAAATTAATGCATACCCTACTTCCCAGGCTCTAGGATGACTTCTTTACTGCAGGCATAAGATGCTGCTTTCCTAACTCCAGTGGCTCTCTGCCCACCCCAGGTGGTCACTTATGCCGTAGCCACAAGGGAGGACATGGTAAACTTGTTTGTCTGCCAGCTTTGATGAGTCTGCTAATTCTAAGCTTCTGGGAACAGAAAGTTCAGAAAATCCCTGACTCCTTCTTGTGCTTCTGCAATATCCTTTTAAATATATTCCTTCCATAATACATGAAAATGTTAACAAGGACAGCCTTTGGGGGTTACTGGACCTGTAAGACCACATAAAAAGCAACAAATTATAGAAGCTGTTTGATTCTAAATTGCCATCCAATTTGCACCCAGATTCTGAGGGACCAAAACAGTTATCTCCAGTCTCAGCACAGGGTTTCTATAAAGAAAAGGCTTTAAAAAGCTGACATCAGAGAACTGCTACTCCAGGGTAACTTTCATTTGCTGCTGAGTTAATGTTATTTGTCATCCCCAATTATTCTGCCTTAACATATTTTGCTATTTTCAGGCCTTTAAATATGTTATAGCAAAGATCAACAGTCTTAATATGCTTTTTCTAATCACCAAGAAAATAAGATAGACAAATGTGCAGCAGGGAGACGCAGGGTGGAATACCCTTCAATGTTTATGTTTCTCCTCATCAAGTGTTTTGAAACCTAAAGTGTTGGAAGTTCTGGATCAAGAAATTCTTTTCTAAGCTGGGATGATTGTGGCCCACATTTGCCAGTTCGTGTAAGCCTATAGAGCAAAGATAAAAACACCCCACAAACTAAGATTTACTTAGGAAGTCTCCCTTAGTAATCATTTTAAAGTCCTTAATTCAGGTAAAAAAGCACTATACATAAAGTAAATATGGCTGAAAATGCAGAGCAGCAGGTAGTGGTGTGTCAGTGATTGCTAACTCCATAGAAAGTGTTCTCTACGAATATGGAATGAACTTATTACTTATTCTCCAAATGTATTCAGAGAGATAGGTATAACCAGTGACTTCTTAATTAGTACTTTTTTCTCCAGATGACACAAGTGTTCAACTTATAGGTAAGTTATATTTAAACATGTGTTTCTACTGTCACCATACTTTATGAATAATGGCAGGTATACTGTCAACTTTGAATAGCATTAACTAGTGACATTATGGACCCAGATATGAGATAAGCAAATATTATTTATTTTATTAAATAATATTGCTGATTAAAAAGGTAATATATATTCTCTTTACAGAAAAATCATATCAGAAAATTGATAATTGAAGAAAATAGAAAGTTGCCTTAATCCCAAATTTCAGATCAATGTATATTCTTTATATATGATTCTATGAATATATGTCTTTTTAGACTTAAGATCATAATATATATGCCATTATATATCATTCCTTTTCCACTAAGTATTAAATTGAAAACTTTCTCCATGTCCTTTATCTTCTTAGAAATCACTTTAGTGTCCATCAGATACTTCATAACCACACATTACAATGTGTTTAACTGTACACCCTTATGGAGACATTTGGGTTGTCTTAATTATTTTTCCCTATTGCTTAAAATGTGTGAAACAACCTGTATGCATAGTTTTAGCCATGTTCTTTTGTGTGATGTAGATTCTAAGAATAAGTGCTACTGAAAATTTTATACCAACACAACTTACAAACACTGCATAATATAGTTCTCATTAATGTTTCCTCTTTTGTCAATTAAAAGTTGATTATTTTTAGATTGCATATATTGATGGCATGAAATGCAGTATTTTTTAGATGTTTAATTATTTTCTGAGAATTACCTTCTCATTAATTTTGCCCTATTTAATAAAGCCCTTTCATTGTTTTTCAAAGCAATTTCTGTTATAATAATAATTGTCTGTGGCACTTGTTGCAATTGTTTTTCCAGTGTATTACATGACTTCATGTAATTGAATCTACCATTTTTGTCCTTTTATACTCCATTTCTTGCTTAACTCCAATAGTGCTTTACTCTGTTGAGAGATTAACTTCATATCTATCTCTATGATTTTAATTTTTGTACTAATTTAGGTTTATTTTAGTATTTTATGCACATTATTCCCTTTTTATGATATTTAAATTTTCAGGATGGCTTGAGGAAAAGACTTAATTTGTTCTGAAAAAACACTTACCATTTATTGAAAAAAATGTATTGCCTCCACTGAACTATACCTAATATTCTTTTAATACATTTAAAATTCATGTCTTTTGAGAAATTGTCCATACTTGCTTCTTATTGAGCTTATCTGTGCTCATCAGTTTTATTAGTATTTTGTAAACCAATATACATTTGAAATTATTTATCATCTAATATTTTTTGTCTGTTGTACTTATTTCTGATTCAAACTGTTTTCTTAATATAATTGGCTGTTTTCCTAACATCTTGAATTCATTACTTGGTTCATTTATTTTGTTTCTCAGCTCATTTGTTTACTCAGGTCATGTTATACAAGGAAATATTTCAAGGATAAAATTATTGAAGTGTTGGGAAGCGGCTGTGGCTCAATCAGTGGGGCTCCCGTTTACCATATGGGAGGCCCCGGGATCGGTTCCCGGGGCCTCCTGGTGGGGGCAGGCCCGCCCGAACGGCGTGGTTGGCTGACCCGGCGAGCACAAGCAGCAAGGGGGGGGGATAAATGAATAAATAAATAAAATCTTAAAAATATATATATATATTGAAGTGTGGTTCTCCCTTTGCTCTTTTACCAATAATTTGGAAGTGTGAGGAAAACTATACTTTTTAGTTTTAGGTCAGAAATTTTTCATAGGCTAAAATATTCATCAATTCAAATCAAAGGACATTCTTCTATGTCCTTTGTTCTTTATCCTTTACTATATATATATAAAAACATATATATCATATATATGTGTACATATACATATATATATATATATATTAGGCTCATTAAGATTAGTAGTCAGCAAAAACAAAATACAAAAATAGTATAATCTATTTATTCTAAATAACACAAATGTACAATAAATTGTGATGCTTTTGTTTTTTTGCTTAAGAAGTACCAGTTTTTTTTTTAACAGATCCAGAAAATGTTTTATAATTTCCTTAAATTAGTTTTATTTGCAAAAGTATCTGAAATCAACATGTGACAGACATTACCCAAATAGTGAATTCCAGAGATTCAGCTACATTTAAGGAATCTTGCATTGCATCATGCTGCCTGTTTTACTCTCCTTGATATCCTTTTTCCAGAGGTGGTTGATAAAGAGTCCATGATATTCTCAAAGAATTTTGATTCAATGAAGCATAAGCTCACAAATCTGCCAGGATATATCTTACTGCAGTTTGAAATATTCACTTAGTTTAGTTGATTTGGAAATATGACTACATCATCCCTAATTTCAAATGAACTCACTAGATGTTCTATAGACACCCTGAAACAAGTTTAAAATATAAAGTAAAACAAACTCTGCAACTTAGCCTCAGCAGCATGAATGACTAGTGAAAAGACAATAGAATGGGGTTTCGCAAATTCAACCTCTACTCCTTACAGGTCCCTTATTTCTTTATTAAAGTTGTGAGTTTACAGAACAATCATGGCAAAAATACAGGATTCTCATATACCACTCTATTAGTAACAGCTCCCACTGGTGTGAAGTATTTGTTACAATAGATAATTGCACATTTTTAGAATTGTACTATTAATTATTGATCTTGCTTTAACTTAGCATTTGCCGTGTAGTGTCATTCCAGGGATTACTTTTGTTCAGTTTTATTCTGTGATACAGGTGCTTTTTTTTATCCCTGTTTTGCATGGGAGAACATACTATGGCAGTGACTGGGAGAGGATTCAGTCATATATGATTTCTGCAAAGGTACCTGTATGGCAACAGTCATAAAACCACATGTTTGTGTTCAAGTTTAGAAGTGGCCTATGTATACAGCAGGTTACTCAAAATGTACCCATCATTAAGTTTAGGATGTAAATACTAAGCATTCCCATCAATTACACAGAAAACATTTTATCTGACAGATATATTTATTCTCTTGATGAAAATTTATCTAATGCCATTACAATCCCTATGCCATTTGCAGATAAATCAATATCGAAATGCAAAACTGGATTCATAGAGGCAATGAATAACGTGACAGAATTCATCTTGCTCGGCCTGACACAGAACCCAGACATGTAGAAACTCTTGTTTGTCATGTTTACACTCATCTACCTTCTTGCTCTTGCTGGCAACCTACTCATTGCAGTGACCATTGCCACCAGTCCAACTCTGCGATCTCCCATGTATATTTTCTTTCTCTATTGTCCTTACTAGATGGCACTTTCTCATATATCACAGCCCCCAAAATGATATTTGACTTACTCAGAGAAAGGAAAACTATCTCCTTCAGTGGATGCATGGCTCGGGTCTTTGTGGAGCATTTCCTTGGTAGAATTGAGGTTATATTGCTCTCAGTGATGGCCTGTGACCTCTACGTGGCCATCTGCAGGCCCCTGCACTACATTATCACAATGAACCAGCATGTGTGTGGACTCCTGGCTTCTGTGTGCTGGGCTGGAGGATTCCTTCATGCCCTAATTCAAATTCTTTTTATGATGTGGTTACCATTCTGGGGCCCCAATGTCACTGACCATTTTTTCTGTGATTCTTATCCTCTGCTGAAGCTCTCCTGCAATGATACTCATATCCTAGGACTTTTTGTTGCTGCCAACACTGGGTTCATGTGTCTGCTCATTTTTTCTTATTCTTATTACGTCTATGTCCTTTGCAACCTCAGAACTCACAACTCTGAAGGATGGAGGAAGGCTCTCTCCACCTGTGCCTCACACATTACTGTGGTCATCTTACTTTTTCTACCCTGTTTATTTATATACCTTCGGCCCATGGAACTTATCCCATTGATAAAGGGGTGGCCATGTTTTATACTATGATAACACCCATGTTAAACCCATTAATCGACAAAGTCAAAAATGCAGAGGTGAAAAATGCAATGAGGAAACTCTGGAGCCAAAGAGTGATATTGTGGATCAATTCAGGGAAATAAATAAGATAAAACAAATTCTATTCATATTTTAAGAACATTTGTATCTATTTCAGAAGAAATGGTCTTACAGTCAGAATATGTGAATTAATTACAAATTATATCACCTTGTTATCAAAAATCTTGAATGGTTCATCCATCTTAAAATGGTGACTGAAGTCCTATCCAATTAAAAAATTAGTTGCATATACAAATTAATATTCAATGGGTTTTGGTTAATTGACATGAAATTTTAACAAATTCAATGGATTTTGGTTAATTGACATGAAATTTTAACAATGTTTGGAAAATCCATGGCATTGCACATTCTATAAAAATTATCGGCAAATCTTCAGGTCCAGCTATGTAACCAGTAGCCCACATATTAAAAATTCATTAAAAAGTTGTATCATTAGAACTTTGTCAAAAATGAGTTTTGTAATCCCAACTGCTGATGTCACAGTAGAGGAATTTTTGCAGGAAATAAGGATTTTCCTGAAATCAATGGGTTTGGATGAAAAAGAGAGAGACATTAAAACAGGAGTTATCCTAAAAGTAATACTCTTGAGTTGGACAAGCCAAGAAGCACCAATGACATAGTAAATCGGGCTTTGCCCGAACAAATTATTTTCTCTGCCTATAACAGTTTGATATTGTTTATGAATTCCAAAAATAAATATTGGATTATTTTTGTAAACTGATTTGGTCCTCTGAGTATGTTAGATTATATTGGATTCTGAGGTTTCATTTTTACAGAATAAATAATCCTTAAGGCTTTGATTGGGCCACGATAGGACTGTGAGTAGCTGCCTCCTTGGTAGACAGGGACTCACAGAGAAAAATACACAGCAGAGCAGAAGAGTTAGTTGGAGTTTTGATGCTGGATTTTGATGTGGAGCCTGGGAAGTAAGCACACAGAGAAGCAGGTATGGGAGGAAGGAGAGAAGTGTCCATTAAATGCAGCTATCGACTATTTGCCTAATAGTCGATAGCTGGCCTTGTGGAGAAATCAGAGCAGCTGGATCCCCCAAACAATGAGCCCTGGGAAGAGAGGAACCCAGGAAGCCTGAACCCTTGCAGACATCAGCAGCCATCTTTCTCCAACATTTGGCAGCAGACTTTGGTGAGGGAAGTATCTTATGCTTTATGGCCTGGTAACTGTAAGCTTCTATCCCAAATAAATACCCTCTATAAAAGCCAACAGATTTCTGGTATTTTGTATCAGCGCCCCTTTAGCTGACTAATACACTGCTTAAAGCTAAGAAGGGATATTGAATTATTTCAGGTACAGCCATACAGCGACCTTGACCTTGATATTCCCAGGTAGATACATATGTGGAGAATTTTTCCATCAAAAAACTCCACTAAACACTTCACCTTCAAAACAGCTTTGATTGAATAGATTAAAGGTTTAGCCAATGGGAAAAAAATATATAGCTGGTACCAAACAGAGAGTTTATGATATCTGAGTAATAAAGGCAGAAAATCTGCATATTCAAATATGAATAGAAAATTATAGACAAATTTTATACCAATGAAATTGGTAGTTATTTGGGATGTGTTCACTTAAGGGCAATTCTAAGAGAACATACCTGGATAAAAGAAGAGGTTCCAGATGATACAAGGTAGATGTCCTACCAAATTTCATGTTTCATTTTTATCTTTGTAGAACTGAATTAACCCAAATTGCTCCATAGCTAACCTAAAGCTCATGATTTGTATATATACATATTTATATATGGCATACAAATTGATATGTAACAGTAAAATTCATTGTGATTTGGAAATCACTTTTTTCATTTGTGACCAAAACATTTGCTCATACACACATATCCATATCCTCAAACTCCCTTATGTATATTTTCAGACTACTTGTATCTAAGAAGGGTATTAAGATAGGTAGTAATACCTATCTTCCCATTTCTGATTTATTTGCATCTTCTCTCTTTTTTACTTTTTTAGTCTAGCTAAGGGAATGTTGATTTTATTGATCATCTCAAATAATCATCTGTAGCCTTTTTGATTCTCTCTATTGTTATTTTTGGTCCCAATTTCATTTATTTTTGCCCTAATCTTTTTATTTCTTTCCTTCTACTAACTGTGGGGTTAGTTTCTGTTCTTTTTGTAGTTCCTCCAAGTGTGCAGTTAGGTCTACATTTTAGCTCTTTCTTCTTTTTTAATGTAAGCATTGAGGACAATAAATATCCCTCTTAGCAATTCCTTCACTATATCCCATATGTTTTGCTGTGTTCTCTCCTCATTTTCATTTATCTCGAGATATTTCTTGATTTATTTATTTTTTTTTTTGCAATTTTTTCTTTGGCTCACAGATCATTTAAGAGTGTGTTGTTTCACCTCCATATATTTGCAAATTTTCCCATTCTCTACCTATTATTCATTTTCAGCTTCATTCCATTATATACGTGAAAGTGATTTGTATAATTACAATCCATATAAATTTACTTAGACCTGTTTTATGACCCAACATATGGTCTACCCTGGAGAAAAATCCATGAGCACTTGAGAAGAATGTATACCCTGCTATTTTGGGACATGATGTTCTGTATATGTCTGTTCTGTTAGGTTAATTCATTTATCATATTGTTTAATTTCTCTGTTCCTCATTGATCCTTTGTCTAGATGTTTTATCTATTGATTAAAGTCGTATAGTGAGGTCTCCATCTATTAGTGTAGAGAAGTCTATTTCTCCCTTCAGTTTTGTCAGTGTTTGCCTCATGCATTTAGGGGCACCCTGGTTAAGTGCATAACTTTTTATGATTGTTATTTCTTACTGGATGATTGACCCTGTTATTAATATATTACGTACTTTTTATCTGTTATAACAGTTTTGTATTTAAAGTCTACTATGTCAAAAAACTTAGAAAAGTTACCCTGCTCTTTTTGGTTACTGTTTGCATGAAATATTTTTTTCCAAGCTTTCACTGTCAACCTATTTGTATCATTGGGTCTAAGTTAATTCTCTTGTAGACAACATATTATTCGCTCATAACTATATTTTTTTATACATTCTGTCAAACTGAGTCTTTTTATTGGGGAGTTTTATCCATTAACATTGAATGTTATCAGTTTATAGGTATTACTTCAAACATTTTATCCTTTGGCTTTCATATGTTATATCTTATTTTCTCTGTTTTTGTATCATTTTAGTTACTCTTTCTGATAATCTTAATTTCTAAACTTTCCATGTCTCTCTCATTTGTGCTATCCTTTCAGGCAGCAGAAATCCCTTTTTTTATTTCTTATATATTTCTGGCCTCTTGTTAATGAAATCTCCTAGTTTCTGTTTATTTGTGAATATTTAAAACTCATTCTTATTTTTGAAGGTCAATTTGCCAGATAAAGAATTCTGCCTTCCAGTTTTTCTTTTTCAGTATCTTATCATCTCATCTCCATGGTTTCTGAAGGGAAACCCATATTAAATACTATTAAACTTCCCGTGTATGTGACAGATTGATTTTTTCTGGATGCTTTCAGTATTCTTTATTTTTGGCATTTTAATTTCTGATAAGTGTGTGTCTCAGGTCTATTATGATTTATTCTGTTTGGAATACATTGCACCTCTTGGGTATAGATTTTCAGGTATAACAGCTTGGAAATGTTAGACCATTATTTCTTTGAATATTTTTTCTGCATCTTTTCACTTCTCCTCTCCTTCTAGAACTCTAATCATGCATATGATAGTGTACTTCATACTACCATTCTTTTCCCTGAGCCTTTGCTCACTTTTTTACATTCTTTTCTCTATCTCTTCTTTTGTCTTTTCACTTTCATATGACCTGTCTTCTAAGTCTCATAGCCTTTCTTCTGCCAGTTGATAGCTTTTTTTGTATGCCTCTAATATCTTTTAATCTCATACATTGGGTCTTTCCTTCTCATAACTTCTCTTATCTTTCTGTCCAAGGTTTCAAAATCTTCTTTATGCTCACCAAATGTCTTCTTAATATCCTTTATCTCTTTAACAGTATTTTTCTTCAACTCCTTGAACAGATTTCGGAGACTTGTTTGAACATCATTGATTAGTTGCTTCAAATCTTGTGTCTCATCTGGCATTTTAATTTATTCCTTTGACTGGGCCATATCTTCCTATTTCTTTGAATGTCTTTTAATGTTTTGCTGAAACAAAAGATATCTGATTATTATTGTGAATTTATATTGATGGTCAGTTACTCTTTCTTGCCTAGAAATTTATTGTTGATTGGCTTTGCATTACATCTCTTCTTTGTTTCTTGGATCAACTTATTCTAGATCTTTAAAATTACAAGTGTTAACATATCAAAACAGGTCCAGGGACCCAATAATAGAGTGCGTACCAGTTTCCAATGGTCCTGTAGTAAAGGTAAATAAAGATGCCCCTCCAAAAACACTATTTTTTAATTTTTCCTTTAGAATTGGTAGGATGCACTTTCCTGGGCTGCTAGCAGATGGATATTTTCATCAAACATTTCCTCTCAGCCTTAAGGGGGAGTGTCTTTAACCTCTACGGTGCAGTGCTGAAATGATGACCTTAAGGATTCCCCTTCTAGGCCAGTGAAAACCAAAATTTAGAGCCAAGCTTCACAGTCCCAATTATCAATCAGAAGCCAGGCTCAGCCCTCCACCGCAACCTCCCTTTTCCTAAGGAGGGAAAATCTCCACACCCCTAAGCATAAGTGGCAGCCAGTCCTGCTCTGTAATGAGGGTGCTTTCCTCAAATGTGTGGTATGGGGGTTGTTCCCTGCCTTGGGCGTGATTTACTTACAGTTCTTTATTTGGTTTCTCTGTTTTCCATCCTGCTTCCTCCTGATTAGTGGAAACACTCTCTGTTTTGAAAACCTCTACAACAGTTTTTTTGAGCAGGGAAATTTCTGCTTTCCTTTTTTGCTATTTTTAGAAGAGAGGTGAGCCCTGTTTGTCTCTATACTGCCATCATCCCAGAAAACCCAGAGCTCAGTTTAAGAAATCACATCAGTCCAGATTTAATTCTGAGCACTCCCAATTATCAGCTTTTTTAATTTGACCAAATCTTGGTCAATGTGAGACTCTAATCCCATTCATAGAATGGAAATATCAATCTCTCCCTTTTGATGATTATGTGAAAATTAGATGAGATATTACACTTAGCAGGGTTACTGTTACAAAGAAAGTAGTTGTTATTTGTTAGTTCTCTATATATTCACATTGACTTTATCTCCTACATCCTTTCAGAGGATTTCTACTTCACTCGCAGACATTTTAGTGACGTGATCAGTCATTCATGGAAACATTTCATAATCATAATGACTTGTGAATCAATATCCAATTGTGGAATACTGGACATTTCTAATTTCTGTTTTTACCAAAATTCCTTCCAAACATAAGAGAAAAGAAAACAAGTTATATATATGAGTTGAGATTATCCTTGCCAAAAACGTGGGTTTTATTAGACTTGATAAATAAATTCAAAAGCATCATGTGAGCTCTTTTTTCATTAAAGAAGATGACAACATGCAATAATGAGTTTAATCCATGCTGGACATCCTTTTTAGCACAATAAATACATTTTCACCAAGAACCTCACAATAGTCCTAAAAATTCAATATTTGTAATCATACTTTGTGTACACATCTGGAAAGTGATATAAAAGAGACAGAAGAATTGCCCAAGTTCTCATAATTAGGAATTAGAAGGCAAAGATGTTGGGTTTCAAAGTTCTTGCCTTTAAGAATGATTCAGATTTTTAATATTAGACATCAATTTTCTAGCCTTCATGAGTCTGTCCTCAGGGTATCAGCAGTGGAGGAGCAGTTTTGCATTGACCTATATACTTTCCCTTACTTTTCCTCTATATAACTCTTTGAGATAGATATAATAAAGGTAGTTTTATAGGCTCTGATTAGTCCATGTATCCACACTACCATCACTAGAACATCCTGTGCCATATGTCCCAACTCCAACATCAATTCCAAACCCCCAGCCATAGAGAAGCTGCTAATCCAGCTCAGCTGAGTCTTATACCCACCATGGTCACAGATGCTGCACCACAAAAAGAAAGACTAGGAACTGAAAGTTCAGAATACCATTAACTAGTTGTAGTTAAGTACTACTGATTTAAATATTTCCTTGAAATCTTCCTTAAAAATGTTGGAAAGGACACACTCTAAGGAAACCTGGACTGGAACACCATATAATAACCAGCTACAAATGACACATACTGTTTGTTTTTAGTTTCTAAGCCATGTGGCTCTAGGACCCCAAGGACCAAAGGAGGTATCTCCAGGCTGAATATCGACTTTCTTAGGATTTCTTTGCTAAGAAATCATATTGGTGATTTCTTGGTGCTGGCAATCCTAGTTTTTCTGCCTTGAGATATGTTTCTGTTTTGAGGGCTTTAAGTCAGTTTAGAATGACTCTCAAGGGACTTTTATAGAATACTTTATACAGTAACTAAAGAGCAAAAAGGCAAATGTGCTGGAAGGAGGCTTATGGAGGAATGTACAAAAATGGTTAGTTTTTCCCCAACAAATTCTATTGAAATTTGAAACTTTCTTGACTAAAAAAATATAATTTCTGACTGGGATGGATATGACCCACATTCACAAGACTGTGTGAGCCTATAGAACAGAAAGAAGCTCTGTCCAGGATCTAAGATTTAAGTAGAAATTTTCTCAAAGCAACCATATCTGAATCACTAGTTAAGGGAAAGAATTACTTAATTAAGGTAAAAGATGAATGAACTTGCAGAGCAGCAGATGGTCATGGGTCAGTGATTACAAACTCCATTTCACTGTGTTCTCTACAAATAAGATACCTTGTCATAGATTGAACCTGTTTATTGTCCAATTGATTTAGGGAGGTAAGTACAACCAGTGACTTCTTTGTTTGTATTATTCTCTCAAGGTGACACTAGGATCTTCAGTTTACAGGTAAGTTGTATTTCACTCCAGCTTTCTACTGTCACACAAGTTTGACCGGCATAATCAGTCTACTCAGTAAAGAAGTACTGAGATATTATGGAACTAGACCCTAGATAGAGAAGTAAAACATCTATCAAATTATTTTATTGAAAATAATGGCAGCATATTCTCTTCATAAAAAGATAGGATCACAAAATTGATTTTTAAAAAATACTTTAAAATTGTCTTTAATACCATAATTCACTCAAGCTTTATTGTCTTCAGTGTACTTTTTGGGAATTTTTCCATGTAGATATGTTATTTTGTATAATTGAGATCATAATATATATGCCATTTAATATGCAGAATTATCCAATCAGTATTTTACTGAAATCACCATTCTACATCACTAATTCTTCTCACAAAACACTTTGATGTCCTCCTGCTATTTCAAAGCTACACATCATATTTAACTGTTGCCCTTTAAGTACTCCATTGGGTGGTCTGCACATTTTCAATATTTTTTTAAAAAACATTGTAGATGTATGCATATGTTTTACCATGCTTTTAATTTAGACTAAATTCCTAAGAGTAATGAGCACTGGACAAAAGAATATGATAAATTACATAGACCTTATTATATATCTTCAAATTTATTTACAGAATACTTTACACTAACACACACTATCTTGATCATTTCTCAGTTAAAAATATTTCACATTTTAAACTGCATTTCTTTGGTAACTAATGAAATGAAGGGTTTTTCAATTGTCTGACTATTTTCATGAAATTTACTTTTACATTAGTCTTGCCATTTCTCCTGTAATAGTGTATGCAGAGTTTTTCTTTATATGTAAACGTCATTCCTATAGTAAGAGTGGTCTGTCAAAATTGTTCCAAATATATTTTGAGCTTTTTCCCTGCCTGTACATTGTTGACTCTAGCAGTTTTGTGCTATTTTTTTTTTTGCCTTTATTTTTAAAGAAGCTTTAGATTACATAATTGTTACATCAAAAATAAAAGGGATTCCTATATACCCCACTCCCTCCCCCACACACACTTTCAACCATTAACAACTTTTATTAGTGTGGTCCATTTATTACAATTGATGAACACATGTTGAAGCATTGGTTCTAACCATGGTCTATAGTTTACATTATGGTTAACACTTTGCACCACACACTTTTATGGATGTTGACAAAATGTATAATGGCCTGTATCCATCATTTCAATATCATGCAGAACAATTCCAATGTCCCCAAAATGCCCCATGTTATACCTATTTTCCCTCTTCCTCCCCTCAGAACCTCTGGTGACCACTGTCTTTGTATCAATGTTACAAGTTCTTCCATTACTAGAATAATAATGTCTACTTTGGCCCATATTTGCATTCCCCCCCTTATGTTTCCTCATTCCTCAGTCTTGTGGATTTGGGGGTGGGGATGCCCACTCTGCTTCTGATTGACAGGGGACTTAGATCACATGGTACAGATGGATGGAACTGTCTTGCTTGTAATTGTAGATATTCTCTGTTTTTTGGGATAGGCGTTGTCCATCATTATCCTTTTGTTATTTGTCCTGCGTGAGTCTGATGAACTGGAGAGTAGTTTGCAACTCTGCTGAGATTCAGGGTTCAACCGGCATATGAACAGAAAGAAGATTTAAGTCTCTGGGACATATATTTAATGGATATAATTCTAATTTTAAGTTCAAATAAGAACCATGTGTGGGAAAATTGTAAAGGAGTCTAACATTAATACATTGGGGAGATAGGTTACCATATATTCCAAGACAAGACCCATTGGTTCGGGTGCCAATATCCTGAGGTTGTTTACCCTGTCTGTAGTGCCTAGATGCCTCTAGAGACTTCAGGAGCACCCTTGCTTAAGGCATTGTTTACTGCTGCAATCAGTGAGATCCTCCCTGCTGAAGAAAAGTATACATTTGTATACTAGACAGCATAGACAAGAAGTATACATCCCAATGAGATCTAGGCCTTCAATGCTTCTGGAGAAAAATTTTGACTATTCTAGACAAGCTCTCTATTAAACATTCTTCACAGCTCAAGTTCCAATTTGTACTGATTTTCTATAATCCTTATCTGCTAAATTTTTCATTCATTTTAGAAGAATACTATAGAAACTATCTCAGAATCATATACTCATCCTCAAAACTGCTCATCAATAATTATATTTATAAACCTTTTCACACTTTCTGTCTTCAAATCCACGTATTTAAAACCTAAACAAGGGATCCTATTTAATTTTCACATGTTTTTTTCATACAGCTGCTACCTGTCTCCTCAGAAATATTCAAGTTCCCATGTCCTGAGCAGCTCAAAGTTTTTATGTATCCTGGTAGAGGAATAAAGGGCATTTGGGAAAGGTTTATGAAATCTAGTTCTTTTCTTGCCTCTGTGAGCTCATAAAGGAGTTGAACTAAAATCAGTAACTGAAAAATCTCTGGAAAAATAGCAAATTTTGGAAATAAAATACCAAGGGTCTAAGATGATGTTATTACTTATGTTTCTCTCTGCAACTGTGGCATTTTTCTGTGCCTGCTGTTTTTATTCTTCCATTTATAAAGGATTCCAATAAGAGGATTAAATCTCATCATGGCTTTGCCCTACTGGAGCAATCTAATCAAATGGACCTTAATTTTACTTAATCACATCAAAGGTTCCCAAAAAGTTCAATTTAAGAACATAATTTTCTGGGATCTACATAAAAGACCCAAAGCAACACACCTACCAGTCCATGGCTCTGAACAATATTGACAGTAAAGGTTTGGGAAAACCAATGTCTACAGAACATTAGAAGGGTTTCAGCTATGCCAAGCAGGGTGATCAGGCCTGTCTGGAGTAATGGTTGCATCTATATCCCCCACTGACCACAGTCCAGCTAAAAATGTCCCACATAGAAAGTTTTATTATCATTTGCAACCAATGGGTTTTCCCGTGGATTTTAGTTGCCTCCATTTCCACCTCTCCTGAGATATAACCCACATATAGTAGATGGTGTTAGCAATTGAATGCATGCCTCCTTGTTGGCTAAGAGGAAGTCTAAGGCAGTGATTATCAAGCACTATTTTGCCTAGAGTCTAATGATTTTTGTAGAGTCTGAAGGGCTTGTACTATGAACTCAGTAATGTCACTCAAGGTGGTTGACTGACAGTGTATCATGTGTTCACTGGTGCTTACTTCTGACAGGGTGATGAAGATCAGATTGTATCCAGGCCCCATGATTCAAGTCCACTGGATTGTCACCCTGTGCCTGTTAAGCATATCTAAGCCCACTTCTGTCATCCTACCTCTCTGCCCAGAAGCCCTAAACCCCTACCATCTTGGGAATCATATTGAATGTATAATGGGATAAAAACTGGAATGATCTCTTTACAGTGGCTGAAAAGAAGAGTCCCACATGGTGTGTCCCGGGTTCCCCTTTCAGGACCTATCCTCATCTAAATGGGTATAATGTTCGATATGAAGTAAAGCCAGTTTCCTATGCCAACCTCTTTCCCTCCTGTGGTAAGAATCAAAATAAGGAAGTATTTCCTTGCAAGAAAGTGAAGAATTCCATTACCAGAAGGCCCAGGTAAGGCAGACAGTCCATCCAGTAAGAAAGATGTCAGGACATAGATGCTGAAGTGCCTTCATTAGGAAGCCATTAATGTTCTTTGCAAAGCCAGCTACATGTGGGTGGTGAGTGAGGTGGAAAGCCCTTGTAATTCCATTAGTGTGGTCTCATTGTTAAGTGGATTGTGCAGTAACATGGGGTCCTTGGTCAGAGGAGATGTCATCTGGGTCACCAAAGTGGTGACAAAGTCATTTTCAAGGGTATTCTATGTATGGCACCTTGGGCCTCTTTTAATCTGAGAGAGAGGTATTCCATGTTAATGGGCACATAATTTCATGATGTGAGAATTTCCTTGCCCAGAATTCTGGTGGATCCACTCAGAAGCAGAAGCAACCATAGGAAGTTCAGCTAATTTGTGGGTGTCATTGTCTTCATCCTCCAGGGAGGGCTTATCCTCTGCCTCTCTCCCAGGAGGATCTCCAGACTCATTAGGGATGAAAAGCAGCTCAGTGCATCCTTTATCAGATAAATATTTCTAATGATGTTCATCATTAGGACCTTGACATGTGCATCAAAATGGGTAACAAAGAGTGTCCCCCTGCACACTGTCAAGTGTTTCCAAAAGTCACCTCTTTTTTTTTTTTTTAATTTATTTTTATTGTGGGTAAAAATCAAAATTCTCACAATACATACAAACACCTCTTTACATTGAGGAACATTTGATTTGCCCATCGCATTCCCTCCAGGAACCTGACCGGACATGTAAGCCATTGATAATGGCATATGTGTCAGTAACAGGTACACAGGGATGCTTGGGTCCAAGTGTTCAAGGGCTAAAATGACTGCCCAACATTCAACCCATTAGGGGTATTAACTGGTGCCAGGGGAGGTATATAATGTGCCCATGCCAGGGGAAACAGCAGCAGCTGCCAAATGGACATAAATAGTTTCAGGTTGGCCAATCCATCAGTGAGCCAGTGCTGGTGGGGTGTCCTTGAGTCAGGGTCCCCAAGATGTTAATGCAGGGAAGGAAGGGCCCTCATCTTGGTTTGCAACAAGATCATTATTGATGGAGGCCTCAGCCACTTGGTCATACAAGCATGTTATTCTCTGGGCACCAAAGTATGTGTGATCCCGAATTTATTACTACTGTTTGATGTCACTCTTTTGCTGGGCATTGTCTGGGTGAGTTTTCTCATTATCAAGGGCCCAGAATATAATGGTGAGTTTCACCTCAGGAGAACCTGAGACCTCTTAGTAAAGCTTTCCAATTCGATCAAGGCCAGATAGCATCCCAGTATCTAAAGGGGAGTACTGCTTGACCATGTCTGGGAATTTCTTGGGCCAAGAACTTAGGGGTTTTTGAATTCCTGTTGTTACATTCATCTGACGCAGGGACCAGTCAGCATGGGTCTGGGTGGGAGAAAACTACAGCTTTAATGGAGATATTGGCTCTAAACGTCCTAGAGACAGGGCAGTTGAAGCAAGAGGATAGAGAGATGAGAAATATGCTGGCACCAATATGCAAATAGCACAATGTCTAGGACCATGGGTGGTAAAGTGGTGCACTTCTGCATTCAAAACCTAATATGCAAAGATTAACAAATTCCTCTTGCCTTTTTCAAAGGACACACTGAGCTAATATAGGCAGAATGGTGGAGCAGATGACTCCCACAGATAGAAGGTCCTTTATGAGTTCAATAATGCCATTTTTCCCACCAAGGAGCAAGTATTTATTAGAGGCACAACACAGGGAGGAGATGGGAGCTCTGAATTTTGGAAAATATCAATATTTAAAAGTCTTGTGTACCAAGAACATTACCAAAAAATTAAAGATTACCCATGCCAAGGGGGAAATTATTGGCAATGATATATTTAATAATGATCTGTATCCAGAATATATTAAAATGTTCTTATAACTCAACAACAAAAACAACCCAATTAGAAATGTGCATAGCACTAGAAAAGGCATTTTACTAAAGAAGATGTACAAATGATCGAGGAGAACATGAAAATATGCTATATAATTAGTCATAGAGAAACTAAAGTTAAACTGACATAGGATACAAATTCACACCCATTAAATGGCTATTTTCTTTAAAGTACAAAGTAACAAATGTTGGCATGTATTTGGAGAAATTAGAAACATTGTACATGCTGGGGGGAATGTAAAATGGTAAAACTACTGAAGAAAAGGTCTGGAAGTTCCTTGAAAAGTTAAACATAGAAAGACATCAGGCCAACCAACAAAGAGGAATGAAATGTTCTAGGGTTATGGTCACCACAGAATATTGAACAACTAGCATAAACTGGCAGAACTTTCTTTGTCAGAGTTCTAGAAAAAAGAATTGCAGTAACTGTGTAAGTGCATAATCAAGAAAAAGGCCATTTAAGAACAGCAGCAAAACCTCATGGAATTTGGTGTTACTTTCCAGATTGTTAGTCATTATATTTGTAAAATGTGCTTCTTGTTAAACCTCCTCTAATAATTGACCATCGAGAGTATTATATTCAGCTACATGGTCAGATAACTCCTCACAAGGATATACTGAAGGTTTCAAAGACACAGAAGTCACCTCCTATTTATCTCTGCAATGGATTCCCTAACCACATATACTTGAATTTGAATTTTTATTCAATACAGGGACTCTTCTGTTAATTTCCTGTTGGAATGATTATGATATAACCTAAGATATATGTGTAATTCTGGTCTGAAATTAGTGTTATGTCCTTCAATAATAAAGGCAGTTTCAAGTAAAATGCATTAAGAAGCAATCAATTGTTTTTCAAAAGATGTGCATTTTTGGAAGTGTTAGTCCCTAATTCACAGATCAAAAGCCCAATGGTCACTGTGTGACAATTCCAGCATCCCTTTCAGAGGACTTTGTTCATAAAAGGAACGTTTTCCCTCATAACTCTCTTTTTAACAACTTACAAACTTCTTCCAGAGACATCTAGAAGTTTTATCATTATATTGGCTGAAATTACATCACATGCCTATCCTAACACCAATCACTGGGAAGGAGAATTGCATTAACATAATTGATTAAGTCATATCCATGTTCAATCCACATTCACACATTTAGATTGGGAAGGGACTCCACTTTCCACCAAACACGTGATTACCTGACACCATAACAAAATAGTGTTTGAGAAAAAGAAGATCTGTGGGATCATCTGCTACACCCAACATGCCTCTATTGCTGACCCTATTTCTCTCTAAGATCTTACCCCCCGCCCTTTCATCTATCTCTCTTTCTCTCCTCTTTCCACCTCTATTAGCTTTTCCAACTGATATTTAAGCCTGAACAATTTTCTCCCATACTAAAAGTATTCATCCTCAATGATTTGTCCCCTTTTTAGTCATTAACTTCATCCTTGCAAGAATTTTATATTTTACAATGTTTTGTTTTGCAGAAGAGAAAACTGAGGAACAGAGAAGTTGACTAATTAGCCAAAGATCTATCAGATTTCCAGGATGCAAGAAATGTATCCAACAGTGAAGTAATATTGGATATGGCCCAATTCAATTCAGAAAATATTTTCCAAGTATTTTCTAAGCATAAATACACTTATTTCAATTGTTATCTTTTCATATTACTCCCAATTACATAATTTTATGTATGGCTGGTTTGCAGGCTTAGATAAGTGAAATGTTCCATAGAGATTCATACAACTAGTAAATAGGATTATTATTTACTGTGATTTATACATAGAATTAATACAGCTGTTATTCACCTTCCCTCTTTCCCTATACTAACTGGCTTCAACTCCCCCCTCAGAGAATTTATACCCTTATTCTTGAGGGGGAGCTGAAAGATGATGGTCACTCTTCTGTAGCTGTTTCCTGCTGGTTATGGGCAGAAGTCCCTGCCTTATAGGAGTAAAACCCTCTGGATATTTCATTGAGGTTGAGAGTAGGTCAGAGTGGCACTGTGTTTGGAACTCGATGAAATACCTGCATGATTAATACCTTGTTCTGGAGGGTTTTGATTTTGGATGAATTAAACTTAGAAATTTGAAGATACATGGTTTTACTAAAAGGATAAAGAAGGTGTTAGTAAGTGGGCCCAAAATGGGAGCTAGCCATGACATACTGGATCATGAGAGTAAGAAAGGACAGGTGCCTCCACAGGCTCTTGAATGCCTGGAGGAATTAGTAAGTGAGAAAATTTGGAACGTATAGGAGAAGTCATAGAGAAAGCTTCAGGAGATAACCAAGGACACAGTCATGTGACTGAGGGCTGCCATCACTACAGTGGCACAAACTCTGAGAAAGAGCATGACCTTGCTGATATTTTCATTATGGACTTCCAATAAAAGCTTGTTGTTTAAGCCAACTCATTGTGTGAAGATGTTGTAGAAGCACTGGCAAATTAAGACAGGTGTATAATTCTCTATAATCTTACCATGTGCCATTCACGTAGATGATGTCCCTGTGCCTAAATCTGATATTCTACTTAACTTTCCTTCCATCAAGAAATGGCTGGTATCAAAGCTGCCTGGATGGTTCATAGCATTTTCCCCCAGATGGGGCAAGAGGTGGAAAATTAAATTATAAAGATACTCTGTTTTCTACATCACTATCTTTCTTGAGCAGTTTTACACATGGGATTTGTCTGAGGAATAAGCCCTGCTTGCCACTAGTGGTAGAACCAAGAGCTAGTCTGAGTCAGGATTTCTCTTCTATGATATCCAGTAGAAAAGGCACATCATAGCAACAGTGTCTGTGACATAAAATAACATATTGGATAGAATGCAGGCTTAGAAATAAGATTAGTCTGGATTTAAAACCAAACTTTACTAATTATGAGCCTTTAAATTTTGTCCAAGTAATGTTCAAAGTTAGCATTAAATTCATTATATATAAAATGAAAATATTAATATCTCCCTCATTGGATTGTATAAGAATCATATACTAAACTTAGCAGTGTGACTAATACATAAAAATGATTGTTATTTGTTAATTCACATAATATTTACACTTACATTAACTCTTACAAACTTTTCAGAGACTCTCAACATTGTTGTCAGTTTTTTAATTACAGGGATTGAACATTCTTAGAAGATTTTAGAAATATAATGGCTCTTGAATCAGTATTGAATACAGCAAAACTTGTCCTTTCTTCTCTCCTAATTTCATGATTCTTCCAGAATCCTATCAAGTATAGAGAAAGATAAAGTACACTAGATAAATCAATTGAAACCATAATTGCCATAAACCTGGTCAATAGCATCATAAGCGTTCATTTTCTGTACAGAAGAAGATAATAGCAAACAATGGTCCTTTACGCTATATCAGGCAGCATTCTAAACTCAATTCATGAGTTATCTCATAAAACCAAATGAAAAACCGATGAGATTGGTATCTTATCATCCTATTGTACAGATATTGAAAGGGCAACATAAAGAACCTAAGAAACTTGCCCAAGTTCACATAGTTAGTAAGTAGAAGAGACAACCTAAGGAGGTTAGACTTGTTATATTCCAAAACTCTTGCTTTTTAAAAAAATATTAAACAACAGTATATTTAGCTTGCATGTGTCTATCCTCAGAGCATCAACAATAGAATCACAGTTATGCATTGATCTACATCTTTTGGCATGCTTAATCCTCTCTTTAACTCTGTGAGAAAGGTACTATTAGGGCTGTTTTGTAGGCTCTGATTCTTTTATTGACCCATACTTTCAACACTAGGACATTCTGTGATTTATGACCCAGACTCCAAGATCACTCCTAAACTATTCCATACAAAGACTCCTAAGCCAGCCTAACTAGATCACCTCCCACCATGGTCACAGGTACCACAGCCACAAGAAACAACAGGACGAACTGGTTTGGCTACCACCTTGGCTGAAGTTGTGAATTTGAATCCTCTGGGAAAGAAAAGTTCAGAACCCTTAACTAGCTGTGCTTAAGTAAGTGAACAACATAACAGAATTCATCCTACTCAGCCTGACACAGAACCCAGATGTGCAGTAACTCTTGTTTGCCATGTTTATAATCATTTATTCCTTCACCATGGCAGGCCACATATTTACCAGAGTAAGTTTTAACACCAGCCCAGTTCTCAATTCCCCAGTGTATTTTTTTTTTCTGTCTTCTTGTCATTTTAAGATGGCTCCTTCCCTCTTACCATGGCCTCAGAAATGATATTTGACTTACTAAGAAGTAAATATTTTCCTTCTTTGGGTGCATGATTAAGGTTTTGATATTTCTTTTAGGAAATTTAAATCATCCCACCCTGGGTGAATGGTTTGTGACCAATATATGGCCACCTGCAAGGCCTTGCATGACATGATCACAATGAATCAGAGTGTGTCTGTCCTCCTCATGACCATGTCCTGGGCTGGGGGATTTCTTAATGTCCTGATTCAAATCCTTTTCATTGTGCAGTTGCCTTTCTATGGCCCCAATATCATTAATCATTTCTTCTGTTATCTTTACCCTCTATTGAAGCTATCCTGCATTGATACAAACATCTTTGGAACTTTTCTTGCCACCAAAAGTGGCTTCATGAATATGCTCAATTTTTCTATTATCACATCCTATGTTCTTATTTGCTCCCTCAGAACTAAAAGCTTAGAAAGACAGTGGAAGGCTCTTTCCGACTTTGCCATATTACTGTGGTTGTCTTATTTTTTGTACCTTGTACATGTGTGTACATTCAGCCCGTGACCACCTTCTCCTTTAATAAAATGGTGGCTGTATTTTATTCTATGATAAAACATATTTTCAATCTTTTAATCTATATGTTCATAAATGTAGGGGTGAAAAATGCAAAGAAGAAGCTCTGGAGCCAAAGAGTGATCCTGGGTAACAAATCATGTAAATAGGCAAGATATAAAATGTTCATACTTGAAGATCAAGTGTGGGTAATTCAAAATATAATGGTCTTAGAGTCAGTATATTTTGGTATAAGTAGTTTTATCCTCTAGTTATGTGGAATCTTGAATGGTTCCCCTTTCAGAAAATAACAATATTTAATTAAAAGTTGACTAAATTTTCCATTTAGAAACTTCTGTGCATGTACAAATTATTGATCAATGAAATGTTGCTAATTGACATATAATTTTCACAGTTTGAAAAATCCTTTTCATTATATATTCTATAGAAAAATTATCTGCAAATGAGCTGCTGAACTTAATGTAACCTTATTACTGTGGAGATAATCATCAAGCAGAAATGAATGTATTTCGAGGAATAAGAATAATTTATCCAGGTGGGTGCCATGCCAAAATTGATGTTGTTTTGTTGTAGAACCCAGGGAGCACTTTGCAATATAACTTGGGCTATGCCAAAAATAAATTATTTTCTCTGCCTTAAGCCATGGATGGCTATTATATTCTTCCAGGCACAGCCATAGAGCTAACTTGCATATGGCATTCACAGATAGAATATATGGAGCAATTTTCCTATATAAAACATCCACATATCACTTCATGTTCAAAACATCTTTTATTCGTTGGATTTGATGGAATAAAAGAGGCTACCATAAAAGAGAAAGCTTATGATATTTGAGTAATCAAAGCAGATCCAAACATATGCAAGAATTTGGAATACGATAATGTTGTGATATCAGAAATGGTGAAAGGTAATAATAAAGAACTCTTTAAAAAATCAAATCTAGATAGGCAATTAAAATTCATTCTCTACTTAATTGCTTATCTCAAAATAAATTCCAACCAGATAAAAAATTTTAAACATCAAATATAAAACCAAAGCATTGCTTAAAATTACATGCTAAAAATATGGAAGAAAATTTTGTTGAGCACAAAGCCAGAAAAGGATTTTTCAATATGATTTGTCCTAGAAGAAATGAGGAACAACATGAAACAAACTGGATGCATTAATTTTAGTTCACCTTAACGAATGAGTATTTTACAGTAAGAACATAATTGTGAATGTGTTAAACCTATATAGGCTGGTATGAAAAGAGCATCAAAATCTTAAGTAGTAAAATGTAAAGTAATCAACACACAGACATAAACACACATGCATATACGGTATGTAAATATGCTTTTATTTGCAAATATTAGTACTTGAAGAATTTTAAGAAACAGAGAACAGTGATTGACTCTAGGGAAGACCACTGGGAAACTCTGGTGGCTAATGGAATGGAAATTTATTTTTCAATCAATATCATTTTTATGATTTGTATTTTACTATACATTGCTTGTTTTATTTTTTAAAGTAGAATTTTACACACTAAAAATCATATGGAAGTCTACTGACATTGAATATACAGGAAATTCTATACAGCATTAAATATTTTAAAATATTTTAACTGTTATAATAAAAATTCATAATGAAAGAATTTAAAAATAAAACTAAGGCTGAAATAGAAATAATAAAGATAATGCAAAATTAACTAAAATCAGTGTTAATTCATGAGAAGTTTCATTTATTTAATTATTACTTATTATTTATTGACTCCCAACTATATGTGCAATACACGTTTCTGGATGAAGTAATTAAGAAGACATTATGGAGTTTATATTTCCACCTGGAAACTCTAATTAATGACACTATCATATAGTTAATTCTTTAATTATAATTATGATAAGCACTTAGAAGGAAAAGGAAAGGGTGCATCAGATTTAAGGTGCTATTTGGGTCCAAGGAAATGTGCCCTAAACTCAAATGACTATTTTCATGGTGAATGATATGCTTATTTACTTATGGATATTTCTGTCCATTTTCTCCTCTGACTCTCCTTTTTTTTTTTTTTTTTTTTTTTTAACTTTATTTTTAAAGAAGTTTTAGGGTACAGAAAAGTTTCATTGAAAATATAGAGGATTCCCATAAGGACCACCTCCTCCCCCTCTCACATTGTCCCCTATTAATAACATCGTACATGAGTATATTACATGTGTTAAAATTGAACAAATATTGAAACTTTGCTAATAACCATGGTCAATAGTTTACATAATGGTTTACACTTTGCACCATATAATTTCATAGGTTTTGGCAAAATATATAATGACCTGTATCTGTCATTGCAAAATTATGAACACTAATTCTAATGCCCTAAAAATGCCCTATGTTTCACCATTCTTCCCTCCCTCTCCCCTCAGAATCTATGGCAACCACTATGTTTACATCATTGTTACAAGTTCTTTCATTACTACAGTAAAAATAAGTCTACTTTGGTCCATGGTTTCATTCCTCTATTATGTTTGTTCATTCCTCAATATTGAGGATTTTGGGATAGTGATGCCCACTCTTCTTCAGATTGAGAGGGAGCTTAGACCTTATGGGGCATATGGAAGGAACTGTTCTGCTAGCAGTTGTAGATACACTTTGGTTTTTGGGATGGAGGTTGTCCATCATCATCATTAGTAAATTGTCTTGGGCAAATACGATGAACTGAATAGTAGGAGTTGGCTGCACCTCTGCTGAGATTCAGGGCTCAACAGGGATATGAAAAGACTGAAGATATTAGTCTCTGGAGCATATATTTAATGGATAGAGTGCTAATTATAGGTTCAAATAAAACAGGTAGAACAATCTTGCATAGGGAATTTATAAATGTTTCTAACTCAGTTACAGTGGAGAAATAGGTTATCATATATCCCAAGGTAAGGCCTTGCTTATAGTGAACTGATGTCTTTAGAACTCTCAGGAGCATCCCTGTTTGAGGCTTTATTTACCGTGGCAGTTAGTGAGATCTTGCCTGAGATATGCATAAGTGTAACCTCTGCAATGACCTCCTGATTCATTTTGAAATACTATTTTGTATTTAATTTTTCCCCCTTTTGGTCAAGGTCATTTTCCAATTGCATCACTGGTTGAAGCCTGGTAATAATCCCTTGGTGCCAGGGAGGCTTATCCCCAGGAATCACGTCTCAAGCTGGGGGGAAGTTAGTGAGTTTACTTGCTGAGTTTGGCTTGTAGAGTCCACATTTGAGTAACAAGGAAGTTTTCAGGAGGCAGCTCTTAAGCAATAGATATTATTGGACTAAGTTTTACATTTACAAGTATAAGGTTCCTAAGTACAAGTATTAATACCAAGTGCTTAGAATATTGGTCTGTTTTCTTTCTTTAGGCATGGCCTATTTATTCTAAAGATTTTTGCCACTCTATTAAAGATTGTAGCAAATCTTTAGGATGGGAACTTAATATTTTATTAGTTATTGTGGTTCTCCACTCAATGAGATAATACCCTTTGATCATATGAACACATTCAAATTCCACAGAGACATGCACCAGATGCACACTTCCTCACACATCCCCCACCACAGACACCCATCACCAGTGGCCCTCCCCTGCTATAGTTTCCAAAAAACATTCCCACAATTTTATTCTCAACCACAGTCCTCTACCCCTCTCCACCCCAGAATTCACCTGTTCCTTCCTTCAACCCTTCCCCCAGCTCTATGGATAGCCCAATTAGCTCCCAACACCTCTCACACACTCCAGCATCATCAACCCCATTCACATCACTGTACCTCCTTCACAATAGAGGACTGTGGCTCTTCTTAATATGACAGAAATTTGTTATTATTTTCACCGTGGATCTATTTAAAAGGAATTCTATGATCCAAACAGGAAAAAAAATATTTCCACTACTAGAATAACTTATCAAAGTTGGAGGCAATACTTTTACCTATATAAGAAGATCACAACTAAACATTTTCAAGAAAATTTTTTGTCCATTAAGTTATTTTTGAGTAAAGTCAGTAAAGAAAAATTACCATTCAGATTTTTTCTCATCTCAGTCTACAGTGTTGGTATGGCTAAACTAGTTGTAATTGAGATCTCGAGAGGGCATTCTAATGCCTTCTTTTTTAAATGGCTCATTAGTTTATTTTTCCAAAAACAATAGGCTATTTACAAATAAGCAGATCTCCAATGATGTATATTAAAATGATAATCCTATTATTGTTTGAAATCTAAATGAAAAAACTCATTAAGTCACCTTTGATCTGTGAGTTTTAAATTAACTTCCTGATATAATGACAGATTCATCTTTATTTTGTCCCCTCAAACACTTGATCACCCAAATTGTCAAAGAACACAATATTTGGTAAAACAATAAGGAGTGTAAAAATTAAGTAGGGGGCAGTTTTCAAAAGGAAATCTTTAAAGATTGGTTTACTGCAAATAAAACATACAAAACAGGGAGTGCACACTCCTGATACACATAAATAGTAATAAATAAAGATACTACAGAAATGACAAAGCTAGAAACAATGGATATTAAATAAATTAAAAGTACTTCAGATGCTAAGGAGAAAAGATAACAGTCATTAAAGAATGAAATAACCATCTCCATCAATGTAACAAAAACAGGAAAGGATAAAGTGAACAAAACCAAGTGCAAATTTTTCCCCAATATTTTCATCAGTGTTTTTTTTTGTTGTAATTTTTCATTAAGCTTGCATACATTAGATCATAATAATTCTTTTTTCCATTCTAAATATTAATATTCTATCCTTTAAAGAGAAGTATCAGGAAGAGAGAAAATTCTAAATCCTTTTTGAAATTTACTGCCAGGTCCATTTAGCCCAAACCAGTGACAGCTACTCTGTACAACTAGACAAACCACACTCATTTTGCTTTTCCCACTCCCCTTGTTTTAATACCTACAGGATATTTTTTCAAAGCCATTTTGTGTTGCAATTGTAAAGTAAGGAGATGTGGTCATGGTTGTAATGACATCTTTAGGAGAGCTTTCCAAACTTATTTGTTTCCTCCAAACTGTGCTTCCTGTGGTCTTAAGCCTTCTTTGATCAGGCATTAAGCCTAGTGAAGCAACCCCTGCCCTAGTTATGTCAGTACTTAAGGCTACAGCATATTGTCCCTGATAATGCCAAAGATCATTGGGTATTTGATCTCTTCACACCCCAATATTTACCTTGAGTTTTGCAATTGGAGTGTG
Source organism: Tolypeutes matacus (assembly GCA_026826555.1). Lineage (NCBI taxonomy): Eukaryota > Metazoa > Chordata > Mammalia > Cingulata > Chlamyphoridae > Tolypeutes > Tolypeutes matacus. Next base: position 9,741,728 of record JAKSZT010001178.1, on the reverse strand, counting down.
TCCAAGATAGCTTCTCATTTTGTTAAATTTGTTTGGATTTTTCACAAAGTGAGAAAGAGCATTTATATATAATGATACTGCTGCAACAATCATGTCATTAGATTCAGGAACATATAAATGGAGATAAAAGGAGACTCAACACTCTTATGGGACAATTGCTAGTCAAAAAATAAAATACCAAGGTTTGAACAAATGAAACCATTTACCCTACACTCTATCCCTGCAAACCTTCATGACCCTTACAATTTTATCTGCTATTCTTCTTCAGGTCTGCAGAGTAGCATTGCATTGGAATTTTATAATAGCAATATAAAGTAAAGAAAACTGCTGTTGTGGAAAACATCAGCATTTCAGCCCAGCCATCCGTCAGGCTAAGGTTTCTCTCTGTGTATCCTGTTCTTGTACCTTGGTGGTCATTAATTCTACATTGTTAGTCATGCTGCTTGCATATTCTTTTCCAAACCCAGTTCTTGCTCTAATTGGCAGGACTTTGCCTCTGCATAGGTTATTGATAGGTCACTGTTTCTAATGCAGTAAGCAATGGCCATCTTACTTCTGCAGCCCTTTCCTGACATGCTCTCATTTTCTTTCCCATTCCAGGAGCTTCTAAGACCTTAGTCAGGCCCTTTGGTGTTTTTGGGGAGTCTTGGTACTAACGCACTGGCCCCCAAGTGTCTAAACAAGGTGCCAATCACATGAAGGATGTGGGCCACCCCAGGATGCTTCCCTAGAGTCTTCTCTTCCTTACACACCTATAGTATTATTGGCATCTCTGGGCTTCTGGCTGGCTCACAAATTGTCTCATTGTAACTACAGGGCTGCTGTGTTAGGTCCCAAAGTGCCGGCACCTTTGCCCACAGAAAGCCTCTGGAAGACACAGGTGGTTCATATAATTGTTTATTTCGAGAAGGACGCTTACAAAGTGGAAATGCGGTCCAGGGAGGTGGCCATACCTAGGCAGTACTCTGCAATTCAAGTAGAGATATGCAGCAGTATATATATGAAGAGAAACAAGAAGGCAGAATGCCAGAGGGTAATCAATCTCAGGCCTTGGGAGGTATTCGGTGGAATGTCATAGCATTTCTTAATGTTCTTCCCCATGGTCTTTGTGCCAAGACCCTTATCTTTGTGGTCACAAGACTGGGTTTCGAGAGCCAATTCATATGGGTGTCTTTGCTTGGTACCTGTTTCTTTCTGTATCAGCCCTGTGTGAGTCCTGCTCTATGCACCTGAAGCTCCCTGTTCATAGACAATTAATGATGGGTTAAGAATTCTTTTGTTCTCAGTGGAACAAAGGGGTAAGTAAGTCATAGGAAGTAAGGGAGAATCGTTAGCACAAATGAAACTTTTTACCTTACAGTTCCATATCTTATATGTAAGTGTATCAGTCATATTTGTTCTATGCTTTCTACAACTGCATTTTGTTATCAAGTCTGTTCCTAGCCAGTCAACAGATACATATTTATCTCATATTTTTTTCTGGCTTTGAACACATTTGTGTTTTATTTGAAGGTTTAATATAAACAATTCTTTTTTTCATTATATGTGTTTACCCTTTTGTCCATTATGTGAAAATAAATATTTTGTTTTGAAAAAAATAATGAAGGATGTTTATGTGGGAGGTTGTGGGAGGTATGGGAAGTGGGGCATATGGGATTCCCTATAGTTTTTGCATAACATTTATGTAATCTAAGTATCTTTTCAAAAAAATATATTTAAAAAAATTGAGTTATAGACAATGGAATATTATTCAGCCATAAAATAAATAAACATCTATGCATGCTAAATATTAAAAAATGCTTATTAGTTACTGAAAAATATTATTACCCACTCTGCTATAAATATAACATTCTTTTAAATATTCTTTAAATTGATGTCCTTTGGGGGCTTAAAAATATTTGGTTCTTATTGAGCCTATCTGTGTTCATCTGTTTTAATAGTATTTCGAAATACCAATGAGCTTTTAAATGTATTTACCAAATCGAATATTTTTCTATTTTCACATGTATTGATTTCTGCATTCAAACATTTTCTAATATATTTGACTGTATTTCAAACTTCTTGGGGGTGACTGTTTTGTTCCTTTATAGCCTTGTTTAATGCATTTATTGTCTATTGATAATATAATAAGCAAATATTTTAAAGACAATGTTAATAATCTAAAATATTCAAATTTTGTTCATTTATTAATATATAGGGATTGTGTGGAAAACTATAAATTTTAAATTTAGAATACAAACTTTAACATAAATAATATTGATTTTCTTCAAGTTCTCTTTGACCTTTTAATTTTTCCTGCACTATATATTTTTACATTAGGTTCAGTAATATAAAGGTCCTTACAATACCTCACATGGCTACTACTCTGTGCAAACAGAATGCTAAAATATTTTGTCAATTCCAAAAACATACCTTTTCCACTAAATTATGTCAAATTTGTACCTTCAAATTAAAATGATCTGTTTGGGGAACACATGCATAAAACATTCCATAATCTTCCTTAAATTGAGTGTTGGTTTTCAAAATGCCCCTGAAACCCTAATATGACAGAATTTCATCAAATCATGAATTCTAGTGTTTCTAATATTTTATAAGAATATTGCATTTCAAAATGTTGTCTGTTTTATCCCCTTCAGGAAATCTATCCGAAATTTTGATAAAAAACTATGGCATTTTTAAACAATGTTGTTCCAATGCAGCATAAGTTCACAATCTAAATGCCAGGGTGTATCATACTGAGCCTTAAATATTCACTCAGTATAGTTGATTCTAAAATGCTTCTACATCACCCCATCATCCCTAATTTGAAATTACACAATCTTTTATACATACAGTGAAACAAGGTAAAAATCACAAGGACAAACTGCAGCTTAACCTCATCAGCTGCAACAATTATAAGGAAACACAGGAAAGGAGACATTTATAATTCAAGTCTCTGCTCATCCTTACAGACTTCTTTTCAGGACTGTTTTTCTATAGGAGAAAAAAATACTTTGGCTATATTGGAGAGAATCGGTCCATGTAAGACTGCAACTGTCAAGTCAACAATCATAAAACCACAATGTATTTTGTATAGTTCTACATATGTGTGAGTGTGTATGTGTGCATGTAGAAGAGGGCTAGGTCTTCAACATGCAACTAAAAATAAGACCCCATTTTAAGGCTGAGGTTTAGCTGCCTGGGGTTTCTATCAATACTACATGGAACAAATAATTCTGATGGATATTATTTGTTTGATCAAAAATTATCTATCACCTTTGCAACCTCATTGCTATTTGCAGATAAATTTTTCATCCAAATAAATTGAATTCATGCTGCAATGAACAAGATGACAGAATTCTACCTGCTCAACTAGTATTATACAAGCAGGAATTGTCTGAAATAACTATTTTAAACTCCAGAAGACAGAAGAACACTTGTACAGTTTTAAGGGAAGAAGGGGAAGAAGAAGCTGATAAATTATGGAGAGAACAGTAAATTACTTTCTCTGAGAAGTAGCTTCTGATGCCCATCCCTCACTCTCATGCAAAACACCATGAGTTTCAGCCCTTGATTATCACTGGTGGCAGAAAGGGACATAAAATCCTCTTCCAATAGACCAGGTATGGGCATGGCCAGTCACTAATCACAGGATTTGATTCAGACTATGAAGGGCCTAGCTCTGAAGGCAGCCATTATTTAAACCACACTGGAGAGTGGTGACAGTGGTGGAGACTAAAGAAAGCTGAACTTCCTCAAGGTTGTGAGGAAATAATTAGTTGAAGGGCAGCAGTTGCTTGGCCAACCAAGAAATCTCAGCTTTGGGGATCATGAAAGAAGCTCTTGGCATCCTTCCTTTTTCCTTCCTTACATTAGTGTGGGTCTTTTCTGTACACCCTTGTGGGTCTCTGGCCCTGTTTTGGGTGGGAAGGACTGTTTTAGCAAAGTTCTCTCCAGGATCACTGTTCTCCCTGATCTGCAAGCAAGGTGAAAGCAGCTTGACACAAGGAAAAGAGTGTAAGAAACTAAAGATCTAGAAAGTCTTGTGCGAAGACTTGCAGGTTACAAACACCCAGGAGAGGGAAGTTTGTGCTCTGGGAAACAGAAGGACAGCCAAACTCCTGTAAACAGGAGAACTCCCAATCAACTACCAAACAAAAGCCTATGACAAAGACAGAGGCCCTGAAAGACAGAAAAATTCCATACAGTGCATTCACCTTGGGAAGATATTCCAGACAGAAAGGCTGAAGCTCAAAAAAATCTCTGTCTTATTACCAGGTGGTTACAAAATCAAGAAATAGATATCTCAGAAAATAAATCACAGAGTTAAGTCAACATTTTAAAATACTAAAATGTACAATGTGCAACAAAAGAGTATTAGACAAACAAAAAAAATAGGAAATGTAGGCCAATCCACAGGAAAAGTATATAAATCCAGAAAACACAGCAAAGAAGTCCAGAAAGTAGACATTCAAAAAAAAAAAAAAAACCTTTAATAATGTGATCTTTAAAATGCTCAGGGAGATGAAGGAAAATACAGAGAAAGAACTAAAGATATCAGGAAAATAAAGAATTAGTAGTATGAGAAAGTTAGTAAAGAAAAAAAAAATTAAAGGGATGCAAGCAGAAATACTGGAGCTGAAAGTCACACTAACTTAAATAAAAAGTGCCCAAGAAGATTTCAAGAGAATACTGGAGCTAGAAGAAGAAAAAAATCAGCGAATTAAAGACAAGACACTTGAAATGAGTCAGGCTGAGACACAAAAAGAATTACAAGAATTGAAAATAGCCTAAGGCTCCTTTGGAAAACCATGAAGCACACCAATATATGCATCATGAGAATCCCAGAAATTAAAGAGAGTACAGGGCAGAAGGAATATTCACAGAAACATAGCCAGAGAACATCCCAAACTTAGCAAAAAACATGAATATGCACATCTGGGTGAAGAACAGAACACCAAACAGATTAAACATAAAAAATACACCCTATCATATATTCATCACACTTTTGAATGCAAAGGACAAGTTGAGAGTTCTGAAAGCTGCAAGAGAAAAGCAATGTGTTACGTAAAAAGGAGTCCCAGTTAGATGCAGTGCCCATTTCTCATCAGAAACCATGGAGGCAAGAAGGCAATCAGTTGAAATACTGAAAATGCTGAAAGAAAGTAACTTCTAACAAAGAATTTTATATCTGGCAAGACTTTCTTTCAAATAATGAAGGAGAAATAAAAGCCTTGTCAGATAAATAAAAGCTGAGTAAGTTAATCACCACCACTACATCTACCCTACAACAACGGTAAAGGAAGTTCTTCACATTGAAAAGAAAAGACACTAGACAGTGATTCAAAGTGCATAAAGAAATAAAAGTTGAGTTAAAGGTAACCATTTGGGTAATTATAAATGCCAGTATTATTGTGGTATATTGTTTGGTATGTAACCCCACTTCATAACTTCGTAAAGGTGCTAAAATGCAAACATATGAAAACTAATGATAAATCTATGGATTTGGACATACAATGTAGAAAGATATAAGTGGTAAAAAATATATAAAAATAAAGGTGGGGAAATGGAGGTTTGTAGGAAGAGTATATGTTTTTGCTATTGTAGTAAAGTTGGTATCAAAACAAATATGACTGTTATGTATATATTATGTTAAATTTTAACCCCAGAGTAACCATAAGTTATATAGCTATAAAATATATACAGATAAAAAAAAGAAGTCATTCAATATAGTACAACACACAAAAATCATATAAATATAAAAGTAGGCAATAACTGAAGATTTGAAGGCCAAAAATGTATAAGCTATAGAAAGATAAACAGGATAATGGCAGACAAAAGTCCTGAAATATCAGTAGTGACTTTAAATTTAAATGAATTAAACTCTTCAGTCAAAAAGTAGAGACTAACAGAATGGATAATAAAGCATGACACAACTATATGATATCTGAAAAAAAGTCAATGTTACAAGTAGATTGAAAGCAAATGATGAAAAATAATATACTATGCAAGTAGTAACCAAGAGTGCAGGGGTAGCTATTATCAGATAAAATTAACTTAAGTGAAAAATTGTTATGAGGGACAAAGATGATCAATATATACTGATAAGGGACAATTCAACAAGAAGATGTAACAATTATAAATATATATGCAGCTAATAGTATAGTACCAAAATATATGACTGCAATACTGACAGATTTGAAAGAAAAAAATTTGGCTCTATATTAAAAGTAGGATACTTTAACATACCATGTCAGGTAATGGATAGAGCATCTAATCAGAAGATCAATAAGGAAATGCAAGACTTGAACAATGCTATAAACCAAATAATGTAACAAACATAGAAGGAAGACAGCAACGAACAAAAACAGAATACATTTTTTTCAAGTGCACATGGATTGTTCTCCAGGATAGAGCATATATTAGGTCACAAAAAAGTCTCAAAAAATTCTAAAATATTGATATTATACAATGTATATTCTCTGGCCCCTAAAGAAGGGGGCAAGGAATCAATAACAGAAGGAGAAATGGAAATCACATAAATAGGTGGAAATAAAAACAACATACCCTTAAACAACAAATGGGTTAAAAGGACATCACAAGAGAAATTAGGAAATATCTTTAGGTAAATGAAAATGAAAATACAATATACCAAAACTTATGGGATGCAGCAAAGGCAGTGCTGAGAAGGAAATTTATAGATATAAATGCTTACATTAAAAAAGAAGAAAGACTTCAAATAAAAGACATAACTTCAAAAATGGAAGAACTGGAAAAGAAGAGCAAACTAAAGCCAAAGCTAACAGAAAGAAGGAAATCACAAAGTTGAGAGCAGAGATAAATGAAAAAGAAAGCATAATAAAGATAATAGAGAGAATAAAAGAAAACACAAAATTTGGTTCTTTGAAAAGATCAATAAAATTGACAAAACTTTAGTTGGTCTGACAAAGAAAAAAATAGAGGACACAAATTATGAAAATCAGAGATGAAATGGGAGACAGTACAATAGAACACACTGAAATAAAAAGAAATGTAAGAGGATATCATGAACAATGGTATGGTCATAAATTACATAACCTAGAAGAAATAGAGAAATTCTTACAAACACAGAAATTATCCACATTGACTCAAGAACAAATGAAAACTCTCCCCAAACTAATTCCTTATAAAGTGTTTAAATCACTAATCCAAAACTTGATGACAAATAAAAGCCCAGGACCAGATGGCTACAAGAGGAATTCTACCAAACATTCCAAGAAGACAAGTCCAATTCTGCTCAAACACTTGCAAAAAATTAAGGAGGAAGGAACACCCTTTAATTCATTTTGTGAGGCCATCACCTACATAGTAAAGCCAGAAAAAGATTACACAAGGAAAGAACAGTACAGATAAGTATCTCTTATGAATATAGATGCAAAAATCCTCAACAAAATACTAGCAAACTAAATCCAAATGTATATTGAAAGAATATGCACCATGATCAAGTGGGATTTATTCCTGTTATGCAAGGTTGGTTAGATTGGTTCAACATAAGAAAGTCAATGAATGTAATTTACTAAATTAACACAATGAAAGGGGGAAAAAAGCCACGATCTTCTCAATTAATGCAGGAAAGGCATATAACAAAATCCATTACCCATTCTTTTTTTTTCCTTTTTTTTAAAAAAAAATATATCTTTTTTAAAAAAGGTATTTAGATTACATAAATGTTACATAAAAATATAGGAGATTCCCATATGTCCCGCTTCATACACCTACCGCGTTTTCCCATATTAACATCTTTCGTTAGTGTGGTACATTCATTAAAATTGATGAAGACATTTTAGAGCATTGCCACTAAGCATAGATTATAGTTTACATTGTAGTTTTCACTCTCTCCCACACAATTTTGTAGGTTATGGCAAGATATGTAATAATGGCCTGTATCTGTCATTGTAAAAATTCCCAAGTCCCCAAAATGCCCAACTATTTCAACTGTAATTCCCTCTCCCTGCCCTTAGAACCTTTAGTGGCCACTGCCTCCATAAGAATGATACATTTTCTTCCATTGCTAGAATCTTAATAAGTCTATAGTAGCATACCCGTAACTCTGCTTTAGTCCGTGGTTCATTCCCCAATCCTGAGGACTCTAGGATGGTTTTGCCCACTCCACCTCTAATTGAGAGAAGGCTTTGATCCCATGGGGCAGATGGATGGGGCTCTCTTGCTTGCAGTTTAAGACTCTCTCGGTTCCTTGGAATGGCCTTTGTCCATCATCATCTTCTTGTTAGTTGTCCTGGGTGAGTTCAATGAACTGGAGAGTAGGCAGTACCCATTCTTGATTAAAACACTGAGAACACTAGGAAGAGAAGGAAACTGCTTCAATATGAAAAAAAGACATACGAAAAAAAGCCCACAATGAATTTCCTTCTTAAAAGTGAAAGACTGAAAGGAAGAAGAAACACTTTCCTGATTTGCAGGTGACATGATCCTATGTACAGACAATCCTGAAAAATCTACAACAAATCTCCTAGAACTATGAAACAAATTCAACAAAGTTGCAGGGTACAAAATTAATACCCCCAAATCAGTAGTGTTTCTATGCACAAATAATGAACATTCAGAAGAAGAAATGAAGAAAAATATTCCATTTACAATAGCAACTAAAGTAATCAAATATCTAGGAATAAATCTAAACAAGATGTAAAGGACTTGTATGCAGAAAACTACAAAACACTTCTTAAAAAAATCAAGGAAGACCTAAATAAACAGAAGGGCATTCTTTCTTTGTGAATTAGAAGACTAAATATTATTAAGATGCCAATCTTACCCAAAGCAATTTATATACTCAATACGATCCCAATCAAAATTCCAACACCCTTTTTTTTGCAGAAGTAAAAAAGCCAATCTTCAAATTCACATGGAAAGGTAAGAGTCCTGAATAGCTTAAGCCTTCTTCAAAATGATGAACGAATTTGTAGGACTCACACTTCCCAATCTTAAAACTTATTATAAAACTACATTAAACAAAACAGCATGGTACTGGCACAAGGACAGACATATAGACCAAAGGAATCAAACTGAGAGCTCAGAAATCAACCCTCACTTTTATGCCTGACTTATAACTGACAAGGTGCTAAAAAACGTCAAGTGAGAAAGAATAGTTTCTTCAACAAATGATGCTGGAAATACTGGCAGCCCATTTGAAACAATAAATGAGGACCCCTACATCACACTATATACAAAATATCAACTCAAATGAATCAAAGATCTAAGTATAAAAGCCATAGCTATCAAACTACTAGAAGAAAATATAGGGAAGCATCTTCAGGAGTTTGTGTTAGGCAATATATTCTTAGACTTTACACCCAAAGCATAAGCAACAACAAAAAAATACCTAATCAAAATATTTTACAGGGAAGCGGCTGTGGCTCAATCAGTAGGGCTCCCGTTTACCATATGGGAGGCCCCGGTCGGTTCCCGGGGCCTCCTGGTGAAGGCAAGCCCGCCCGCACGGCGTGGTTAGCTGACCCAGCGAGCACAAGCAGCAAGGGGGGGATAAATGAATAAATAAATAAAATCTTAAAAAAAAAATAAAAAAAAATATTTTACAGGCTTTTATGCCTAAAATACTTTTAATCTTTTGTTAAAGAAAGTAAAACAACAGCCTACACAGTGGGACAAAATATTTGGAAACTGCATATCTGATAAATGTTACTATCCAGAATGTATAAAGTAACCCTTAAACTCAATAACAAAAAGATAAATCACCCAAATAAAAAATGAGCAAAAGAATTGAACAGATAGCTCTCCAAAGAAGATATGCAAATGGGTATAAAGCACATGAAAATATGCTCAAAATCATTAGCCATCAGGAAATGCAATTCGAAACCAAAATGAGAGACCGTTTCACACACATTAGAATGTCAGCTATTAAATAAATTAGAGAGGATGTTGAGAAAGAGGAACACTCATTCATTCCTGGTGGCAATGTAAAATGGTGCAACTTCTCAGGAAGAAATTTTGTGGTTCCTCAGAAAGGTATGTGTAAAATTAGTGTATGACCCAACAATCCCACTACTAGGAATATAACCAAAGCGTTGAAAGCAGGGACTCCAGCAGATAATTTGAAGAAGCAATCTCATATAGTCAGAATCTAGGATAAAGGTTACAGGGGATGGGATGGGGATATAGGGAATGGGAAGTTAAAGCTTAAAATGAACAATGCTCCTATTAGGAATGATGGAAATGTTTTCGCAATGCATGCCAGTTATGGTAGCACAATATTGTGAACATAATTAACAGCATTGAAATATATATCTGAATATTATTTAAAGGGGAAATTTTAGATTGTATATATGGTAACAATAAAAATTTTAAAAACTTCCATGAAAGTTCACTACACAAACAGTGAACCCTAAGTTAAATTGTGGACTATACTTAATAGAACTTTAACCAATACAAGGTGTTAATAATAGGGTGGTATATGGGAATCCTCTATTTTGTGCATTGTAAAGTTTTGTAAACCCACATATTCTCTAATAAAAAAAATAAAAGTAAAATGGCAAACATGTAACAGAAACAAATAAACAAAACACAGAATACATGTACTATTAAAGTCTCTATGCTTCATGTACCTACCTCCCAGACTCTGCTCTTCATTTATTTGTATAGAATTAGGAAATATATGTAGGCTCATGTATTTTGGGCCAAAGGAGCTATCTCCAGGATGAGCTTTTGGTTTCTAAGAAAAAGATTTAAAAGAGCTGAATGCAGGGACTACTCAAAACAACTTTAATGCTAAGCACATTATTTATAAACCCCAACTTGTCTCCTTTACCATAGTTTCCTATTTTCAGGTCTATAAATCAGATTGACTTTAATCAAATGACTTCTATAGTATAACTTACCTTTCCACCAAGTACCTGAGAATGAAAAATGTGTAGGAAAGAGACCTAGGAGATATGGCCTTCAATGATAAGTTGTTGCCCCAGGAATTTCTTTTGAAGCCTAGAGATTTGGAATTTCTCATTAAAGAAATTTGTTTCTGAGCTGGGATGTTTGTGGTACATATTCACAGGATGGTGTGAGCTTACAGTTGCCCATGAACTCAGATTTATTTAAGAAGTTTCTCTTAGCAATCATTTTCACTATTTAAGGAAAGAAATACTGTATTTAAAGTAAATATGGATGAAATGGAAAGAACTTATTAATGATGGGTCAGTGATTGCTAAGTCCACACCAAATGTTTTCTAGAACATAAAATGTCTGCTAATCTCCAAATGTATTCAGAGAGGAAAGTACAACCTGTGATTTATTTGTTGTTATTTTTCTCTCTGGCTGATATTAAGGTTCAATTTACCCGTAAATTATATGTAAACATGTTTCTACTATCTCGGATTTTTAAAAATAAGGACCAGAACACCCATTACTTAGAAAAGCTGTCATTTGAGATATATAGGCACAGATATGAGGTAAGAGAATAAAAACTTCTTTAATTAAATAATTTTACTGATTGATTATAAAGGCAATATATTCTCTATATTTAAAATTCAAGTTCAGAAAATTTATGAAAGACATCAACAAAATTACCATTAAGAGCATAATCAGATACTATTATTTACCTTAATATACTTTTCTATGTACATATGTCATTTTATAGAATTGATACCCTAATATTTCTGACATTTTATATGTTACATTTTCCACTTAGTATTATATTGAAAGTGCTTTCCACATCATTAATTCTTCTTACAAAACCATTTAACATCCACCTTATATTTATAATTGCATAACCGAATTGGTTTAATAGTTCCCTTTGAGGAGACATTTGAATTGTCAACTCTTTCACTATTATAAACATATTGTGAAATAAAACAAGTATGCATAATTTTTGCCCATTATTTATTTATCTAGAATAGATTCATTGGAATAAGGAATGCTAGACTAAGATACATAGGGTAAAATTTATTTATAGAATATTTTAAACCAACGCATCCTTACAAGCATTAGATAATATATCTCTCGTATATACTTGCAAATTTGCCAGTTAAAAATATTTCACATTTTACATCGCACTTCTTGATATTTTAAAAAATAGAAAATTCTTGATGTCTCATATTTTCCCCTGAAGTTACATTCATTAATTTTGCACTTTTTATAAATGATGTTAATAGACTTTATTTTTCTAAATGCTATTTTTATAGAAATAGTTGTTGGTCCTATTTTTTGCAATTATTTTCAAGTGTGTTCTATGTCTTTATGTAGTTGAAACTATCATATTTGTTCTAGATTTTTAACATTTTTACTTAAAAATCCCTTCTCCATATGGACACCGGATACATATTTATATCATTGTTTTCTTTTTTAAACAGATTTATGCTTTTTAAAAGGTTTTAATACTTATGATGCCTTTAAAATTTTTTCTTATTTCATTTTTTCCCATTATTTTGGTGATAATATGAAGAAAATACTCTGCTGTTTTGAAAAATGCTTATTAGTTATTGAAAAAAATTATTGATCCCAGTGCTGTACTCATAATATTCTTTTTAATATTCTTTAAATTGATATCCTTTTGACAATATTTGATTCTTATTCAGCTTATGTGGGTTCATCTTAAGAGCATTTTTAAATACCAATAAGCCTTCAAATTTATTTAACAAATGCAATCTTTTCCTATTTTCTTTTTTTTTTTTCTTTTTTTTTTTATTATGGGTAAAAATCAAAATTCTCACAATACATACAAACATTTTTGCATCAATTTCTGCAGTTTAATTTATTCTAATACAATTTGTAGTTTTCACTTCTTGAGGTCAGTACTTAGTTCATTTATAGCCTTGCTTAATGGTAATATAATAAGCAAATATTTGAAATAAGAATATTAATGTGTATAGTTAAATTATAGTTCTTTTATACATTGCATCATACTCTCTGTTTTATGCTCTATAGGATACCATTCATACAGAAGGATTTTGCTAAAGAAATGGTGGTATTCTTACACAATTCTGTTTCAGTATAGCATGAGCTCAAAAACTGAACTGTCAGGGTTTTTCTTATTATGGCCTCAAATATTCACTCTTGGCTGTTGATTCTAAAATTACTACATCAAATCAAATCTCATGCTGAAATAACTTGATGTTTTCTATTCACCCTGAAACAAGGTAAAATTAATAAGGAAACCAACTCTGCAGCTTAGCCTTATCAGCTAGTGTGATGAGAAACACAGGGTATTAAGTGCTGATCGTTCAAGTCTATTCTCCTCCTTACAGGCTTCTTTCTATTCCTGTTTTTCTACAGGAGAAAATACTATGGAAATGATCGGAAAGTATCCATCCTTGTAAAATGCAGAAGATTTGCAACAGTCATAAAAACATGCTCAGTGCAATTGTGTGTGGTCAGAAGAGGTCTATGTATTCAACATGTAGTTACTAATATGGCCCAACTTTAAGGCTGGAATTTATCTGCCTGAGAGTTTCCATCAATGTTACAGGAAAATTAATCAAGAAATATATAAATTGCTTTATCAAAATTTATTTATCACTATTGCAAACCCTATGATATTTGCAGATAAATCTTTTACCCAAATGATAATTTGGATCCATGAAGCAATGAACAACGTCCCAGAATTCATCTTTCTCAGCCTGACACAGTAACCACACTTGTACAAACTCTTGTTTGCCATGTTTACAGTTATATATTTAATCACCCTGGCAGATAACCTACTTATTATAGTGACTATCACCACCAGTCCATCCCTAGGATGCCCCATGTATTTCTTTCTGTGTTTCTTGTCTTCATAGATATCTGTTGCTCATCTACTATGGCCCCCAAAATGATATTTGATTTACTTTCTCAGAAGGAAACTATCTCTTTTGGTGGATGCATGACTCAGATCTTTGCAGAGCATTTCTTTGTGGGAGTTGAGATCATTCTGCTCACTCTGATGGCCTATGACTGCTATGTGGCCATCTGCAGGCCCCTGTACTACATGATCACAATAAATTGGTGAGTGTGTGGTCTCCTGGTGGCTGTATCCTGGAATGGGGGATTTCTTCATGGTCGGATTCAAATCTTTTCTATGATATGGTTACCCCTCTGTGGCCCCAATATCATTGACCATTTCATGTGTGATCTTTACCTTCTGCTGAAGTTAGCCTACACTGACACTCATATCGTTGGACTGTTTTTTTTTTTGTTTTGTTTTGTTTTTTATTCCAGATTATTCTTGTATTCTCATTCTCTGAATATTTTCTTCAGAGGCACATTCGTTGGACTGTTTTTGCCAACAGTGGGCTACTGTGCATGCTCTGTATTTCTATTGTTACCACCTCCTATGTCCTCATCCTTTACTCCCTCAGAACTCACAGCTCTGAAGGACAGCGGAAGTCTCTCTCCCCCTGTGCTTCCCATATTACTGTGGTCATCTTTCACTTTGTACCCTGTATATTTGTGTACATTTGGGCCATGATCACCTTCTCTATTGACAAAGCAGTGGCTGTATTTTATACTATAATAACGCCCATGTTAAACCCTTTAGTTTACACTCTCAGAAATGCAGAAGTGAAAAATGCTGTGAGGAAGCTCTGGAGCCAAGCAGTGTTCTTGGTTAAGAATTGATGAGAATAAACAAGATGAAAGAAATCTATTCATATATTATAAAGTATGACTAATGCAAATGATAATGGTCTTGCAATCAGAATTTTTAGGTTTAAGTACATTACAGCAGTTTCCTATCTTGAATCTTTAAAGTTTCCTCTTTCATAAATATTAATGTTTAATTAAATAATGACTAAGTGCTTCCAAACAGAAACTTCCTTGAATTTACAAATTATTGATAAAAGGGATAGTCTAATTGACATAAAATTGTTACAATGTTTGGAAAATCCATGGCTTTCTTTAATCAGTTGAACAATACTTTTCAAATGTCTAGGTACAAATTATATAAGCAATAAGCCAATTACTTAAAAATAATAAACAAAAAGAGATATGTTTAAAATTCATATTTCTATTATTAACTGCTGAATTCTGGTAGACTTACTATTAGAGATAGGGTGCAAGCAGAAATGAATATATATGGAGATGAGAGAAAGTCCTAAGGCAGAACTCATTCCAAAATTAACGTTGCTGTGTCATAACTTGAAGGAACTCCATTTTCATTGTTATCAAGGAGGTATTTCCCATGATTAAATTATTTAGTCTGGCTAAAGCCAAGGAGGGATATTTAATTTTTCCACTTATAACCATAGAGCAAATTGCACATGATTTTCCAAGATAGAAGACATATGACAGGCACTTTTATTTCCCAAACAGCCTATACAACTCAGAGCCTCCAAAATTAATTTATGGGATGGATTTTTGCCTTTTACTGATAGGACCAGAAATAGCTTCTGAAAAATAAAAATAGCTGATACAAAAAACAGAGTTTATCATATCTATGTAATCAAAATAGTTTGCACTTTCAAATTGTAATAGAAAATTGCCTACCAGTAGCAGAACAATGAAATGGGGAGTCCTGTGAAATGTAGACACTTACATTGCAACTCTCAGAGAAAGAATTCAGATAAAAGAAGATTCAGATCAAAGCCAGGGCCTATCATAGTGATTACTGCTTATTCTTAGGAATTAACACATATTACTCCACAACCATACTATATCTTCTGCTAAATATATATTATAAACAGATTAATATTCAATAGTTAAGTAAACAATTCCAAATGAGAAATCAGCTTTCTCATTAGTGGCTAGCTCATTTGCTAGTCACCAAATATCCACGTGCCCCCATCATATTTTCAGCCCCCTTGCATTTAAATAAGACTATGTGTCTATCTCACAGAAGTAAAGTGTGCCTCACTCAGTGTGAACAATCAAGGGACCAATATACTACTATCCAGCTGTCTTTTTCCTTGCTTCACCAAGCATAAATGACTGCATTAAAATTGGAGTGCTACACAGATGAAGCAACCCAAATAATTGAGTATCTACAGGTTGGACAACTGCTCTATAGGATCACTGAACACTCAGTGGATTTTATCTTTTCAGGAAATAAAATTATATTCTAACAGTCAATGATATTTCAGGATTCATTTACTCCTACAAGAAATTTACCTTAGTCTGATTAATATATTGACTCAATTTGTCTTAAAAGTCCTATAGGTATTAATAAAGGCACAGATTAGCATTGCTCATGCATTATCTTTTCCTCAAGTAGGATAATAAAGAAATAGCTAGCTTTACAAAACCTAATACAGTTAGAGTTTCTCTCTGCTTCACTGCAACACACTACCCCAGCTGAAATATTTAAATCATAAATATAGACATC
Organism: Tolypeutes matacus; assembly: GCA_026826555.1. Classification (NCBI taxonomy): domain Eukaryota; kingdom Metazoa; phylum Chordata; class Mammalia; order Cingulata; family Chlamyphoridae; genus Tolypeutes; species Tolypeutes matacus. The sequence goes on along the minus strand of JAKSZT010001178.1, from coordinate 9,725,452 downwards.
ACCTTTTCCACTTTACCTAATATGGAAGGCAATGCTGAAAAAAATCTATATAATAGAAAGGGAGTAGTAACAACAATTATGAACTCCAATATGCACTCAGGCATCAATGCTTCTTGAGCAATTTTTTTAGCTGTTCTGGACAATTCCCTCTTCTACACATTCTTCTTAGCATATACTCCAATGTTGTACTAATTTCCTATAATCCTTATCTTACACATTATCCTTTCATCTCAGAAGACTCTTCCTCCTACTACTTGTCAGGAAAATAGAGACCATCACAAAATCATTCATTTATCCTCAATCCTCTTCATCAATAAATATATCTATAAACCCTTTTCAGCTTTATGCCTTCCTTTCCAATGAGTAAAACCTGGGCAAGGCTCCTATATATTTTTCATAAGTCTATGTTTCTGTGATCTAAAGCTCCTTCCTGTCTCCTAAATAATATTCCTTCTAGTGCCCATCACCAGATCACTCAAAATGTATTTTTGGGTCCTGTTAAGCCCTAATGAGAATTTGGCCCCAGAAGTAATAAACAAGGGGAGGAGATTGCAGCATCCATCTCCTTTCTTTTCTGTATGATAAAAATATTAAAGATTAAAGTTGTTTAGAGTTAGCATTAGTTAGAGTTATTTAGAATTGAAGATAAAGTTAGAGCTACAGTTGGAACTGTTAAAGTTAGAACATGGACATGGAGTTCAAGTTAGACATAGAGTTGCAGTTGTTAGCTATTCTATATGCCATTGCCAGGAAATTCTCATTAAGTTAGTGTCATTTGTCTCTGCTGACATCCTCTTATAGAGAGAACTAAAACCAAGGAATCAAGTTGACAAAATCCATGTCCTACGTAAGTTAGTAAGTGTTTTACTGGATCCCCAAGGGCATCCATTTCTTGCTCAAAGAACTTTTCTAATGGTGCATTTTACTGTAGCAGGTAGGATGTCCATACCATCCCTTATTATCTTCTTAAATACAGGAACGGCTTGAACCCAAAGTACCAAGTGAATTACATTAATTCAAATGATTCTTGGAAAGATTATAATCAAGTTCATATTACAGATTGAGGCAGAGGAAGTCGTAGTGGAGCCCTCCTTCCTACAAAGTTTCTCTCCTCATCCTCTAGGTATATTTTACAAGGGGACCTGGCTGTGTGTGATTTTCTCAGTGACTTCTCTGAGTCATGAAACATAGACCCTCACTCTATGTCTGATGATTCTCATCTGTAGGGTAGAAGAAAAGGCTCTAATTCTCCTAATCTGTTATGATATACTGACTTCTTGGCACCCATGCATAAATAGTTATTATATCCGTACCTTATAAATTACCCAAAAGTAGGGGAGAACTGCTGTTAATCCAGTCTCCTAAGACTTCTCATTCAATCATTAATTAAAAGGTCAGACACAATAAAGTTCAAATTCACACAGGATATTCAGGTGGTGTTTATTTTTTTATTTAACAGTTAATAATATTTTAAGAAGGTATAAGTACTATAAGAAAATCTTATATATTTTTACTTACGTACTCTTGTAGTTATCACTTTTATTATCTTCCTTCCTTTGTATAGATCCATATTTCCCTCTAAAATCATTTTTCCTCTGCCTGAAAGGCTTCCATTAATATATCTTATACTATGAGTCTGCTGATGATTAATTCGTTTAGCTTTTGTATGTACGAAAAATACTTATTTTGTAATTGTTTTCAGAAAGATCTTCTTTCTGTGCATGTATTATACCTAGGCAATTTTTACTTTCTGAATTTTTATTTCATATTGTGTTATATTATCTCCTTGCTTGCTTTGGTTTTGACATAAAAAAAGATGTCATTCTTATCTTCTTCCCCCATACAACCATATATTTTGCAACTTCTCCTTTGCAAAATATGACATTGAAACACGAAGAAGTAGATTAATTTACCCTAGATGATATATTCCAATAATGGCAATCAACAATGTTGTCTTTATGGATATGTCTGCCATGCAAACATTTCTTTCCAAAATATTTTTCAAATATTTTCTGTGCAAATTACACTAGTTTGATGATTTCTCCGGTTATATTTTGGCATTTCTGCCAATAATCCTATTTTGTTCAAGGCTATTTGACAAGCCCTGGTAAATTATTTATCACTTATAGTATCACATATTAGTAGATTGAAGAATTTGGAATAAAATGCCGGTTCTTGTCTTTGATATATAATTCTCTAGAGTGTTAACATAGCCCATTCATATAGAGTATGTCCCTGTGCATAAATCTGAATTTCTGCTTAGACTTTCCTCTGCCATGCAACCATCAAGAGATTCCAAAATCAAAGGTTATATTGTGTGTAGGTCACCAGAATGGGGTACAAATGTAGGAAAACAATTTAGAAGATGTTATCTTTTCTCTAACACCTCTGCTCTGTTCAACTGCTGCATTTTGGATTTGTCTGAGCAGAAAGTCCTGACTGCCCATGGTGATAGAACAAAATCTCCTAAACAATCTAGAGCTGGTTTGAAACAGTATTTCCTCTCCCATCATGCCCAGTGTGTACACACATCACAACACCAGTGTTTTGTTATATAAAATAACACAATGATTAGAGCTCAGGTTTAGAAATCAGATGACTCTGGATTTAACTCCATGTGCTAGTAATTATTAGCTTTTGAATTTGGTCAGATTTCCATATATATATATGATATTATTTCATTCATGGACATTATAAAATACTCAGATGAGGTGCCACACTAACAGAATGACTGATACATAAAAGTGCTCATAATTTATTAATCTCATGGTATTCACATTTTTTTTTATCTCTTACAACCTTCTCAGGGAATCTCACATGTATTGTCATATTTTTTAGTGGAGAGATCAAACAAGCAAAAATAAATTCAGAATTATAAGGACATGTGAATCTTTATTGAATACTTAAACACTTGTCATTTTCTCTCCTAATTTTTTCATTTTCCCAGTTTCCTAACAACCATAAGAGGAAACAAAATATATATAGATATAGATATAGGTATAGATATAGATATAGATATAGATATAGATATAGATATAGATATAGATATAGATATAGATATAGATATAGATATAGATATAGATATAGATATAGATATAGATATAGATATAGATAGATATAGATATAGATATAGATAGATATAGATATAGATATAGATATAGATATAGATATAGATATAGATATATAGATATATAGATAAATGTCACAACATGATTTCTCATTTCCTGTACAGAAGAAGACAATAGACAAAAAAGAGTATACTTATTGCTTGACTGCATTCTAAATATTGCATGCATAATCTCATATCACATCACAGTGGTTCTTTGAGATAGATACTTTTTCATCCCCTTTGTACATTTATAGAAAGCTAGGCAAAAAGAACCTGATAATCTTTCCCAAGATTGCATAGATAATAAGTAGAAGAACCAGTCCCAGTGTTTGATGTTTAGGCTTATGTATCAGCTAAGCCAGGTAATTGTGTCTAGTTGTTTGATCATGCAAGTCCTGGCCTAATTGTAACTGTGAGGCTATTTCATGGACTTAAATTATGTGAGCTGACTGCATCTATGGCTAATTACATCTATAATCAACTGAGGAGATTGTCTTCAGCAATGAGAGACATCTCATCCACTCAGTTGAAGGCCTTAAAAGGAAAGATGATTTCAGCAGTCAGAAGAGAGAATTACGATCTCTCCTTCAGAAAACCAGCTCTTCCTGGGGAATTCATCAAGGACCTTCATCAGAGTTTTCAGCCTTCCCTTCAGAATTTGGATTCATGCATACCCATTGTAATGTGAGAACATTTTATAAAAATCTCATAATATTTACAGATTTCTCCTGTCGGTTCTGTTTCTTAGAGAACCCCAACTTGGTACTGTAAGTGGGTCTTGAGAAATAGGATCTTAAAAATGGGATTTCTGAATTGTTTCAGGGATATTTGCAATTAATTCTCTACTCTGAGTAAAAGATTCAAAGGCACTAATGACTCTGTTTCCAAAAAATCAATGGACCACTTATAGTCAATGGCATGAGTTGGCAATAGAGATCTGTAAATTATCACCACTTGATATGGCTACTTTCATGCTTATAAGAGGCAAGGTTCAGGGTGAGAGTGTTTTTGGCACCTTAACAGAGTTTTCTGGATTTGAAAGGTACAATGATGTTGGCTGGTTGTTCCTAAACACATTGGATAAAGTTATATATGAAAAGGGAAAGCTGAAGGCTTCAAATTTACAACTTATACACCACACGAATGATCTGAAAGTTTCTATGTGTGCCCTGAAATAAAATCTTCTTTCCTGCAGCCTCAGATTTGAGATCTCTGAAAACATCACCCAGAGTCTCATTTTGCTAATAACAGAATTAAAATAGAAGCTAAAATCTCAACCTTGGAGGTTATTTCCTGTTAAAGTGAAGGCATTGTTTGGAAAGGAATGGGATCCTGAAAATTGTAATGGAGACATATGGGTTGATAATGATGGCAGTGGGGACATTGAAACCTAAATTCTGCTGGGTTTTTGCCAGACATCTCTAATGGTCTGCCCTGAGGAAATACCTTCCCTACCTCCAGTATGCCTCAAAGAGTCTGCCATCAAACATCAACCTGAAGAAATTAATCCTGTTTGACCAGGTGAAACTGCAAATAGTATTCCCTGAGGTAATTGGCTTGCAAGACAATTCTAATGCTTCTCATTATCCACATTCACCAACTCTCTTTTCTTCCAGACATATAACTAGACTAATGTCCCAACAAGCCTCAAAAGATGGAGTAAAAAGTGTGACTCATGAGGACTGAGCTATACTCCAAAAGAAATACATGACTTTTCCAATTTATATAGATAGAAATCAGTGGAATATGTGTGGGAGTGGATATTATTATCCATAAAATGGTGGAAGGAAGATAAATTTGGACCTGGCTGAATTTATTGGTATGGGCTCATTTAGCAGAGGTTCTGGACTCAACGTTGTAGCTCAAAGGAGGGGTTAGAAATGGCTCTAACAGTTTGTTTGGGTGGCTGGCTGAAAAATGGATGAAAAAATGGCTGACATTACCTGGTGGCAAAATGTCAGAACTACTCTTAACTAGATAAGAGGATTTAAAGGTCTAGAGAGATTAGAATGTTAGAGTGGATTTATCATCTAAGACCTGTTCCCCACCCCAGGAATGTACAGAGGACATATCTACTGCCAAGACCATGAGGAATAAATTTGGGAGACTAACTCAAATTTTTTCTGAAGAGCTTTGTGGTTGCTTTGCTCTGTAGAACAGATATTACCTTGGGAACTGCCATCACTGAACTGGGTTACTTAAACACTGTAGAGATGATTTCATCCTGGGTTGACAGAAGATAAGTGGCAGCACTTAATCACCAAAGACAAGGTGGATGTGGCTACTATACTGAACAGCAGACTCAAACCAGCAATTAAAATAGTCTGAGCTGCAGAAACCTATGGCATTGGCATAGGGTACCTAGAAGTAATCTTGTTGGTCAGTGTATTAAATTCCTACTTGATATGTATAAGCAGAAGACTTTTAGTCAAGTCAACAAAAGTCTAAGTAGAATTACAGAAATAGAGTGTTATGATCTCTTAATCAATTCCCAGGCTTGAGACAGTTTACAGAATCAGAGCTCCTTGAATGAGGTTAACACCAGGTTTCCCTGAGGAAGGTCACTGTCATATGAACAAAATTTTATACTGTTATTCTTTCTCCTAACCTTCTCCAAAGAGACCTATGGCATCTTAACAGGGTCAGTGTTAATTGGAAATGAAATGTTCAGAAATTTAGTGATTATTAGAAGTGACATTAATTCTAGAAGAGGCAAAATGTCATTGTTGTCCACAGTCAGAGTAGGGGCTTATGGAGATCAGGTGATTGATGTAGTTTTAGCTCAGGTCCATCTAATAGAGTGTCTAGTGGGACCCTGGATCCATTCTGTAGTTATTTCCTAATTTCAAGAATGCATAGTTGGAAAAAATCTCCTCAACAACTGGCAGAATCTACACATTGGGTCCCTGACTTATGAAGTGAGGGCTATTATGTTAGGAAAGCCAGGCAGATGCCACTAAAACTGCCCCTACCTAGCAAAAATAGTAAATCAAAATCAATACTGGATTTCTGGAGGGATTGCAGAGATCACCATCAAGGATTAGTAGGATGCATGAATGGTGTTTCCTGCCACATCATCATTCAATTCTCCTTTTTGGCCTGTGCAGAAAACAGATATCTTGGAGGATGAGAATGAATTACCATACCCTTAACCAGGTGATGACTCAAATTGCAGCTGCTGTTCCAGATGTGGTATCATTGAGCAAATCAACACACCTCTTTGTACTTGGTAGGCAGCTATTGATCTGGCAAATGCGTTTTCCTAATTGCTGTTAGAAAGGACCAACAAAAACCATTTCCTTTCAGCTGGCAGTGCAAGAAATGCCAGCAATATACCTTCACTGTCCTTCCTCAGGTGTATATCAACTCTCCAGCTCTATGTCATATTGTCTGCAAGGAACTTGAGCATCTCTCCTTCCCACAAGACATCACGTTGGTCCATTATATCGATATCAAGTTGACTGGACCTAGTGAGAAAAAAGTAGCTACTATTTTAGACTTATTGGTAATATAAATAGGTGTCAAAAGATGTGAGATAAATGCAACAAAAATACAGGGACCTTGCACCTCAGTGAAATTTCTAGGTGTCCAGTGGAGTGGGGCATTTCAAGATATCCCTTCTAAATTGAAGGATAACCTGTTACATCTGGCCCCTACTATCACCAAATGAGAGACAACACCTAGTTGAGCTCTTTGGACTTTGGAGACAACATTTTCCCCATTTTGATGTGTTATGCTGGGCCATTTACTCAGTGACCAGAAAAGCAGCTAGTTTTTAATGGGGACTGGAAAAAGTGGAGGCTCTGTGACCCAGGCTACTGTGCAAGCTTCACTGCTACTTTGGACAGATGATCCAGGAGTTTCAGTGGTTCTGGAAGTGTCAGTGGCAAATAGAGATGTCATCTGGTGCCTTTGGTAGGCCCCATAGAAAAATCACAATGCAAAACCTTAGGATTTTGGAAGAAAGCCCTCTCATCCTGTGCAAATAACTAATTTCCCTTTGAGAAACTGTTTTTGGCTGTTACTGGGACTTCGTTGAGAGTGAATACTTAACCATGGGCCACCAAGTTATCACAAGACCTGAGTTGCCTTTCAAGAGCTGGGTATTGTCTGACCCACCATATCATAAATTTGTGTGTGTACAGCAGCATTCCATCATAAAGTGGAAGTAGCATATATGAGATAGGATTCCAGGGGGTCCAGAAGGCATAACTAAGCTACACGAGGAAGTCCCCCACTCCTGCCACATTACATTCTCTTTCCCAGCCCATATCTATGACTTTTTGTGGAGTTCCTTACAATCTGTGTTCTGAGAAAGAGAAAACTCAGGTCTGGTTTACAGATGGTTCTGCATGATATGCAGGTACCTCTTGAAAGTGTACAGCTGCAGTACTGCAGCCCCTTTCTGGGAAGTCCCTGAAGGACAATGGTGGGGAAAATTCTTCCAGTGGGTGGAACTTTGAGCAGTATACTTGGTTGTTCATTTTTCTTTAAGGAAAGTATGGCCGGAGAAGTATTTGTACAATGACTCATGGGCTGTGCCATGGTTTGGCTGATGGATCAGAGTCTTAGAAGAAACATGATTGGAAAATTGGTGACATAGAGGTCTGGAAAGGTGGTATGTGGATACACATTTCAGAGTGGGCAAAAAACATGAAGATATTTGTATCTCACATAAATTCTTACCAACTGGTGACTTCAGCAGAGGAATTTTTAAATTATAATGTGGATAAGATTATTAATAATGTGGATAAGACCCATTCTTTGTATGCCAGTCAGCCTCTTTCCCCTGCAACACCTTTCATTGACCAATGGGCTCATGAAAAAATCGCCATGGCAGTAGGGATGGAAGTTATGCATGGGCTCAGGCACATAGACTTCCAATCACCAAGGCAGACCTGCCTACAGTAACTGCTAGTGACCAGTCTGCCAGCAGCAAAGACCCACATTTAGCCCCCAATATGCCACCATTCCAGAGGTTGCTTCCTAGTGGCAGGTTAAATATAATGGACTACTTCAACATGGAAGTGGCAGCAATTTGTTCTAACTGTAATAGACACATTCCAGATAGGGATTTGCCTTCTCTGAATATAATACTTATGCTAAAAGCAACATCCATGACTTACAGAATGCCTTTTTGACCATTATGGTAATCCACACAGCATTGATACTGATCCACTTCACAGCAAATGACGTGCTGGAATGGGCACATGCACATGGAATTCACTAGTCTTACCCTGTTCCCCATCATTCCAGGAAGCCTGAACCCTCACAGATGTCGGCAACATCTTGCTCCAACTTGAGGCAATAGACTTTGGTAAGGGAAGTAATTTATGCTTTATGACCTGATAACTGCGGGCTTCTACCACAAATAAACACCCTTTATGAAAACCAACCAATTTCTGGTATTTTGCATCAGCACCCCTTTGGCTTACTAATACACTGGGTATGACAGTTATCGTTCTTAATGATAGTAGAAATATATGTATAAATATATTGTAAATTGTAAGTTGTAAATTGAAGAATCCAACATCAACTTTGGAGAAGAGTGCCAATAAAGACGTCACAGGTTGAACCTTACTCTCATGGGTTCCTCTCTTCCCAGGGCTTTCACCTCTCCGGACTCAACTACTCTGCTATCTCCACAAGTCTTTGCCTCTTGTCACAAGGCCAGCTGTAGACTATCAAACGAACATCTTTTCTCTTTTCCTGGAACCTTCTCTGCTTCCTCACGACCAGGGTCCACTGTGTGCTTACTCCTCTGGTCTCCAGCATTAAAACTCAGCATCAGAACTCCAACATCAAACTCCAACTAACTCCTCTGCTCTGCCATGTAGTTTTATCTTTAGTCCCCACCCACCATGGCGCAGGGACTCAACATCCTACGGATGTGGTCCAATCAGAGCCCTAATCATAGCTTAATCATGCCCAGAAGAACAGACCAGTGTACAAGCATAATCTAATATCTATTTTTGGAATTCATAACTATATCAATATGCTACACTCAGTAACTTAAAAAACAGTCACTCAAAATAGTATGGATAGAGATCTGAGATTAGAAAATATGACTACACTTATTAAATTATTTTAATGATTTTAAAAGTAATATATTCTTTTGACAGTAAAATCAGATCAGAAAGCTGATGAAAATAGCCTCCCACAATTGACATTAATACTATAATTCAAATAGCACTATTTATCTTTGTGTATTTTTAGATACTTTTCTAGGTACATATATCATTGTATACATTTGATAATCTAATAGACAAATGTTTATATCGTGACTTTTCACTCAGTATTATATTTAAGGTATTTTCCTCATCATTCATTTTTCTAACAAAAAACTTTAATGGCCATGTGATATTTTAAATTACATATTCTAATTCATTTAATTGTTCTGCTTTATGTAGACTTTTGGTTTGACTCCATTTTTCAATATCATAAAAAGAAATTGTGAAACAATACCTGTATGCTTAATTTTAGCCCATATATTTTATCTAGAACAGATTCAAATGTGTAAGGAATACTGTAAAAAGAATATGAACATTTATACAGTCCTTAATATATAGAATCAAATTTATATCCACATTTGTTAATATCACAACAGTTGATAATATAGCTCTCATATAAATTGGTCAATTTGCCATTAAAAATGTTTTAAATTTTACATTGCATTTTTTGATTGCTTATGAAATAGAGGATTTTTTATGTCTTTTTTTTTCATTACTTTTGCCCATTTTAAAAAATGTTGGGAGTACACTTTTATCCTAAATGCTATTTATAGAAATAATTAGCAGTGAAATTCATGGCAACTATTTTAAAGTGTGTTGCATGACATTACATAGTTGAATTTACTATATTTACCTTGTATTTTATACTACTGCATTTTAGCTCAATATGCACTTCCCCATCTAGACATCAAACACATATTTAATACTTTGCTGTTCTGTATTTTAACATACTGAGTCTTTAATTTAAACTTTTAATACACATATTCATTTTTTTTATTTTAGTTTTATTTTGTCCTTTTGTTAAAGCTAATATGTAGAGAAGACTTACTTTGTTTTTTAAAAAATGCCTTTTAGTTACTACAAAACTTATATTATCCCAACTGCTTTTTTCACAATTTTAAAACATATTCTTTAAATTGATGTCCTATGGGCCTTGAACATATTAGCTTCTTACTGAGTTTAACTGTGTTCACTTGTTTTAATTTTAGTTTTTGGAAAACAATGTTTTTTTTTTTTTATTTTATATGTCAATCTAATATTTTTCCATATATAATTAATTGATTTCAGCATTCAAACTTTATCATAATATAATTGGTGGTTTTACTAACTTCATTTTTTTAAAGCAGTTTTATTGAGATATATTCACATACCATACAATATATCCAAAGTTAATAGATTTTCGTATAATCACAATGTTGTGCATTGTGATTGTTACCACTATTGTGTGCATTTTTTACCACAATAAATTTTTGAAACATTTCCTTACTCTGAAAAGAAAAACTCCACACCACTGAGCATCCACCTCTCAATCCCTCTATCCTTCTCCAGCCCTATAAAACCACCAAACTAATTTCATCTTCATAAACTTATTTTATTTACATTTTATATAAATGGAATTATACAATATGTAGTATTTTGTGTCTGATTTCTTTCACTTAGCATAATGGGGTATTTTTTGTTGTTGTTCTGATATTAACATCCTGTAACATTAACACGCATTTGTTTAGTTTCAAAGAAAAATCATTTTTATAAATGCAATATTACCCATATTCATATTTCACATGAGGTTTTATTATGCTATATGATCCCATGTTACATTTCTTTACCATTCCTTTTAGTAATTTACATGACCATAGACTTTCCCTTTCAACCACTGTCATACCCATGTAATAGCAATGCTAGTTACAAACATTATGTTGTGCTTTCAACTTTTCTATTTATTTCCAAATATTAATGCACATACTTTTTACAAACTAGGCACAAGTTAAACTTCAGCTTTCCATTCTCTTACCTCATTATATTTTCTGGTGACCCATATTCAATTTATTAACTCCATGAGATTATACAGTATTTAGTTCATAATAGCGTAGTCTTACCGTATTTGTCATTTTGTGTCTGGCTTGCTTTACACAACATAAATTACTCCAGGTTCATCCATGCTTCATGACTTCGTTTTCTCTTACCACTGAATAATATTCCATCATTGTATACATCACAGTTTATTTATCCATTCATAGGTTGATGGACACCTGGCTTGTATCCATTTTTGGTAATCATGAATAATGCTGCTGTGAATATCGGTGTGCAAATTTCTGTTCATGTCACTACTCTCAGTTCCTCTGTGTATATACATTGGTTATATAACCAGTAATGGTATTGCAGGTCACGTGGCAAATCTATTTTCAACTTCTTTAGGATCTGCCAAACAATCCTCCACAGTGGCAGTACCATTCTACATCCCCACCAACAGTGAGTAAGTGTTCCTATCTCTTTTTACATCCTCTCCAAGACTTGTAGTTTTCTGTGTTTTAAATAGTGGTCATTCTAATAGTCATGGAAAGTTATCTCTTTGTAGCTTTGATTTGCATTTCCCTAATCGCTAGTAATGTTCAACATTTTTTCACTTTTTTTTCCCCGCAATTTGTATTTCTTCTTTGGACAAAATGTCTGTTGAAGTCTTTTGCCAAATTTTTAACTGGGTCATTTGGCTTTTTGTTGTCGAGTTGTAGCATATCTTTACATATCATAGATATTAAACCTCTGTCAAATATGTGATTTTCAGATATTTTCTCCCATTGAATTGGTTGCCTTTTGATCCTTTTTAAAAAAGTCATTTGAGGTGCAAAAGTGTTTAATTTTGAAGAGGAACCATATATTTATTTTTCCTTTTGTTGCTCATGTTTTGGGTATAAGATCCAAGAAACAACCATTTAACACAATATCTCTCATATGTTTCCCTATATTTTCTTCTAGTAGTTTTATGGTCCTGGCTTTTATATTTAGGTCTTTGATCCATTTTGAGTTTACTCTTGTACAGAGTAGTGAGATATGTGTCTTCCTTCATTTTTTCGGTTATAGATATCCAACTCACCCAGCACTATTTTTGAAGAAACTTTTGTCCCATTAAGATGTACTTTGGTAGGTTTTTCGAAATCCAGTTGGCCACAGAGGTGAGCATTTATTTAAGGACTCTCAATTCTATTTCCCTGATTGGTGTGTCTATCATTATGCCAATACCATGCTGTTTTGACCTCTCTTTCTATGCGATATGTTTCAAGTTCAGGCAGTGAAAGTCCTCCCACATCGCTCTTCTTTTTTAGAATGCTTTGGGTATTTGGGTGTACTTTCCTTTCTAAATAAATCTGGTAATTGAATTATCTGTTTCTGTAAAGTACGCAGTTGGAATTTTGATTGGTATTGCATTGAATCTATAAATCAGTTTGGATAGGATTGACATCTGCATGATATTTAGCCTTTCAATCCCTGAACACAGAATAACTTTCCATTTGTTAAAATGGAAATCAGAAGAATCACACTACCTGACTTTAAAAAATACCACAAAGCTACAGTGGTCAAAACTGCATGGTATTGACACAAGGATAGACATACTTGCCAATGGAACCGAACTGAGAGCTCTGATATAGACCCTGGCATATACGGTCAACTGATATTCAACAAGGCCACCATGTCTGTTCAACTAGGAGAGAAAGGCCTCTTGAACGAATAGTGCTTGTAGAAGTAGATAGCTATATCCAAAAGAATGAGAGAGAAACACTATCTTATAACTTATAAAAAAAATTAACTCAAGATGGGTCAAAGATCTAAATATAAGACCCAAGACCATAAAGACCTTGGAAAATAATGTAGGGAAGTATCTAGAGGGTCTTCTATTAGGAAATGTTTTCATGAACTTTACACCCAAAGCACAAGCAATGAAAGAATAAATAGATAAATGGGACCTCTTCAAAATTAAAAAACTTTTGCAAATCAAAGGAGTTTGTCAAGAAAGTGAAAAGGAAGCCTACTCAACTGGAGAAAATATTTGGTAACCATATATCCAATAGGGGCCTAATATCCAGCATATATAAAGAAATCCTACACCTTGAAAATAAAAAGACAAACAACCCCTTTAAAAAACAGGCAAGGGATTTGGAAAAACACTTCTCCAAAGAAGAAATACAAATGGCTTAAAAGCACAGGAAAAGATCCTCAACATCACTAGTTATTAGGGAAATACAAATTTAAACTACAATGAGATATCATCTTATTCCCTTTAGCCTGATGAATATTTAAAAAACAGAGGACTACAAGTGGTGGAGCAGATGTGGAGGAATAGGAACTCTCATCCACTATGGGTGGGAATGTAGAATGGTGCAGCCACTGTGGAGGACAGCTTGGCAGTGCCTCAGAAAACTAACTATAGAAATGCCATAAGATCCAGCAATTCCACTGCTGGGTATATACCCAGAAGAACTGAAAGCAAGGACACGAACAGATATATGCACACCAATATTTTTAGTGGCATTATTCACTATTGCCAAAAGTTGGAATCAACACAAATGCAATTCAAAAAATTAATAAATAAACAAATTATGATATATACATACAATAAAATATTACTCAGCTGTAAAAAGGAATGCAGTATTAACACACAGGATAACATGGATGAATCTGGGGACTCATGTTGAGTGAATCAAGGCAGATATTGAAGGACAAATCTTACATGTCCTCACTAATATGAATTAAGTAAATTGAGCAGACTCACAGAGCTACTGTCTGGAACATAGAGTTACAGGAAATAGAAAGGGAGTAGAAGTTTGTGAGCCAACTCTGATATGGACAAAATCTTTGATAAATTGTAGTTGTACAGTGGAGGGGTATGACAGTGGTGTAATGATACTGTTGGTTTGGGTGGTGCTGTTTTGTCAGGGGTGTGGTGTGGGGTGGGAGGGCTGTCCATGGAGCAGGGGGCAGGGTTGGGGGAGGGAGCAAGTGACCATTGAGGATTGGTGGGTATGTTGTTGAAACTTTAATGTTGGGAATGATCTTTTGGAAATCTGACAAGTGAGGGTTGCTTGTTTTGAGTGTTTGATGTAGAGGAGGACTTGGGACAGGGCCCACGTGGGGCAGGCTTCCAGGGAGTGTGTGAGTGTTCATCTTGCCATAATATGTTATATCTTGGGTGGAAACCCACAAAATGAGTGGCAAGTTTCTGGACTCAAATAAAAAAAAAAAATGCTCTTCTCAATTAGAGGGACAGGAGTCTCTCTGTTTAGTCTATTAGGCGGTGCCTAATATGGAAGTACATAACATTGTGTCAAGCCCTCAGTGTTGTTGAAAGTAACTAGGACTCTTATCCTTCAAGGAGTATAGTTTGGTGGTTGCCATGGGTCCTGAGGGGAGCGGAAGGAAGGAATAGATCAGAAGGAACAGAGGGCATTTTAGGAGCGATGGAAGCGTTCTACCTGATCTTGTTATGATGGATACTGGTCATGTTGAATTGCATTAAAGCTTATAAAAGCATATTGTTCAAAATATAAACCATAATGTAAATCATTAAAAACAAAATTATGTATCAGTTTTTTTCCCCTTGGCCAAGATATAAGGCAATGCTTAATAAAACTTTACAATCATCCTCTTGGGAGTACCAACAATTATGAACTCCAATATGAACTTTCTTCAAGTCATTGAGCAAATTTTCTGGCTGTTCTAGAGAGTTACCTTTTCTATCCATTCTTCTTAGCATAAGTTCCAATTTTGTATCAATTTCCTGTAACACTTATCCCACAAATTCTCCTCTCATCTCAGAAGAATATGATGCTTCCTACTTGTCAGGAAAATAGGGTCTGTCACAGAACCACAATTTCAATTACATTCCTCCTCATCCATAATAAGATTTAAAAACTATTTTCACCTTTATGACTTCCTGCCCATGAGAAAAATATGTGCAGGAGTGGTGAAAATATATCATGGTGTTTGTAACTAGCAGAGCTATTATATGCCTGTGGCAGTGGTTGTAAGAGAAAGTCTAAAGTCATGCAAGTTACTAGAAGGAAAGCTAAAAACTGGAACAAGTAAAACCTCATGTAAAACTCAAGTAAGGGTGATATTGCATATATAAAACCATTTTTACAAACTATAAATACAAATACACTAGAGGGAAGGAAAAAGAATTTTGGTTATGTATGGCAGGGGGAGCACAGAGAGACTGAGAGGTGATGAGGTTTCTCTGCTGTTTATTATTACTATTGGAATAATGAAAGTATTCTAAGAATGATTGAAGTGATGAAAGCACAAATATGTGTTTACACTGAATACCATAGATTGTACACTTTGATGGTTTTATGCTTTATAAATATGTATCAATAAAATTGATTAAAATTAATATGCAATAATTTGATCAACCTACATATACTTCTTCACTCCAGGAAATTTTACTTCTAACTTCCATGACCACAGCACCCTCAAATGTTGATGGCTCTTGTTAAAGTGTAATGAGGTGTTTCCCTCCAGAAAAAAAACAAAGGAGGGCATTACAAAATCCAGTTCCTGTCTTGTTTTTATGACAATTAGAGTTAGAGATAGAGTTATATATATAATTAAGTTGTTAGAGTAGTTAGAGTTCTTAGAGTTGTTTGTGCAATTGCAAGAAACCCTCACTAGCATTTAGTCTCATATGGTCTCTACTAATATCACCTTATAGTTTCAAAACTTCAACTGAGCAATCAGGTTAAGAAAAGCCATGTATTCCATAAATGAACAAATGTTTCACTGGATCTTCAAGGACACTCACTTCCTGCTTAAAGAAATCCTTTAATGGTGGATCTTTCTGCATGTGGTTGTTTGATATTATTTATGAATTCCAAAAGTAAATATTAATTATATTTGGAAACTGGTCTGATTCCACTGGTCATGATAACACTTTGATGAATGAGTGTTATCAGCTGAGATGTCTGATTAAATTATATTAAGATTAGGGCTTTGATTCAAAACATCATTAGAGTGCAACTCAGCATTGAGTCCTCACCCCTTGGCAAGCTGATAAAACAGACTATCAGCATGGAAGTAGACATACGGAGAAGAAGAACACATAGGAAGAGAGATAGCTCATTAGTCTACAGCTGACCTTGTGAAGAGAACAGAGCAGCTGAGCCTGGAAAGAAATGAGCCCCAGGAAGAGAGATGAGCCTTATGCCAGCCAAGAATTGAGATCAGAAGAATCTGCGGCCATGGAGCCTTAGGGGGAGGAAAGAAGGCCAAACCCTCGCAGACATCACCCACCATCTCAGTTCAACACATGGCAAATGACTTTGAGTGAGAACATACCTCTTATGGTGCCTTGAATTCGACTCTTTAGGACCTTGTGACTGCAAGCTTCTACCCCAAATAAATACCCTGAGAAGATACACAGAGGATCCCGCAGTCTGGGAAGAGAGATGTGCCCTGGGGAGAGTGATGAGCCTTATGCAAGCCTACAGCTGAGATGGGAAGAAGCTGGGACCACAGAGCCTTAAGAGGAAAGAGGAAGACTGAACCCTCACAGACTTTCCTGCTGTCTTGCTTCAACACATGGCAACAGACTTTGGGTAAGGAAGTAAACTTAAGTTGGACTCTTTAGGGACTTGTGACTGTAAGCTTCCACCCCCAATATATACCCTTTATAAAAACCAACAGAGTTCTGTACTTTGTATCAGCACACCTTTGGCTGCCTAATACACTGTGGGTAGAAAGGGTACCCATCCCTATCCCTCAACATCTCTTTAAATCCAGGACCAACCTGAACCCAAAGTGCCAAGTACATTATACCAATTCAAATGATTTATGGCGAGATCACAACAAAGTCCACATTAGAGAGACTGAGGGAAAGGAAATAGAAGTGGAGCCCTCCTCCTTCAGAGTTTATCATCTTCATCCACTAGGTGCATTTACAAGGATGCCTGGCTTTGCCTAAAGCCACTTTTTATATCTTGTATTGTGTGTGTGTATTGACAATGAATTCTACCAAGTTTAAATGAATGGAAACATCTTTATTTTTTTGTTTTCTGAAAGATATTCTTGTTGTATATGTATTATAGCTTGATAAATATTTCTTTCACAAATTTTTCTTTCACATAGTGTTCTATTGTCTCTTTGGTTGCTCTGGTTCTGACATGATTTCTTATCTTCCTTCCCTGTCCAACTATTTATTTTGCAAACTTGTACTCTTCACAAGAGGAAACCAAATACAGAGAATTTGAGATACTTGCTTAAGATGACACATAGTGGCCAGAAGTAAAATATAATTACAACCAACAGTGTCATAATGGTAGGTATGTCATCCATGAAAATATTTCTCTCAATTTAATTCAGAAAATATATTCTAATCATTTTCCTTGTAAAATAGAGTAGTTTCTTGTTTTCATATTTCTCAATTATAACACTTTATTTAAGGCTATTTAACTGGCCCTGATAAGTTCAATGACATTCATAAAATCATATGATTAGAAGTGAAATAATTGGGCATCATAGTCAGTTTCACATCTTTCAGGTGTAATTCATTGAGTGTGGCCCATTCATATAGAGGATGTCCCTGTTCAGAAGTCTAATCTTCTCCTTAGACTTCCCTTCCACCCCGCAGCCAAAAAGAATTCCAATGTAAAAGATACTGAGGTCATGCTTAGGCAGGTTACTAGCAGTGTTATCATAGATAGGAGGAAGTTAGGAGATGCTCTCTTCTCTCCATCCTTTTTCCTGTTTGGCTGCTGAACATCTGATCTGCCTGAGGAGTAAACCCTGTCTTACTCTGGTGATAGAACGAAAGCTCCTAACCAATCCACACCTGGTCTGAGTCAGCACTTACTCTCCCATCCATTGGGGACACATTACAAATCCAGTTTCTGATGAGCTACAATGATATTATGAATAGAGCTCAGGATTAGAAATCAGATCACTCTGGATTTAATCTGAGCACTACTAATTATTAGATTTTTGCCTATGGCCAAATTTGCTTTTATATTAAATTGAAATAACAAGAACTTCATCATGGAGATTAAATAAGATTTAGGTGAACTACCACAATTAGAAAATTGACTGATATATAAAAGTACCCATTACATATTTGTTCTAATGATATTCACATTTCATTTATCCCCTACAACCTTTTCTAGGAATCTCAAATTCACTGTCAGACACTTGAGAGGGGGTGATCAAACACTCCTGGGGAGATTTCAGAATTATAGCTGCTTGTGAATAATTATTGAATATTTCTAAACTCGATTTTTCTTTTCTCCTAATTTCAGCATTTGCTCACAATCCTACCAACCATGAGAGAAAAGAAGACAAGCTACACATAAGAATTGAGAACATTTTTGCCAGGACCAGGTACTGCTACACCATGAGCTCTCTGTTCCTATGCAGAAGATAACAACAGAAAACAGAGTTGACCCTATGCCACATACTATTCTAGGCATTACATGCACAGTCTCCTATAAACTCATTCAGACTAATGAGATAAGTTCCTTCTCATATCCTTTGTACATATGTGGAAAAAGAGGCTTAAAGAAGCTGAGAACTTTGTCCATGTTCAGATAATAGTAAGTAGAAGAGCCAGCCTTAGGAAGTCCAGCTGATTGTACTCTAAGCTCTTCCCCTTAAGCATGTCAGAATTTCAATATTAGAGAGCAGTTGCTCTGGCCTGCATGTGTCTATCCTCGGGGCATCAACAGTAGACTAACAGTTTTAATGGCCTAGGTGTTTCCACATTTTATTTTGTTTAATCTTCCCTATAACTCTGTGAGACAGGTATTATTAGGATTGTCTTATATACTCTGATAAACTGTTGCACCCATTCTCCCATGAATAGATTATTCTATGCCTGATTTCCCAGATGCTAGAATGACTTCCAATCTACAGGCATACAATGCTACTACCTTACTTCTGCTGACTCTGCCTGCCACCCTTGGACAATGATGCCACAACCACAAAAGAGGAGAGGATAAACTTGTTTGGCGACCAATTTGGGTGAAGCCCCTAATTCTAAACTTCAGGGAATAGATATTTCAGAACATCATGCCTAATTCCTTATGTGTTTAAGCAATATCCTTTTAAATATTAATTGTTAATATGAACATACTCTGGAGATGACTAAGCCTGCAACACCACATAAACATAAGGAGCCACTGATTATAGATGTTCTCTGTTTCTAAATTGCCAACCTATTTGTTTCCAAACTCTGAGTGCCCAAAGGAACTATGTCTATTCCTAGCACAGGATTTCTTTTAGTAAAGACTTAGAAGCCTGACTTCAGACACCTGTTACTCCAGGACAATTCATTTCATGGTACTTGCAATCCCTAAATATTCGGCTTTAACTTAGTTTGCTATTTTCGAGACTTAAATCATGTTATGGCAAAGATCAAGAGATTTTCATAATCTACTTTATCTTGTCACCAAGAAAGAAAGACTGAAAAATATACAGCAGGGAGGCTTGGGAAGAGATTTCTTTCAATAGATAGGTTTCTCCCCATCAAGTTTTTTTGAAGCCTAACCTTTTAGAAATTTTGTGTCAAGAAATTCTTCTATGAGCTGGGATGCTTTTGGCCCTCATTCACAGGTTGGTGTGTGTCTATAGAATAAAGATAAACACACCCCACACACTAAGATTTACTTAGGAAGTCTCCCTTAGGAATCATTTTCAAGTAAGTAATTGAAGTAAAGAAACACTCCTTTTAAGATAAAAATGACTGAACTTGCAAAGCAGCAGTTAATGATGGGTCAGTGATTACTAACTCCATAGAAAGTGCTCTACAAATATGGATTGAAATTATTATTTCTTTCCCAAATGCATTCAGAGAGGAAGGTACAACTAACGCCTTCTTAATTAGCATTTTAAGTTGAACTAAGGTTCTACTTATAGGTAAGATATTTAAATACGTATTTTTACGGTCAATTTTTTTTATGAATAAGGACTGGCATACCCAGTCTACTTTGAATAGCATTCTCTTGTAATATTTTGGACACAGACCTCAGATAAGAAAATAAAACTTACTTTATTAAACTATCTTGCTGATTATAAAGGCACTATAGTCTCCTCACAGAAATATCAGATGAGAAAACTTATAGAAGACAACAGCAATTCTCCTGAATCCCATAATTCAAATAAGCACTATTAGTCTTTACTGTACATTCCTTAGATATGTCTATGTATATATCATGCCTTTTCCACTAAGTATTATAACAAAAACATCTATCCATGTCATAAATTGCCTTACAAATCACTTTAATGTCCACTTGATATTACATAACCATACATCATAATGCATTTAACTGTACCCCACTTTGTAGACATTTGAGTTGACTTAATTTTTCCCTGTTATTTTAAAAAATATGAATGGCAACCTGTATGCATAATTTGGGCCATATTTTTTTGTCTAGCATAGATTCTAAGAATAAGAAGTACTGTAAATTTTATTCCAACACACAGCCATCAGTACACTATTAAAATAATGAAGTTATCTTGGATTATCATTGTGTCCTTAGTAGAACCCTAGAAAGTCACTGGTCATCTTGGGGATGTTAGCAGAAAAGAAGGAAACTCCATTGTGGTTTCTCTGGGTTCTTGCCCTGAACAGATGAATTGGATTCCACACCAAGATGGCCATGAGAAAAAGCAGGTTTATTAATGCCAGTGGAAGGACAGGAGACTGGGGTTTCTCAAATCTGCCTTTCTATTAAGGGTTTTTCTCACAGCTCTTATACAACAAAGAAAGTTTATCATTAGTGTTACATTTCTAACGTGGGTATGGAAAAACTAGTTTTTGCTTTTTCTCAGTTAATCTTAAAATATATATTGCTACCTTGGGGTGATAAGAATGTGGGAGAGGTGGTAAGGATGGACGGTAAAGATAACAACAGATGAGGATACAGATTCTAGTAAAGATAACACATTAGAAAGTACATAGTTATACATTTTTGGTGGAGCTAAATCTGGTTAATGTTAAATCTGTAGCTCTGCATGCTTGTGAGCAAGGGTCACATCAAATTTTTCTAACATTATAAGGTATAGTACAATGCCTTAATATTTAAGCTATGCTGAGTTTTTCTTGTGCTACAGAAAAATGACAAGCCATTTGCCAATTTCATTGTATCAGGAGTTGTTGCAGGTGATACCAAGCAAAAACAGGTTCTTTCTTCCCAAAGCAAACTAAAGTCCAGTTCCTGAGATGCCAGGGTTTCAAAGAGAGAAAGAATTTGTTTGAACAAGCAAAGGAGGTCAGAGGCCTTGAGCAGTCCCAAAACTGCCTCCTGGAACTACATTAATTTTGATATTTTATAACATCAGGATGCTAATGAATAATTAGGGGTAGAGCTGGAACAGCTTCCTTCACTAATAAACATCTAGGAGATAAACAGGAAAAAGGTGGGTACCAAACAAGGGTGAGTCACAAATTTAAATCATTATCAGTAATCAAGGCATCTGGGGGAGGGGTCACTGAAAAAAGGTCAGTTATAAGGTTTTTCATATGGATATGAAAAACATTGGAAAGTAGAGTATTTAAACTTTCAATAGAAATCTTCATATACAAAGATTATATTCATATGAAATAATCACCAAAATGGCAGATTTTTAGTTGGAAATGGCCATAAACAAAGGGTGAGGTCCATCTGTTACCTAATGGGCTCTGGTTTTTGGGTTTCTAGGTTCTTGGCTTATGTTGCATAAAGAAGTTGAGGACGTACCATAGGCTAGGCAAGGGAGTAAAGAGTTTATTAAGAAAAAGAAAAGAAAAGTATCTAATCCATGGACTAGATTAGGCATGGACTTGCGGCAAACTGCAGGGTTAGTTACATGTGGGGGGGCCCCAGGTCAGGCATTTTTAAAGTCTTTCCTCCTTCCCTTTCATAATGTTTGGGGTGGGGTCCCAACTGTTTACTATTCTGATTGGTTTTTCCACCTGTCAGTTATCAGGAAGCCAATGGTGAGGTCTTTTGAGATTATCCAGGGCTTTCCCTCTCATTCCAAATAACATTCTTTTCCAGAATCTGGCAATGTCATTCTGGCAGCTTTTTCCTCAGGAGGGTTCTGGGTGGGGTTTCACAGTCATGTTGTCTTTCGCCCATTTTGTCAGCTGGGCCAGCCGGCGTTCCCCTTCCACTCTACTAACTTGCCTCAACTCCCCCCTCAGAAAGGCTGCTGCAGGAGTCTGAAACTGCATCTACCCCCTTAAGCATAAAGGCAATGAACTCTCCATCCACTTCAGGAGCATAATCAGAGATGAAGTACATACTTTTACTGTTTTAGGGGTCAGTGACCAACCTAGCCAATAACTCAAATGTAGAGGCATCATGCAAGGTATTTGTGTCTGGCTTGAATGCACAAGAGATTTTGCCAATACTGAAGTCTATCTCTTTTAATCTTTATACACTTTCTAAACACTTCCAATGCAATACAGAACATAACAAATGAAAACTATTTTAGAATTTTGCTTTTTACTTCTATACCTTTACCTTCATGGTGTTAATTAACAAGTATTTTACTTTAGTAGTATAGGAAAATCTACTTTTTCTATCATCTTATAAAAATCTAAGATTCCCAATGGAATCAAGATTGTCTTCCTTTATCAACACTTTAATATGCAGATTGAGGTGGTCTCTGATAGGTTTCCCTGCTATGAAGTTACTTTTTGTTATTAATATTAATTATGTTTCTATTTAATAATAGCTTCCTGGAATTAGCAATTAAAATGCTTTAGTTTAGAAGATGCTTTTATAAACTCCTTATAATTAACCACAACTATATAGACTGGTAACTTTACCTTAAAATAAGCTTATTAAATTATAGTTAGTAACCAATGAAATTTGCTTTATTCATTTAAGAGAGAACAGATCTACATTTCCTTCTTTAAGTTAATTTCACTGGAAATGAGTTTACAATTTTTATCATATTAAAGATTTAATACATATAATGTTAATTTATTTAATTGGTATCCTATAAACCTAGGGAGGTAACACCGAAACGAAATAAAATTGAAATAATTATAGTTTATGCAAGGAATGTTCTTTTTCCTTCCTTTATAGGAGGCTAAAACCTCTTTTCTTTAATAAAATTCTAAAACCATGAATAATCTTAAAAGTGTACTAACTGTTAGGTTCTGGAATATGTTACACTTGTTTAATATGTTTTAATTATAATTAATAAAAGTTCTTTGCATGGCTTTCACGGGCTTCTCCTTTACTTACTGCACATATTAGAACAGAAGAGAGAATTTTATACATTTAGCTTAGCTTAGGGAAAGACTCGACTAGTGTCTATCCATGGCATAAATGTTGTGCAGGTCCCTCCAGCTTCATTTGTCCAGCAAAATCCCTGGGCTGCTGCTAAGTACAGAACTAAGGGGTCCAGAGAAGCCCTGCCTCTGACAAGACACCAAGTGGGGCTGCTCTGGAGGCTACATCCTTAATTTTAGTTACCGCCCAGCAAGCGGTAAAGCCCTGAGAAGGCTTTATTGCTGGAAGGATTGGAATGTTACAAGGGAATAGACAGGGAGCTAGAAATAGTCAGGGACCTTTGAATCTTAATTGATGGCAAATGATGAGGTTCCTTGTTCTACAGGGCAGAGGTTTAGTAACTGGCCTAAATATTAATTCCCCATTCATTCCCCTCATTAGGCACAACCTAGGCTAGGAGAGGTCTGGAATGCAGTCTAGGACCAAGTGATTCTCTCCCAAGTTAATTAAGAAATTCAAAATCTTACCTGCTATATCAAGGGTCACCTGAGGCCTACTGGTTGATGGTCCAGGCCCTTTGTGTCCTCCTCTGGGTCAAGGCCCAAGCAGTCCACATGGTGCGGTAGCTTGGGGTCAGGTTCCTGCTGATGTGGAGACTGAATTTGGATGACCCTGAGGTGACTGGTGCCTTTAATGGTGGTAGTTAAAAGGTGAGCCTGTCCCAGCCCTGTGCTTACACCTCCTTACCTTCTCTATCTTGGTGGTGTGGTCTAGATTTGTTGAAAACTGAAAAGGCTGTTTCTAAAAGGGAGTTCATGGAAGTTTATGGGTCCAGGGAGTTTCAGCAACTTTCTACAGATATCTGAGGCACCTTGGATTTGCTACGAGGATCTGTACTTCTCTAGAGTTAGGATCTACCAAGAGGGTATGTTTTATTGTCTCTACCAGATTTCTTTGAAATAAGTCTGGTGTATTAGTTAGCCAAAGAGGTGATGATGCAAAGTACCAGAAATCTGTTGGCTTTTATAAAGGGTATTTCTTTGGGGTAGAAGTTTACAGTTACAAGGCCCTAAAGAGTCCAATTCAAGGTACCATAGAAGGTACTTTCTTACACAAAGTTCCTTGCCATGTGTTGAAGCAAGATGGTGGGTGATGTCTCTGAGTGTTCAGACTTCCTTCTTCCTCTTAAGGCTCTGTAGTCCCAGCTTCTTATGATCTCAGCTGTAGGCTGGCATAAGGCTTGTCTCCCTCCCTGGGCCTCATTTCTTTCCAGGCTCAGCTGCTCTGTTCTCTTTACAGCTGTAGACTATCAGGCTCATCTCTCTTCCCAGACCTACAGGACCCTCTGTGTATCTTCTGTGTGTGTCTACTTCCATGTGAGAATCTGTTTTATCAGCCCCGGGGGGCTAAGTCACACTCTAAGTGGTTGAATCAAAACCTTCATCTTAACACATTTTAACCATATGTCTCAGCTGAATCTAATACAATCCAAGGGTATCACACACAGAGAAACAGACCAGTTTGAAAACATAATCAATATCTCTTTTAGAATTCATAAATAATATCAAACTACCAAAGCTGGGTTTATAGGTTCTGCCTCTGAGTAATTTCCCCAAGCTTATTTAAAATTGACTGGTTTGGTAGTGCATTTCCTCATCCCCTTTTAAGGAGACATAACCACATGGTTTCTGGCCCTCAGATCTGACTATCCTCTCCTTCCCTTTTACACAGATTCAACTGGAATACAGGGTCCCATACAGACTCCAGTCTCAGCCATAATGCAGCCACGTGGTATGTCAGGAAAAGATTAGCCTCCTACTTTTCAGACCATCATTACGCAGGTTGTCCCAATTAAGACACCTTAATGGGAGTCTGCTGGAATGCTGGGAGGGCCACCCATTATCCTACAGGAGGATAAAACACATTCATCAGTCTGGATGGGGTTCCACTGCTAGATCTGAATGAACAGATTGTTCACTGAACCAGTATCCTGTAAAGCAGGGATACCTGCTTGCTGTCACCATGTTCTGGGGATCAAAATGTTATGTCTCTGAGTGTTTCCAGAGCCTTAGAGTTCTTGTGGGCATCTGGATCTAGCTCCCAGATGAAACACCCAAGCCAAACACCATTCTTTTGCCTATTTTGCAGTGGTCTTATGAGCTGCCTATGAGTGAGCTTACCTCATAGCCACTTGTATTATTCAGTGTTCTCTAGGGAAACAGAAAAAACAGGAGATATCTTTCAATAATATGAGATTTTATAAGAGTCTGTCAAGTGACCATGGGGATGTACAAGTCCCAGTTCCGCAGACATGCTGCAAACAAAAAGCTCCAATGAAAATCCAGTGAAGGTCCTTGATGAGTTTCAGGGAGAAGTTGCCTGTCCAAAGATGAGCTGGGAAATTCCCTCTGAATGTTGAAATCATGTCCCCATTTAAGGTCTTCAACTGATTGGATAAAAGCGTCATCCATTGCTAATGACAATCTCCCTGATTGATGCAGATGTAATCAGCCATCCAACCCAGTAAACTCACTGGTGACCAAAGTCCATAAATGTTCTTGTATTACAACTAGCACAAGGCTTGCTGGAACAAACTCCTGGACACATTTACATGGTCGAGTTGACACATTAGCCTAACCATCACACCACTCCAAAGACTGAGTTCCTCAGTTAAACCTGACATTAAAAGTCAATTAAGAAGCAGAGACTGATCTGTAGCTTACAGGAAAACAGCCTCAGGGGCACTGGAGGTAATGGATTAAGAGGAACTTCAGGGCCTCCTGGGGGTTGAGTAAGGAACTAACCTCCTGGCATGCCCCAGGGTGAGAAGGGCACTGACTGACTGTAATTAAAATTCACCAGTCCTTGGCAAGGGTCAGGGAGCATCACTTGCCTCTGTCTCCTGGCTGGCTCACCAAATAATGTTACCAGATGGCTCTGGTCTCTGGGCTTCTAGGTTCTTTGCTTATGTCACGAAAAAGATTTTAAGGACATGCTATAGAGTAGGCAAGAGGGTAAAGAGTTTATTAAGAAAAAGAAAATGAGAAAAGTACATGATCTATGCCTGGGCTTGGACCATAGGGAAACTGTAAGGTGAGTTATACATGTTGAACCCCAGATTAGGCTTTTTTAAAGTCTTTCCTCCTCCCCCTTCATGATCCCAGGGGTGGAGCCCCAGCTCTTTGCTGTTCTGATTGCTTTACCCACCTGTCAATTCTCAGGGGGCTAATGGTGAGGTCTTTTGAGGATATCTGGGGTTTTCCCTCTCATTCCAAATGAGATTCTCATTCCAAGTTCTCACAATATCTTTTTTTTTTTTTTAATTTATTTTTATTGTGGGTAAAAATCAAAATTCTCACAATACATACAAACATTTGCAAAATGATATATAAATATATATGCATATATGTGTATTTGCTTACAAAAAAGTTATTTATATATATATATACATATATTCTAAGAGGTGCTTAGATTACCCAAAATATTACACGGAACTCACTGGGATTCCCATGTTGCCCACCTCCCACACCTCCCACCACATCCCACACAAACATCTCCCACAAGTGTGGCCCACCAACCTCAATGAACTTACACATCCTGGAGCCTTGCCACCAACCATAGACCACAGTTCACACTGTAGACCACACCCTCTCCCACTCAGTTCTGAGTGGTGTGTGCTGATTTAAAATGGCCTACATTCATTGCTACAACAGTACTCAGGACAACCTCCAACTCCCAAAGAAGCCACTGTATTTCAACTGCACACCCCCTCCCTACCCCAAAAGTGTCAAGTGGCCACTGGCTCCACCTCATTGTTATGATTTCTTGCATTGCTAGAATCACCATATATGAACAAGAGAATACCATTAAGTCCACTCTAATCCCTAGTTCTTCCCCCAATCCTGAGGGGACTGGGATGGTGATGTCCACTCCAACTCCAAGTGAGAGAGGGCTTATATCCCATGGATATGGTGGGTGGGATGATCCTGCCTGCAGGTGCAGGCCCTTTCCATTCCCTGGGATGTCCATTGCCCATCCTTGTCTCCTCACCAGGTGACTTGGATGAGTCCATTGAGCTGTTGGGTAGGAGTTGCAGCTCCACCTAGATTTCATGCACACCTGGTAGGCAGGAGGCTCCAGTCTTTGGAAGTATACCTAAAAACTCCAGCATCACATATAGGTTTGAATAGAAGGGACTGGTGAACCATGTGCAGGGAGGACTTATTTGAGTCTAATTCTGTCACTCTCAGGAGCACAGATTCCAAAATAGAACTCACTGATAAGGCATCAATCTCTGGGGCTATCCCCACTTATATAGGACCAGAGTGTCTCCGGAGCTCTCAGGAACCCCTCTGTGTGGGGAGATAGGCACTTAGATGTTCCATGAGCTCCTACTGAGGTGTGCGTAAGAGTTACCACTGGGATGACCTCCCCACTCTCTTTGAAGTCTCTTAGCCACTTGAACTCATTTGTCTTTACCATTTCCCCCTTTTATTCAAGGTCTTTTTCCAGTTGTGTTGCCAGTTGGCACTTGATATTAATCCCTCGTTGCCAGGGAGGCTCATCCCGGGAGTCATGTCCCACGTTGAGGGGAAGGTAATGCAATCATATGCTGAGTTTGGCTTAGAGAGAAGCCACATTTGAGCAACAAGGAGGCTCTCAGGTGGCAACCCTTAGGCACCCCACAACTGCAGGCTAAGTCTCATTTACAAGAGCAAAGACTCACAAGGGTAGTCATCAATTAAAAAATCACATCAGTAAGTCATCCTATTTTGACAGGCACTGTCCCTACACTCCGAGGACTATTTCTGCTCCCTTGGAGACTGTGGCAGAGCTCTCCAGGCTAGGAATTCAGATTCCCTCATTTATTGTGTGATTATCCACCCATCATGACCATGCCCCATCCCCCGATCCTTTGAATGATTTTGTATATCTTTCATGTATATTCGGATGAACCAATCCCCACGAAATCCCCCCCAGATACCCCCCCCCAATAATCCCCTGCAGTGCCCATTGTAACCTTTCTGTGATCCACATCCTCCATGAACATTTAGTCCATAAAATAATCAAATACACTTACTAGGAAAAAGAAACAAGTGTGTTAAGCTTACATGCAAGAGACAAACATAAGGAAACTCAGGGGGGAAAAAAAAAGAGAAGGAAAAAAAACAAATAATCAAACAAAGAACAAAACAAAATAAAATATAATTAGTGGATTGGGACATTCACAAAATGGGCAAAAAAGCAAAGGAAATGCCTTTAATATATATATATATATATATATATATATTCATTTTTTCCCCTTTCTCTTTTCTTTATTTTCCTTTTTTTTTTCCTTCCCTTTATCACTGTGTTATCGGATGTCCGGTGTGCCATGTCACCTTCCTCCTCTCAATCCCCATTGTCTCCCAATTTTTCATTTAATTTTCAAAGAAATTTTAGGTCACAGCAAAGTCACACATGGAGTGCCAGAGACTCCCAGATACCAAACCACCCCCCCTTCCCCACCCCATATTAACTCCCCCCCTTTTGTTTTTGGTTGTTAGCATTGTTATAACTGTTATGTAGATAGCAAAATATAGCAACTAAACATTGTCAGTGATTATAGTATAGTTTACAATTTAGATGATACAGTTTAATAATTTTGATGATATTTACCATGTCCTGTGTCCATTACTGTAACGTAATGAAAAACCTTCCCCATGACCACCAAACAACCCATTAGTTCTTGACTGTTCCCTTCTGCCCAGCCCCCCAGGGCCCTTGATACCCCCCTCTCCCAACCCATGGAAAGTCAAGATTCACAGTTACATGCCCTGGGGATTTGAACCGGCCCTTCCTAATCCACCCACACTCCAGTGCTGCACCACCAAACCCAGGAACACCACCACTAATCTGCCCCATCCCCCAACACGCAACCACACTCTATCCCTTTACCATAGATTATGTCCATATGGGTGATGGGTAAAGCCTGCTCTTCTCTTACTCCTTTGTTAACCTATCTTTCAGACAATGGTTCTCAGAGACTGCTCACATTCCTCAGTTCAGATCAGTGAGGTCATATACTGTTCATCCTTCAGTGCCTGGCTTGCTTCACTCAACATAAGGTCTTCAAGATTCATCCACGTTATTCCATGTGTTAGCACTTTGTTCCTTCTTACAGCTGAGTGATGTTCCATTGTATGTATGTACCACATTTTGCTTATCCATTCATCTGTTGATGGGCACCGGGGCTGATTCCAACTTTTGGCAATGGTGAACAATGCCGCTATGAACATTGGTGTGCATATATCTGTTTGTATTTTTGTTTTCAGTTCTTCTGGGTATA
>JAKSZT010001178.1:9640308-9692800 GCA_026826555.1 Tolypeutes matacus | reverse complement strand
AAGTAAATGATTCATTCCAAATGAGAAATCAGTTTTTTTTTTCAATGGTGCCTCTCCCATTTGTTGATCACCAAATATCCATGTGTTCCCATCATATTTTCAGCTTCCTTGCATTTAAGTAAAACCATGTGCCTTGCTCACAGAAGTGATGGGTGCCACACTCAGTATGAACTATTAAGGAGAAAATGTGCTACTATCCAACTATATTTTACCGTGTTTAACCAAGCATGGAAGGCTGCATTAAAATAGAAGGACTACAAAAATGCAGTATAGTAACCTGGATTACTGAGTATCTACATGGTAGATACAGGATTACCAACGCTCAGAGGATTTTACCTGATCAGGAAATTAAATTGAATGTGATCAGTCAAGGATATTTAATAATTCTTTATTTATGACAGCAAATGTACTTACTCTGACTAAACTAAACTGCAAAGGGAAAATGTTTTGATAAATTTTATTGTATAAAAATTAATAATAAAAGGGAGGTCCTCAAAACATAAAGATACTGAAAATTAATTGAAAAAATATAGGCATAATTCAAAACATATAAAACACAAGAGGGAAATATATAGAGAAAAATATTATTCTATCACTGGTAATCAAGCAATTGTATGCCAGTATTTGTATTTATTGAACAAAAATGATAATGTTTGATTTCCATTAGAAAGCTTAACCATATTCCTGTATTTTTAAAGCAGTTGAGAATAATGGTCCAATTTGTACCTAAAATGTATAACCATGAAAAACTAGAAAATTATATAAGGAACTGGCATTTAGTTCTGGACAGTGGGATTGGAAATCTTGAATTTTTTATGGACATTTTATTTTTCAACCTCAAATATATTGTAAACTTTGTATATTTTGTTGTATAAATATATTGGTTCTCTATTAGATATAAAAATACTTCTAATAAATACTGATAAAACAAAATTGCAAGGCTATTTGAAAAGCTACCTATAACTACAAAATATTCATATCATTGACACTGTAATCCCATGGGTTTGTTTTGATGAAATTATTAAAAATAAGAAAAAGTCAATGACTGTAAACAGATTCATTCAAAAGTATTTTATGGGTAATATTTTGAAAACCATTTAAATAAATAAAAAACAATTAAATGAATATTTACTATTAATACATTTTTTTCTATGTGAATTTACAACTACTAAAATGATATGGAGTCGTTTGGGCTCATTTAGGCATTTTCAGTGCCTTGCTTTGTCTTAAGCTACATGGACGTCGTGGTGGGTTACAGTTGCATTATGGATGCCCTTTAGAAATATGGATAAAGGCTTTTAACCATCCCAAATGAAAATCAGAATGTATAATATTAAAGTATGATTACATTTTTATAGAATCGAATGTATGTTAACCTAGACTAGAACAACGAAAAGATGATAGAGTAATTCTGAAATGTATTTTTAAAAGTATTTTTAAAAGAAACAAAAATGAGACAAAAACAAAACCTCTGAAAGATAAGGTTAGGAAAATCATATATGAGAAAAGATATTATTTATATTATATAAATATAAGAAGTGGTACTTCAGGTTGGATCCATAGGATGTGAAACTAAATATCATGCAACTAACATAAATAACGAATCATTTCACATACATAGAAACTTCCCTCAATAATGCCAGCTTCAGTAATTTATTTAAGCATCTCATGTGTTCTGATGGACAATTAAGCTAAAATTATGGCCATGGTGAGCCAAAAGTTAGATAAATAATTTCTCTTTAAAGACTAACCCATCCAAAATACTTAAGAGGTTAGGATTAATGAATGCAAACTGGTGGCCAAATCAAGAAATACTTGTCTCAAGAAGGAATCTCCAAATTTAATATTTTTGAATTACATAGGAATATTGGTTTTCAGTTATTGAGCAGTATCTATGCACATATATATTATATACATATGCTTACACTTAAAGTATCCATTAGAATCTGAAAATTTCATATGAAGAAAACGTTTCAAGTTATTAGTGACTTGCTTAAGGTCAACAACAAAGTCAACAATTCTCAGACCTTGGCCTTATAATTCACCACCTGCAAGATTTTTTTTTTTCATATGAAAATTTTGGTTTCACCCAGGAAGTCTCCATGGTAAAAGCATGGGCATCAGCACTTTTTTTTAAGTTTCCATATAATTATATTGCATGATAAATCTTTAGAAATACTATATTATAGTGCTCATGAAATTAGAACTACAAAGTATTAATGCAGAGTCCAAGTACACTGCCTTTGCCAAATAATAACTTTCTCTATTTTCTTGCAGATAAACCATTTTTCAACTGTGCCATTCTAAGTCAACCATACCATGGATCTGAATAGCAGAGTGAATGAGTTCATTTCGTATGGGTTCACAAAGGATGCTATCAAGGAGGAAATAGTGTTTGTGGTCTTCTAGTTTATCTATTTTGCAACTCTAGCGGCGAATTTAATTATTATGATGACCATCAGACACAGTCGGTTGCTTGCGAGCCCCATGTATTTCTTCCTTTTCTACGTATCATTTTCTGATGCCTGTTTCTCCACAACCACTGTGCCATGGTTGATTATAGATGCTGTATCATAGAAGAAAGTCATCTCCTACAATAAATCTCTAATCCAGATCTCTCCATTTCACTTCTTTGGGTGCATGGAGACCTTGGTCCTCATCTTTATGTCCTTTGATCACTATGTGGCCATTTGAGGCCACTACGATATATGATATACAACCATCATGAGCAGACATATCGGTGGTGCGTTGGTGATTCTGGCCTGGGTAGAATCAAGAATCCATTCTTTAACACAGATTTGCTTGGCTTTGAAATTACCTTTCTGTGGCCCTAATGTTATTGACCACTATTTCTGTGATCTGCAACCTCTGTTGAAACTTGCCTGCATAGACACCCATGTCATAAATCTACTCATAATCTTTAATAGTGGGGCCAAATGTATGGTTACTTTGTAATCCTGATCATCTCTAATATTTTAATCTTACATTCTCTGAGGAACCAGAGTGCAGAAGGAAGAAAGCCCTCTCCACATGCACCTCTCACATAACCATGGTCACTTTATTCTTTGTTCCATGCATATTCACATACACTCGCTCTCCAACCACATTTCCAGTGGACAAGATGGTGGCATTGTTTTACACTATTGGTACACCCTTGGTCAATCCTTTGATTTATACTCTGAGGAATGCAGAAGTTAAAAATGCCATGAGAAAGTTATGGTGCAGTAAACCAAGCAAGTGCAGCAGAGTAGAAGAATTCACTCACAAATTCTGATAGAGAAGAGAAAATGTTTTCATCATTATGCAGAAATGAATCTTCTCTAAGTAAAATTTTAGGAGAAGTAAGCTAATGAGCACTGAGCACCAACCTCCATTTAATTTGAACTGATATCCCATGAGTGCAAAACATCAAATGCAGGAAGATTTATGGAAAGCCAACTCCACTTCCTTTCTACTCTTTGCATTGCAGCTCGTGAGCCAGATTCCATTGTGTCTATGGCTTTAGCTCCATGTTTTATACATATCCTTGGTTTTCTTTACCTTCTCTCTTTAGGCCTGTTTATTGCCTAAACCATTTTGTTGGCAATCAGTCCTGATGCCACTGAATCTAGATCGTATCTTTTGTTTCAACAGTCTGTGAAATCACTCCAATAAACTACTTATGCTTCCAAAGAATCATAAATCTCAGCTTTTAAAGCCCGTTTTGACAGTTGGTTCCACTGAATCATCCTTAAATGTGATCTTTCATCCAACTATTGAATACATATGATAAGGAAAAACTTCTAACTTCTTTTTCAAATAAGGGCAATTCTTGGTATAATAAACATATTCATTTTATTGAGCCATAATCTCTGTCTACGTACTTTGATATTTTTGTTCAACAAAAATTATATTTATTTATAATTATATTTATATTATATTATATTATATTTATTGATATAAATATAAATAATATAAATATTATATATATAAAAATATATAATAAATATTTATATATTTATAATAATTCATTTTCTAGATTTTGGGGGAGGTGTAATTTAAATTAGTGGACTCTTCTCAAAACTCTTGTTTGGTGAATTTGTATAAAAAGTATAATACTGGGAAACAGATGTGGCTCAAGAGGTTCGGCGTCCGTCTACCATATGGAGAGACCGGGGTTCGATCCCCGGTACTTCCCGGTTAAAAAAAAATAAAAATAAAAATAAAAAATAAAAAGTATAATATTGTGAGTATAATATTATAATATATTATTTATAATATAAATAATCAACTCTTCAAAAAAAGGATCATATGTAATGAAAAAGGCATTAACTGATACATAAAGCATGGGCTTTGCAATATCATATAAGATAAAATTTTAACCCATACAAAAAGAAAAGATATTTTTAAAAGTCTGTACAGAACATTATACCAGGGAAGAAATATTTGTTATTAAACATTGTGTGCAATCTTAAGCAGAGAGTAGTTCACTGATTATTAGGTAGGACTCCCAAGCCAGTTTTCCTGGCAGATGCACTAAAATGTTAGGAGGGATATTTTGGTCCATGGCTACTTGAGGCCATGCCCACTTATGCCACTTGTTAAAATTCTACCTTTATCAAGAAAACATCTCATACTTCTGGGTGGGCCCCGCAGCGCAGACCCGCCTGCGTGGAGGCCTTGGAGCAATGGCGGG
The DNA here is from genome assembly GCA_026826555.1 of Tolypeutes matacus. Taxonomy (NCBI): domain Eukaryota; kingdom Metazoa; phylum Chordata; class Mammalia; order Cingulata; family Chlamyphoridae; genus Tolypeutes; species Tolypeutes matacus. The sequence goes on along the minus strand of JAKSZT010001178.1, from coordinate 9,688,125 downwards.
GTAGGGCGGTTGGCGGGTTCCGGGATTCTAGGCGAGCAGAGGAAATCACCCAGCCCTGGTGTCCTCTGGCAGGGTCCAAGGGTGGGGAAGTCCCCGACGAGGTCCTCCAGGGCTGCGCGGAGCCGCAGGCCCTCGGGATGCAGGAGGCCTGGTTCCCCAAGAAGAGCAGCCTATGACTGCTGGGCCCCGCTGAGCGGCAGCTAGATGCCTGCGCTGCTGCGGAGGACACGGTGGTCATAGGAGCAGAAGAAGGAGGGCGAGGCCGAGATCCAGGAGCCCAGGCGTTGGTTTTCCAAATGGGATCTGCAGAGCCTGGGCAAGGCTGAGCAGTATGAGCAGCTCTCTCTGTGAGCTGCAGGAGGAGGCAGCGGCCACTGCACAGTCAGAGTACAAGCAGCAGAAGCTGTGTGGCACCTTTTCCAGAATTCTGCATGTGATCAGCTTCCTGTGTGGAAAAGTTCCTCCACCTCGGAACTCTAGAGCTCTCTGAGACTGACACTAGGGTCCTCTAACCTTGCTACTTCAACGGAAAGTGGCTCATCTGTAGCAACTGATTTGCAACCCTTCCTGGAAACCATAGTCTGCATGGTAAAACATACTTCTTTGGAAAAAGCTTTCATGTTTAGAGTTAGGTCCAAATATAATGTCTGTTTTTTTGTTTATTATAGTGAACACTGTCCTAGAAATGTTTAAATAGAATAGAAGCTAAGAACTTAAACGGGGAAATTTGGACTGTGAGATCATCCTAAAGATTATGTTTTTAAGAGTGTTAGTTTGAGCCTATTGGTGTTACACTAATAGAATCCTTCTGAAACTTTGATTAGAATTTATTGCTTTACATTTATAGATTGTACATGTTTTCATGCTCATTTCTGAGTTAAAGAATAAATTTGGTGTCTTAAGAATACTGTTGCATTTCTAAGTGTTTGGAGAGCTTGGTTGGTGACCAGGAAAGTAAGGATTGGATTCTTTCTCATGGGAACTCCTTTGAGAGTGATCTAATGTGCCTGTTGAGGGTGATTGCTGATGGCCACAGTAGGCGTGCATAAGGTGAGAAGACTCTTTATGCCTACTGTCACTTAGGACTTTCTTGCTGTGTTAGTCAAGGCTGTCAGAGATGCAGTCAGTGAACAGGTCTATCATCACTACCCCAAGCCACACCTATCATCAAAAGGCATTCTTTGCCAAGGGAGTTGAGTGTAAACTGGAGAAGCCTGGGGAATGTAGCCAGTGGTAAGTCTATTGTCATTTGTTGCTCTCTGATGTAGACTTCCAAAGAGGACTGGGAGCATTACCTTCTGTATGACAATTTTCAAACTGAGGAAATATAACAAAACAAGAGTGAAATATGACTTGGTTGAAACCAAGATGAAACATGAATCAAGCAAGTGACTAACCAAATGGAAGCAATCAGTGAATTAGGTCTGAGTCCTGTTAACAAGTGACCTTTGTGGGGCACAGAGTAGGTCTTCCAAAACAAAATAATCTTATTATCAAAATAGTGGGGTGTATACAACTTTGTAGGTTATAGAAGCTTTACTGCTTATAAAAGTTCTTACTCTCTTTGGCAAACTTTGATTCCTCTAAAACCCCAATCAGAACATGGGATTGGAAAAATGAGTTGTTTTTTTTTCTCCTGATGTGTGGCAATTTTATAAAACAAACAAAAGCCTTCTATTGCAAGAAAGTCCACGATGTATAGGTATAGTACTCAAGACTGCACGCTGTTTCTAATAGAATGGAACAATTAAGCCATCACAACTTTTGAAACTACTTTAATAAAGAGGATAATCTGTTCCTATTGGATTACAGATTCATAATACCTTTCCTGTAAGTGTGGAAAAACCATTATTGGAAGCGTACATAGTTGTCAGATTAATTTTCTTGCATGGCAGACTGTGATGTAATGGCCTCTTCTTAAGCATTCTGGTTTTCTTCATTTATCATGAAGTGGATTTATGATTCATTCCAAATTTAAAGTAGCACTTTCTCTTTTATACTATTATACTTCAGAAGATAGTTTAAGGAAATAATAAAGTCACACTTGTCATAAAATCTATAAAAATAAAAAAAAAGAAAGCATCGTCTGGCAGTTGGATTTCCTATAAAGACTCCTCCCTGAACATGACCAGGGGCTATGATAAGTATTTTTGTATTCTTGATTTGTATTTTTCGAGGCCACTCATTAAATTTATATTTTAATCCATGTACTGTTAATTAATGACTTGGGGCAACAGGAGACTGTCCATTTCTGGAGAACAAAATGATGAAGATTGTTTCCTTATAGAAGTCTGGACTTGCAATGGAATTCTGTACTATGGCAGAGAAAATCATATAATGCCACTTTGGGAGGCTCTGATGAGCATGGCTGGGGTTAACTGTGCTTATTGATATTCAGACTGTCTTTATAAAAGTATTGAAGACTCAATTTAAGTCCATATTTTTACTGTAAAACCTCTCAAGGTGAAAGTCCTATTATTAGCCATGAGGCAGTAATTTCCTTGTTTGTGACTTAAACTATCAACAAAGAACGTACCATGTCACAAGTTTAGCATTACTATGTAGAGGAAAGGGAAGATTAGAGATTAAAGAAAAAAGAAGTGTAGAAAGGAGAGATGGTGATGAAGTTAAGATGGTAGAGGGGAGAAACCTCTTTCTCTTGTATTTTAAGAATCACCTCTGTGCATAAGTATACCTGAAAGGACAGTGAATATCAGGAAACATTTATCTCTCATTAATTTAGATAAACTGAGATTCCTCTGGACAAATATGTGTTTAGGAAACGAAAATTGAGAGATTCAGCTTCTTTCTTTATGATATTTTAAAATTATCAAATTCAAATTGAGTATTCTTTTGGCTTTAAGTATTATCTCTATGCTAATGACTCTCAAATTTATGATTCTACCCTAGACTTTTCACCTGAATGCCAGATTTTATAATAGACTAATTACTTGATATCTTCCTTTATGTATCTAATAGGCTTCTTCACAATTAATGAGTCATTGTTCTTACCCCCAAAAAAATGCTATGCATGTAAACTTCTCCATACAAATCCCGTCATACTTCCAGTTACCCAGCCTAAAAACATTGAAGTCAAAATATTGGTGATACTGGAATTAGTATTTATCTATTAGGAAAAAATACTGTTTTCCTTCAAACTATATCCAGAATCTGATATATTTTCACACCATTTCCTCTACTAGTCTGGTCTGAGCTGTAGTGATCTTTTGCCTGGGATTTAGCAATAGAATCTCATAATTCTTTCTGATTCTATCTTATCCTGTTGAGTCTATGCTCAACACAATTGCAGAGGTTCCTTTTAAAATTTACGTTTTTTTTAAATTAAAAAAAAATTTTTTTTAAAGATACTTAGATTATTTAAATGTTACATAAAAAATATAGGGATTCCCATATGCCCCTCTCCCTACACCTCCCACACCCTCCCACATAAACAACATCCTTCATTAGTGTGGCACATTCATTGCAATTAATAAACGCATCCTAGAACATTGCCACTGAGCATGGACCATAGTTCACATTGTAGTTTACACTCTCTCCCACACAATTCTGCAGGTTATAAGAAGATATAAAATGGCCCATATCTATCATTGTAATGTCATTCAGGACGATTCCCAAGTCCTGAAAAAGCCCCCTTATTATACCTGTTTTTCCCTCTCTCTGCCCCCAGAGCCTCCAGTGGTCCACTGCCTCTACATAAATGTTGTAATTCCTTCCATTGCTAGAATCACAATAAGCCTATAGTAGAATACCAGTAAGTCCACTCTAGTCCATAGTTCATACTCCAATCCTCATGATTCTGGAATGGTGATGTCCACTCCACCTCTAATTGAGATGAAACTTCAATCCCATACAGCTGATGGATGGGACTCTCCTGATTGCAGTTATAGGCTCTCTCTTTTCCTTAGTGTGGTGGTTGTCAATCCTCACCTCGTTGTTAGTTGTCCAGGGTGAGTCCAATGCACTGGAAAGTAGGTGTTGCAACTCTGCTGAGGCTCAGGTCCCAGCTGGCACATGGATATTCCAAAGATTCCAGTCTCTTGGATGTATACCTTCAAACTCCAGTACCAAGTGTAGATTGAAATAGAAGGGACAGATGAGCCATGGGTAAGGAAGCCATAACTGGGTCCAACTCTGCAACTCCCAGGAGCACAAACTCCAATGTAAGACCCACTGGCAAGGCACAAATCTCCAAATCTTTCTGCCCTGACCACAGGACTTGGGTGTCTCCAGAGCCCTCAGGAGCCTCACTATTTGGGGTAGTATCCACTTTGGGAGTCTATGACATCCTGCTGAGATGTGCATAAGCGTTACCTCTGAGATGACCTGCCAACTGACTTTGAAGTCTCTTAGGCATATAAACTCATTTGTCTTTACCTTTACCTCCTTTTATTTGAGGTCTTTTTCCTTATGTTTTAAGTCAGGCCACTCCTTTGTATAAAAACCTGAAGTTGCTCTATTTCAGAGTAAGAGCCAAAATCCTTACAATGATTTGACTTTCTGAAGCCTCTTTGTCCTCTTTATAACTTATGCACATGCATTCATTCTCTTTTCTCCAAACACATATTTCACATATTACTTCATTGATGACACTGGACAGACTTACTTCTTTTTTTTTAAACAAACCAATTTCATTGATACATATTAAAAATATATACAATTCATCCAAAGTATACAGTATATGGTATTTGGTATAATTACGTAGTTGTGCATTCTTCACTTCAATCATTATAGGAGTAATTTCATTTTTCCAATAATAAAAATAATAAACAAAAAACAGACAAACTAACAAGTAAATTCCTCACCTCTCAATCTCCTTATGCTTCCCCCTTGTACATAGCTGCTGTTTCTGATTATTCTATCCAAAATGTACACTCAGTGGCTTTTAGTATAATCACAATGTTGTACATTTATTATATAAAAAGATTTAGAACAATTTCATTATTCCAAAAAGAAAGACTCCACTCCTATTAGCATTCCTTTCTCAGTCCTACATAACCACTGATCTGATTTCATCTTTGTAAATTGATTTAAATATACATATTATATAAATGGAATCATACAATATGTAGTACTCTTTGATCTCCTTCACTTAGAATAATGGTTTTTTTTGGTATGGTATTATCATTTTGTAGTATTAACTTACATTTGTTCAGCTAAAAAGAAAAACTGTCTTATATATGCAATTCTAACCATATTCATATTTCACAATATGTATTTATATTTCACATAATATATTTAGTTCATAATAGGGTAATCATATAGAATTTGTCCTTTTTGTCTGGCTTGCTTCACTCAATATAATGTTCTCCAGGTTCATCCATGTTGTCATGTTTCACGACTTCATTTCTACTTATCACTGAATAATATTCCATCATGTGTATACTTCACTATTTGTTTATCCATTCATCAGTTGATGGACACCTGGGTCATTTCCAACTTTTGGCTATCATGAATAATGTTGCTTTGTTTGCACGTTGGTGAGCAGATATTTATTCATGTCACTACTCTCAGTTCTTCTTGGTATAAACCTAGCAATGGTATTGCTGGGTCCCATGGCAAGTCTACATTCAACTTCCTTAGGAACTGCCAAACAGTCCTACAGAGTTGCTGTACCATTCTACATTCCTATCAACAGTGAATTAGAATTCCTATTTCTCCACATCCTCTCCAACATTTACGGTTAACCGACATTTTAATAGTGGCCAGTCTAATAGGTATGAAATAATATCTCATTGTAGTTTTGATTTGCATTTCCCTAATACTAGTGACATTGAACATTTTTTCATGTGCTTCTTTACCATTTGTATGTCTTCTTTGGACAGTTGTCTTTTCAAGTCTTTGGCCATTTTTAATCAGATCCTTTGTCTTTTAATTGTTGACTTGTAGGATCTCATTATATATCATGGGTATTAAACCCTTATCAAATATGTGATTGCCAAATATTTTCTCCCTTTGAGCTGGCTGCCTTTTCACCCTTTTGAAAAAGTCCTTTGAGGTGCCAAAGTGTTGAATTTAGAGTAGGTCCCATTTATTTATTTTTTCCTTTTGTTACTTGTGCTTTGGGTGTAAGGTTTAAGAAACTACTGCCTACCACATGCTCTAGAAGATTTCTTTCCTACATTTTCTTCTAGGAGTTTTATGGTTCTTTTTTTAAAATAGTTATGTCCTTGATTAATTTTGATTAAATTTTTGTATAAGGTGTGAGATAGAGGTCCTCTTTCTTTATTTTGTATGTGGCTATTCAGTTCTCCCAGCACCATTTGTTGAATAGATTGTTTTGGCCCAGCAGGGTGGGCTTAACAGCCTTGTCAAAAATCTCTTGACTGTAGATGTGTCAATTTCTGAGTTCTAGATTCAGTTCCATTGGTCGATCTGTCTGTTCTTAAGCTAGTACCATGCAGTTTTTAGCACTGTAGCTAACTAATATGCTTTCAAGTCATGAAGTAAGAGTCCTCAAACTTTGTTCTTCTCTTTAAGACATTTTTGTCTGCTCAGGAACACTTAGGCTTCCAAACAATTTGATTATTGGTTTGTCAAGATCTCCAAAAAGAGTGTTGGGATTTTCATTGGGATTGTGTTGAATCTATAAATCAGTTTGTGTACAGTTGAGTACAGGTCCTTTATCTCCTTGGTTAAGTTTATTCTTAAATATTTGATTGCTTTAGTCACTATTATAAATAGAATTTTTTCTGATGTCCTCCTCAGATTGCACATCAGTAGTGTATGTAAACACTTTTGATTTATGAGTATTAAGATACTGCAAAAAAATAAAATTACAGACCAATATTTCTAAGGAATATACGTACAAAAATCTTCAATAAAATACTTGGAAACAGAATCCAAAGGCACATTAAAAGAATTATACACCATGATCAAGTGGGTTTTATCCCAAGTGTGTAATGTTGGTTCAATACAAGGAAATCAATTTATGTAATAAATCACATTGATAAATTGATGAAGAAATATCACATGATCCTCTCTATTGATGCTGAAAAGGCATTTGACAAAATATAGCATCCTTTCTGGATATAAATACTCCAAAACATAGGAATAGAAGGAAGATTTCTCAATATGGTAAGGTGCATATATGAAAAAAACCTACAGCTAGCATTGTACTCAATGGTGAAAGACTGAAATAACTTCCCACTGTGTTTTGATTAGTCAAAGGGATGCTGATGCAAAATACCAGAAATTTGTTTGCTCTTATAAAGGCTATTTATTTGAGTTAGAAGCTTACAGGTACCAGGCCGTAAAGCATAAGTTACTTCCCTCACCAAAGTCTATTGCCACATGTCAGAGCAAGATGGCTGCCAACGTCTGCCAAGAGTTCAGTCTTCTTGGGTGCCTCCCATCTGGGGGCCCCATTTCTCTCTGGGATCAGCTGCTGTGTTCTCTCCACAAGGCCAGCTGTAAACTATCAGGTGAATGGCTCTTTCTCTCTTCCTGAGGCCTCTGCATGTGTTTAATGGAGACTTCTTTCTTCCTCACATATCTGCTTCTGTGTGTGATTACTTCCCGGGCTCAAGGATCAAAACTCCAACTCTCTTCCCTGCCATGTAGTTTTCTCTGTAAGTCCACACCCTACCATTGCACAGGGACTCAACAACCTCCTGATGTGTCTCAATCAAAGTCTTAATCATAATTTAATCACATCCAGGTACAGACCAGTTTACAAACATAATCCAATATCTATTTTTAGAATTCATAAACATTATGAAACTGCTACATGCTGAGATCAGGGACAATACAAGGATACCCACTGTCACCATTGTTATTCAATATTGTGGTAGAAGTTATAGCTAGAGCAATTAGGCTAAACAAAGAAATGAAAGGCACCCAAAGAGGAAAGGAAGAAGTAAAAGTTCCACTATTTGCAATTGATATGATCCTATATCTAGAAAATCCTGAAAAATCCAAAAGAAAGCTACTAGAATTAATAGATGAGTACAGCAGTATGCCAGGATACAAGGTTAATATGCAGATTTACTTCTTAAGACATTTTCTTCAGGTGTTTTCTTTGCTTAAACTACTCTTCCAGTAATGTAATGTCTAATAGCTCCATTTGCTTGAAACATTGCTCCAAATTTCCCCTTAGTGAAGACTCCCTAATCATTATATTAAATATAGCATCCTCATCAGAACTCCTGATCCCCTTATCATACTTTACTCTTTCTTTTTAAATAACAATTATCATCTTCTTACTATTTAATTTACATATTCATTATATTTCTTCTTTCTAGTCTGTCAGCACTAGAAAATAAAATCAAAGAAGACAAGGATATTTGCCTAGTTTGTTCAGTAATATATCACAAGCCAGTTGTAGAGTGATTGAAATGTCACAGAAACTCATTACGTATTTGTGGTGGACGCTATTAATGATTGAATTAGAAGAGTTTACAGCTCAGGCCTTAACACTGATGGCTTCCATAAGAATGTTTAATTTCATGTTTTCATTTGCATGATGATTTAAAAATTTCTATAAGCACATCTTGGGTCAGTTTATCAACTTATATATCATGACTGTTAATATAGATGAATCAAGCACTGCTACATTGTGGTTGGAGGCTAAGACATGAGCAGAGGTGAACTTAGTAGGTGAATATCACAGTTTGAATTTGGTGAATCCCCAAAAAGGATTACGTTCCTAAATTTATCTATACATATGAGTGTGCTTCTCTTTTGCTTGTATTAGATTCACTTTATTGGATTGCTTTAGATTGGGCTACTTCAGTGAGGTGTGACTCAGGCTGAGTCTCTGCCCTCTTGCTGGCTTTTCTATAAATGGAGACACAGAGACACACAAAGAAAAGGGAAGCTGCCATTTTTTTCATCTTGCCATGTGAGAAAAAGGAGAGAGAGAGAGAGAGAGAGGACTCAAGGTTCACTTACACCTGCAGAAATGCAGAGAAGCCCTGAGAGGCTGAGAGAGATCTCTGAGTCTGGAACCAGCAGTGCACAGAGGAATGGAAAGAGGGGCTGGTCTCATGGAGCAACTCAAGACTAAAGAGACAAGACCTATGTATGGTCACCTACAGCTGGGCTTCAGGAGATGTTAAACCCTGAAGGGAAGGTAGGGTTCTTGGCAGAGATTGCCTGCTATCTTGATTCACCACATGGCAGGATCCCAGAATCACTGGTAGCTGACTTGGGTGAAAAAACATCTCTGATGGTGCCTAGATTTGGACATTTTATGGCCCTGGAACTATAAGCTTTCACACCAAATAAAGTTCCCATTATAAAAGCCAACCATTTTTGGTATTTTGCATCAGCAACCCTGTGGCAAACAAAGAAAGTGAGTAAAGGATTTGCATCAAGTGAATGTTGAATGATTGTAGAGTGCATGAAAAAGGTTTCACAGTAGTTTAGCTTGAGAAAATCCTTTCTAATATTAATGGACCAAACTCAAAATTGCCTTTGCTTCATCTCTGTGCAATATTTACATGTGGCAATTTTCCTATAACAAAACTATAATACTAGCCATCTTAAATTACTTTCATTAATTTACATTTTAATGGTGTTGCAGTTATTTTTGTAAATTTGTTTAAGTTTACATTCATGTAAGAATTATGGTTATTAGACATTTGTAACTCTTTTCATGCTTGCCTCCATAATAGTAACATATTTTAAATCATTTACTTTAAAACTGGAAAACATGAGATTACTTTTTCCTTTAAAGTAGTTCTATATGTCATTCAAAATTAAGAAAATCCACTCTATTCTTTTAAATAACATTTGTGTATAAAAAAAGAACAGTTTACTTAAGTATAGTGTATATGCACTAAAAAAACCAAAACAAAACAAAAGATGGTTAGTGGGAAGATGGTGTCAGATTAAGCAGGCAAGGCTCAGCTCTCTCACAAAACGAACAGAGAAAGAGCCAAAAGCTGCCCGAGAGACCTGCTTTGGGAGTCAGCAGACAAGACAGTGCTTCACAACTCACAGGAGGTTGAGGGACAGAGAGACAAAGAACCTGAAACAACAAACTGTGAGTTACTAAAAGTTCAGGCTGCTGGGAAGGGCTTCCCTCCTCCACCCCCAAGTTATGAAGCTGGGGTAAAACCTCTACCTCATTGCAGCTGAGAATGAAACAGACTTCTTCCTCCCTATCAGCTGTTACAAGGGAAAAGAGAGGGGTAGTTGGGGGACTTTTCTTCAGTGAATTCGGCCAGCAGAGCCCACTTTGAATCTCAGCTCTGACCAGACCAAAATAAAGCAAAACTAAAAGAGATACATCTCTGTGGAAAGATGTGCCAACAAACACTATCTGTTGGGTGGTCTGGAGATTGAATGGACAAAAACTGCACTTGGGTCTCCCTGTTCTGTAATTATGAGAGGAAATCTGTGCCCCATTAGTGAGTCCCTGGCATGATTTTGATAACTTAAGTTCAGAAATTTTAAAGACTTAGGATAAGTTGAGTGAAATATCAAAGAAGACCTGTGAAAAAATAATAACAATAGACAAGAGAGAGAAAAATGGCCATGAGAGTAAATTCACCAAAATATTCAGATGCCTAGACATCAGCAAAAAATTACAAGCCATAGTAGGAAACAGGAAGAGATGGCCCAGCCATCTCTTGGCCCAAAGGAACAAACCAAATATCCTGATGAGATACAGGATTTAATACAATTAATCAATGATAATCACATAACTCTCCTAAATCAATTTAAGGAATTGAAAGAAAGTATGACTAAAGAGATAAAGGATATTAAGAAGATGCTGGGGTGAGAATAAAGAACAATTTGAAAGTCTACAAGAAAAGTAACAGACCATATGGATGGATGAGATTAAAAATACATTAAAGACATGTAAGAGCAGATTTGAATTGCACCAAGACAGAATTAATGATTTCAAAGACAGAACATTTGAACTGGAGGAGACAGGAGAACAGAAAGGGAAGAGAATGGAAAAAATGGAACAGGGTCACAGGGAATCGAACAACAATGTGAAATGCAAAAATCATACACATTATCAATGTCGTAGAAGGAGAAAGGGGCAGAAAGAATATTTGAGGACAATGACTGAAAACTTCCCTACCCTTATGAAAGACATAAATATCAATTTCAAAGAAGGACAACACATCTGAAACAAAATAAATCCTAATAGACCTATTCTGAGACACCTACTATTCACAATAACAAATATCAGAAATAAAGAGAAGATTCTGAAAGCAGCAAGAGAAAATCAAAGCATCACATCCAAGCAAAACTCAATAAGATTAAGTGCTGGCCTCTCATCAGAAACCAAGGAGGAGAGAAGAAAGTAGTATGATGTATTTAAGGTCCTGAAAGAGAGACACTGCCAGCCAAGAATTTTGTATCCAGCAAAGCTGTCCTTCAAAAATTAAGGGGAGTTCAAAGTCTTCACAGACAAACAAAAGCTCTTAGAATATGTTACCAAAAAGACCAGAATTACAAGAGATACTAAAGGGGGTGTTGTAGCCTGAAAGGGAAAAACAAGGGTGAGAGAACTGGAGAAGAGTGTAGAAATGAAGATTATTAGAAAAGTAAATTAAACGGTAAAAAGATAGACAACAGTATGATATGACAACAAAAGACAAAAGTCAAAATTGATGAAGTAAGTAATGACTTTACAGTTATAACATTGAATGTTAATAGCTTGAACTCCCCAATTAAAAGATATAGTTGATAGAATGGATAAAATAGTATGAGCCATCTATATGTTCTCTACAAGTGTCTGACCTCAGATATAAGGACACAACTAGGTTAAAAGTGAAAGGTTGGAAAAAGTTATTCCATGCAAATAGTAACCAAAAACAAGCTGGATTAGCAATACTCATACTGGATAAAATAGATTTTAAATGCAAAACTCTTATAAGGGATGAAGAAAGTCATTATATATTAATAAAAGGGGAAATTCGCCAAGAAAAAATAACTATATTAAAAATATATGCACCTAACTTAAGTGACCCAAGATACACGAGGCACACATTGGCAAAAATGAAGGGAGAAATAAATGTCTGTACAACAATAGTTGGAGACATCAATACACCACTCTCTTCATTGGATACAACATCTGGACAGAGGATAAAGAAAGAGAGAGCTTGAATATTATGGCAATCGAACTAGACCTAACAGACATCTATAGAACATTGCCTCCCCAAACAGCAGGATATACATTCTTTTCAAGTGCTCATGGATCCTTTTCCAAGGTAGACCATATATTGGGTCATAAGACAAGTCTCAATAAATTTTAAAAGTTTGAAATTATATAAATCACTGTCTCTGATCATAACGGAATGAAGCTGGAAGTCAATAATAGACAGAAAAAGGGAAAATTCATAAATATATGGAGATTAAACAGCATACTCTTAAACAATCAGTGGGTCAAATAGGAAATTGCAAGAGAATTCAGCAAATATCTGAGACAAATGAAAGTGAGAACACAACATAACCAAACCTATGTGACACCTCAAAGGCAGTGCTGAGAGGGAAATGTATAGCCGTCAATGCTTACATTAAAAAAGAAGAAAGAGCTAGAGAAATTAGGCTAAACAAAGAAATAAAATGCACCCTAACAAGAAAGGAAAAAGTAAAACTTTCACTATTCGCTGATGACATGGTCCTATATTTAGAAAATCCTGAAAAATCCAAAAGAAAGCTTTAGAATTAATAGATGAGTTCAGCAAAGTGGGGGAATACAAGGATAATATGCAAAAATCAATAATGTTTCTATGCACTACTGATGTGCAATCTAAGGAGGATATAAGAAAAAAATTCAAGTTATAATAGCAACTAAAACAATGAAATATTTAGGAATAAACTTAACTGCGGACGTAAAGGACCTGTATTCAGAAAACTATAAAAAATTGTTGAAAGAAACCCAAGAAAACTTAAATAAATAGAAGGACATTCTGTGTTGATGGATTGGAAGACTAAATATCATTAAGATGTCAATTCTACCCAAACTTATTTACAGATTCAACACAATCCCCCCCTAAATCAAATATCTAAAAGCTAATAATCGAATTTATTTGTAAGGATAAGGGGCCTCGAATAGAGACAAGTTTCTTCAAAAAGAAGAGCAAAGTAGGAGGACTCACACTTCATGACTTTAAAGCATATTACTTAGCTACAGTGGTAAAAACAGCATGGTACTAGCTTAAGGACAGACAGATTGAGCAGTGAAACCAAATCAAGAACTCTGAAATTGACCCTTACATCTAGAGTAAAGCAATTTTTTTTACAAGGCTGTTAAACCCACCCTGCTGGGTCAGAGCAGTCTATTCAACAAATGGTGCTGGGAGAACTGGATACCACATCCAACAGAAAGAAAGAAGACTTCTATCTCACACTTTATACAAAAATTAACTCAAAATGGATCAAGAATTTAAACATAAAAACTGCAACTATAAAACTCCTGGAAGAAAATATAGGAAAACATCTTCAAGATCTTGTGGTACGTGGTAGTTTCTTAAACCTTACGCCCAAAGGACAAGCAAAAAAAAAAAAAAAGAATAAAAACATATGAATGGGATCTCCTCAAAATTCAACACTTTTACACTTCAAAGAACTTTGTCAAAAGATTTAGAAAGCAGCAGACTCAATGGGAGAAAATATTTAGAAATCACATATCTTATAAGGGACTAATATCCATGATATAGAAGGAGATCATACAAGCCAACAATAAAATGACAAAATATCCAATTTAAAAATGTGCAAAAGAATTGAAAAGACAACTGTCCAAGGAGAAATACAAATGGTGAAGAAACACATGAAAAAATATTCTACATCACTAGCAGTTAGAGAAATGCAAATCAAAACTACAATGGGATATCATTTCACACCTATTAGACTGCCTGCTATTAAAAAGTCAGAAAACTGTAAATATTGGAGAGGATGTGGAAAGATAGGAACGCTTATTCACTGTTGATAGGAATCTAGATTGGTACAGCCACTCTAGAGGACTATATAGCAGTTCAAAAAGAATCTGAATATATACCTGCCATGGGACCCAGCAATTTCATTGCTAGGTATATACCCAGAAGAACTAGGAGCAGTGACATGAATAGACATCTGCACACCAATGTTCATAGCAGTGTTATTCATGTAGCCAGAAGTTGGAAACAGCCTAGGTGCCCATCAACTGAATAATGAATAAACAAATTGTGTAGTATACACACAATGTAATATTATTCAGTGGTAAGAAGAAAAGAAGTAGCAAAACATGACAACATGGATGAACCTGGAAGACATTATGTTGAGTGAAAGAGACCGTATACAAAAGGACAAATAATGTATGATTGCCCTATATGAACTATTATATTTTGTGAATTATAAATATATTATGTGAAATATGAATATGGGTAAAATTACATTTAGAAGACCGTATTTCTTTGAAGCTGAACAAATGTAAGTTAATACTATGAAATGTTAATATCAGACAAAAAAAACCCCACATTATTCTAAGTGAAGGATTCCAGGCACAGAGTACTACATATTTTATGATTCCACTTAGATAAAATGTAAATATAAGTCAACTTGTAAATATGTAATTAGCATAGTGGTTATGTAGGACTGAGAAAGGAATGCTAAGTGATGTGGAGTCTTTCTTTTTGGAGTAATGTAATTGTTCTAAAAGTTTTGTGGTGATGAGTGCACGATATTGTGATTATACTAAAAGCCGTTGATTATACACTTTGTATAGAACATATGGTATGTGAATATATCTCAGTAAAACTGCTTAATAAAAAAATAAATAATTGTGCAAGAATAGCCAGAAAAAGCAGCTATGTACAGCAGCGGAAATATAGAGATTGAGAGGTGAGAAAATTTCTTGTTTGTTTGTTGTTCTGTTTTTTGTTTATTATTATTATTGAAATAATAAAAATGTTCTAATAATGATTGAAGCGATGAATGCACAACTATGTGATTATACAGAATACCATTAATTGTATACTTTGGATGAATGTTATGCTTTATTAATATTTATCAACAAAATTAATTTAAAAAAAAAGTTAAAACAAAACAAAGGCTTAAGTGTGAGGGTGATGTTCTGGGCAGTGGATGAAACTCTCTGTCCCAATCAATTATGACTGTCAAAGGTCTACTCATCATTGAAATGTACCAGATTGTCTTGAAAATTTTCTTTCCTAATAAGATAATTTTTAATGCAATTTACATTTGTATGAGGAAAATTTTTCAATATAGTGGATAATGACTAGTGTGAGATTCAATAGACTCTGTAATACTCATAATTATTCTTGCACCTGTTATTCACACCTGTGTCATCTCCTCTTCTTGAGTGTGGGTGATATATGTGTTTTGCCACTAAACAACAGAATATAGTAAATGTGATGTAATGTCATTTCCATGATTATGTTACAGAAATGTAATTTCTCTCTTGTTCGCTGATTCTCTTCCTGTTTTTTTGAAGCAAATATCCAGGTTGTGAGCTGCTCTTTGGAGCTACCCATTTAGCAAGGAACTGAGGGCAGTTTCCAGATAGCAGTCAGTGAGGAACTGAAGCCATCAGTCCTACAATCCGCAAGGAAATGAATTCTGCCAACAGCTGTATGAGTTTGGAGCAGGTTCTTCCCTTGAATATACCCTTGAATAGACCACAGCTCTGGACTCCACCTTGACTGTGGTCTTGTGAGAAATGTCCAAAGCACCCAGTGCTTCATTGAGTTGAGTTGTACCCAGGCTTCTGACTCATAGAAACTTTGAGATAATAATGAGAATTGTTTAAAGCTGCTAATTTGTGGTAATTTGTTATACAACTATAGATTACTGATACCATAAGTATTTAATCATGTTTTCTGATTGCATGTTCCAAGCAAATTACTAAACTTCTCTTCTGTTTTATATTCTAGGACCTGTTTTGTTTGATAAGAATGAGCTAGAAATTCATGCAAAGAAGTTCACCTTAGATTCCAACGTGTTCTGCAAATCTGAAGATCAGTCCCTGATCCATAGTTGCTCCACAGTGGAGAAAGTAATTTTTGATATTATCTATCTATGTTTCTCCTCTGATGAGCATCAAACACCATGCTATTTTGGTCAACACAGACCTATATCCATTTTTTATATATAATTAATGCTTTTATTTTTAAAGAAGCTTTAGATTATATAAATGTTACATAAAACAATAGAAGGGATTCCCATATGTCCGATCATACTCTCCCACAATAACAACATCCTTCATTAATGTGGTACATTTGTTACGATTGATGTTACAATTGATGTGGTACATTTGTTACGATTGATGAACCCATTTGAAGCATTGCTACTAACCATGAACTACAAGTTTACATTATACTCTACACTTTGTCCTGTACATTTTGTAAGTTATGACAAAATATACAATGGCCTGTATCCATCACTGCAATGTCATGCAGGACAACTCCAATGTCCTGAAAATGTCCCCATATTGAACCTATTCTTCCCTTTCTCATCCCTCAGAACCTCTGGTGGCCACTGCCTTTACACCAGTGATGAGTTCTTCAATTGCTATAATAATAATGTACACATTAGAATAATAATAAGTCTACTTTAGTCCATTGTTCTTTCTCCAGTCTTGAGGCTTTGGGGATGGTGATGCCTACTTGAGAGAGAGCTTAGATCCCATGGGGCAGATGGATGGAACTCTCTTGCTTGCAGTTGCAGACACTCTCTGTTCCTTGGGATGGGCGTAGTCCATCAGACCTATATCCTTTTGGAAAATAAAGTCAAAATGTTGGGGAAGGAATCTTATCTTTGTATGGGACATACAAAATAAGAAATCCAGATGTCATGCCAGGTGAATAGTAATATTAAAGAGGAAAGTGATACCATGTATGTTTTGAATTTGTATTTTCATAGCATAAGATCAACTTCTATAAAAGAAACATACAATGATATAATTGTTTAACATACAGCAAGTTTACTCTTTTTGATGTGACAGACCCATATAAATAATTTTGGTTAAGAGGGCAGTGTTTGTTCTTTTTTTTCACTCAGTTTCCTTCCTAAATGTTTCTTGGTCCTTCTCTAGAGACTTCATATTCAAAATGTGATCCAGGTGCTAGTATCACTGGTATCACCTGGAACTTGTTAGCAATGCAGGATTCTGGCCTCACACCAGAACTAGTGAATCATAATTTGAATTTTAACCCTAGATGTTTCATATAAACATCCTCATTTGTAAAATGTTGCCATAGGACATTATTTCATTCAGTTGTCAAGCCCCTTTATTGGTTTTAGGTGGGAAACATAGGCAATAAACTTGCAAGTGTATAATTCAACCTTGTAGATTTCAGCCAGGAAGTTACCCATATACTCCTGCTTACAGCCAATTGACCAGAATTTAATCACAGACATGTACCTAGTTACAAAGGAGTTGAGAAATTTTAAATAAAAAATGCCCTATGGATGTTTTGAGGGCCGGTTTCCCATAGTGGAGACTATTAGATGTCCGCTAGCAGGTGTGTTTTGACTATTTTTTTTCATTAAGGCTATGGTTTTGCATTGATCATTAGAACTCACATTAGAGTTTGAATCCCCTAAACCCAGGTATTGCCAAAAGGAAAGAATAGATTTTAGTGGCTGTCTAGCAGTCTCTGACAAAAGCACTTGGCATCAAGAACACACATGGATGCATTTTATATTCAAATTCAATTCAATTTGGTAAGTATTTATTGACTCCACAGTATGTGCCAAATACTATTGTAGGTAGCCATAAAACATAAAAATAAAATTCCCATCTTCAGAGATCACATTATAGTAGATTACAGTATGTCAAAAAAAGTAGCAAATCCAGGACTTTTGTGAGTTCTCAGTATTTGAAGAGATTGAATGAATGTCTCTCAAACTAGGAACTGCTCCTTTTCTTTATGTAGATGTTTTAAGATTGAATTTTAAATCCCTTACTGATACGAAGAAACCACTTTTCATTTTAACTCTCATCTCTCCACATTCCTTTTCATTAGATTTTTTGGATCCAGGATCTAACAATAAGCAGAATCCCCTACATTCTCAATCTCTATTACAAGATTTCCCTTTATCTTCTTGATTTCCTTGTTCTCCCCTCTGCAAGCTGCTTACACTTAAGTTCAGTTTTTTTCTCTTATATAATTCTTATACCAATAAACTTGGAGATGACATTTTTATTGTATTCATTAAAGCAATCAAATTGTTATTAGAAATCTTCAAACAAAGACAATTTCATATAAAATGGCTCCAATGGTCAAGACATCCAGGCATTTAAAGATGAAATACACCATTCCCACCCCAAGTTTTCTAAACAGAGAAAAAAATGAGGAAAGAGTTCCCATGTAAACCTCCATATATAAAAGATCAATAGACTATTAAAAGGTGCTTAATCACTGAAATGGGATAACTTCATTTGTTATAAGGGAAATGCAAATATAAAGCTCATGAGACACCTTTATACACATCTATATGCTCACCAGAAAACTCAAATGAGAATGACAGGCAATGGGAATTATTGATGAGGATGTAGAGCAACTGAACAGTCATAGGTTCTTGTATGCTCATAGAGATTTAAATCATTACAGCTTCTTTGTAGAGCTCTTTGGAATTACCTACTAAAGTTGAAAATATACATATCCCATGACACAGCAATTTCACTGCCATTTGTATCCAATGGAGAAGCATATAACCAAAAGTAGAAAACAAAAAACTAGAAGTATATAACCAAAAGTAGAAAACAAAAAACTGGAAACAACTAAATGTCCATATACAGTAGAATTAATAGATATTATGGAAATTCATATAATAAATATTATGTAGCACAATGAAACTGAATAATCTACATCTATACAGTGAAATGGATAAATTACACAAATTTAAGTGAAAAATGCCATATACAAGATAAGTGTACTACCTTATTTTAATATATAAATATCAAAGAAAGACTAAGTTAAGCCATTGGTTTAAAAATCAGAATAGTAGTTTCCCTTAAGGAGACATGACTAGAAGGAAAAAAAAGAATGTTTTAGGGTTAGAATTATAATTGTAATAGTTCCTGATTTTGGTGCTGGTTACCTAGGTGTGGAATTTTCACTTGGTGAAATTAATTTTGTCTTTTTCTTTATATATGTTAACAGTTGATAAGAGTTTGCCTTAAATAAACACAGATGAATATATCAAAAGCACAGTCTATATACAGGCAACCATTCAAACAATCTTCTGCTTCTTTTGTATGTTATCACAATGACACAAACAGGGCTTCACTACTTATTTTATAGAACAGGAAAACATATTTTTGACAAGTGTAAGAGTCACTGATATCAAATGAATTACAGATATGCTGTAGTTTTTGGTGCTAAAATTTGACTTCTCAATATTTCAGAAATATAAAATTAGAGATGGTATTGCAATGCCAAAATCAAAATGCATTTTGTTGTTTTTTTAGTACCATATTCAGAATTGCTGATTTTTTTCAGACATTTATCACCTTTAATTATATTAATTTTAATTCATTGATAATGTATTTGTGGTAATAAATTTAATCTATTCCCTTACCTGGAAAAGGATTGCCACCCAAGGAATATGTATTTATTTTTATGTTTGTACATAACTAGCAATAAAATATATATATAATTCATGGTAACATGAGTATTCCATGAGGAAATTTTAAAAATGGCATTTGAATCACTCAATATTATGGATCGTGAGTCTATATGTTAAGAAAAGGCATACTTAGTTTGTACAATTATTTCATTTGTGAATATATAGAAAATTCAAAATTTGAACTTATGTCTTTAGTCTAAGTTTTGAGCTCTTCCAGGATTGTGGGTAACAAGAAGGAGAGAAGAGTAATTTTAGGGAAAAGTAATGGGAGAAGGGAGCGGGTAGGCAAAGGTGTAAGAACATAGAGAAGAGAATGAGCTCAAAACCCTGACTGGGCAGAGCACTGAGATAATACAAATAACAGGAAACGGACACAAACAATCTAAGTCCATGGTCCTGGTCCTCAGTAACACTGGATTGACCCAGACCTAGTGTGCTTGTAGTTGGGAGTAGAGACATTTCATTCATTTTAACTTTGCACCCATTTCAGTGATTCCTTGCTTAAGCAATCACTGCATCTCTATAAACTTCATCACTGCAGACTGAAGTGATTTTGGCAAGTGCTCTCCAAATGATCTGGATATTGCGTTAATCTCTTCTGGTTTATATGTATAGTTAAATCTAAAGCAGGCTTTGCTACATGATGACCTCTGCGAAAGTTCTTGTTTTTTATTGAAACTGGTCACAAATACTAGGATATTTATTGGCTGTTCTTAATCCCAGCCACTTCTTTTCTCACCTTCTTTTGTCATACTAATAGGCACAAGAGAGGGTTACAAAATAAAGTGTGAAGTTATTATGTTATCCTTGGTAAGAAAATAATTTTCCCTCATTTTTCAAAATGAAAAAAAAAAATAGATATTTGCCTGTGAATGGAAGACGTTATTGTGAAATGTAAAAAGTAATTAGCTGCAAAGGGACATGAGAATTCTATTTGGCGTAAAGAATATATGGTATAACTTGACTGTTTCGATGATTACATAGGTGTATATATTTTTAAAACTCATCTAACTGTATGTTTGGAAAAGGCACTTTTTATGTAAATTATACCTTAAGAAATTGATTTAAAAATAAATATTTGGGAGCTGTAGACCATGATAGTGACCTTAGATGCCCCAGAATCCTGGTCCCCCATAGACTCTTTGAATAACTAGCAAATCTATTAAAGCCATCCTCCTTAAAACTCTGAGAACACTTCATGTGTTTGGGGTAATTGGGTGAGTACCAAATCAAGAAATGCAGCTTTGAAAACAGTAGGAGCCGTGCATAGTGCCCTTACACTTAACTCTTCCCAGTGAAGTATGGAGCCAACTGGAGACCTTGACCCTGTTCCCTAGGTCGCGGAGAAGCATTTATGCACATACCGGAAGGTCTGTATGTTGGTGGTAACCTATAAGATGGCAGCATGAAAGACTGAGCCAGGAGAATCCTCTCTGTCTCACTGTCTGAGAACTTTTCCTGCAGGCAGAAGAAGCTTGTGGTAGCTAAAACATTGTAAGAGGCAATTTACTCAAAGTGTCCTGGGGCAAAATATTACCCATGTTAAGATATACAATAGAGCACCATGAGGGACATGAATCTATTTCATAGGGAGTAGAATAGGTGTTCAGATTCTGACAAATGCTGGTGTTTCCTAGGGATATGAAAAAGAGCAAGCCCAAGAAAGATTTCAGGATCATAAAAGATGAAGAACACCCCACAAATTCACATCAGGCTGATCTACCTGAAGAAGGGCTAAACTCTGAAGGAGAGCATCAGCCAACACAGAGCCAATTTGCAAAGACTGTGAAAGGTGTTTTCTTACTTTGGTTTATTTGTTTTGTCAGTTCCTGGCACTCAAGGAAATCTCTGTCCTATCACTAACAGGATACAAATTTAAGGAACAGAAAACTAAATCCCAGTGTTAATACTTTAAAATATTAAAATGTTCAATGTGCAATATAAAATTGCCACCTAGAAGGGCTGCTCTTATTTGCAGGGTTTAGCCAATTACTCCACTTCATCAAAAATAAGGAAAGGATATACCCAGGGAGATGAGTACTGCTGGATGCTGGCATGTATATCCACACTTCCAATAGACTGTTTGACCATGGTGGCAGCCCAGTCAGGAAGACATTACAGTAAGTCCTGTGAATCTGGAAGAGAAGCCTAAGGGCACAAGCACAAATGTTAGTATGTACCCAGATTGGGAGATCTCCTCCAGTGAGTAAAATAACATTGGAACTTTCTCCCATACGCCCTTGGACATTTGCTGAGTGTGGGCGAGATCCCTGCTTACAATACCACATGTGTTGACCCTCCATAGAAGCAGGCCATAATGCCAGTTGTGTTTCTTTAGGTTCTACCCACATCATTCTGGCAATTATTGTCCTTGTTGGTATGCCTTTCATGCAGTTGACATAGTTTAGTACCATTGATCCTTGTGAGGACAGGAAGGTTGGCTCCATCCAGTGTTCCACGAACCTGTTGCATAGCACCCTCCGGAACTATGAAACAGAGCCAGTCTGGAGGCAGTGTCCACTGTAGGGCTATGGAGCTATAGCCATCGTCAGTTGGTAAAGCCACAGGAGTCTTCAGCAGTAGCCTGTTTACATCCACTTCTTGGGCATGGCTAGGTATTGTAGTAAATACCTTTATTGTTTTTGGCACTGTACTAACTGGCCGTGCCAATAACTCAAATGGAAAAACATTATATTCCGTACTTGGGTCCAGGTATGCATGAATCGCTTTACCAGTCTCTAAGGGTAGGTTGGTTTGTGCAAATGCCCACTGCTATAAGGCAGAACCACGAAAAGGCCTGAGAATCTTGAATAACATGAACCAGTTCAGAATTTTTAATGGGGATGGCTAGTACCTTAGCCAGGCACCACCCTGTGGCAGCTTCTCTATGGCCACTCACTCTTTGCAGCCATAGGGCTGCTGCGTCAGCACCTCTAGAGCTGATTAAATTGAGCTCTGAGTTCCATATGTTATATCCGTCCTTAAAAATTCAAAGGAGCTATTAGGTTATAAGCATTTTAGAATTTAGAAATAACAAGAGATCAGACCCAAGGAATATATGTGACTGCTGCAAGAGCTTACAATCTAGGCCCTAGATTATGAGTATTTTAAATAAGGCAGTTTCTAGACATCATTAACTACAGACTATAGTAGAAGTTTTATTTTGTTTTAATATTACCTTTTGCCAAGGGTGTTAATCAAAAGGAAAAACATAACTTAAAATTTGCCTTGCTTCCCTTTTAAAGTACCTTTTTGGTGAAGATGGGCTGACTGCATGCTCTTTTCGAGAAGCATCAGAGCAAAATAGTAAAACTGACAAGGGATTTTAGTTGTTTTCTTAACATATCACATTCTTCTAAGAACATCTAAAATGGTAAACAATACCAGTATACAGATCAGTATTAGGATAAAATATTGACAGTGAGAATTTACCAGATTTAACCAACAGGGGATTAGAAAATTCCTTCAATTTTACAACACTTCCCAAACACGTGTCATGTAACTCATAATATATTAAATGAAACGAACTATATTTTTTAAGGTTCTTGGAAGTATTTTACTTCAAATTAAAATGAAGAGCTTCCACACTGTTTCCTGAAAGATACACAGTATTCACAAATAAACTGCAGCAGTACGGAAAATAACTATTTTCCCAGTTTTTATGAAAATCAAATATTCTCAATGGAATCAAGATTTTCTTTCACCTATTACCACCTCACTATGGAGATTAAGGTGACTTCTGACAGGTCTTACTCTTACGAAGTTACTTTGTGTTATCAGTATCAATTCATAGGTTTCTAATTAATAATGGCTTCCTGGAATCTGCCATTTCCATTGAAATGTCTCCGTTTAGAAAATGCTTTTACATACTTCCCATAACTTTCTATAAGCACGTAGACTAGTTACTTCACCTCAAGACCAATTTTACCGTTTTTTTTTTTTTTTTTAAGATTATTAAATTACAGTCAGCAACAAATGAAATTTCCTTTCACATGCCCTCTACAACTTTTCCTATCCATTCAGGTCTTGTTCTACTTATTTTTCATCCTAGTGAAAGCCAGCAATTCTTTCTTAGGACAAAGGCATATTCCCTTAAACAAGCTCATCAAATTTTAGTCTGCATTGATTATGAATTCACTTCCACAAAACTTTTATTTATTTCCATATCCATTTAACTCTCATCTTACATCCCTCATTCTGTTCTGTGAAAAATTATACATTTCAGTTTAGGACAGAACTTCATTCTCTTTTTAACTTAATTTCTTTGAACACAAATGTACAATTTTCATCATTTAAAGATCTGATAAATATAATGTATAAGCCTAGGGAAATTACAACCAAGTTGAATAAAATTGAAACAATTATAGTTTGTACAAAAAATGTTAAAACCTCTGTTCTAAAATTTTCTAATATTGTGAAAAATCACCAAAGCATACTGGCTATCAGGTTCTGGAATATATATTTTAATCATTTAATTTATTTCAATGATGATTTAGAAAAACTTTTCTATACCTTTCAAGGACATTTTCTTTATGTATTGATTATTAATTACTCTCATGCCAAGGCTTTAATTTTATTTTTTAACTGAGGAATTACAGGAAAAATTTTGCAAAACAAGGTTTATTGTGTAATATTGTCTCTGGCTCTCTCATTCTAAATTTCCAGGCCAAGTAGACAGAATTCTAAGCTAAACTCACATTTCCTCTATCTTATCATACATAGCCGTTCCCTCATAGATTCTTCAACCAGTTTTAATGATAGCCTTGAATTCAGTCAAAGTTAGGAGAAGGCCTGGGGGCCAGGATAGGTCAAGGAGCCTAGGAAAAACCTTTTTTCTTCTTCCAATAGTTCCTATATTCAGATTTCTATATGATCTTTCCATCCTACTCAGCTTTTCTAATTTGGGGTTCTAGGAGTACTTATTTACGTATATGTGTATATATATTTATGTGTATTCTTATTTAATTTTTAGTAATTTGAATAAACCTCTCAAGAATTTTCATTTGTTAATTTGATATCACCATCAGGAGGTATGGAAAAATGAACATTGAACATTCAGATAGACACAAAGAGTTAGACACACAAAAAGGAAGATAAACTCACAAATTTGATTCAATTCTCACTCTTTTGGTATGGCTTATCTTCGAGTTTCCCATCATTACATGCCTCTAGTTTTTATATCTTTTAAGATCTTCTCTGGAATCAGTGTTGCCTACAATTTGTGAACTTGTTCGTGGAAACACATATAAAAAATGGAGAAGTTATCTGGACATTATTTGTTTAACAGGGTTTCAGCAACGGATATAGATTCAGGAGGCTATGCTTTAAATATTTGGTTTTAATTCAGTAGCACATTTCCCCTCCCCTGTGCCCTTTCATTCCAGGTCTCTGTTGGTTACTGCCCAACTGTCCATGGGCTTTATAATTCCTTAATTCCTTAAGAATGTCTCCCATCCCTTGGGGGGTAGTTGAAGGGAGATTACCTTTTTGTTTTAACCGTGCTCTAATTGACCTTAGTAGTGACCTTTGCCATTATGAGCACAGTTTTTTCTCAACTTGACCTTAAAGGAAAGCTGAGGGACTTTTACTTAGTTCCAGCACTACTTCATTAATCCCTGTAAATTTCAATTACCAGTTGGAGCAATTAAGTTTTTTATCTTCTTTGGGTCTCCTCTATAGAGTGGGATATACTTGGGAATGGAATAGGGATGCATACAAATTATTTGTCTTTTTCTGGAGGCATTTCCCAGAGTAGAAATTTTGCTGGCTCAGCTGCTGGTTTGAGAGTGCAATCCTGACCAAAATTGAGAGATACAAGATTCTTCTCTAGAGAACCATACTCCAGCCATTTTCCCGCTTCAATATGCAGATTTCTCTGTCTTTCTCAGACAGTCTGCTATAGCTAATCTTACCATCCATAACAACAGCCAGCTGATTGCTGTGGCAGCGCACTCACTATCTTTGCTAAGCTTCATTATCTTTTGTTCTTTGCACTCTATGCCATGTTTTTTTGGCATCTCCATACTCACATGGAGGTCTGCAACAATCAAGCAATCAGGCAGCCCCTCCACACACAGAGGTAGTAGGCCACCCCATGGGTTCCCCACCAAAGCTCATACTATGGTCTGACGAATTCTGTCAACTATGCCAATTGTCAAGTATGGCTGGGAGCTGTGTAAATGTCAGCTTCCTGCTAAACTGGGAATGAACATGTCAGACAAATACTCTGTCATGTTCAGCTAGGTGAGTAATGAGCATTGTTTTAGAGGTTCACATGGGGTCTTCATTCTCTGCTGTGGAAAGAGAGACAGAATTTTCTGAACTCTGTTGTCCATGCTCACCAAAAAATGAGAAAGACTTTTTATATTGCATGTCTACATGCAGATCTGGAAGGCACAGGTATTAGGGGCAGAAGGACTTCTAAAGAATACAGTGTTACAAGATCTACTGATCAATCACCAGTTCAAAACCCATTCCCAAGCCTTACCTTTTAATAGGGAAAGAATGCTCCTGCTACTGCATGGGGAAAAAACTGGAAGGGTTGAAGGAGAAAAGACAAAGTCATATATGCCTCAATGGGACAGAAGGAATATTAAAAAACAAATCAGGGAAAAAATTTCTCAAACAAAAGACATGAATATACATATTCAAGAATCCCAATGAATCCTAAGTAGAATAAACTTGAATAGAAATATACCCAGATATAGTAGTCAAACTGTCAAATGTCAAAGACAAGGAATGAATTCTGAAAGATGCAAGAGAAAAGCCAATTTCAGCTGTGGGTTTTCAGGTATTTGGCTCATCATTTCAGCCATGAGCTGCTCTGTGGGCCCAGGCTCTTTGGGGCTTCATGCTTAAGCTATGACTCCTGGGGATCCTCCTATCCTCCCTCACATGGCAGGATCTCTTTCTGTGTCTCTGACCCAGCAAGAGGGCAGAGACTCAACCCAAGTGACACCTTACTTACTTACAATCAAAAGGGTCTCACAAACACAGGGATGGATTAGTTAAAAACGATACTCTTTTTCTTTTTGGGATTCATAAAAGAACTCCAAAGTAACACAAAGACCAACAAAACAGTAGGGCAGCAAATTAGTATAGGGTCATTGTTCATATATGTTATGAATATAAGTTGATATCAAATCAAACATGATTGATACAGATTTAGGATGTTAAATTTTGTACAATGGCAACCACAAAAAGACATTTGAAAAATATATGAAAAACGAAGTGAAAGGGAACTCAATATTATACTACTAAAAATCAATTAAATATGAAATTAAACATAATCAAAGAATTAGTGGCAAAAATTGTATAAGATTAAGACTTTAAAAGATGAAATAGTTAAATGGCAAAAAAATTCCTCCATTATCAATGGTAACTTTAAATGTAAATGAATTAAATTCTTTAGTCAAAAGGCAGAAATTAACAAAACTGATTTAAAAAGCATGACCCCAACACTATTTACAAGAAACTCACCTTAAATTCAAAGACTTTAGACAGTTGAAAGTGAAAGCATGGACTACAATGTATTATACAGATGATAACCAAAAGAGAGCAAGGGAATCGATAGTAATATCAGATAAAATATACCTTTTGTCGAAAACTGTTAAAAGTGACAAAGAAAGTCACTATTATATACTGGTAAAGAGGTCAATTAAAAAAGATGATATAAAAATTATAAATATATATGCACCTAACGGTAGCACCCCAAAATATATGAGGCAGATATTGACAGATTTGATGGTAGCAATTGAAAGTTCTACAACAATAGTAGGAAACATAAATACACTACTTTCAATAATGGATATAACACCTAAACATAAAATCAATAAGGACATAGAAAACTTAAAAGACACTTAGACCTGCTTTAGAATACTTCATTCAAAAGCAACAGAATATACGTTCTTCTCTAGTACACATGGATAATTCTCCAGTATAGACTAAATCTTAGATGACAAAATAAATTACAATAAAAGTTAAAATGTTGAATCCATGTAATATATCTTCCCTGACCACAATGGAATGAAGTTAGAAATTAATAACAGAAAAGTGGAAAATTGTCAAATATGTGGGAATTAACCCATGCTTAAACAACCAATGGTTTAAAAAAGAAATCACAAGGAAAATTAGAAAATATATTAAGCTGAATGTACACAAAATCAAACCATACCGTAACTTAGAAGATGCAACAAAGGTAGTGCTGATAGGGAAATTTATAGCTCTACAAGATATTAAAAAAGAAGAAAGATCTCAAATTGGACACTTAACCTCAGAACTGGAGGATGTATTTTTAAAAAGTGTAAACTATGCACGAAGTGAATAAGAGGAAAGAAAAAAATTAGAGTTAAGATAAATGAAATAGGGAATACAAGCTTAGAGAGATTTTTTTTTTTAAGTTGGTTCTTTGAAAATATCCATAAAATCAACACAAAGCTACACACAAAAAAAGAGAGGATACAAATAACTAAAATCAAGAAAAAAATTGAGAACATTATGAAATCACAGAAATAAAAAGGATAATAGGAGAAATTTATGAACACATGTACATTAACAAATTAGATAACTTAGATGAAATGGACAAATTCCTAGAAACACATAAACTACCAACAAATTTTCTTTTTTTTTTCCCAACAAGTTTTCAAGAAAAAAGAGAAAATATCAAAAAACAAGATGTGATGAGATTATGCTCCTCTTCATGGCCTTTGATCATTATATGGCCATCTGTAAGCCCCTGAGATACATGACCATCACAGATCTTATGGGAATGAAAGACAAAATGCAAAAAATATATATTTTAATTTTTTAAATATATGTTTTATTTTTAATTTTTTAATTTTTATTTATTATTGTTCTTATTTATTTTCTTTTTGGCTTTTTTGGGTGGGAGGGGTTTAGGATTGTAGAAGAGTCACAACTGTGGCAGGAGAGGATCACTGGCACGGGGTTCCAGTGGTGGGAGTATGTGTGAGTAGAGGTGCACGAGGAGCATGCCTCTGTGGAATATGAATGTGTTCAAGTGGTTATGAGGTGTTGTTTCATTGGGTGGAAACCCACACAGTAACTGAAAGAATACTTAATTCTCACCCTCAGTGTCCTGCTACATTCTCTAATAGAGTGGCAAGAATCCCTAGAGGACATAGGCAGTGTCTAGCGAAGGAGGAGAGACCAATAGCACAGAACCTTGAAATTGAAGCTTGTACTTTTGAACCTTGATTTTGTGAAATTAAAACTTAGTCCAGTATTATATATTGCCTAAGAGTTACCTCCTGAAACCATCCTTGTTGCATTAATGTGGCCTTTCTCTAAGCCAAACTCAGCATATAAACACAAAATATGACTCCCAGGGATGAGCTTCCCTGGCACCAATGGATTATGACTAAGCAACAACTGGTGATGCATTTGGAGAAAGACCTTAATAAAAAAGGGGAAATGTCAAATACAAATGAATTTTTATGGGTAAGAGATTTCAAAGTGAGTCAGGAGGTCATTCCAGAGGTTATGCTCATGCATATCTTAGAAGGATCTCACTGACCTCTGCAGTAAACAGTTTCTTAAGCAGGGGTGATCTTGAGAGCTCTAGACACATCTGAACACTATTGACAGAGCAGACAACCCCACGAATTCAGCACTCTGTTAGTTGGCCTTATTCTGGAATATATGATAACCTATCCCTCCAATGTATTGGAGTTTGGCTCATTTATAATTTTCTTATACATGGTTCTTATGCCTCTTTTATTTGAACCTATAATGAGCAGTATACCCATTAAATATGTGTCCCAGAGACTTGAGACTTCTGGCTCTTCATATGCTGGCTGAACCTGAATCTCAGATTTGCAGTCAACACCTACTCTCCAATTCATTGAACTCACCCAGGACAACTAACAAAAGAATGATAATGGACAATATCCATACCATAAAACAGAGAGTATATACTACTGCAAGCAAGACAGTTCCATTCATCTGTCCCATGGAATTTAAGACCCCTCTCAATTGGAAGCAAAGTAGGTATCACCATTCTAAAATCCTTAAGATTAATGAGTGAACACCCAGTGGGAATGCAGCTATGAACTAAAGTAAACTTATTATTATTATTTTAGTAATGGAAGAGCATGTAACAATGATATAAAAGCAGTGGTCACCAGAGTTTCTTGGGAGAGGGAGAATAGTTGTAACATGGGGCATTTTGGGAACATTGGAATCACTCTGCATGACATTGCAAAGGTGATACAGGCCATTATACATTTGTCAAATCCATTAAAATTGTGTAGTGCAAAGTGTAAATCATAACGTGAACTATAGACCATGGTTAGTAACAATACTTCAATATGTGTTCATCAACTGTAACAAATGTACCGCACTAATGAAAGATGTTGTTAATGTGGAGGGGTGGGGTATATGGGAATCCCCTATACTTTAGATGCAACATTTATGTAATCTAAAGCTTCTTTTAAAATAATAGAAAAAGTATGCAAAAACAGAACAAACAAACAAAGAAACAGAAAACAAGGAGTGATGAGATTATGCTCAACCTCATGGCCTTTGATCATCATGTGGCCATCTGTAATCCCCTGAGAACATAACCATCATGAGTTGGCAATGTCTGGGTGCTTGAGTGTTTCTGTCTTAGAAAGGGTCTTATATCGAATCTTTATTTTTTTTTAAATAATATTAAACTTACTTTTAATGAACTTTTAGATTTACATAAAAATACGCCAAAAGTATAGGGAGTTCCCATATGCCCCCCTCCCACATGCCCACATAGTTTCCCTGTTATTAACATCTTACATTAGTGTGGCTTTACTTTTTACAATTGATGAACCAATATTGAAGCACTGTTGCTTACCAAAGTCTATAATTTAAATTATGATTTATACCTTGTGCTGTACAGTTTTATAGACTTTGTTAACTGTTTAAAGTCATGTATCCATCATTCCAATATCATACAAAAGGGTTTAACTGCCCTAAAAATGCCCTGTTTTCCACTTATTCATCCCTCCTCTCCTTTCTGAACCCATGGCAAATGTTATGTTTTTACAAATGTTACAAGTTCTTATATTAACACAAGATATTAACAACAATTATAACAAATCCACCTTGATCCGTGGTTACACTCTTCCCTTATGTTTGCTCATTCCTCAATCTTTACAGATTCTGACTTCTTCAGGCTGAGAGGGGACTTAGATAGTCTGGAGCAGATGGAAGAAATTTTGGCTTGCAGTTGTAGATACTCCTTGTTTTTTAGGATGGGACTTGTCTATCATTATCATTTTGTTCGTTGTCCAGGGCAAGCCCGAAGAACTAGAGAGGAGGAGTTGGCCACTACTCTGCTAGGATTCAGGGTTCAACCAGTATATGAATAATCTGAAAATTTAAGTCTCTGAGAGATATATTTAGCAGTTATATTGAAAATTACAGATTCAAATTTTTTTTTAAATTAGAAAAATCATGATTAGGGAAATTATAAATGAATATACATATGTTATATTGGGGAATCAATTATCATATATTCCAAATTAGGGCCAGACGAGGAGGGGCTGATTTCATGAGGCTGTGTGCCTTGCCTATGGTATCTGGATGTCCCTAGAGCCCGCAGGAGAACCTTTGCTTGAGGATTTGTTTATTGTGGCTGTTAGTGAAATCTTCTTGAGATTTGAACAAACGTAACATCTGGAATGAACTCCCGCCTCACTTTGAAATCTCTTAGCCATAAAAACTATTTTTTACTTAATATTTTCTCCTTTTGGTCAAGGTCTTTTTTCAAACACATTGCTGATTAACACTTGATAGTTATCCCTCATCTCTGGGAGTCATGTCCCGTGTTGGGGGAAAGGTAATGAGTTTATTTGCTGAGTTTGACTGAGAAAGAAGACATATTTGAATAATTCAGAGGTTTTCAGGAAGTAACTATTAGGCATTAATTATAATTAGGCTAAGTTTCATTTTTACAGGAATAAGATTCATAAATTCAAGGATTAATATTGAGGGCTTGGCATATAGGGTCTGTTTTCTTTTATCAAGGATGGCTTATATATTCCAGGGATTTTTGCCATTTTATTTGATAAAGTAACAGGGTTTCCCCAGGATGGAAGTTTAATATTTTATTAGCTGCTATGGGGACATCCTTCAGCACAGATATTCCTGGCTTTGAGTTTACCCTTTGTGGCCACAGTGAATTTAATCATTATTTTTGTAATTTGCAGCTCATCTTAAAATTTCTAATGTGATTTTTTGCTAGTTTTGACCAATAATTGGCTCATATGTATGATGTGTATTGTAATCCTGTTGATCTTCTATGTAGATATTTTATACTCTCTGAGAAAAAACAGCACATAAGAAAAAAAAAAAAAAAAAAAAAAAAACTCTCGCTACCTGCACCTACCACTTTATTATGGTTGTCGTATTTTTGGGCCCATGTGTATTTATATAAAATGTCCACTAACCACATTTCTAAGTGAATCAGATTGATAATTCTTAATTATTTTCTGTAAATCTCATGTCAGTGACAACAACTTTATTGGGGAATGTTTAAAGAAGTTTACTAATTAGTCCTAAGATTACATATAAGATAGAAGTGGATCAAAAACCCAAATAGCACAAACCTCACTTGTCATCTCTTCCTGTTTCTACATTTACTGTGCTTTAATGGTCCCAGTTAACTGTTTCAATAAAACTTCAGCATTGTTTTCTCAAAATCTGGAGTCCAGTTATATAGTCCAGTCATTCAGTCTGCAATGATTATTTAATGAGAATGCATGGTCAGTTCACCTTAGAACTTGAAGGAATTGCAAGGGACCATTGACTCAGTTTCTTGCCCATGGGCTGCTAATTGATCACCTTTGGAGCTTCTCTCTGAAAAATTATCCCAACAGAACTGGGAAGCTTGATCATTCCCTCAGAACTGGGAGATTGGTTAGGGTCTTTCGAGTGTGAAGTTTGATGCAAGGGCTGATTCATTCACTGTTCTTATTTCCCAAGCCTAAGGAAGCTTACAGCATTAGTACCCTATGTTATTAAGTGAAAAGTGCTTTAGACTTGTCATTAAGGGATTTGGATTCTAAACTCAGTTGTGTTACTAATTAGCTGTGTGAGCTTGAGTGGAGTATTTTCCCTTCTCTTGGCCTCAATTCCACATATTTAAAGAAGATTAAAACATACAAACATTTCTTCTGCACTTTTTTCTGAGGCAGGGAATCTTTTCTTTCATATATTTACTCTTTCAGTCTTTACAAATAATTTTGAAAGCTAAGCTTTCTTATTCTCATGTAATTGATAAGGAAGCTGACCCCATGATCTTTAAGTAAATTATAGAAAATGTGCCTCAAGTTTCTTCAAATCCTTTTATTAACAATAAAGGTAGGTGTTGAGGCATGATTCTGTACAAGATGTTTCTCTGTGCACTTCGTTTGCTAGTTGCTATTAAGCCCTTTAGTAAAAATGGCAAAGCATTGTACAATTTATTTCTGCCATTCTCCCATATCCATTTCTGTCTCCTACCTCTCGCTCCCCATCCCCAACACAACCGTTCAATTTATCCTCATTGAAGGTACCTAGCAGGTATGACTTGCCAAGCAGTTAAATTCTAGGGTCAAACTCGTGGGTAGTAATTTCTTCTCCATTATAGGAAAGTAATTTCATAATGTGAACTATCCCATCTTTAATAGCTTGCAACCACAAGCAAGAGCATAACTCAAACTTTCTTCCCTGAGAGTCGAAGAGTATATACACACATATATACACTTAAAAATTAAATATTATACAAAAGATGATTATTTAATAATGTTTTATCTTTTATTTAACTCGCCTACTCTCCTTTCTATACTAATATAAAATATACAGCTGGAATAAGAAATGGAATAATAATATTAGTAATGTTAAAATAAGTAAATAATTATCATTACTAGGTATTCTTTTAAAAGGGAAATTGAGAATTAGAAAGATTAAGAAATTTGCTTCAGTTAACACAGTGGGTAAGTTTTGGGACCGAGACTCATATCTACCACACACATTTTATCTATGTTCCTTTAACTGGTTCCAAACACATTCATTCCTCTAGATCTGGGGCTCTTACCCAAGGGTCTATGGACCCCCAGGGGGTCCGTGGAAAGATTTCAGGAGGTCTGTGAACTTGAATTGAAAAATGTCCACTTATTATTTGTACTTTCTATGACCTCCAACTGAAATCTAGTATTTCCTTCACTTATGAATATATGCAAAAAATAAATTACAGTAGTATTCATTTAGCCTGACAGGCAAAGGGTAACATGGAACAAAAAAGGTTAAGAACCCCTGCTTTAGAAGATATGGTCTTAAACAAATTATATGGAGAAGGAAATGGTATTTCCTAGATGCAATTCAGAGTGAGTTGAAGTTTAACTAGTTGGCCCCATGTTCTGCTTTTGCCCTTGGATTGTCTGAGCTGAGTGGCTCATTGGAAAATCCTTCAGGACAAGGTTGGAAGTATGGGTTTCCTAGGAGTTACTGAGGCTGAAAGTTTCCTTAGAAATTTTTAAAAATTTTTGGGAATTATTATACATACCCAGTGCTGTAAAACAGGAACATTAAACTCATGCTTTTCCAAATGAGAAATTGTGGGAATGGAGTTGACCTTAAAGGCATTTCTCTCTCAAAGCACAGGAATAGATGTTTTCATAAAGGAGATTTCAGGAGCTGAATTGAGACTTTCCCACTTTATTTTTTTCACACAAGCCTCCTGTGCCACAGACCATATTTTTTGTCTACCATGTTGCCTCTTGGGAGGAACCATGTAAAGTTGGGCCACAGGGAGAGTCCCCTTTCTCCATAAACTCCCCACCTTCCATAGTCTCCTGTGACAGAAGGCATCAATAAATCACAATGAAGTATTGTTTGCAGATTTTATCTGGACTTCATGTGAATCACCTTCTAAGAAATTTATAGTTGAAGATATGAAAACCTTCTTCATTGAAAGTCATCAATTTGCTCAACTTAGCTCATAAGAGGTAAGATTTCCAGTCAGTCCAAAATATTTTCTTCTTATCACCTCCTGAGGACTTATCAGATGGAATCTATAATCAGTTTGTCTCCTGAAAAAAATTGGAACTTCCAGAGAGTATTTCTAAACTGAAAGGTTATTGTGGGCCAGGTGTCCTAAACCTTCCCTGGCCTCCATGCAAAAGTACATTTCCTTTCAAAAGCCTCTCTGGACACAGAAGAGGAAGGTAACTACACCTTGGTGCTGAGGCCAGCCTACAAGATTTTATTCTTTGAAGTCCCCTTTTTTGAAAAGTTTAATGTTGGTAGTGATGTTTCTGGGACAGTGTATAAGTAGGAATTCACTTCTATACCATTGTCCTGGTTTTTCAAGACCGATGGTCATCCTTGCTCATGATGTACAATGGCACATTCTCCCTAGTTTGAGGGCAAGTGATAATGCTGGGGAATTGTGGAAAAAGCTGGAATTTCTGATGGAACCTTGGTCAAATGATCTTAGATAACATGTTTTTCTCACCCCCACTCGACATGTCTTTCTGAATCTTACCCCCTGGCTTTTCTTTCTTTCCTGATGTCTGCTCACTTTCACTCTACTAGTCCTCTCTGACTTCTTTGAGTCTTTCCTCTTTGCTCCTTTCATTGTTACCCATTATGTATCTTCTGTTATGCATTGATATTTACAATGCTTGATTTTGGGATAAAGGCAGGAACTTAAGATGTCAGTTGGCCTTCCTCTCTGCAGGCTAATGAATTCTTTTCTAGGAAGCAATTTGTATGGATTATTGGTATTGATGGTTTTTATAACTTATATGGTAGATGTTGGAAGGAAAAGCTACAGAAAAACATTCTGCCCTAGTTTTAGACGAACTTTTCTGGGCATAACTCTCTGTATTGTAGGTCAATCTATGTGCATAATAGAGATCAAGGCAAATGGCTACACTCATCTTACAAGAAAATTATAAGGACAAACTAAATAATAAATATATAATTTGTTTAAAATTTAATGTCATGGAACAAAAATGATACCTAATTTAGGAATGCCTTGTTCAATTCTGTTCATATGTAATAAATCTCAAGATAATATAGGCACATAGGCATAGAGGTAGATATTTATCTGGGAAAAAAGAATACTTGGGGCTAGTTACAAATATTTGAGACCAGATATAATTTTTAAAGTGATTAAAATACCAACAGATTAAAAAAAATAAGAAAATGTTAAAGAAGAGAAAATAGTAATAATGGATGATCCACCCAATCCAAAATAAAAAAGGATAGCTCGGGAGTGTTAGGAAATACTGACTGAAAAAAATAATAAAACTCTGAGGTAGGGTTGGTCTGAGGCAAGGCATTCATTTGTTCAACTGCTGCTTTCCTAACTTCATATACATAAATCTCTTTGCATATTTAAAGCAAGATAGTATAGTATTACATGAACTGATTGCCATGGTTCTCACAAAGCTTTGTCTCTTAAAACTTTCTGATTTAATAAGGGTTTAGTTTTCATTTAGGTCATCGCTATGTTTGTCTGAAGCAATATGTCCTTCTCCCTTTCTTACAAACTTTTATTCACATTTCTCACCTACTTGCTCTTTTCCTCACAGCCAAGGGCATCCCTTCTTTTTCTTTAGCTTCCATTAAGAACCTAATGAACTTAATTTAAGTAGTAATACACTCATTTTTTCTTTTATACTTACCAGAGATCATTGGAACTGACATTCAAAGTTTATAGTTATAATATAATTAGTGTTATAACATTGAGATAATATCATCTCACTTAGACTGCAATAACATGTTTTATTTAGATTATGTAAATTTATTACAGTTTTTGGATATTTTCATTTACTAGTTTTGAAATAATCTTATTCTAGCAAATTATGATAAATATATTGAATACCTGAGTTCCACAGAATCTAGCTGGAAACATGAGTTTCACTCATTTAAAACCAAAATTCTACTTTTTTCTCATTTTTAAAACTTCACTGACCAGTTATTTCATTCTCTAGGAAACATTATTTTTGAAGCCATAATTTATTTTATATTATCATATATAGTGGAATGTAATTCTTGTATAATTAATGTTGCTCTCTAAATGAAAGATATCCTTCCAAATTGATTGTTAAGATGGTGAGGACACCTTTCCTCTAGATGTACCACTGATCTGAGCAGATTCTTGGCATAAATGATAACTGACTTGATGGAGTTATTGAATTATTGATGGATTAGTGATTAGTCAGAATTAAGAGAATATCTCAAAAGTAATACTAAAATAAACTCCAGATCACTTGAGATCAATAGTTAAATGTAAAGAAAATACAAGTGAGTGTTAAGATTATAACTTCCATAATAGAAGTTGAACTATACTGTAAGGGAAATGTTTTTTGACAGTGGACTGTATAACAATGAAAAGAAGGGAACAACTTAAAACATAAAGATATTGAAAAATCAATTGACCAATTTTACATAATTCAGAACAGATAAAATATCTGAATTAAAAATATACAAAAATATTATGCTATCAGTTATGCTATCACCAGAAATCAAAGAAATGCATACCATGATATTAATTCTATTAACCAAGCAAAGTAGACACTGTAACAAGTTCTATCTTTATGAAATCTCTGCCATCTCCCATATTTTTAGAAACAATGGAAATTAATGACCCTATATGTACATAAAAGGGGACATGAACCAATCACTATACCATTATATATAACCATGAAATAATGGAATATTATAGAAGGAACTAACAGTTAAATATTGTGGTGGTTTAAAACTGTACCCCAGAAAAACATGTTCTTAAATTTAACCCATTCCTGTGGGTGAGAACCAATATTAAGTAAGACTATTTGATGAGATGACTTCAATTGGGGCATGGTTCACTTCAAACAGGTGAGTCTTAATCTCATTACTAGAGTCCTTTTGGCAACAGTAAAATTCAGACAGAGAAGGAGAAAGCCACAGGAAGCAAGGAGCTGAGCAGTGAAAGAACCCAGGAGAAAATGGAGAGACTTGGAGGAGAGACAAGAAGATGGCATCATTGCCCTGCTCAATCTCAGGCACCCACCTACAGACACCAATTTTTGGGAAGAAAACATTGCCTTAATTACACCAGGATTTTTTGGACTTTCTTTTAACCTTATAACCGTGGGCAAATAAATTCTCATTGTTTAACCTAACCCATTTCATGGTATTTGATTGAGCATCCCAGGAAACTAAAACATCTCTAGAGTTTTAAACAATAATGAATTTGTAGGTTTTGTATTTCAATTTCTAAAATGGATAATTTTATTATATATCCCTTTTTTTGCATGGAAAAGTCATTTACAACCCAATGTTAAAATCAGATATATAATAATATTACAGGATGAAAGTATATATATATATATATATATATATATATATATATATATGTATATAAGCCAAAATAGAATAGAATAAGGATATTTCTGTATGGAAAAACTAAAATATATTTTAAAATAATGTTTAAATAGAAACAAATATTAGAAGAAAACAAAACCTCTGGAAGATAGTGGTAGCAGAATCTTATGTGAGAAAAAACATTATTCAGATTATGCACATATAAGAAAATGTGCATCAAGTTGGATCTATAGGATGTGGAACTGAATACAATACACCTAGCTTGAGAAATGGATAATTGCACACACATAATAATTTCCCTTAATAATGCCAGCTTCCATGATTTATTCAAACATCTCATGTGATTTGACTGGCAACAGTGATAAAATTATGGCCATCGTGAGCCAAAAGTTGAGAAATATTTTTTCTTATACCCTAACCCAACCAATATATTGATGAGATCAGTATTAATTAATGCAAATTAATGTCCAACTCAAGAAATATTTTTCTGGAGAAAGAATCTCCAAATATAATATTTTTGAATAATATAAAAATATTGTTTTTCAGTTATTGAGATGAAAAATCTATGCACATATATACTGTATATATATATATATGATACACTTAAGTGTCCCTTGGAATCTCTAGTTTTCATGTAAATTGAAAAGTTTAAGCAATTATAGTGACTTATTCAAGGACATAGAGCAAAATCTGCACTTCTCAGTCTTTGTCAGAGAGCAGAATCAATTATATGTGTTTTGGTTTGAGTTTTTAATATCTAGGTCCCACAAAGGAAGACTGCATAAAGCAGTGTCATTAGCATTTTCAAAAAATAGTGTCCATGTGATTATAACACATGGAAAACTTAGGGAACCACTGAATTATTGTATTCATAGAATTAGAATATGAGTAGAAAGGAAGATTCCACGTCTACTGCTCTTGCTAAATCACAACTTGCTTAATTTTCTCTGCAGATAAACCAGACCAGCTCCTACATATACCTTAACTATGTACCTGAATATCAGTGTGAAGGAATTCATTCTCCTTGGGTTAACAAAGGATGTTCTAAAGGAGAAAATAGTTTTTGCGGTCTTCCTCTTGCTCTACCTTGCAACTCTCTTTGCAAATTTACTTATTGTGATGACTATCAGATACAGTCAGCTATTTGGCAACCCTATGTATTTCTTCCTTTTCTACTTATCCTTTGCTGATGCATGTTTCTCCACAAGCACAGCTCCCAAATTGATTATAAATGCTGTATCCAAGAAGAAAGTCATTTCTTATAATGAATGCATCATCCAGATCTTTATACTTCACTTTTTTGGATGCATGGAGGTTTTAGTCCTCATCCTTATGTCATTTGATCGTTATGTGGCCATTTGTAAGCCACTGCGATACACAGGCATCATGAGCCAACACACCTGTGGTGCACTGGTGAAACTGGCCTGGGTGGGATCTTTTATCCATTCTTCAGCACAGATTATCTTGGCTTTGAAATTACCCTTCTGTGGCCCTAATATTATTGATCACTTCTTCTGTGATATGCAACCATTGTTGAAACTTGCCTGCATGGACACTTATGTCATAAATCTACTTGTAGTCTTTAATAGTGGAACCATATGTACAGTGAGTTTCATAATCCTGATAATCTCCCATATTTTAATCTTACATTCTCTGAGTTACCAGAGTGCAGGTGGAAGAAAGAAAGCCCTCTCTACCTGCACCTCCCATATAATTGTGGTTATTTTGTTCTTTGTTCCTTGTATATTCACATATGTTCATCCTCCAGTCATATATCCAGTGGACAAGATTGTGGCCGTGTTTTACACTTTGGGACACCCTTGCTCAACCCTTTGATTTACACTCTTAGGAATGCAGAAATTAAAAATGCAATGAAAATGTTATGGTGCACAAAACTGAGTTGAGGGAACAGAGTGAAAGACTCCACTTGAAAAATCTATGTTTTAATAAAACGTATTGATAGAAAAGAGAAAATATATTCATCCTGATAAAGACAATATAATCCTCTCTCAGTAGGATTGTTGGGGAAGTAGGAAAAATGAGCACAGGACACAGACAGCCATTAAAATTTTAAGACAAAATCACAGAGATAACAGTAAGTAAAGTCAGCAAGGTTGTGGGAACCCAATTCCACTCCTCTCTTCTTTTCTCTGAATTACATTTTATGAGATTGATCCTTTTGCCAAAGAACCATAAATTTCAGGTAATTTGAAACTTGGTCTCTTTTGGTGTCACCTGTAATGTGGCCTTTCATCCTCATCTTGAGAACCTATAGAAAGAAGATATAACTTTTTTTTTTTCAAATAAGGACAATTCTAGTTATAATAAATATATGCACTGAATTGAGACATAATCTTTGTCGATGAACTTTAATATATTTTGGTCTTCATGTTAGCAATTATTCAAGTAAAATATTAAGAGTTATAGACTATTTTTGTAATTTGTGAAGGGACACTGAACAAAAATATTGGTTGGTGAATCAGTGACAATTTTATAACGTTGTGAAATATATTACAAGGCTCAACACTTCAGGAATGAGATAACATATAAGAAACATGCAACAAAAAACAAGCTTTTCAGTACAATATAAGATACTATTATAGTCTATCCAGATAAAGATATTAAGGAACGTGAACACAGGACAGAGTATAGCAAGGAGGCAAAATTTCTCACTAGGTATTGAGCACAATCTTAAAGCAGGGATATAGTTCATTGATTTTTATATTAGATTCTCAGACCAGTCTGCCTGGCAGGTACACTTTTGTGTTAGGAAGGATGTATGAGTTATGGCTACTTGATGCACAACCAATAATACTTGGTCAAATTTTATTGTTATCTAGGAAACTTCATATGGTAAACAATTTTTTAATGGAGACATTCCTCCTTGAAGAGGAAGTTATTGTCCAATGAGCAGGTTATGTTATAATGAAATTGACATGCATTAAACAGAGATGCAGCAAAAGTAATTTTGAGTTTGGCGCATCAATGTTAGTAAGAATTTTCTCTAATGAAAGTATTGTGAAACACTGTGGCTCACCCTATAGTCATTTGTCATCCACTTTATAGAAATGCTTTCCTCACACTCCAAGTTCTTGTCTGCTTACTTAAACTCCCAACATAGCCTAGGAATGGTTGGTGCCACCTTAGTAGCAATCATTTTTGATAATGAAGTTAAGTGGTTATATCTGATGTCAGTTAGACATCAGATGACCCAGAATGTGCCTAAGTGTATTTTTACATTTATCAAATATAAAAACAAATTAAGCATTCTTATAAAAACAAACATGTTAGGGTCTGTGATTTATTCTTCCAATTTTGAGCACTCAATCATGACAACCACAACAAATGAGTTTCTGCTATGATCTCATAACTCTACAAATGACTTGGATATATTCCTATATAAATTAGAGAAAGATACCTGCTTTGTTGTATTTTACATTCTAGTGTAGACAGTCTAGAAAAAGGAAATATGTATGTAAATTAATAGGTATGTTAGAAGATGATAAATTTTATTAATAAAGAAAGTAAAGTAAAATAAGGGAATCAAGAATGTTATGGAGATGATTTGTTGGATAAGGTGTTTAGGAAGACCTGCCTGTGGGGAGAATTAGAGCAGTGTCTAACATTATTATTGTCAATATGAAACTATAACATTATTGGAAAATATACAAAATGTTCAGGAAGGAATTTCTTTTAGTATGTGTCATATAATAATAGAAATCCAAGTACTCTCTGAGGAATATAGTATTATTGTGTAAAAAGAATTATGGTGTCATGTGTGTTTGCTTTATTGGTTATTTGTAGAGTAATAGTAGGCATCTATAAAAGAAAGACCTAAAGATCCAGTTGTTAATATATAGGAAGTTTATTCTTTCTGATGTGACAGACTCATTTATATTGTCCAGACTGACAGGAAATTGCATTCCTTCTTTTTCAGTCATGGATTCAGGTTCTTTTCTAGCTTTTTCTTGTGCTCCCTAATGCTTTCATATTCAGCATTTGATACAGGTGCCAATATTGTTGGCACCACCTGGGAGTTTGTTAGAAAATGCAGTATTCTGGGCTTTACCCCAGAACTAATGACTAATAATTTGAATTTTAGCACCAGGCTACCATATGTATACCACCATTTGTAACGTATTCCTTTAAGACCCTGTTGTCTACAGTTGTGACACTACCAGCCTGGTTTCAGGTGGCAAGAAGAAGAAATAAACCGGATGAGTACACATTCAACATTTTAGATTTTAGCCTAGAAAGAACACACAGTCCTGTGCCTACAGCCAATTGACAAGAACTAGTCACAAAACTACATCTAACTGCTGAAGGGGACTGGGGAATTTTCAATAAAACATGGTCTGT
Source organism: Tolypeutes matacus (assembly GCA_026826555.1). Lineage (NCBI taxonomy): Eukaryota > Metazoa > Chordata > Mammalia > Cingulata > Chlamyphoridae > Tolypeutes > Tolypeutes matacus. The sequence goes on along the minus strand of JAKSZT010001178.1, from coordinate 9,645,861 downwards.
GGACATTCCTGATGTAATTGCCTGTGTCAGAGGTTGCTAGAAGTCTAAATTGCAAGAGTGTTTGCAATATTTTATTCCTTTGAGGATATGGCATTACATTGACCATCAAACCTCAGAACATGGAATTTGAAGTACATTAACCAATGTAATCACAATTAGAAGCACTTTTTTATTCAAAATTTGACTCAATTTGACAAATATTTATTGATTCCTCATTATGTTTCAAGTATCATTCTAGGTAGCCTAAAAAATAAAATAAAATCCTTGTTCAGATCTCCCTTTCTAATGTATTATTCTATTTCAAAGTTCTCAGTTGCTAACCCGTGGTTACTGTGAGTTCATAGAATTTGTAGAAATTGAATAAATGCTTACAAAAATAGATTGCATGGTTCTTGTTTGTTTGTTTTTTTAATGAGGATTGTCTTAAGCTTTTCTTTTAAATCCCCTACAGCTCTGAATAGCCCCATTTTCATTCTAAATAATATAAAGCAAAAAGGATGCAAAAGATTTTGGAAACCATGGCTAAGTTCTAACTATAGTGCTGTAAAGACATTTACACACACACACTCACACACACACACTAGTTTTCTTCTGAGAAAAGTTTTATTTTTCTCCAAAACTTAAGTCCATTCCCTATCTTTTGGCACCAATTCTTAGGTTGGTGTGGGACTTTCCATGTCAGTGTTGGGTTGATATTAGCAGGGGATTTTCATAGAGCATGAAGGTGTGGATTCTGGTCCTGAAAAGTTCCTAACTTTTCTCTGACAAACTCTCCCTCCTGGCTTGGCACGAAGTGCACAAAACTGAAGAACCTTAACTTGTCTTGCTGACTTTAAGATCAATTTTACAATCTGATCAAGTGAACAGAAACATGTTAAAGCAGAAATGAGAGAAGGCAATACTTCGGGATTACATCATTTAATTAAACATGTGTACACCTGAGTATTTGTAGAATGCTGGTAGAAAGGGTTACTTGACTAGAAACTATTGATAGGTTTTCTGGGGAGATGCTCTTTTCACTGGGTACAATTTCCACAGGGAGATATGGAGTGTGGAAGTTTTAACAGAGGAGAGGGCATTCAGCTGCTATGAAATGTGAAAATATCAGGGAATGAGTCTGTCTGGGTTTATTTTGAGTTACATCTGTCTTAGTAGAAGTTTCAGGAGGAAAAGTGGAAAGCAAAAAGACAGTGCAGGGATAGAGTTCTTGAAATACAAGTGATTATCTCAACTATTGAATTTTAAAGCTCAAGTAACCTACTTATAATATTTATGACTCATAATATTTTTCAAATGCCCACCTTTTCTTTTCAAAGCACAGCATGAAGGTTAAAAACACAGTGAAGAAGGAAAGAATGAATGAGAAGGGGAATTCACTGAACCCGGGCTTCTCAATAAAGACCTATGAGGATCCAATTAAAGAATTCCAGATTAAGTGTTTTGTGATATTAACATTGATGAAGTTTGTGAATTTCTTGTATGTCTGAGTTAACATTTCTCACAAAGAAAACTCACGTGAGTACCTCACACAAAGTACTATTTTTCTTCCACTAATATTGTGAGACATTTAATTTAAAATTCAGTGAATATTAAAAACTGTGCAAAATGAGTTATGATATTGTATGTCAGGAACACAAAAATGATACTGTAAAGCAGAGGCAAGATTTATTTCTTGAGACCCCTATTTTTTTAAAATAGCAATACTGAAGTGTAGATATAACCTAACTTGACCAAGATCAATAGACATCTTAGACTATAATCCAAGTTTGGACTCCTAACATTTTTTTTTTAATTTATTTTTATTGTGGGTAAAAATCAAAATTCTCACAATACATACAAACATTTGCAAAATGATATATAAATATATATGCATATATGTGTATTTGCTTACAAAAATGTTATTTATATATATATATACATATATTTTAAGAGGTGCTTAGATTACCCAAAATATTACACGGAACCCACTGGGATTCCCATGTTGCCCACCTCCCACACCTCCCACTACATCCCACACAAACATCTCCCTGTACCTGAGTGGAGATTTGGAGGCAGCACTTCTGTTCGTACATTAAGAAAGAAAGTGAATAATCTATTAAAAACTGTAGACTATAATTACTAGCACAATTAACAAAGTTTTCTTTTACCAGTTGTAACAAATGTACCACACTAAAGCAAATGCTAATAATATGGTGTGGGGAGGATATTATGGTAACACTGTATTTTCTCAAGGATTTTTATATATATATACTTTAAACAAAAGCAAAAATAAACAAAAGGAAAACAAGAAAGGAAATGACTAGTTTGAGACACTGATGAGTCATATTGGGATCATGGCAGGGACAGTCTTAAATTTTTTCCAGCCAGAAAGAAGCCACCAAGTTTCAAAGTACTGGGAGCAGATAGACAAATGTCCCCTCTGCATCTGTGATATCTTAAAGGAAATAGTTCTGTGAATACAGATAGTCTCAATTTCCAATTGGACAAAATTCCTTTAAAAAATGGTGGCTAACATTACACAACTCTGAGTGCTTTTTGTTTTAATGTACTGGATAAATCTTTTATTCTTTTTTATTTTTATTTTAAAAGAAGTTTTAGATTACATAAATGTTATATAAAACATATAGGGGATTCCCATATACCCTACCCACACCCTCTCCTACATTTCCCCCATTAAAAGCATCATTCATTAGTGTGGTAGATTAGTGACAACTGATAGACACATATTGAAGCATTGCTACTAACCATGGATTATAGTTTACACTTTACCCCACACAATTTTGTTCTCAAATTTCTGTACCTCATTTTTCTACTTTGTCAGTAGAAAATATCAAAGTTTCATAACAAAGGCTTATTTGGCCTTTGTTTTTTGAGGTCAACCTACTTTTCCAAAAGCTTTTCGACCATGACTTTTTGGAATGGTAAAAATAGAAGTTTCATATTGATCCCTCTGTTTTCCTGATATGTCATGTGCGATATTCTTTCCATAAAACTTTGGTTTCATTTTTCTCTCATCCAATTACCCTATCCCTCTACTTTTCAGATTTCCATATCCTAAACTTTTCAGAAGTAAGGACCTGTTTTATTTACTTTCCACTCAACATGATGCTTTGCATTTAGGCTCTTAAGAGTTTTTATACACATATGCCTTTTTATTTATTAAAGTTGTTTATAACTGTTCATTGAAGCCTCTGTTCAATATGAGATAACCAGTGACATCCTCAGTGCTGATATATTTTCAGTGACTCAGCCAGGAACTTAATGCTTCACTCTAGATGTGCAGTTTTATTACGGGTAAATGTGTAAGATGAATGATCATTTTTCAAAAATTTGAAAGAACGTCTTGGAAACACAGAAGTAACCTCTCTTATATTTTATTTTTCTTTCATACATATTATGTATATTTATGTAGCAACCTTTAAAGGATGATTGCTTTATAATTTCTGTGTTCAGATGAATAAAAAAACACAAAGATATCGAGGGATTTGTTAATTGTCACAACATTTCTGGGCAGTAGGATGGGGTTTCACTTTATGCAGTGTGGCTTCATACTTTAGGTTTTGATCACTGTACTCACAACTTCATAAAATGAAGTGTTTGAATATTTGCATCTCAGAGAACCTGCTTTGGAACCAGATATTCTCCCGTTAAAGTTGTTGCTCATCTCTTAAAGAATTTAGAATTCTTCACCAACCAATCTGTTCATTAGGAATTTTTATTCCTCTCTCTTCACATTATGTTCTTCTACTACTTCTCACACGGTGCCTAAAATATTTATCTTATCTACATTTTTCATAAAACCCATATGAAGATGTGAACAACAGATGGATATTTTCCCCATTCCTCATAATAATAATTCAGGCTTATTTTGATTCAATATTTGAGAAAAAATGATTAAAGAAGTATATTCTTTCATAATTTGTAATAAATGTCTCACAACAATGCAAGGTGTTGGTGGAGGGTTTATGTCTGGGACACCTGTATGATTTTAAGCATATTTGCTTTGTAAGTTCACAACTTTTACTATATACTTATTTTTTATGTATGTTCATGTATAAATGATATAGTATTAATCATAATAATATTAATAATAATAATAGGCTAGGTTCGGGAAAAATACACCAAATGTAAGATACTTTGGTTAGTAGTAATATTTTGGGGACGCTCTTTAATCATTAGTTAAAAATGTTTAACAATGCAAGGTATTGGTGAGGTATGAGAGCCCTGTGTGATGTTATATATGTTTGTTTTGTAAGCTCACAACTATAACTATACTTATTGTTTATGTATGTTTATGTATGAGTAATATACTTCAATAAATTTCTTAAAAATGTAAAAAAAAAAAGAAGTATATGGGAACATTATAAATAGGATATTTTAATATTTTGGAACAAAAGATTTTTAAAAATTGAAATGAGAAAATTGTCTGATTGGACAATATAAAATTGAAAAACATTCATAGAAGAAAAGAAATTTAAAATACCCATAGATATAACCAAGTAATAATAGAGGTAAAAGCAGAGGCTGAGGCTTATATTGTGTAAAATATTAAACAGAATTTTTAAAAATGTATTTGCATAGTACCCATGATTATGTCCGATAAACAAGATCAGAGCTAGTAAGTGAGCAGGTTATATTTGAACCTAGACCACTTGGCTCCAGTGTCTGAACTCTTACTAAGATATGCAAAAATTATTTTGTGAGGAGGGAAGATGGCGTTGGTGTAGGAGGGCGCACACTGCAAGCTCCCAGAGCAAGGCGGATTGGGGACGGGGTCCTGCCCGGGGGTCTGTGCTGTGCACGCGTGGAGTGAGAAGCTTGGGACATCTATCTGCGCAGATCGGCGGCGTGGACCGAACGGTGGAGATTCGTGAGTTTTGAGGCTGCCGGTGGAGGTTGGCACAGGCGGCTGAGCCCCGCGGTTACGGAAATAAATAATAAAACGGACATTTGGAGCCGCGGGCGGGGGCAAAAAAGTTTTATTTTCTAGGGAGCTGGCTGCCTGGCGCCCCTTGGACCTTGTGTGAACAGAGCAAACAAGCTAGTCAGCACCCGGTGAACCGGAGGGGGGATTTTTGTCGGGGAACGCAGCTGATTTCCCTAGCCACCCAGGGATAAGACCCGGGCCGCTGCGGAGCCAGGAGGAAGGCACACTTCCCAAAGAAGGGAGGGTTCGGTTGGAAGACAGGGAAGGGTATTTTATATTTTTAGACATCGATCTGGCTGCCTGCACCGCCCAATAGCTTTGGGGAGCAGATAAGCCGACCTGAAGCAGCACCAGGCTGAGAGCAGACGCGAATCTGCACTCAAACTGATTTACTGAGCAGCCGGGTGACGCTGGAGCTCGGCGCCAGAAGGGGCGGAATCCGCCATATTTAGCACTCTTCACTGACTAACATCAGAGTTTCAGCTAACCTGGGGAGTCCGGAAAGTGGAACGGAACGTGCTTGATTAATTTCCACGGGCCCAGCTAGGGTCCCTTCCGCAAGGGGGTTGGTCTAGAAGAGGAATTATTTTGGGTCCTGCATTTGGCTAAAAAAAAAAAAAAAAAAA
>JAKSZT010001178.1:9603775-9621412 GCA_026826555.1 Tolypeutes matacus | reverse complement strand
ACATGAAATTTTTACAAATCACTTTGATGTGCACCTGATATTTCATAACTATACATCATAAATCATTAATTGACATTTGGGTTGTCTTCACATTTTCTATAGTCTGAAAATATTGTGAAATATTATATATTCACACAAGCTTTGACAATATTTTTTATATAAGTTAGTTTCTTAACAGAAAGGAGTACTAGTCCAAGAAACAGATCCATTTCAAAGTCCTTTTTATCTAAAGATGTGTTTATTTCTGGAATATTTAATACCAATACATAGTCACCAGCAGTGTATAATAGAACTCTGGTAAAATTTTATTAATTTGCCAGTGCAAAGTATTTCACATTTTATATTGCATTTCTTTGAGAGCATATGAAATAGAGGGTATTTCAGATGTCTAACTCTTTTCAGGAGAATTATCTTTCCATTATTCTTACCTTTTCCTTATAATAGTGTTTCTATAGATTGTCTTTATTTGAAAACGCTATTACTATAATATTAGTTGCCTGTCACATTTGTTGTAAACATTTTTAGACTTTGTTCTGTCTTTCTGCAGTTGAGTCCATCAGTTTTGTGCTGTTTTATACTCCTGTACTTTGAGTAACCTGTCTTTCCTATGCAGAGATCAGTTACATATTTATCTCTTGGTTTTTCTGTTTTTGAGCAGATTGGTGATTTAAGTATCGAATACATGCATTTGTTTTCTTTCACCTTCATTTGATTATGACATTAAGAGGAGACTTATTTTGGTTTCGGGGATTTCTTATTGCTTTTTTTAAATTAGAGAATATTTAGGTTTACTTAATCATGCAGAAAATATACAGTTCAACTATAACCCTTCCTATTATTGAAACTTGTACTAGTATGGTACTTTTGTTACAAGTGATGACTTATTACAATTGTACTATCATACAATTATGTATTGTACAATAATACATGGTTTACATTAGGTTTTTCTATTTTTGTGATACAGTCCTATTATTCTTAATTTTTATTCTACTTTCATATATACAGGCTATGCTTACATTGTTTTAAGTATCTACTAGCGGTTGAACAAACTTTTATTATGAAACTAAACATATGTAATATTTATTAAATATTATTTATATTAATATCCTTTGTGATCTGTCCTTATCTGCTTCTTATTTAACTTTTGTGCATTCATCAGTTTTAAAAGATAATAGCCTTTTGAATTTATTTATCAAGTCCAATACTTTTCTGTTGCCTGATGTCATTGATTTGTGCATTCAAAGTTTTCCTAATACATTTAAACTTCTTTTCAAACATCTTGAGATGAGTACATGTTTAATTTATATTCACACATAGTCTATTTACTTTACTCTTAATATTATAAAAAGAAGATATTTCAAGCAAAAATTCATGATATGTGGTTTTCTTATTTTGGCTAATTTAAAAATAATTTGGAGGTGTCTGAAAGACTATTTTTACCTTTAGGATACAAACTTTGACATAAGTAATAATGATGTTCTTCAATTCTTCTATGCCCTACATTTGTATTTTTCCTACAAAATATATGAAAAAGTTTGGGCTCAATAAGACTATGGCACATACACAACATCACTTGGCTACTTATCAGTAAAAACAAAATATAAATATATTATATTCTGTCTATCCTAGAGAACATAATTTGACCAATCACTTATAGTGCTTTTATGTCTGTGTATTAAAATATCTGTTTTTTGAACAGGTGAACAACTTCAGAGGATGTTTCCTAATCTTCCTTAAATGGAGTGCTGCTTTGTAAAGGATCCCTGATATTTATTATGACAAGAGATCTCTAAACAATAAATTTTTAAGGTACTAATAAATTTGAGAAATATTGCATGGCATCGAGCTGTCAGTTTTTTTCCTTTTAGGATATTGTTCTTACAGAGGTGTTTGATAAGTAATGCATGATATTCCTATAAATTCTGTTGCAATGAAGCATGAGCTCATAAATCTAACTACCATAGTGTATGTTTCTGCATCCTCAAGTATTCACCCAGTTCAGTTAATTCAGAAATGTGACTTCATGATCCTTATTTTCAAACAGAACTTACCTGGCGTTTACTAGTCACCCAGAAACATGTTAAACCTAACAATTATATGGAGCTTATTCTCATCAGCTTAAATGGCTAGAAAAGAAACACAGGGAGGTACATACTCATAAATTCAAATCTCTGCTTATAGTTAAAAGACCTCTTTTTATTACTGATTTTTATGTAAGAAAATATTGTGGCAGTGATTGGCAGAGATCCAGCCGTATATGATTGCAGAAAATGTGCCTGAAATGAAAAGTCATAAAACTGTATTTTGCATGTATGTGTGTATGTGTGTGTATGTGTAGAAGAGGGCTATGAATTCACACTGCATCTGATTAAAAATACAGCCAAATTTTAAGTCTAGGTTATGTCATCTTGGGGTTAACATAAATTTTACAAGAAACAGATTATCTGAAAGATATATTAATTTCTTGATCAAAATTGTTCTTCCATCATGGCTTTTTGCAGATGAATCAATTATCCCATATGCAAAACCATTTGATCATGGAGCAAGTGAACAATGTGACAGATTTCATCCTGCTGGGCCTGGCACAGAATCAGAATTTGCAGATACTCTTGTTTGCACTGTTTACAATCATGTATTTAATCACCCTGGCAGGCAACCTACTCAGCATAGTCACCATCACCACCAGCCCAGCCCTGGAATCCCGTATGTATTACTTTCTGGTTTTCTTGTCCTTTCAAGATTGCTCCTTCTCTTCTAAAACAGCCCCAGAAATGATTTTTGACTTACTTGCTGAGAAGAAAATGATCTCCTTTGGTGGATGCATTACTCAGGCCTTTATGATGCATTTCCTTGGGGGAGTTGAGACCCTGCTGATCACGGTGATAGCCTATGACTGCTGTGTGGCCATCTGCAGGCCCCTGCACTACAGGATCACAATGAACTGATAGGTGTGTGACCTCCTGGTAGTCGTGGCCTGGGCTGGGGGATTTATTCACGCCTGATTCAAATCCTTTTCATTGCGTGGTTGCTCTTCTGTGGCCCCAATGTCATTGACCATTTCATGTGTGATGTTTACCCTCTGCTGAAGCTCTCCTGCACTGACACAACTCTGGACCTTTTGCTTCAGCCAACAGTGGATTCCTATGTATGCTCAGTTTTTCAATTCTTATTACCTGCTATACCCTCATCCTTTGCTCAATTCTGAAGCATGATAAAAGGCTCTTTTCACTTGTGCCTCATATATTACTGTGGTTGTCTTTTTCTTTATACCCTGTATTTTAGTGTATTTTCAACCCTTGATCATCTTCCCCATGGATAAAGCAGTGGCTGTATCTTTTACTATGGTAGCACCCATGTTAATCTACACCCTCAGAAACGTAGAGGTAAAAAATGCCATGATGAAGCTCTGGAGTCAAAAGTGATCTTGGGTAACAAGTCATGTTTATAAACCATTTAAAACAAAATCTGTTTAAAAATATTTAAGGAACAAATGTCTGGATTACAAGATAATGATCTTGTATTCAGAATATGTATGTTTAAATATATTACATTGGCTTGTATTCTTTAATCTTAAATGGTTCCTCTTTCATAAAATATTAATATGTTAATAAATGGTGACTATATTACTTTCCAATTAGAAATATCTTTGCATATACAAATTATTGATTTATGGGATATTGCTAATTGACATAAATTGGCATATTATTTGGAAAATCCTTGCCTTTATATATTCTAAAGAAAAATTATCTCTAATCTTTAAGTACAGTATGTAACAATTAGTACATAAACTATATGAAAAGTTTTGTAACTAAGATTTTGTTGAGTAGGCATCATTTTAATCCCAGCTGCTGCAGGCAGGATAGTGTTATTTTTGTGGTAGAAAGGCATCAACTACAAATGAATGGATTTGCAGGAAAGAGAGAAAGTTTTAAAGGTAGTATTCATAATAATATTAATGCTGGTTTGTCTAACATAACTCATGAGGAACATATATACTTTGTTACTTTGACTCTGACCAGAATAAATTATTTTCACTGCCTAAAGCCAAAGAAGGATGTTAAGTTCTTCCATGTACATATATAGAGCAACCTTGAACATGATATATCCAGGTAAACTATATATGTGGAGCATATTCTCTGTCGAAAACATCCATAAACCATTTAACCTCCAAAATAGCTTTTATTGAATGTATTTGAACCTTTGCTAAGAGGAGATGTTTTAGTCTGCTAGGTTGCTAAAAGCAATATACCAAAATGGGTTGGCTTTTACAATAGCAATGTATTAGTTTAGAAGCTTACAATTACAAGAATGTGCCAATGCCCACATCAAGGCATCATCAGGTGAAGCTTTCTCCCTGAAGATAGGCTGCTGGCAATAATGGATCCATGGCAAACAAATGGCGGCATCTCTCCCTTCCCTTTCCGGTTTCATTGCTTTCAGCTTCTGGCCTCTCTGGTTTTCTCTCTGTTCCTGTGGCTTTCTCATTCTGAATTTGTCCCTTTAATGAAAGATTCTAGTAAGAGGATTAAGAGCCACCCTAGTCCATTCCTTAATTGAAGTACTCAATAAGACCTTAACTGAAGTAACATAATCAAATGGTCCTACCCCCAATACTTTTATACCCATAGAAATGGAACAGATTTATGAACAATATATTCTGGGTTACATACAGCCTCAAACTACCACAGGAGCAAAATATCTAATAGATAACTGGGAATTTATGATATCTCAGAAATCAAGGCATAAAGTCTGCACATTCAAATTTGAATAAAAAACTGCAAAAAAATCTGCACAACACTTTATATTTAGTCACCTAAATTGCAGTACTAAGAGAAAGAATACAGATAAAAGTAGAAGATACACATTAAGGCAAGGCATATATATATCTTGAAAAATTTTGTGATTTTACATTTATTTTTGCAGGAACTGAATTACCCCAAATTACACCATAGACATACATGTATCTCATGATATGTATATTACATGCATCTTGATATACAACAGTTAACAAACATTATTTCAAATGGGAGATCACTTTTTCTCCAGTATATAGAATCCATTTATTATCACCAAATACCTCTTGTATTTACAAAGGTCCCTGTGACAAGCTTGCACAAGTTATATGCGTGATACTTTGGCAACAATATTTAGGAACCAGTGTGCTAGTATCCATCTTTATTGTTTCCTCCTGCAGCAACTATAAAATAATTGACTTAATATGGCAGGACTACACAGAGGAAGAAACTTGGACTAGTGAGAATCTACACATAGTAAAATGCCCTACATGATCCCCAAACTCAAAGTGGATTATGTGTGAACAGGAAACTGGCACATGTTAAGACACAGAGATTTCAGGATTCTCTTGTTTCAAAAGCAAACCATAGTTTATCCTGATGAATGCATTGACTATCTTTATCTTCACAGAGATTTACAAATTTAGGAGAGAACAGATAGCATACCTTTTGCAATTTTCTACATTCTCAAATAGTGTAAAATGGATATCTAGCAATCTTTCCGAACAAGTCAAATTAAGCCTTTTTCTGCTTCAGCATGATACACTACACTAATACAAACACCATAAATTTATGCATCATCTTTTATTCCCTTTGTCTAAGATGTAAAGCAATGCTAATGAAATTTTATATTTGCATACCAGAATGATTTGACAACAATTATAGTGTCCAATGTAAGATAGGCTTCAATGCTTCTTATGCAAGGTTTCTGGCTATTCTAGACAATCAATTCTTCTAAACAATCTTCTCAGCATGTGTTCCAATTTGTACCAATTTCTTATTACTCTTAATCCACAAAACTTCCTTTTTTTCCCAGAAGAATCCTATGTCCATGACTGGCTAGGAGTATAAGAAACATCACAAAATCATACTCTCATATTCAAAACTACTCATCAGTAATTATACTCACAAGACATTTTTACTCTTTATGCCTTCCAAATCAAATGTTTAAAACATGTGCAAGGTATCTTAGTTAATTTATATAATTTTCATAGTTCTACATGTGTTTTGCATACAACTTCTGCCTGTCTCATAAGAAATATTAGTGAGTTCTAGCTCTCATGAATAGAAGTCAACTTTCTCTGTAAGGTACAGGGTATCTCCATAATTATTCATGAAAATATGCAAATTTTCTTCCAAAGAGCATGAACAAAGAAGATGCCTGTTACCACAAATCCTATTCATCACAAGCTTGAGGTCCTATTTGGTGCAATCAAGCAAGTAAACCAACTCATATTGGAATAGTTGGAATGAAATTTACTCACCCTCATTGTTGAAAGTAATATATTCTTAGGGTCAAGATATTAATGTTCCAATAAACCTGTAATTATATTAAGAGGTAACAGTGATAATAGGACGGTAATCTTGATTCTATTGGAAACCTTATGTTCTCATAAAATTTACTAGAAAAATAGTTTTCTTCCAGTACTACTGAAATTTCTTTGGGGTAAACAGTATCTTCTTAAAACAGAAAACATGAAGGAGAAATTAAATGTGTAATCTAATAATAATTTGGGGATTATATAAAATTCTAAAGACTTTTAAAGTTCTCACTGTCTATTCTATCCTAATACTGATCTGCATGATGGCATTGTTGGTTATCCTTTTAGTTATTCTTAGAAATATATTGTGCTATTGTTACCAGATTTTGTTTAGTTCTTGATTATACTGCAGAGATGAATTTCAAGAGCATGTCACATTGATTAGGCCAATAACTTATTAAGGTAGGGAGGGAAAAGAAATGGGAGAAAATAACAGATCATAGGTCCCAGGTAGTGAGGAAGGGGCTGAAGAGTGATAAGGGGCTGATTTACAGTCTACAATTTCCCATTGTAGATTATAAATACCCAGGTTTTACCTTCATGTTGATCCATGTGGTGGGGTGGGGCACACAGTGAGAGCAGGGCACAGAAGGCAAGAGAGAGTTTTGTGCTTGCTTTTTTAACCATTAATTATTCCTCCCCTTTGCTAATGGTATGGGAGGAGTTCCAGCTGTTTGCTGTTTTGATCGATTACCCTACCCATCAATCCTGTGGTAGAGCCCAATGATAATGTCCCTGGAGAATATCTGGGACTTCTCCTGGCTTCTGGAGGAAATCCAGATGGGATTCTTTTGAGGGTTTTCCAGCAGCCATCAACGGGCTATTGATATCCATGTGGACTTTTGGCCAGGTTCCAGATCCATCTATTGATTACCTATTTTACTAGCCTGCTTCACTATAAAAACAACTAAAATCTCTTTACACTGTTTGTAGTTAATGATTTCTAGAAACAGCTTTATTTAAAATACTCATAAAGAAATTAGGGCCTAGATTGTAAGATCTTGCAGCTGTCATATTTATACCCGAGCTCTGAACTCTAATTGTTATGTCTGAATCCTTAGATGCTTTACTTTTTATATATAACCTAATAGCTTCTTAGAATTTTTAAGAGCCTTTATGACACTTGGAATTCAGAGCTAACATTAACCAGTTCTAAAGGTGCTGAAAAAGCAGTGTTAATTCTAAGGGACCACCCTAATTAAAGGAGCTAAAAGAATCAGAATTCAATTCAAAGGTAAATAGAGCTAATCTAAAGAATAAGGAGAATCAGGATACAAGGAAAGAGGTAATAATAGCAGTACTTTAAAACTTTAAGTACTTTGGGCACCAGAAAGAAGAAGTTTATTTTGTCAAGAAAATTCTTCAAATTTCTTTGGAGCACTATGTAATTTAACTTGACTAGTTTGTTTATTTAAAAGGCATAGCTAGGGAAGCGGCTGTGGCTCAATCAGTAGGGCTCCCGTTTACCATATGGGAGGCCCCGGTTTCGGTTCCCGGGACCTCCTGGTGAAGGCAAACCCGCCCGCATGGCATGGTTAGCTGACCCAGCGAGCACAAGCAGCAAGGGGGGATAAATGAATAAATAAATAAAATCTTTAAAAAAAAAAATAATAAAATAAAAAAAAAATAAAAGGCATAGCTAACATAGAACCTAAAAGAGTGAATGAGATTGTAATATTCTGTACAGAGTTGTTGTAACACCTCGATGCATTTCAACGTGTTTTGGGCGTAAGATAGGAAGTAATTTCTAAGTCCCCTTAAGGACAGGGAAAAATGAAGAAATATTAAACTTCTTCACCTGAGAAATTCCTACTACTCTCTCAAACAATAGAAACTCCAAACTTATTGAAACAGTAGAACTCTGCACAGTAAACCTTTGCAAAATAAACATGCTAGTGAGCTGAACCCTTAATCTTGACACTTGCACTCATGAAACTTATTTCTATAATAATGAAGCTAGACCAGATAATTAAAGCCTAAGAGTCACTTATTTGTTACTCAAATGTGGCCTGCCTCTCTCATTTATACTCTCACTACCTGTCCTCGCCCCTCCCTCCCCAATGGGACTTGACTTCCAGAGATTTTTCTGTCACTGCAGGATTTGACAATTCTTGGGGATCAGCCTCCCTGACAAATTGGGATTAGACCAAAAGGGGGGAAAAGAAACAGGACCCGATCAAGTTTTAATGGCTAAGAGATTTCAAATAAGCCAAGAGGTTATTCTCACAGTTCCTCTTATTCAGGCTTCAACCAGGTAGTGGAAAAAAAAAAAAAGAAAAAAATCCCCACTGTTTCAAAGTCCAAATCAATACTCCAAACTATATCTAAGAAAAGCTGTAAAATCATTTCCTGAAAATAACATGGTTATTTAAACTATAATTCTCAATTTATGTATTAAGTTTATTTTTCAGAAAGACTCTGAATTAGTCCTAAGCCAGACAAAGCATGGAACCCAGAGGTCAAAATGTAAAGACTACACAATGTCGATGCCCCTTTTCAGATGAAGAAGCCAGAAGGATCCGATGACCAGATTTTCCCCAAGATTGGGAATTTTATAAACAGAAAAGGGAGGAGTTATAACCAAGGGTTAAGGATTAACAGATAATTATGCTCATTAAATCATTATATACATGTCATTATATTATAAAATATCAAAAGGTCAATGATGAATTTACTGAAGCTGGCTGGAATAGCCCCACCCCTATTTATGGTTACTCTAGGCTTAATCTCACCCTTGTATGTGCTTACTGTTGTACTAGTAATTCTGGATTGAACTCACCCTTGTGTATACTTACTATTGAGATTGTAACCACTACATCCACCTGTTCAATATCCTTATGAAAGACTTTCTAATTGACCTTTGTTCTGTGTACCCCTATCCCAAACTTTTGACTGACACTGGTTTGCTACCCCATCCCCATCTGCCTGTCCAGTACCTTAATGTTTATTAAAGAAGGAACCTGTGTTCAGCTCCACCCCAATTCATTGACACTGTGATGTTATAAAATATAAGAATTTCCACAGATAAGAGAGGCAGTTTGGGCCCATGAGGCCACTGTGATCCATTGTTTACACAACCAATAAAACTCTGTTTTTCAAACCCCGGTGTCATAGAATTGGCTTTAAAAGTGCATCAGAAGGAAAGAACCTGCTTTTGCTTGATATCAACTCCACAAATCTGTAACTTATCCCCATATATAGGACCAGACTCTCAGCGATGACCACTCCTGATGCCGTAGGATAACCAAAAACTAGGTTGTGATCAGTGATGCTTTCAGAAAATATCTTGACCAAAAGGGGGAAATGTGAAAGAAAAATGTTTTAACTTAATCTAAGAGACTTAAAATGAATTTCAGACTCACAGAACTAGAGTCTGGAAGATAGATTTTTAGGAAATAGAAAGGGAGAAGAAAGTTGTGAGCCAACGCCCATATGGGCAAAATCTATGATAAGGTTGAAGTGTGCAATTGTGCAGTGGAGGGGCATGATAGGGCTGCAATGTTAGTATTGGGTTGGGTGGTGAAGGTTTGTCAGGGGTGTAAGATAAGGAGGGTGGGATAGACTGTCCATGGAACTGGAGGGAAAGTTGGGGGAGGGAGCAGGTGTACACAGGGGTTTGGTGGGTACGTGGTTGAAGCAACAATATTGGGAATACTCTTTTGACAGTATGGCAAGGGAGGGTTACTGGTTTAGTTTGGTGGATGTGGGAGACATAGGGGACAGGGAAGAGCTGGGGCAGGCCTCTACAGAGTATGTGAGTATTCATATTATAGTGTGTTATATCAGTTGATGGAGACCCACATAATGAGTGGGAAGGTGTTGAACTCCCATCCTGGAGAGGCCCGCTATGTCCTCAAACAGAAAGGTAGGAGACTCTCAAAAGCATGGGTGGTGCCTAATAGGGGAGGACAGATCAGTGTGTCAAGCCCTCAGTTTGTTGCAAGTCACTATGAATCTTGTTCTTCAAGGAATGAAGCCTGGTGGTAGTCGTGGATCCCAAGGGGAGGAAGAGGGAAGAATAGAATAGAAGGAATAGGTGGCATTTTGGGGACAATGGGAGTGCTCTAAATGATATTGCAATAATGGATGCAGGCCATGTTAAATTTCAGCAAAATATATAAAAGTGTATGGTCCAAAATGTAAACCATATTGTAAACAATCGACCATGGTTAGTAGCTGTTTCAATATTTGTACATCAGTTGTAACAAATGTACCATCCACATATAAAATGTTATTAATAGGAGAAGGGGGAAAGGGGGAGGATGTTGGATTTATGGAAGTCCACTGTATTCTGTACATGAGTTTTTTTGTAACCTAAAATTTCTTTGAAGACAAAAAGAAAAAAAGTAAGACACTGGGGTAATAAATGGAAGAATATATCACTGTACATACAGGACAACAGATCTACAATGATGAAAGGCAAAATGTTAAAACGAATTTTTAAATATTTTTTCATTTTTTATTATCCCCCAATCTTTTTTTTAAACTTTTTTGTATTTTATTTCTTATTTTTAAAACTATCATTATTATTTCATTTTCTTATTAATTGTTTCTGGCTATTTTATTGGCTTCATTTTTGAAGAAGTTTTGGATCACAGAAGGATTAAAACTGTGGCAGGGGAGGATCATTGATGTGGGGTGTCAGTGATGGGGGATATATGGGAGGAAGTTCACCTGGGCATACATATAAGGCATATAAATCTGTTAAAATAATCATTGGGCACTTTCACGGTGGGTGGAGATTCACACAATAATGGAAAGAATACTGAATTCCCATCCTGGAGAGCTCTGGCACATTCTCTAATGGAACAGCAAGAATCCCTTAAGTATACAATGACTAGTGAAGGAGGATGGTACATTGACAAACCTTTGATATTGATGACTGCTTATGTGCCCTTACTCTCAAAATTGAAACTTAGTCTAGTATTATAGGGTGCCTAAAGTTACCTCCTGTGAGCCTCTTTGTTTTTCAAATGTGGCCTCTCTCTAAACCAAACTCATTACGTTCCCCCCAGCATGGAACATGACTCCCGGATGAGCCTCCCTGGCACTGAGGGATTACTACCAAACACCACCTAGCAATGCAACTGGAAAAAGACCTTGAGGAAAAGGGAGGAAGAGTAAAGTCAAATGAGTTTATATGACTAAGGGACTTCAAAGTGAGTAGGGAGGTCATTCCAGAAGTTATGCTTATGCACATCTCAGCAGGATGTCATTGAAGGCCAAAGCTGATACTACACCAAATAGTGGAGTTCCTGAGGGCTCTGGAGACATCCAGACACTATAGCTAAGGCAGATAGATCAGGGGTTTGGTGCCTTGCCAGTGGGTCCTATGTTGGAATTTATGCTCCCCAGTGTGACAAAGTCATACTCAGTTGTGGTTTCTCTATACACGACTCTACTGTCCCTTCTATTTGAATCTATAATTAGGACTACAGTTGGTAGGTATATGTCCAGGAGACTTAAATCTTTAGGCTCTCCATGTGCGAGCTATGACCTGAATCTCATAGCGGAGTTGCAATTCCTGCTCTCCAATTCATTGGACTCAACCAGGACCACTGGCAGGGAGGTGATGAGGGACAACCACCATACCAAAGAACCGAGAGAGTCTGCAGCTGTGGCAGGAAGGTCCCATCCATTAGCGATATGGGATCTAAGCCCCCTTTCAATTAGGTGTGGAGTGAGAATCACTATTCCAGAATCCTCAGGTTTGGGGAATGCCATATGGACTAAAGTAAACTTCTTGGTATTCTACTATAGAATTATTGTGATTCTAGCAAATGAAGAACTTATACCATTAATTTGGAGGCAGTGTACACTGGAGGTTCTGAGGATAGTAAGAGGGATAAACAGGAGTAAAACGGTACCATTTTTGGGACTTGAGAGTCGCCCTGAGTGGCATTGCAACAACAGATATAGGCCATTATAAATCTTGCCATAACCTACAGAACTGTGTGGAGAGAGTGTAAACTACAATATAAACTATAAATCATGCTTAGTGGCAATGCTCCAAAATGTGTTCATCAATTGCAATGAATGTACCACACTAATGAAGGATATTGTTAATGTGGGAAAATGTGAGAGGTGTGGGGAGCAAAGCATATGAGAATCCCCTATATTTTTAATGCAACATTTATATAATCTAAGTTTCTTTAAAAAATTATTTAAAAAATAAGAGACTTAAAATGGAGTTTATGCCACACCTAAAGCTCCAAAACTGCCTATTATAAGCAAAATCTACGCAGCTACCCAAACCATTCTCTTTCTGAAATAATGAAACTTATTTCAAAGACCACTGTCCCACCACACTTTTCCATTTTTTTTTTCCTTCTTCATTTTTCTTTCAAAATCTGCCTGACAGTGCAAGCTTGGGACACAATTTAGGTGGCTAACTTAGAATTGTCGCAATTCTAAGACCCCAAGTAAATGCCTTCCTTTCTTTAAAGCTCAGATTGTTACTCTCAGTTCACATTACCAAGTTTGGAATGTCATCAATTTCAGAAGCATTCCTGTTAACAATGCTGCTTTAATGACTGCAATTACTATTAAAAGAGTTAAGTGGAGATCATGGCCATAGGTTCAGTAAATATTTAGTCAGCCTTTGCTCTGTGCAAAGATTTGTTTTATGGGCAACAGGTGCAATAGTGAACAAAAGAGACCACTCCATATTTATACGGCATTTAAGTTCTAGATGGGAGAGAGTGACAATAAACAAATAAATCAGTTAAATCATACTATATAAAATGTTGTAGAAGAAATGTAACAGGGATAGGACAGAGAATAACACAATGAAGAAAAGGATGGCTTTAAAAGAGTTGGGGAGGATGGGTTGGACTGTCCATAGAACTGGGGGGAGGGCTGGGGAAGGGAGCAGGTGAACTCTGGGGAATTTGCAGGTATGTGGTTGAAACTTCAACATTGGAAATGTTCTCTTGGAAATCACTGACCATGATTAGTAATGATGTTTCAATATTTGTACATCAATTGTAAAAAATGTACCTTCCACATATAAATGTTATTAATAGAGGGAAGGGGAAAAGGGGGAGGATGGTGGGTGTATGAGAATCCCCTATATTCTGTTCATGTCTTTTCTGTGACCTAAAACTTCTTTAAGGATGGAATGAAGACAGTAAGACATTGGGGGAATAGATGGAGGTAAGTGTCACTGTATACACAAGATAACAGATCTTGCAGTGATGAAAGACATAATGACACATTTTTTTTAATTTTATATTTTTAATGATTTTTGTTATTCCAAGTTTTTGTATTTTATGATATTTTTAAAACTATCATTTCATTTTCTTATTAATTGTATTTGGTTATTTTTTTTTGGCTTCATTTTTGAGGAAGTTTGAATCACAAAGGGGTTACTGCTATGGGGGGGAAGATCATTGGCACAGGGTGTCATTGATGGGGGGATACATGGGAGGATGTTCACCTGGGGCATGCCTATAGGGCATATGAATGTATTTGAGTGTTCATGAGGCATTATCATGGTGTGTAGAGAGTCACACACTAACTGAAAGAATATCAAATTCCCATCCTGGGAGCTCTGCCACATTCTCTAGTGGAATAACAAAAATCCCTGGAAACCAGGGGCAGTGATTGGTGAAGAATGGACCATTGACCGACGCTTGATATTGATGACTGTGCTTATGAACATTTTCTTTTGAAATTGAAACTTAGCCTAGTATTATACGATGTCTAAGAGTTAACCCGTGTGCCTCCTTGTTGCTCAAATCTGGCCTCTTTCTAAGCCAAACTAAGCATATAAATGCATTATCTCCCCACCCAATGTGGAACATGACTCCCATGGATGAGCTTCCCTGGCACTGAGGGGTTACTACCACACACTGGCTAGCAATGCAGCAGGAGAAAGACCTTGACCAAAAGGGGGGAATAGTAAAGTCAAATGAATTTGTATGGCTAAGAGACTTCAAAGTGAGTTGGGAGATCATCCCAGACATTATGCTTATGCACATCTCAGCAGGATCTTGTTGACTGTCGAAATAAATATTGCTTCAAAGTGTGGGGCCCCTGAGGGCTCTGGAGACGTCCAGACACTATAGGCAGGACAGACAGTTCACGAATTTGGTGACCTGCCAGTGGGGCCTACTTTGAAATTTATGCTCCCCAGTGGGACAGAACTGGGATTACTATGGTTTCCCTACACATGGCTCTTCTGCCCATTCTATTTGAACCTATAGTAGTACTATGGTTGAGAAGTGTATTATAGCAGACTCAAATCTTTGGGCTGTCCATGTACCTGTTGGGCCCTGAATCTCAAAAGAGTTGCAACACCTACTCTCCAGTTCATTGGACTCACCCAAGACAAATAACAAGGAGATGATAATGAACAGCAACCATCCCAAGGGACAGAGAGAGTCTGCAACTGCAAGCAAGATAGTCCCATCCATCTGCCCCATGGGATCTAAGCCCTCTCTCAAGTAGAGGCAGAGTGGGTATCACCACCCCAGAAACCTCAAGATTGGGGAATGAACTATGGACTAGAGTAGACTTACTGTTATTCTATTATAGATTTATTGTGATTCTAGCAATGGAAGAACATTTTCATTGATGGGAAGGCAATAGCCACTGGAGGTTCTTGGGGGAAGGAGAGGAAAAATAGGTGTAATATGGGGGTATTTTTGGGTCTTGGGAATCGTCCTGAATGACATTTCAAGGACAGATATAAGCCATTGTATATCTTACCATCATTTACAAAATTCTATAGCAGAGAGTGTAATCTACAATATAAACTATAATCCATGCTTAGTGGCAATGCTTCAAAATGTGTTCATCAAATTTAACAAAATGTACCACACTAATGAAGGATGCTGTTAATGTGGGAAAGTATAGGAGGGTAGGGAGCAGAACATATTGTAATCCCCTATATTTTTATATAACATTTATGTAATTTAAGTATCTTTGAAAAAAATTAAAAAGGTAAATTTAAAAAAACTATTAATAGACCAGTTGGTGAAGGAAATCCTCCCTACGTACGGGCATGTGAACTGCGGATGAGTGATGAGGAAGAGTCCGCATGTAAACATTAGGAAGAAGAACATTCCTGGAAGCAAGAAGAGACATAAAAAGGCCAGAAGTCTTGAATTAGGACAATGTGAGGGAAGAGCAATGCACATGGGTGAGGGTGCCAGGTGAGGACACAGAGATGAGTGTTTGAGTGGGAGCAATTGTGCAGAGCCTTATACCAAGGCCATTATAATTTACTATAAGTTTGATGAAACAGAGAGCATTCCTTCTCCTAATCAACTTTGCACAGCACCTGTAATTGACTTTTACATGGGGGTAAAAAGTCCTAGAAGTTAATGTTTTAAGGTAAGTGGAGTTCAATACTGTGACTCTACTAAAAAGTGTAACAAAGAACAAATGCCAAAAAAGATACACAAAATCTTCTGGTGCAAAGATGGTGCTTGAGTGCACATGTTTTATTTCTCTTTGCCCTGATTTTAATTTAGAGCCCAATTAATAATACAATTAAGGTTGCTGTTGATCTTTGAGGCAGAATAGAGGAGAATGGAAAATAATACTCATCCTGGTCAAATCAAATTCTTCATCCCACAACCTTGAAAATTCCTTCTAATCATTTTACCCATGTGCTCTTAACTCATTGCCTCTCACACCTGGACATAGTTAGATAAACCCTCAATTCTTGCTGTAATTTCTTCCATGACACACAGACTGATGTGGCCTCCTGGTATCCTTTAGACACTCTCATTCAATTTTTTCACTTTTTTTGTCAGCATTTTTAGCTTTCTGTATAATTTTGATTATTTACATGTTTACTTATTTGTTGCCAAAGACTATACACTAGAAACTGTTTAGAAATGTAGGCTGTGGTACCAAACAACATGCATTCAAATCCTACCTTGGGGAGAGTGGAAGGGGCAAAGGGGAACTATTGCTTAATGAGTACAGAGATTCTGCTTAGGGTGTTGAAAAACCAACAGCTCCGATCAGGGTTAGAGGCTCAGCACATCCGGCTTCACATCTGAGATGAGAGATACTTGTGCTTCCCAAGGGTTCCCAATTTATACTCCCCAGGGGAAGGAGGCCTGCCAAAGAGCAAAAATCATGTACCAGGCAACGTTTCTATAGAGTTGTTGTGCTGGCAAGCAACTGAATCTGCTTATTCCTGGCTTCCAGATTTAAGGTATTTTCAGGCCATTTGAATAGACTTAAATTCTACCCTGGCTAAGGAATGGAAACATATTGAGACATCATCACATTATAGTAAAGAAAGGGGTGCATAGGCAAGGGATGGCATGTGGCCTTTAGATGTGTCTCTGACTTTCCCTTTATTCTATACCTAAGTGACTGTACCAGTCCTAGTCTATTCCTCTTCATTAGTTTCCACAACACAAACTCACTTTGTACCTTGGAAAAGAAAATGGAGACAGGTAGGTCCTACTGTCCCATGGCTCCAAACATTAAAGTTTTGGGAAACAGCACTGAATGCAGCAAATTACTGGGACTTCACCTACTCTAAGCACAGTGATCAGGCCTGTCTGGAGTAATGGTTGCATCCATGTCCCCCTCCTGCCACAGTCTGCTGAAAAAGTCCAACATAGAATGTTTTTGTACACTTTGCAACCAGTGAGCTTGTGTTAAATTTTAGTTGCCTCCTTTTCTACCACCCCTGAAGTATTAACCAACCTATAGCAGGAGGTGTTAGCCATAGAACATATGCTTCCTTGTAGGGCTAGGAGGATGTCTAAGTCAATGTGATTATCAAGCACTATTTTGACTAGTGATTTTTGCTGAGCCTAAAGGGATCATGCTATGAATTCAGCAATGATATTCAAGGTGGCTAACACAAAGTGTATCATGTGTTCCTTGGTGCTTATTCCCAGCCAAGGTATTAATGAACTGTGTGTCTCAGGCCCTATGGATCCAGCCCCCTGGATTGCCACCCCATGCCTGTTAATCATATTTAAACACACTTCTGTCATTCCACCTTGCCACCTACTACCTTAACCTCCACCCCTCTCATAATCCAAATATTCTATGGATATGGAGAAATTAGAAACCTTGTCAATGCTGGTGAGCATGTAGAATGGCGAAACCACTATAGAAAAAAGAGTTGGAATTTTCTCAAAAATTTAAACATAGAGAGACTTCTGGTCAACCAAAAAGTGGAGTGAAGTGCTCCAGGGTTCTGTTCCCTACAGAATATTGAAAAACTAGCAAAACCAGGCAGATCCATCTTTCTCAGAACTCTAGAAGAAAAAAGTATAGCAACTGGATGAGTAGTGAATCAAGAAAAAAGCAATTTAAAAATG
>JAKSZT010001178.1:9557115-9583163 GCA_026826555.1 Tolypeutes matacus | reverse complement strand
TAAAGTGAAAAGAACCAGGCTTAAAGGAGTAATAACTTCAATTTAAATGACATTTTGTAGAAGGTAAAATCAAAGGGACAGATACCGATAAGGGTTAGCAAGGGCCTGGAAATAGGGGAAAGAGTTGACTACAAAGGACACGGGAATATTTTCAGGAGATAAATCAATCTGTGTCAGGATTGTTGTGAGGTTAAAACAAATATATATTTGCAAAATTCAGGAAAATATACAATTAAAGGCATAAATTTTTACACTGTAAATGATATCTTATTTTTTTAAATTTCTTTTTCTTTTTTTCAAACAAATCAATTGTATTGATACTTATTGGTAAAGCATACAATCTATTCAAAGTGTACAATCAATGATTTTTGTTAGAAGCACATAGTTGTACATTCATCATTTCAATCATTATTAGAGCATATGCATTATTTCAATAATAATAATAATAAACAACAACAACAAAACAACCAAACAAAAAATTCATCACCTCTCACTCTCTCTCTGCTTCCCCTATTGTACATAGCTGCTGTTTCTGGCTATTCTTGCATATGTATTTATTTATTTTAAATCGGTTTTATTGAGATATATATTCACATACCATGCAATCTATCCAAAGTGTGTAATTAATGACTTTTAGTATAATCACAATGTTTTGCATTCATCACACCCAAAAAAATTAGAACAATTTCATTCCTCCAAAAAGATAAACTTCACGCCCCTTAGTAGTCACCTCTTCATCCCTTTAGATTTCCCTAGCCCTACATAACCACTACTATAATTTCATCTTTATGAATTGATTTTACACCAGTACTTTGTGTCTGGTTTCTTTCAGTTAGCAGAATGGTGTTTTTTTTTTTCCTGATATTAGCATCTTGCAATATTAACACACATTTGTTCAGTTTCAAAGTAAAACAGTCTTATATATATAATATTATGATCTTAGACTTTCTCTTTCTTTTTTTTTTTTCAATGTTATTTTGAAAGAAGCTTTCGATTACATAAATGATACATCGAAAATATAGGGGGATTCCCATATACCCACCATCACTACCCCTCCCACTTTCCCTAATTAACAACATCTTTCATTAGTGTGGTACATTTGTTACAATTGATGAACACATATTGAAGTATTTCTACTAACCATGGTCTATAGTTTGCGTTATAGTTTACACTCTGTACCGCATAATTTTACAGGTTTTAAAGACTATATAATGGCTTGTGTCATCATTGCAATGTCATGCAAGACAAATCCAATGTCCCCAAAATTACCCATGTTACAGGAATTCTCCCCTCTTCCTCCCTTCATAAACTCTGATGGCCACTGTCTTTATATCCATGTTACAATTACTTCCATTGCTAGAATAATAACGTCTGCTTTGGCCCATAGTTTCATTCCTCCCCTTATGTTTGTTCATTCTTCATTGTTGAGAATTTTGGAACGTAATGCCTACTCAGTTTCCAATTAAGAGAGGGTTTAGATCTCATGGGGTATATGAAACTTAGACTTTCTCATTCAACCACTATCACACCCATATAATAGCACTGCTAGTTAAGAACACTATGATATGCTTTCCAAAGATTAACACACATCTTTTTCACCAATTCTTTCCTAGTTAACTCTCAGCTTTCCATTCTCTAACCACATTCTATTTTCTAAATGATCCATATTCAAGAAATTAACTCCATGAGATTATTCAATATATTTACTTCATAATAGAGTAATCATACCTTATTTGTCATTTTGTGTCATTTTGTGTCTGGCTTGCTTCATTCAACATAATGTCCTCCAGGTTCAGCCATGTTGCCATATGTTTTATTTCATTTCTTCTTATAGTTGCATAATATTCCATTATGTGTATATACCACAGTTTGTTTACCCATTTGTTGGTTGATGGACCCCTGGGTTGTTTCCATCTTTTGGCAAGCATGAATGATGCCATTATGAATATCAGTGTGCAAATGTCTATACGTGTCACTGCTCTCAGTTATTCTGTGGATATACCCAGTCGCAGTATTGCCAGGTCAGGTGGAAAAATCTATTTTTAACTTCTTTAGCCTCTGCCAAACATTCCTCCACAGTGGCTGTACCATTAATTAAATTACCAAATGTACAATTAAAGACAATATTTTTTATGCTGTAAATGATACCTTATTCAAAAAATTTTAAACACACAGTTTTCCTACCTTCCCACAATAGACCTTATAAAAATATAAAATAGAAGGCCAGATCCAATTTGCAATAGCAAAAGCAATAATTAAATCCAAAACACTAAATTTACCAAGAAAAGTGTTAATTCCATATGAAGAAAATATAATGCACTACTAAGAGTATAAAGAAGGACTTCAACAATTATCATGTTCATGAATAGGCATTTTCAATTCTCTAAAAATATAAACTCTTCCTAAATTAGTCTTCCTAAAAGATTTTCATTAAAAGCACTAATGAACTTTCTTTTATATCTAGACTAGCATAATTTAAGTTTAATGAGAAACATAAATATGCAGGAGTTGGCATAATTCTAAGAAAGAATAGTAATGAGGGAATATTAAGCTTATCAAATAACAAGTAATATTATATAACAAATACAATTATATAATATTTTAAAAAGCACATGAGTAAAGAGATCAATGAAATAAATTAGAATACTGAAATTGTTCCAGGAACACGTAAGTATTTAGATTACATTAATATTGGGTTTTGGAAATGGGAAAAAAGTTAACAATAATAAACAACTATTAAAAAAATTATCAAGTAAAACAATTAAAATTCATTCATTATTTATCTGTAAATAAATTTCCACCTGGATCAAAAATTTTACATATGAAATATAAAAGCAAAAATTGCTTAAAATTAAATGTTATAAATGTGGAAGTTTATTTTGGTATGAGCCACAAAAGACTTCCTAAGCAAGGTATAAAAGGTAATGAATGATCTGGCTATGTAAATAAAAAATATTTCAACTATGGAAAAATCTGTTTGTAACAAAAACGTCAAAATAATCACAAGACGTTAAAATAACAATCATATATAGAAGCATAAAAGGGATGTTACCTTGATACTTCATGAACCCATAAAAATCAATATGAAAAATTCAATAAACCAAAAAAGTTAGAAGCATTATTAGACAATTACATTTAAAGAAACAAATAATTTTAAACTTGAAAATATGATAAAACTCCATTATACTTAAAGAATTTCAATTAAGGTTTACAAATAAAATACAATTTATGTAAATAATCAAAATGCCCAATATCTACAGTCTTAATCTACCAATAGATAGAATGTAATACCACATTAACAGATTGAATGTAAGCGTTCACATGATTATCTCTAAGGATGCAGAAAAGGCATTCGACAAAACACAGCACCCTCTTTTGATAAAAACGCTTCCAAAGATAGGATTGGAAGGAAACTTCCTCACCACGATAAAGGTAATATACGAAAAAATCAAAGCTAACATCATATTCAATGGTGAAAGATTAAATTAAAAGCTTTCTCTCTAAGATCTGGAACAAGACAAGGACACCCACTGTCACCATTCTTATTTAACATTGTATTAGAAGAAATCATCCAAATTGGAAAGTAAGAAGAAAAACTTTCACTTTTTGCAGATGACATAATCCTGTACATAGAAAGTCATGAAAAATCTGCAGCAATGTTTCTACAGCTGATAAGTTCAGAAAAGTGGCAGGATTTAAGAATAACATGCAAAAATCCATAACTTTTCTATACAATAATAATGAGCAATATGAGGAAGAAATCAAGAAAAAAATCCATTTACAATAGCAACTCAAGGAATCAAATATGTAGAAATAAACTTAACTAAGGATGTAAAGGATTTGTACATAAAAAACTATAAAACATTGCTAAAGGAAATCATGGAAGACATAAATAAATGGAAGAATATTCCATGTTCATAGATTGAAAAACTATATATCGTTAAGATGGTCTACCCTACCGAAACTGATTTACAGATTTAACACCATTCCAATAAAAGGTCCTGTGATAAATTTTAACTGAACTGGAAAAGCCAATTATTAAATTTATTTGGAAAGGTAAGAAACCTCAAATAGCCAAAAACATATTGAGAAGGAAAAACAAAATTGGAGGAATCACACAACCTGACTTTAAAGCATACTACAAAACTACAGTGGTCAAAACTGCATGGTATTTTTTTCATTTTATCTTCAAAGAAGCTTTAGGTTACAGAGAAGTCACATAGAAAATACAGGGGATTCCAATATACTCTGTGACCTCCCTCTTTCCCACTCTCTCCTATTAATAACATTTTACATGCAGGTAGCACATTTGCTACAATTGATGTACAAATATTAAAGCATTGCTCTAACCATGGTCAAAGGTTTACATTATGGTTTATATTTTGGACCATATACTTTTATAGGTTTTGATGAAATTTAAACTGGCCTATATCTGTTATTATAAGATCATGCAGAACAATTCTAATGCCCCAAAATGCCCTATATTCCATCTATTCCATTCATCTTTCCCCCTTACTTCAGAAACTATGGTAACCACTAAGTTTCAATTTTGAAGAATAATAATATTGAGGGCTTGTCAATTTGATCTGTTTTTTTTTTTTTTTTTATTGGGCACTTCCTATGTTCTTGAGGGATTCTTGTCCCTCTAATTTTGAACACAGCAGGATTCTGCTGGATGGGAGTTAATATTTTCTTGTTTATTTTGTGGGTCTCCACCCACTTAGATAACACTATGACAAGTTGAACACTTACATATTCCATAGAAGCATGCCCCAGGCCAGCCTTATCCCGTATATTCCCACATACCCAACACCAGGAGCCCACCTTTGCCATATTTGCCAAAAGAACAGTGTTAACATTGTAATTTTAACCACAGAACTGCAAATCCCCAAGTTCACCTCTAACTCTCCCCCCAGTTCCATGGATAGTCCAACCCAAACCCCTCATCCTACTTCCCCTCATAGACCATTACTACTGATCCCAATCACATCACTGAACTACTCTCAGGTCCAATGCCCAACCACACTCTTCCACCTTATCATAGATTTTGTCCATATGGGCATCAGCTCATCACCCTCTACTCCCTTTCTGTTTTTTGTAAACCTGTCTTCTAGGCACTAGCTCTGTGAGTCTGCTTAATTTGCTTAAGTCATAGCAGTGTAGTCACGTAATATTTGTCCTTCAGTGCCTGGCTTACTACACTTGAAATAAGGTCTTCAAGATTCATCCATGTTATCACGTGTGTTAATACAGCATTCCTTCTTACAGCTGAGGAATACTCCATTGTATGCCTATATCACAGTTTGCTTATCCATTCATCTGTTGATAGAATTTGTGTTGCTTCCAACTTTTGGAAATATCAAATAATGCTGCTATGAACATTGGTGTGCACATATCTGTTAGTGTCCTTGCCTTCATTTCTTCTGTGTATATACTGAGAAATGGGATGGCTGCATCATATGGCAGTTGTATAATTAGCTTCCTGAGGAAATACCAAAGTGTCCTCCATAATGGCTGTACCATTCTACATTCCAACCAGCAGAGGATATGTGTTGTTTCCACATCTTCTCCAACACTTGGAGTCTTCTTTTTTTTCAATAGCTGCCAGTTTAATGAATGTATGATGATATCTCATTGTAATTTTGATTTATATTTCCCTAATAGCTGGTGATGGCGAGCATTTTTTCATGTACTTTTTAGCCTTTTGTATTTCTTCTTTGGAGAAGTGTCTATTCAAATTTCTTCCCTTATAATGGGTGGTTAGTCTTTTTATTTTTGAAATGTAGTATTTCTTTATATATGCTGGATGTTAGGCCCTTATCAGATATATGGTTACCAAATATATTCTCCCATTGACTAGGCTGCCTTTTCACTTTCTTGACAAACAACTTTGAAACACAAATTTTGTTTTAATTTTGAGGAGGTCCCATTTATCTATTTTTTCTTTCATTACTCATGCTTTAGGTGTAAAGTTTATGAAACTATTTCCAATTACAAGATCTTGTAGATGCTTCCCTATATTATCTTCTAGGAGCTTTATGGTCTTGGTTCTTATATTTAGATCTTTGATCTATCTTGAGTTAATTTTTGTATAGGATGTGAGATGGTTATCCTCTCTTATTCTTTTGGATATGATATCCAGTTCTCCAAGCACCATTTGTTGTAAAGGCCATTCTTTCCCAGCTGAGTGGGCCTTGTGGCCTAGTCAAATATCAGTTGACTGTATATACAAGGATATATATTAGAACTCTCATTTTTTTTCCATTGGTCAATATGTCTATCCTTGTACCAATACCATGCAGTTGACCACTGTAGATTTGTAGTATGTTTTAAAGTCACGTAGTGTGATTACTCCAATTTTGTTTTTCTTTTACAATATGTTTTCGGCTATTTGGAGCCCCTTGCAGTTCGAAATAAATTTCATAATTAGCTTTCCATTTCAGTAAATATGTGTTTTAATTTTTATTGGAATTGCATTAAACCTGTAAATCAATTTTGGTAGGACAGACATCTTAATGATGTTTAGTCTTTCAATCCATGAACAAGGAATATTCTTCCATTCATTAAAGTCTTCTTTTATTTCCTTTAGCAATATTGTGTATTTTTCTGTGTACTAGTCCTTTACATCTTTAATTAAGTTTATTCTTAGGTATTTGATTCTTTTAGTTGGTGTTGTAAATGGAAATTTTTACTCGATTTCTTACTCACATTGCTTATTATTGGTGTACAGAAATGATATTGATTTTTATGTGTTGATCTTATCTTCTGCCAATTTACTGAACTCATTTATCAGATCTATAATCTCTTTTTGTAGATTTCTCAGTGCTTTCTATGTATAGGATTATGTCATCTGCAAATTGTGAACTTTTTATTTCTTCCTTTCCTATTTGGAGGACTCATATTTTTTCTTGCTTAAGTGCTAGACCAAGTACTTCTAACATAATGTTAAATAAGAGCAGTGACTGTGGGCATCCTTGTCTTGTTCCACATCTTAGAGGGAAAGCTTTTAACATTTCACCACTGAATATGATATTAGCTGTGTGTTTTTCATAGATACCTTTTATCATGTTGAGGATGTTTCCTTCTATTCCAATCTTTGAAGTGTTTTTAATCAAGAAAGTGTGCTGTATTTTGCCGAATGCTTTTTCTGCATCAATAGAGATGATCATATGATTTTATTCTTTTGATCTGTTAATATGTTGTGTTACATTGATTGATTTTCTTATGTTGAACCCTCCTTGCATATCAGGGATGAAACCCAGTTGGTCATGGTATATAATTCACTTGATGTATTGTTGATCATGATTAGCAAGTATTTTGTTGAGGATTTTAACATCCAGTTTCATTAGAGAGATTGGTCTGTAGTTTTCCTTTCCTATGGCATCTTTATGTGGCTTTGGTGTTAGGGTGATTTTGGCATTATAGAATGAGCTAGGCAATGCTCCCCCACTTTTAGTTTTTGGAAGAGTTTAAGTAGGATTGATGATAGTTTACTCTGGCAAGATAGCTAGAATTCACCTGGAAGGCATCTGGTCCTTGTCTCTTCTTTGTCGAGAGGTTTTAATGACTAATTCAATCTTGTTACTTGTTATTGGTCGGTTGAGTTTATGATTATCTTCTTTCATCAGTGTGGTTGCTTGTGTGTTTTTAGAAACTTGTCCACTTCATCTAAGTTATCCATCATGTTGGCATACAAATTTTCAAAGTATCCTTTTATGATACTCTTTATTTTGTGGTATCAGTGTTGATATTCCTTTCCTCATTTCTTATTTTATGTATTTGCATCCTCTATCTTTTTTTTTTTTTTTTTTTTTGTTAGTCTAGCTAAGGGTTTGTCACAGGGAGAATATATGGAAGAAATTGTCACTGTACATAGAACAAAACAGATCTTACAGTGACGAAAGACAGAATGTCAAAGCGTTTTTTATGTCATTTCAGTTTTTTAATTTTTTGGTATTTTGTTATTTTTAAAATTATAATTATTTCATTTTCTTATTAATTTTATTTGGTTATTTTGCTAGATTCATTTTCGGAGAGGTTCTGCATCAGAGAAGGGTCATAATGATGGCAGGGGAAGATCACTGGTATGAGGTGTCAGTGATGGGGGATGTGTGAGGAGGGGTGTACATGAGACACGCCTCTAAGGCATATGAATATGTTCAAGTGTTCATGTTGCATTTTCTTGATGGATAGAGACACACAGTAATGGAAAGAATATTAAATTCCTATCCTGAGGAGTCCTGTTACATTCTCTAATAGAACAGCAAGAATACCTTGAGTACAAGGGCAGGGCTTAGTGAAGGAAGACAGATCATTATACTAGGCTCTTGGTATTGATGATTGTACTTATGAAATTTTTTCTTGTGAAATTGAAACTTAGCCTAGTATTATATATTTCCTAAGAGTTCCCTTCTGAAAGTCTCCTTCTTGCCCACATGTGGCCAGACTTTAAGCCAAACTCAGCATATAAATGCCCTATCTTGTCCCTGGCATGGACCATGACTCGCAGGTATGAGTATCCCTGGCACCAAGGGATTATTACCAAGTGCCACCTAGTAATTTATCCACAAAGAGATCTTGACAAAAAGGGTGAAAATAAAATATAATTGTGTTTTCCTAAGAGATTTCAGTGTGACTTGAGAGGTCACTCCAGAGGTTACGCTTATGCAAGTTACAGCAGGATATCATTTACAGCTCAGTAAACAGTGCCTCAAACAGTGGGGCTCCCAAAGGCTCTAAAGACTTCCAGACAATATAATCAGGACAGACAAGCTCAGGAGTAAGTAAGGCCCCTGTCAGTGGGGCTTACTCTGAGATTTCTGTTCCCCAGTGTAACAGACTCAGACTCTGTGGCAGTTTGAGATTATTTATGAATCCTCAAAAATGTAATGTTTATATTTGTAAACTGATCTGTTCCTCTGGGTGTGATACGTTTTGATCATATTAAATTCAAAACTTTTATGTTTACTTGATTAAATTAAGATTAGTGTTTTGATTCTACCATTTCATTAGAGTGACTCAGGGTTGAGTCTCTGCCCTGTTTGTGCACTGTATAAATGGACACTCACTCAAGAAGGCACAAAGAGAATACACAGAGAAAGAGATCTCCATAGATACCAGTGGAGACAACTTTGTCAGCTTTGATCCTACGGCACAGGGAAGAGAGATGAACCATTCACCTGAAAGTTTACAGTTGACTTTGTGACGTGAATAGAGCAGGTGATCCTGGACAGAAACAAGACCTATGCCAGCCATAGCTGAGAGTGGGAGAAACTGCAACCACAGAGCCTTAAGAGAAAAAAGGAAGGCTGAACCCTCACAGATATCGGCAACTATCTTTGGAGATAAAGAAACCTTGAGTTAGATTCTTTATATCTTTGTAACTGTAAGCTTTTACCCCAAATAAATACCTTTTATAAGAGTGACAGACTTCTGATACTTTGCAGCAGCACCCCTTTGGCTGACTAATACACACTCATTTAATTTTCATACATATGACTCTTCTGCTCCTTTTATTTGAACCTATAATTAGCACTATACTTGTTAAATAGATGTCCCAGAAACTTAAGTCTTTGGTCTATTGATGTACCAGTTGAGCCCTGAATCTCAGCAGAGTGGCAACACCTACTCTTCAGTTCACTGGACTCACCCAGGATAACAAGGAGATGATGATGCACAACACCTATCCCAAGGAACAGAGAGTGAAACTGCAAGCAAGATAATTCCATCCATCTGCCACATGAGACCTAATTCCCCTCTCAATTAGAAACAGAGTAGGCATCACCATCTCCAAATCCTAAAGAATGGGGAATAAACATTGAATAAAGTAGACTTATTATTACCCTAGAATAGACTTATTATTATTTTAGTAATGGAAGAACTTTTATCATTTATATAACGGCAGTGGACAGACACCAGAGGTTCTGAAGGAAGGGAGAGGGAAGAATAGTTGTAACGTGGGGGCATTTCTGGGACATTTGAATTGTCTACAATGATGGATACAGGCCACTATATATTTTGTCATAGCCTACAAAAAGAGTGTAAGTTATAATTTAAAGTACAGTCCATGGTTAATAGCAATGCTTTCATTTGTGTTCATCGTTTGTAACAAATATACCACACTAATGAAGAATGTTGTTAATGTAGGAATGTGTGGGAGGGAGAGGAGGTGAGGTGTATAGGAATCCCCTATATTTTTAATTAACATTTATGTAATCTAAAGATTCTTTAAAAATAAAAATTAAAAATTGAAAAGAAAACCTGCATGCTATTGACACATGGATAGAGGTATTGACCAATGGAACTGAATTCCAAGTTCTGATACAGACATGCACATGACTGGCCAACTCATGTTTGAGAAGGTCACCAAGCCCACTCAACCATGACAGAATAGTTTCTTCAACAAATGGATCCTGGAGAACTGGGTATTCATAAACAAAAGAATGAAAGATAATCACCATCCAACCTCGTATACAAAAATTAACTCAAGATGTATCGAAGACCTAAATATAAGAGCCAAGACCATAAAGTTCCTAAAAGATAATGTAGGGAAGCATTTACAAGATCTGATAGTAAGAAATGGTTTCATTAACTTTACACCCAAAGCATGAGCAATGAAAGAAAAAAACAGATAAATGATGCCTCATCAAAATTCAAAACTTTTTGATTCAAAGGATTTTGTCAAGAAATGAAAAGGTGGCCTATTCACTGGGAGATAATATTTGGGAAACACTTATCTGATAAGGGCCTAATAGCCAGTATATATAAAGAAATCTTACATTTTAAAAATAAAAAGACAAACAAATTATTTTAAAAAACGAGAAAAGGGAGCATTTGTAGCTCGGTGATTTGAGTGCCTGTTTCCCATGTATGAGATTTTGGATTCAATCACAGGTATCATCTTTAAAATAAGTGCAAGGTATTTTAATAGACACTTTTCCAAAGACGAAATACAAATGGCCAAACAGACCATGAAATGATGCTCAACATCACTAGCTATTAGGGAAATGCAAATCAGAACAATAAGACATAATCTTACATCTATTAGACTGGCTGCTGTTAAAAAAAAAACAAAAAAACAAAAAACATGAAACCACAAGTGTTGAATAGGATGTGGAAGAATAGGAACACTCATTCATTGCTGGTGGGAATGTAGAATTATGTAGCCACTGTGGAGGATGGTTTGGCCATTCCTCAGGAAGTTAAGTATGGAATTGCCATATGATCCAGCAATCCCAATTCTGGTTATAAACACAGAAGAACTGAATGCAGGGATATAACCATATATATGCACACCAATGTTCATTGCAGCATTATTTACAATTGCCCAAAGTTGGAAGCAATCCAAGTGCCCATCAATGAATGAATGGATAAGCAAAATATGGAATATACATAGGGCAGAGTAAGAAGGAACGAAGCATTGCCACATGTGATAATATGAATGAATCTCAAAGTTGAGTGAAGTAAGTCTGTCACTAAAGGATAAATATTGCATGATCTCAGTGCTATGAACTAAGGATATTGAGGAGACTCACAGAGTTAGAGTCTGGAAGACAGTTTACCAGGAGATACAAAGCAAGTAGAGAGTGGTGAGCCTATGCTCAAACTGGGTAGAATCTCTGAAAGGTGGATAAGGCACATTTGGCATTGGATGGGAGCGATGGTGCAGCAATGTGATGGAGTCTATGATGATGGAATTTGAGTGTGAGCAGAACTGGGGATTGTGGGTTGGACCATCCATAAAGCTTGGGGAGGGCTAGAGGAAGGAAAAATGGACTCTGGGAGATTGATGACTGTGATTGAGAATATAATATGAAAGTATTTTTTTTGCAACTATGGCAGGGGAAGGTCACTGGTTCAGGGTGTCAGTGGTGGGATGTATGAGGTCGAAGGGTGCATCTGGAGCATACCTCTAAGAATAGGGATGTGTTCATGTGATCTTAGAATATTATCTTAGTGGGTGAAGACCCACACAAAACCTATGAAATATTAAATTCTCATCCTGGAGATTCCAGCTGCATTCTTTAATAGAATGGCAAGAATCTCTAGAGTTCATAGGCAGTGCCTAATAAAAGAAAACAGGCCAGTACCCTAATCACTTGACATTAATACTTGTATTTGTGAACCTTTTTCTTGTAAAATTGAAACTTGGCCTAATGATATCTATTGCCCAAGAGTCACTACCTGAAAACCTCCTTGTTACTCAAATATGGCCTCTCTCTAAGCTAAACTCAGCAAATAAACTCACTATCATTTGCCTGGTGTGAGACATGACTCCTTGGAATAAGCCTCCCTGGCACTGAGGGATTGATAGCAAGAGCAAACCAGTGATGCATTTGGAAAACGACCTTGACCAAAAGAGGAAAACATTAAATACTAAATAGTTTTTGTGGTTAAGAGATTTCAAAATGAGTTGGGAGGTCATTCCTGATGTTACACTTAAGCAAGTCTTAGGCAGATCTCACTAACTGCCTCAGTAAAAAAAAAGTTTCAAACAGGGGTGTTACCAAGAGCTCTAGAGACATCTAGTCACCATAGGTATAGGCAAGGCAGTAACCCCAAGAAATCCTGTCAGTGGGCCTTTCCTTGGAATATATGATAACCTATTTCCCCACTATTACAGAGTTAGGCTTATTTAAAATTTCCCTAAATGTGATTCAGCTACTTCTTTTATTTGAACCTATAATTACCACTGTACTCATTAAATATATGTCCCAGAGACTTAAAGTTTTGGTCTCTTCATATGCTGGTTGAGCTCTGACTCTCAGCAGAGTTTCAGTCAATACCTACACTTCGGATCATCAGACTCTCCCAAGACAAATAACTGAATGATGATGATAGACAATATCCATCCTCAAAAATAAAGAGTATCTACAATTGCAAGCAGTTCCTTCCATCTGCCCCATGAGATTGAAGCCCCCTCTCAGTGTGAAGCAGGGCTGGCATCACCATCTCCAAATCCTCAACATTGAGGAATGAACAGATATAAGGGGGAAATAAATGCAACCATGGACAAAAGTAAACTTATTATTATTGTAGTAACAGAAGAAATTGTAACATTGACATAAAGATAGTGGTTATCTTAGGTTCTGAGGGAAGGGGGAGGGAAGAATATTTGAAACATATGACATTTTTAGGGTGTTTTGGAATTCTTCTGCATGCTTTAGCAATGGCAGATTCAGGCCTTTATACATTTTATCAAACCCTATAAAACTGTATGGTGCAAAATATAAACCATAATGTAAACTATAGGCCATAGTTATTAGCAATGCTTCAATACCTGTTCATCAATTATAACAAATGTACCAGACTCATATAAGACACTATTAACAGGGAGAAATGTGAGAGGGGGAGGTGTTGGGGTAAATGGGAATCCCCTATATTTTTTTATGTTACTTTTCTGTAATATAAAACTTCTTTTAAAATAATGTTATGGCCTTCAGTAATAAATGTAATTTTATGTAAAACCCAGTATGAATCAACCAATTGTCTTTCAAATGGTGTGTATTTTTAGATGGGTCAGTCTAAAAGCTTCCCAGTTAAAAAGGTCAGTGTTCACTGCTCGGTGACAATTTCAGCATACCTTTCAGAGGGCATCATTCTGAAAAGTTAAATTTTCTCCATTTCTCTCTTTTTAAGAACACAGTAACATTTTCCAGAAGACCTACAGCATTTTTCTCTTGTTATATTGGCTAGAAGTTTATCACTTGACTATCTTTATATCATTACTGTAAAAAGAATGTTATTATCATAATTGTTTTAGTCTCATCTAAATTTGATCCACAATTTCATCTTTAGTTTGTGAATGGACTCAACATCCCTGAAATGCATGATGACCTGGCACCAAAATAAAATAGAGTCTGATAGAAAGAAAATCTGTGAGCAATTAACCGTCTGTCATACCCAAGCCTTTACTAATTACCCCTTTTCTATCCTATACCTTTTCTCTCTCTCTCTCTACCTTTTACTCTTTCTCCTCTTCACCTCTACTAGTTTTTTTCCCACTGCCATTTATACATAATCAATTTCTCCATCCCAAAACATATTCATTATCAGTAAAGCCCCCATTTTAGTGACTAACTAGGTCTTTATACAACCCTGTATTTCGAAACCTTTAATTTTGCAGAAGTAAAAACTAAGGCAGAGAGAAGTTGGTGAACTAACCAAGTTCACATATATTGGTCAGAAATTAATATTGATAAACACCAATGAAATAGTAATTGATACATTTACTTTCAAAATCTTTCTTTCAAGTCAACTCACAAAAAATTTTACAAGTATTTTCTGTGCATAAATACAGTTAATGGATGATTTCAATTACTGTCCACTGATATTCCTTCCACTTATCTAATTTTATCTATGGTTTATTCACAGGCACAGAAAAGTTAAGTGAAATTCATTGAGTCATATAATTAGTTAGTGGAACTATTCAAAATCATCTCCAGATTCATGTCTTTGGTAGTATTTAGGATTAAATCAAGTACCCCAGTAAAGATAAGTTCCTAATCTAAATCCATGTTCTTGATTGAATGAATCCATTTGTAAAGAGTAACTTTAAAGATGTCAAATTGTGAGCTCAGTTTTGAACAGGATCTTTGAAGATACTATTTAGGTATGGCAAAACTCAAGGAAGACAAGATGTAATCTCCATAACTGGAAGCCTTATTAAGTGAGGAAGTTTGGAAATTATTGGAGATGTCAGAGCCAGAGAACGCCACAAGAGGTGACCAAAGACATGGCCATGTAACAGAGGGCTGCTATCACTCTAATGCTACAGACTCCAAGAGAGAACACGGCCTTGATGAGATGTTGATTTTGGACTTTCAATAAATGCTTATTGTTTAAGTCAACCCATGGTGTTACATTGTCATAACAGCACTGGCAAATTTAGATATGTTTTTAATTTCTCTAGAATATTACCATATGCTATTCATATAGAAGATGTTTCTAAATCTGAATTTCTTCTTGCACTTTTCTTCCATCCTGTAAGCTCTAAGAAATTCCCAGAATCAAATACATCCTAATCGTGCTCCAGACTTTTCAGGAGGTAGTAAAGGAAGTTACAAGATGTTCTGTTTTCTCTGTCACTCTTTCTTGAGCTTCTCCACATGGATCTGTCTGAGGAATAAGCACTGCCTGCCACTATTGGTAGAAACAAGAGCTAGTCTGAGTCAGGATTTCTCTCCCATCACATCCAGTGGATAAAACACATCATAGCATCAATCTCTGAAGAAGTAAACTAACATATTGTTTAAAACACAACCTTAGAATCATATCAGCCTGAACGTAAAACCAAAATTTACTTATTGTTAGCATTGTGATCTTGTGTAAGTCATGTTCAAAATTAGCATTAATTTCGTTTTATACAAAATGGAAACATTAATATCTCCCTCACTATATAATTCTCCCATAATGAGTGACCTATGCTTAGAAAGTGGCTAATATTTTTTAATTCACACGGCATTTACAATTGTTTTAACTCCTTTAAACTTTTCAGGAAATCTCGACATCACTGTCAGTTATTTTAGTGATGAGATCTAATACCTTATTGAAAATAAGTCTTGAATAAGCATTGAAGATGAGAAGACTTGCTTTTCTTTTCTCCTAATTTCAGAATTCTTCCAGAATCTTATCAAACGTAGAGAAAAATAGAGCAAGCTACATGAATGAAATGAAACAGTAATAGCCATAAACCTGATCAGTAGCTTCATGAGTTCTCATTTTCTGTACAGAAAAATGACAGCAGCAAACAATGAACCTTTATTTCAAGCAGCATTCTAAGCACAATTAATGCATTATCTCATATAAACCCAGAACAGTCAAATGACATTGGTACCTTATCATCATCTTTATACAGATATGGGAACTGAGACCAAAAGACATGGATTATTTTGCCAAACTTTGCATAGTTAGTAAGTAGAAGAGATAGCGTTAGGAGGTTAGACTTGTATTCCAAAGTTCTTACTCTTGTGAATAATTCCAACTTTTAATATTAGACAATAATATTTCTAGCCTGCTTGTATCTATCCTCAGGGCATCAACAGTAAAATAGAAATTTTGTATTGATCTGGATTTTTTTCACATGCTTAGTCTATCTTTAATTCTTTAAGATATGTGTCAGTAGTGTTGTTTTATAGCCTCTAATTAGTTCATGCACACATACTCTCCAGAGTAGAACATTTTATACCTTATATCCCAGACTGGAGGATCACTTTCAAACTACTTCCACAAAAAGTCTGCTAATTTAGCCTAACTGGATCTCCCCCACCTCTCCTGGCCCTCACCATTGTCATAGATGCTACAACCACAA
The DNA here is from genome assembly GCA_026826555.1 of Tolypeutes matacus. Taxonomy (NCBI): domain Eukaryota; kingdom Metazoa; phylum Chordata; class Mammalia; order Cingulata; family Chlamyphoridae; genus Tolypeutes; species Tolypeutes matacus. Next base: position 9,566,854 of record JAKSZT010001178.1, on the reverse strand, counting down.
GAAAAAAAAAAGATGAACTGTTTGGCTGCCAATTTGACTGAAGCTGCTAATTCTAATCTCCTGGGAACTGAAAGTTCAGAATACCCTCAAGTAATATCAATTTAAATATTCCCAGAAATCACACTTAAAAATGTTGGTTAGGATAGACTCTGGGGATTCCTGAGTCTGGAACAAAACATATACATAAGCAGCCACAAATAACAGATGCTGTTTGTCTCTGTTTCTAAGCCATACATGGACCAAAGTCACTAAATCTAGGCTGAGAACAGTCTTTCTCAGTAGAAGTCTTAAAAGAGCTGAAATTACGAACCTGCTACTCCAGGACAACTGCATTTCCTGCTGAGGCCATGATGCTCGCAATCCATAATTTTTCTGTTTCAACACAGTTTCCTATTTTCAGTGTTTAAAATTAGTTTCCAACTAAAAAGTGGCTCTATAACGTACTTCATATAGTCACTAAAGAGCAAATGTGCACAAAAGAAACTTCTGGAGAGATGTCTCCCAAAACATTTAAATATTTCCGTAACTTTTCCCACTGAAGCTTAAAGCTTTGGAAATTTTCTGATTGAAGAAATTTATTATCTGAGCTGGGATGCTTGTGGACCTCATTCACAAGATGTGTGAGCTTATATGGCAAAAATAAATTCTGCCCAAGAACTCTCATTTACTGGGTAGTTTCTTTAAACAAGCATTTCTGAATCAGTAATTGAGTGAAAGTATTACTATACTTAAGGTAAAAATGGATCAATTGCAAAGCAACAGTTACTGACAGGTCAGTGTTTGCAATCTCCATGCAAAGTGTTCTTTCCAGATAAGATGCATTGTCATCGACTGATCATGTTACATTCTAAATGTATTCGGAGAGTTATATATGACCAGTGATTACTTTATTGGTATTTTTCTCTCAAGGTGACACTAGGGTCTTCAGTTTACCGGTAAATAGCATCTAAAAGTGTGTTCTATTATCACAGATCTTTACGAACAATGACCAAGATACATAATATACGCATGAAAGCAGTCATTGTTGTTTTATGGGGCTAGATAAAAGGAATACTGTAAAACCTATTTTATTACTTTACTAATAATAAAGGCCATTATTCTCATAAAAAGTTAGGATCCTAAAATTGATTTAAAAAAAAAAGAACATGAAAGTTGTCCATATTCCATAATTCAAATAAGCACTTAGTCTTTATTGTCTTTTTGAGAATCATTTCTATTATACATATCATTTTATGCAATTTAGTTTATGTCATTTTACATTTGTATTTTTTCCATTCACTATTATACTGAAATCACCTTTCAGCATCAATATTTCTTAAAAATATCTTTCTTATCCACCTGATATTTCATAACTACACAACATATTCATTTAAATGTTCACTTCCATATAGACTTTATGGTTATTTTTACATTTTCAATATTATGGAAACATATTGTGAAATACATCATGTACACATACGTTTTCCCTATATTTCTTATTTAACTAGATTCCTAAGAGTAAGGAATACTGGAACAAAAAACAACCAATTTTGAAGTCTTTTAATATAAATTCATGTTTATTTCAAGAATATTTAGTAGCAAAACACATATGCAAGCACTGGATAGTAAAGCACTTGTACATCTTTGTTAATTTGCTAGTAAAAAACATTTCACATTTTAAATTTCATTTCTTTGAGAACTCATAGAATAAAAGGTAGTTCAGATTTCTAACTGTTTTTGTGTGAATTACCTTTTCATTATTTTTGCCTCTGTATTTGCAAATGCTATTTCTATAGTAACAGTTTTCTATCAAGTGTTGCAAACATTTTTCCAGTTTGATCCCTTTGTTTATAAAGCTGAGTCCATCAAGTTTTTGCTATGCTTTTACCACTGCTTATTTTCATAACATACCTTTCCTCTCCAGAGATCAGCTACCTATTTATTGCTTTGTTTACTGTTATTGATCAGGTTGATGCTTTAAGTTTTTAATACAAACAAGTTTATTTTTATTTCCTTTTATTTGGTGTTGATATGAAAAGTAGAGTTACCTTGTTTTGGGGGTTTCTCTTTACTTTTTTAAATTACAGAAGTAGGTTTTCAGAAAAATCATGCTGAAAATTTAAATTTCCAATATGACTCCCTGATATTATTAATACCTTGCATTAATATGGTACCTTTATTACAAGTAAAGAATATTATTACTATAATTGTGCTATTAACTATATCACAATTACATTAGGACTTACTGTTTTCATGATAATAATCTGTACTTAATAATTTTTATTCTACAGACATATACACAAGCTAAACTTACATTGTTTTGATAAATACTTACCAGTGGCTGAACAAACTTTTCTTACCTCGCTGAAATATACATAGTATTCTTTAAAATATTGTTCATATTAATGTCCTTTTAAGATTTGACCTTATCTGCTTAACTGAGCTTATTTGTAATCTTCACTGTTCTTCAATAGGATTTTGAATTTATTTATCAAGCCAAATATTTTCTTTTGCCTGATACATTGCTTTCTCCATGCAAATTTTTCCAAATATATATATTTTTATTCATACATTCTTTTGTGAATACTTACTTCCTTATATTCATTCAAGTTCATTAATTTTTCTCTTAAAATTATAACAAAGAGTTATTTCAAGTGTAATGTTTAGGTAATATGTTTTTCTCATTATGGAGCTTTTAATAATCATGTAGAGATGTCTGTAAAACTGTATTTTTTCCTTTAGGATACAAACTTTGACATAAGAAATAATGATGTTCTTTAATTCTTCTATGCCCTTTGTTATTTTTCCTACATTATATATATGAAAATATTTGGACTCCATAAGACTATGACCTATACACAACATCATATGGCTACTTACTAGTGAAAACAAAATATCAATATGTTCAGTCTATACTAAGTAATGTGCTTTGGACAATAAATTAATAGGGCATTAATGTTCTCATATTAAAATATCTGTGTTTTGAACAGATAGAAAATGTTCCATAATCTTCCTTAAATGGAGTGTTGAATTGCAAAAGAACCCTGAGATTTATTATGCTAGAAGTTCCTAAAATGCTAAGTTGTAAATTTACAAATAAATTTGGTGAATATTGGATGGCATCAAGCAAGATATTCTTACAGAGGTGTTTGACGGGAATCTATGATAATCTGATGCAATTCTTTTTCGATGATGCATGAGATCACAAATCTAACTTCCATGTGTATATTTCTGCTGTCAAGTATTCACCCAGCTTAGTTGTGTTTGAAATGTGACTTCATGATTTCTAATTTTAAATAAATCTCACCTGATATCTGATAGTCTGCCTAAAACAAGCTAAACCTAAAAAGACTAAGAAATTCTGACGCTTTCCACATCAGCTCGAATGACTAAAACAGAAACACAGGGAGGCAGACATTCATGAATTTCGGACTCTGATTGCCCTTAAATGTCCTCATTTTGTTCTTCATTTTCATTGTGAGAAAAATACTGTGTCATAAATAGGAGAGGATCCATTCATGTATGATGGCAGGAAATGTGCCTTGCATGGAAATAGCCAAAAATGGTTCTTGGTATGTGTATGTATAAAAGAGGGTTTTGTAATCAACAATGCATATGATTAAAAATATAGCTGTACTTAAGGCTAGGCTTTGTCTGCATGTTAACAGGAACAAATTACCTAAGAAATAAATTATTTTCTTGAACAAAATTGGTCTACCACTACTGCATTTTCTGTGCTATTTGTAGATCGGTTATCTGAGTAAACACATGATCACTTGCACATGGATCATAGAGCAAGTGAACAATGCAACAGAATTCATCCTTCTAGGCTTGACACAGAACCCAGATGTGCAGAAACTCCTGTTTGTCGTGTTTATAATCATCTATTCTCTCACCATGATAGGAAACCTTCTCATCATAGTAACAATTGCTAGCAGCCCAGCTCTTGGCTCCCCTATGTATTTTATTCTTTCTCTCTTGTCATTTCAAGATGGCTCCTTCTCTTCTACTACAGGCTCCAAAATGATATTTGACTTACTTTCTCAGAAGAAAACTCTTTCATTGGTTGCATGACTCAGCTCTTTGTTGAGCATGTCATTGGTGGAGCTGAGATCATCCTACTCTCAGTAATGGCCTATGATCACTACATGGCCATCTGCAGACTCTTGCATTACATGATCATAATGAACCAGAGGTTGCGTGGCTTTCTGGTGGTCATGTCCTGGGCTGTGGGATTTCTTCATGTTTGATTCAAGTCCTTTTCATTGTGTGGTTGCCCTTCTGTGGACCCAATGTCATTGACCATTTCTTCTGTGATCTTTACCCTCAGCTGAAGCTTTCTTATAATGACACTCACATCATTGGACCTTTTGTTGCCGCTAACAGTGGCTTCATATGTTTACTCAGTTTTTCTTATTAGTCCTATGTACTCATCCTTTCCTCCCTCAGAACTCACAACTCTAAAGGACAGTGGAAGGCTTTCTCTACTTATGCCTGACATATTAACTGTGGTTGTCTTTGTGCCTTGTATATTTGTGTACATTTGGCCCATGGGCACCTTCCCTGTTGACAAAGTATTGGCTGTATATTATGTTTTGATAACACCCATGTTAAACCCTTTAATCTATATCCCCAGAAATGCAGAGGTGAAAAATGTGAAAAGGAAGCTCTGGAGCCATAAATGATATTGGGTAACAACCACGTAAAAAGACAAGTTAAAAACAATTCATATTTTAACATCAAGTTTGGGTAATACAAAAGATAATGGTCATGCAGTTAGGATATGTTGCTCTAAGTATATATATATCCCCTTGTCATATGGAATTTTGAATGGTTCCTCTTTCAAAAAATATCAATAGTTTATTAAAAAGTGACTCATATCCCTTTCAATTAAAAAAATCTTTACATGCACAAATTATTGATCAATGAGGCATTGCTAATTGACATACATTTTTCACTGTTGGAAAATTCTTTTCATTATATATTATATTGATAAGTTATATGAAAATATTCAAATATAGCTTATGTCATCAATGGCCCAACTATTTAAAATATATTTAAAAAGGTTTATTGTTAAGAATTTTTTTGTAAATGATTTGCTTTAATTCTAGCTGTTCAACTCGGCATAGCCTTATTTTTCTCTGTGAACAGTGTCAACCAGAAATAAATCTACTTTTAGGAATCAAAGTCAGTTACTTAACCCAGTGTCATACAAAAATTGATACAGGTGTGTGGCACAATCCAAGGAGCACATTTGGATTGTAATTTGCACTATTCTAAGAATAAATTATTTTCCCTACCTTAAGCCATAGATGGATCCTATATTCCTCCAGGTGTAGACATAAAATAAACTTGCACATGTATGTTATAATATGTCAAGTTTCACAGTGCATATTATCCAAGGATTTGCACCCTATACTAAGAGATTTAGTGCATTTTTGTTTGTACAAAGGACATTTGTGTATTGTTAGGTGAAAAATGTTATTTGTTTTTATTTAGAGGTTAAGTATGGTTTAAAATAATGTGTATGGCTGCCAAGTTGAGAAGGTGTGGGCTATGTTGGTTAGGCATAAGTTTCAACTTGGCCAGGTAGTGGAGCCCAGTTGTTTGGCTGAAGAAGCATTGGCCTATTTGTTACTATGAGTAGATTTCATGGACTTAGACCATTAATAAGCTGATTGCATATATGGCTCATTATATCTACAATCACCTGAGAAGACTGACCTCAGCAATGAAAGTCTTCACATCCCATGATTTGAAGGTATTAAAAGGAGAAGTGATAATTTCAGCAGTCAGAAGGAAGTATTTCAATCTCTACTTTGGCCAGCCAGCTTTTCTTAAAGAATTCATTGAAAACCTTCATCAGAGTTCCCAGTGTGCAGTCTGCCCTATGGAATTTGGACTCATGCATGCCCCACGGTCATGTGAGACAATTTTTTAAAATCTCATCATATTACAGATATCTCATGCCTGTTCTGTTGCCCTAGAGAACCCTTATATAATAACATATTGCATGATTTGCATATTACTATGTCTTGATTGTTTTATTTTTAAAACTAGAAGTTTATACATTAAAATTGTTTTTAAGTCTCCTGACATTGATCATTCAGGATATTCTTTAGAGCATCAATTATTTTTAAATATTTCAACTACTATAATCAAAGGCATAAATGACAGAGCATAGCTAAAAATGAAACGAGCTTAACTATAAACGAAATACACCTTTCCAGTTGTAATGATACATAAGACATGATAGAACTTCCATTATAGCATGGAAAATTTTATTAACGGCCCTATCATATAATTAATTCTTTAACTATAATTGTGATAAACACTTTGAAGGGAAGAGAAAGGTGCAGAGATTCAAGGTGACTTCTAGGTCCACGGGCCATCTTCCTGTCAACATGATGTGATTATTTATTAGCTGATCTGCCTGTCCATCTTCTCCACTGCCTCTTAATATGTCAGACAATTGTTATTATTTGCGGTGTAGACCTGTTTTAAAGGAATTCTATGCTCCAAACAACAAAACAAAAGCTTTTCACTGTTAGGATAATAAAGATGCATATATCTTATCTACATAAGAAGATAACAGTTGGCAATTATCCTGGAAAATTTTTCCTACATAGTTCTTTTCAAGTAACTTCAGAAAATACAAATTACTTTTTAATTTTTGCCTATATCAGTCTACTATATTCATATGGCTAAACTAGTTGTACTGGAGATTTTGAGAGGGTATTCATATACCTTCTTTATATCATGCTTCAAGCCTAGTGAAGCATACCCTGAAATAATTATGTCAGTACTTAAGAGGATAGATATTCTCCCTGGTAGGTCCAAAGAGCATGGGACATTTGATCCTTTCATATACCAACTTTTATCTTGAGCTTTGCAATTAGAGTGTGTTCAAGATAGCTTCTGATTTTATTAAATTTGTTGGAATTTTCCAGAGAGTGAGAAAGAGCATCTATATGTAAAGATACAGCTACAACAATCACATAATAAGTGTCAAAATGATGTAATGTGAAGAAAAAAGTTTCCTGGAAACCCTTATATTACCATTCTAAAATAAAATAAACCAAGGCAGTTTGTACCAATGAAGGTGATAATTTTTTTACCTATTCTCCACCTACCATTGCAACTTTTTCTTTCCTTTTATTTATTTGTCAATTTAATCTTCCTTGAAATATGATTACATATGTTAGAAATTTTCTCTCTAGTTTATATGTAATTATTAATTATTTTTCAATTATTAATTATTTTAGAAATTCTAATGAATGACAATATTGTATGAGGTACTATACTATAAACTAGAAATGAAATAAGTAATAAAATAGAAAAAAGCACACAAGAAAATGATCCTTCCAGCATTGATCTTATAATCTTGTCATCGAGACAAGTAATAAAGAAGAGAAATGATGTCTAAAGATATAATAGACTGATAATTGCAATGACAACAAACAGGAAATGTAACAGAAATTGAGGAAAACTTCTGTGGATGAAATAGAAAATGGCTTTTCTTAAAGGTGATATTTAAGCTGAGTTCAAAAAGATGAGAATTACTGTTATATGTGGAAAGACCCAATTGTGGAGAAGTTGCTACATGGTTCATCATGGGAACAAAGACTCAGGCACAACAGAGATTTTTAGCAAGTCATCATTTTATTTCTTATACAGCACAAAAGGTTCAGAAAAATCTGTGGAAAAGAACCAATCATTGTTATTTCCCCAGGGAGAACAACTGCTCAGATTAGGATCTGCAGCTCCACATGCTTCACTTTGTGTAAATGAGGGATGTGTGCTGCCACTGATTTATTTTTCATTTTTATTATTTTTCATCCAAAAATAGAGATTTATTAGTGCAATGCAATATAATGACATAAAGCATTCAATTGTGTCATATGGATCCTTTCAAATGTAAGCACCAGGGTATAGTTTCCTCACCAAGGCTTGCTTTCAACACCTACTTAATCTAATCATAAAGACTGAACAGAACATTACTTTTATACAGAACACTCCATTTAAAGGTAGAAACTTTTCTAAATACAACTCTCTTCTGGAAGGAGGGATATTCCATCAGAAAACCTACAAGTGGGATTTGTACCATGCCATTCAATGCCCCATTATGCTGGTCTCACTTCTGCCCAATCGACTGTAATATCAGATTTAATGAGCAGCTAAGGATGAACCAACCCCACATCAACCCAACAGAACATTCCTGGAAAGGCTCTGCACTTAAAACAGCCTCTCATACTACCCTGGGGAACAGCTTTGATCCGAGAAGAGGCGGAGGGGGCTAAAAGCATTGAACCTAAAATTCTTTATGAAGAAGATCAAGTGGCCTTGGCTGCACCCACTGAGTGAGACATACAGATCCTTCAGCTATTCTTTCTGGTCCTCACCTACAAGCTCCACCTGGGCTGAGTGTATTGGGTCCTGAGAACCAGCGGAACCTCCCTCCATTCTGCTTCCATCTGAGCCTTGGAGTTCCCAAACAAGGAGTACATCAGCTGCCTCTTCTAGGCCAGAGTTTTCTATCCTTGTGCAGGGTTTGGATTGCTATGGTAGCCTGCTCTTTCTGCTTTTATTTTCTGGGTCCTGAGACTGAGCTTGAGCTGTTCTGTATACCAGGGCAATTCCTGGACTAGCTGCTCTGCCTGGACCTCAGCACTTAAGGGAGGTCCTTCTGGAGCAGTTCTTTCTGGGGCTTTCCTATCTCCATTGGCAACAGAGGCACAGTTCTGGGTGTTTTTCATCTCTTGCTTCTTGGAGTTTGCATCGCCTTCACTGCATATGGAGTGTACCCCATAGACAGTGTCATTATGGTGGGATACCCTAAGAAGAGACAAACTAGATGGGAAATTACAGTGGAAAGGCTCAGGCACCTGGAAATGGGCCAGAAAGCCTGAACCATGAAGCCTGTAGGTGGCAACTAGAGGGGGGGCACTGATGCCTCTCGAGTCACCATGTGACACATTTGCTGCTTGAAGCCAACCACATTTTGATTTTTATACATTCTGTGAGGGGCCCCTGCCAATTAGTAAAACCATTCATTAAGCAATCTTATGTCCTAGCAAACAGCTAGGACTGGTTGAGATTTAACATCTCCCCCAGGCTGCTTGTGGTCTCTTGTATAATGGAAACAAAACCAACATGTGCATGCAAACAAGCAAAAATGAGAACATACAGAATGCTTTCATGCATATAGCCAAAAATGAAAACATGTCAAACATCTACATGCATATAAGCCAAAGGAGAAAAGAAGGAGTGAGAAATGGGCTGGAAGGTGTCCATTGAGTGTGCCCATGACTTCCCAGCAAAAGACTTTTCCTAAAAGTGACATTTAAGCTGAGATTCAAATGATGAGAAATTGCTATCATGGGATGTGCTGTTACATGAGGAAGGCCACAACTTTGAAATTGGCTTGACAATTTCAGACACTGAAAGATCGGTGTGGCAGAAGGCTAATAGGAAAGGGACAGAATAGAAAAAAATTGAGGTTGAAGAAATGACCAGGAACTAAATTCTATAAGGCAGTAAAGACACTGGTAAGGAATTGGGATTTTATTTAATACTCTCTGAAAGTCATAGTCAATAGAGTTAAGCAAACATTTGCTTTTAATTGAGGGTATCTTTCATCTAATGAAATATGTTAAAATTAAGATAGATTTGACTTTGATGATTTCTACAATATCATATGATATCCTGAATATTCTCCATAACTGCCAGAAAATTAAAACTATCCTTTTCATTTTTTTTT
>JAKSZT010001178.1:9516878-9541367 GCA_026826555.1 Tolypeutes matacus | reverse complement strand
TCACAAACCATATGGCAGGCAAGAGAAAGGCCAAGAATGGATTGAGAAGCCAAATGGGCAACTGGAGAATAAGCCAGCCCTCTCATGTTCTCTCTTCCTGAGGTTGAAGCTATTATGCAAATTTTATGGATGAGGAAACTGAGCTCAAGGAATTTAATAGCCACCTGGCTAATAAATCAGAACTAACTTTGGAACCCAGACCCATCTCGTGGTAGTCTATGATCTTTAATTGATCATATAAGGATTCTCTTTATTCTTAGACATATAGTAGCTTGAGGATTCTTCTGGGTCGGGCCCAGCACCTAAAGCAAGACATGTGTAGAGTCCATGTTGTAAGCTTGGTTAAGGTTCCATTATACCTCTAAAAGTCAACTAACAAAGTAACAAAGAGTAATTGTGCAGTTGTAATTGCTCAGGTTGTTTCTTCTCTGATGCTGGCTGACTTTGTTGGGATCCACATGCATTTTCAGTTGTGATTAAATGGCATAGAGGAGGGAGGAACAATCAATGGGACTCCTTAGACTGGATGACATGCCCTGGTGGTAACTTGGCCCTCTTTTTTCTGCTTGAAGAAAAATAATTCTGGTTATTTTTAACTCCTCTTCTATCTTCACAGATTCTATTCAGATTGTTAGTATTCACATTGTGATTAACAGTGCCACAAGCATGAACCTGACCTGGGAAGTCAGTGAAAATACATCCTACTCTTCTATAACTACAAATAGAAGTTGAAGGATAGACTGATTCCTTCAGCCTCAGAACAATGAGACTCATGTCATCACCACTGACCTCAGCTCAAGTACCTTATAAAACACCACAGTGCATCCTTTACAAGATAATGATTCTGAGGGCGTGCCATTCTTTGACCAAGTGTATACCTATGAGTTTCCTTGCTGCTCTGGCTGGCCTTTCTTGCCTGCCTGCAGGAAGACTGAGATGCAAATAGAGATAAGCTCCATTGTCTGCTCTCAAGAAAGTAAAGCCTAGTGTTGGAGTCCAAAGTGATTTTTATCAGGTTGTGTGATATAATGATGGTGATTGTTAATAACACTTACCATGCTCCAGGCATCATTCAAAGGACTTTATTCACACTGTCTCATTTAAAGTTCACAACATCTCTGCGATGTGATTGACATTAGCTTTATTTTATGCATGAGAAAGCCATGATTGTTAGACGTGGTGAAGACAGGGGTCACACTAGATAAGCAACAGGAGTGAGTTTAGAACTCTTATCTGTCTCCATTCTAGCCTGTGCTTGTAACAATCATTCAGGTATAGTAGTTGACAGACAGAGACCAATAGAACAGGATATTCATCTATTTTTGTTCTTTGGACACTGATATTATGATGAAACACTGGCAGAGCTATGTATATCCCTTGGTTTTCTTACAATGCCCCCCACCAAAAGAAGACGATAAGCAGCAAATAAGAAGTTCTCTGTTCCAAAAAAGGTCCAGTAATTTAAAATAAAATAATAATGGTATATCAGTAATACAGTCACTAGTTTTACATTTAGTAGGATCTCCTTTTTACGGATGAGAATGTCACAGCTTAAGATGGCAGAATGATTTGCCTCAGGTCACAGAGCTGGCAAATTGCAGAGCAGAGACATGAGCACATATGTGTCCAGCTCTGGAACCAGGCATTGTCCACATAAATGTTTCACTCTTGCATCCCAGGGAGCATACCTTAAGCATACTTTAAATGTCTTCTGGACTGGCTCTTTGAGGAAAATGAAATATGTGTCCAATTCTTCATCTTTTATTTTTTACCTTTTAATCCATTTGTTAGGATTTGACTCATCTCTGAGTAACAAAACCCCTCAAATATTTGCGGGTAAAATAGGCAGGAGTTTATTTTTCTTTCATATAAAAGAATACCATGTCCAAGCAGGTTGAGGATGTTAAAGTAGAGTGTTAGCCAGGGCTCAGTTGCAGAAAACAGAAACCATTGTGGAATGAGTCATGGGAGTTCAGGTTCAGGGCACAACAAAATATTCAGCAAGCAATTTCTTTATTGCTTGCACAGTATAAAGAGTATCAAAAGGGCAAATAATCTCTTTGTCACTGATATAGCACAAAGCGTCTAAAAGAGCAGGGAAAGAAGTCCCATCACAGCCAGTATCCTGATATAGTCAAAACTGCTCAGGTCAGGGTCAGTAGATGGCAGTGCCACATCCACCATTTCACCCTGGAGAAGAGAGACAGATGTATATTACTTGAGTGTATTTCTAGGTTTAAGTTCTGGCCAGGACTTTTTATGAGATTTAATATTCCCCACCCCCAAGTTGAGGAATGGCACACAATAGAAAAGAAGGTTGGGTATAGCAGAAGGCCAAAGAATGGCCACTTAGTTTGTGTTTGTGACTTCCCTAGATAAAAATGTGGAGGTAGGTGATGTATGGGCAATGGCCACTTACCAGGTGTCTGTAACTTACCCAGAAACTATAAGTTACTTTAAGTCAAAAGGGATTAACACTGGGTATTGATGGCAAATAGAATCCTTGGAAGGGCGAGCAAGAAGGCTGCATGGTGTGTCTCCAGAAATGACTCCTAGACTAAGGCTGTGTTACACAGAATATAAGAGATGCTGTCTCTGTTCTCAAATCTTGCATTCCCTTTGGAGAGACAGACAGTTCAATGTCAAACAGTTAGAAAGTAATTTACCTACTGATGACTAAGTTCTAGAGCAAAGATTTCAAGTCCCAAGGCAAATCATGCCAAGAATTCTGACCCTGGCTGCTGAATTTGGACAACTCCTTAAATGTCTTCTCCTCTCTTGGGCTTCTAAGCTTTGCCCAAGCTATATTCAGGCAACTGGATAACTAAACTTGAACCCCATTAGGATTAATTTTCTACTTAAAAATATATATATATATCTTGTTCAGGATTGTTTTGCCTTTTGTTATAAACATGATTCTTTTCTTTCTCCATATTCTCCCTCCAATCTGGAACCCAGATTCGAGTAAACATCATGGAGGGGAAGTCAGGTTACAAGAGAAGCAGGGAAGCCAAGAAGGCTGACCCTGGTCCAGGCTCTACACCAAGTTTCGTATGATTCTAGTTGTGCCTCATATTCCTCCTCTGTACCACAAGGAAGTCAGTCTGAAGGATCCATATGCTTCCTTCAAACTTTAACAGTTTCTGATTATTTCCTAACAAAGGAAACTACAAAGAAAATGCCCCTGCATCTACTCCTCTGGTCCAAGGCTATCATTGGAGAAAAAGTAGAAAAAAGTAATAATGGAAAAAGCCAGTCAAACTCAATCTTATTTTTCAGAATTCCCCAGAATATAAAGGTATAGGATAGTGAAAGTAAAATGAGAAGCCATAGATAGGGACCAGATAGTTTAAAATATTAAAGCATTTCAGAAAAGTTGTTTATTGGAGCCCATTCATTTTAAACATTTATGCTCATCTGCACATAAGTTTCCTTAAGCACCAACACTGGAAATATTCAGTTACTTTTTGCCTGATAAGAACACATACCCACTTCTATGTTATTGATCTTATAACCTGCAACTTTACTGAACTCATTTATATGTTCTAGAAGCTTCGTTGTAGAATTCTCAGAGCTTTCTATGTATAGGATCATGTCATCTGCAAATAGTGAAAATTTTACTCCTTCCTTTCCAATTTGGATGCCTTTTAGATCTTGTTTTTTGCATCAGTGTTCAAGCAAGTACTTCTAAGACAATGTTAAATAGGGGCAGTGATAGTGGGCAACCTTTTCTTGTACCCAATCTTAGAAGGAAACTTTTAGGATTTCACCATTGTATATGATGTTAGCTGTGGGTTTTTCATATATACTCATTATTATGTTCAGAAAGTTTCTTGCTATTCCCATCTTTTGCAGTTTTTTTATCAGGCAAGGGTGTCTCTAATACATTATCCAAGGTCTTTGTTTCCTTATAGATTCTCTGTTGATAATGGTATATTAAATTCCCCCTCTGTAATTGTAGAGGCATCTATTTCTTCACTTAGATTTCCTAGTGTTTGCCTCATGTATTTTGAAGTGTCCTGGGAAAGTGCATAAATGCTTATGATTCTTCTTTCTTCTTGAAAGAGTACTGCTTTTACTAATATAGAGTGTTCATGTTTGTCTCTTAAAATAGTTTTGCATATAAAGTGTATTTTGTCTGATATTAATAGAGCTACTCCTGCCCCTTTTTTGCTTATTTTTTTGCTAATAAGATTGTTTTCCAGCCATTCACTTTTAGCCTCCTTGTGTCACTGGTTCTAAGGTAAGTTTCTTGTAGACAGCATATAGAAGGGTCATATTTCCTTATCAATTCTGCCAATTAGTGTCCCCTGACTGGTGAGTTATCCATTAACATTTAGTGTTATTACTCTCAAGGAATTATATTAGCCATATTTTCTTTGGGTTTATGTAAGTCATATGTTGTTTTTATTTTCTTTTTGTCCTTTAAGCTCATGCACTCTCTTCCAACTCTCTCTCTCCTGCTTTTTCCTTTCAACTTGCAGAACTCCCTTTCGTATTTCTTGAAGGACAGGTTTCTTATTGGCATACTCTCTTAATTTCTGTTTATTTGTGAATATTTTGAACTGTTCATTATTTCTGAATACCAGCTTTGCTGGATAGAGAATTCTTGGCTGGAGGTTTTTTTTCTTTTAGTACCTTAACTATGTCTTACCACTGCCTTCTTGCTTCCATGGTTTCAGATGAGTAATCAGCACTTAATCTTATTGAGATTCCCTTGTATATCATGGTTCTCTTATCTCTTGCTGCCTTCAGTATTTCATCATTGTCTTGATCATTGGACAGTTTGACAAGTATATCTCTTGGAGTAGGCTTGTTGGGATTTATGCTGTTTGGGGAGCACTTTGCTTCCTGGATATGTTCATCCATCTCCCTCAATAGGGTAGGGAACTTTTCAGCTATTATTTCCTCCAACACTCATTCCATCTCCTTTCCCTTCTCTTCCCCCTCTTGGATGCCTATAATGTGTATGTTTGTGTGTTAAGTGTTGTCATTTAAATCCCTACGTCCCTGCTAGATTTTTTTCTGTCTTTTTATCTATATGTTCTACTATCTGTTTGATTTCAGATGTACTGTCTTACACATCATTAATTTTTTCCTCTGCCTGTTCAAATCTGCTGTTATGTGCTTCCAATGTTTTTTTTTTTTTTTCATTATTTCTTGGACTGTGCCATTCATTACCATCATATTCATTATCTTTTTAAGTATGTTTACAATTTCTTCAGTATGTTCTCCCACTGTCTTCTTAATATCCTTAATCTCTTCCTTCACTTCATTAAGTTGGTCCATGATATTTGTTTGGACAGCTTTGATTAGTTGTTCTATGCTCTGCATCTTTTCCTGGGTTTTGGTTTTTCATTGGACTGGGCCATGTCTTCTTGTTTCTTGGTATGGTTTATAATTTTTTTTGTTGTCTGGTCATCTTTTTATCTTGATGGGTTTATTCAATTGATTAGCTTCTCTCTCTACTCTAGGGTTTTATTTATCTGCTGCTTGTGTGTGTATGTTAAGTTTTCTCTTCGATATTTTGTTCTTTTTGTTCTATTTCCTTGCTGTTTTCTATGTTCCCTTGAAGCAAAAAGATTATGGTCAGAGAAAGCAAAAGAGGTAAGAAAAGAAAAATGATAATAGCAATAATAATAGTAAAAATTAGAAGAGGAACCACATAAGACCTAGGAAAATGAATATTTAAGTCATGGAAGCAGTGTAGAGTAATAAGAATAAAAAGTGGATACCTACAATGAAATGTGAAACCAAATAGAGAAAAATATATAAAATGAATTAAAAGTCCAGAATGATGAGGAGAGAGGGAGAGAAAAGAAAGGACAAAAAGAAAAAAATTAGTAAAAGAAAGAATACAGAATAGATGAGATTGAAATAAAAACCAGAAAAAAAGAGGTGTAAATAAAGAGATGTGGAATATAAGAACAACAGAAAGCAGAAAGTAGAAAGATGACAGAAGGAAAAGAGATAGCATTGGTAGACAATATCAGTATACACAGAAAAGGGGAACTCATCGAAGAGGAAACACATCAAACAAGAAAAAAGGCAGCAGCACCTAATGAAAGAAAAAAGGGGGAGAAGGGAAGAAAGAGAAAGGAAAAGGAAGAAAACAAAGAAAACAAACACACAAGCAAGCCATCAAACAAAAACTAAGGAAGAACAGCCTTCCTTCTTAGGTCCCTGTGGAGTTTCTCAGGCTGCTAGTGTTCATCGAACAATTACTGTGCAGCCTTCCATCTGCAGGTTTTGAAACAGGTTGTAGCAAATAAAGTAAGTGAAAATTTTAAAGAAAGTAACATTTTTTAGGAAAAATAAGAGATCCAAGAAAGCTAATACAAAAACAATGTCTTTGTTTTCCCTGTCCTAAAGTATCAGCTGGATGTTTGATATTCCAGTGGATCACTACTTTAAAAGGAGCCAGGAATCGAACTAAGGTAGAAACTACTCCACTGAGCTAAACTTTCTTGTTGGGTCAGTTAGCTCTTCAGAAAGCTATATAGTCACTTTCCCTTGGGCAGGTTGACTCATTTCAGTTGGATAAATTCCTGCTGATTAGGAGTCTGTCTCTACCCCCTTTCTGTTCTTATTGTTTTCTCTCCCAGGGCAGCAGGACGCAATTGCCTGTGTGAGGGGATTCTCCCTCACCTCTCCTGGTCAGGTTTAGTTCCCTTTCGAAATTCAAATGGGACCATGGTGACTGAACTCACGGCAGAAAAATGACTCTCAACCCTTTTCTAGACCACCCTGTCCTCCCAGGGGACCTTAATAGGCTCTTGGAAGCTTATTAAGTGTTTCCTAGAGCCAGCCTCCCTTAGAAGGGTGGACATTGTGATAGTTTTCATCACAGGACTAGTCAATTGCTTGGTTATGCCCTCTTTAGGCCAAATTTCTCTATCCAAGGGTGATTAGGTAAATCAGGCTGCTTCAGCAAATTTGACTTAACCCCTTTTCCTCATGCTACCTCAAGTCAGCTTATATGTTCCTCAAAGCTCAAAAGGGGTCCAGGCAACCAAACCCACAGAAAGGAATCCCCTCTCCACCCATGACCAGAACCCTCCTACTCTTGGAGAACACTTCCTCCTGCTTGGTGGCCGGTGGGAGTCAGGGCTCCGGGCTCACATTGGCTTTGCCTTGAGAGTGAAACTTAGCTGTCCTGCAGTTTCCTGCCTCAGAGGCAAGAATCTCAGGGTTTTACCTTGATAAATTTGTATCTTTGTGCAGATTTCTCTAAATGGACTCTCTGAAGGCTCCTGTTCTTTGGGTTCCCAAAACAGCTCACTCAGTCAGGGTGCCC
This sequence comes from Tolypeutes matacus, assembly GCA_026826555.1. Lineage (NCBI taxonomy): Eukaryota > Metazoa > Chordata > Mammalia > Cingulata > Chlamyphoridae > Tolypeutes > Tolypeutes matacus. The sequence continues at coordinate 9,534,070 of JAKSZT010001178.1, read as the reverse complement.
CCACTCAACCATTTTTTGCCAGAGAGATGGTGAGTACACACTTAAACTGATGCCATCTTGCCTGGATCGCTCTGGTAAAGTTTTAATATCCAGAATATATAAAGAAATTCTTAAAGTCAACAACAAAAGATAAAGAACAAGGTAAAAAGTCATAAAACGAGTTGAATAGACATCTATCCACAAAAGACATACAAATAAATCAGTAGAATATTTGCTCAACATCATTTGTCATCAAGGAAATGTTATACAAAACTAAAATGAGATGCTATTTCACACACATTAGAATGGATGTTATTAAATAAATGGAAAATATCAAGTGTTGGAGAGGTTGTGGAGAAATAGGAACATTCATTCATTTCTGGTGGCAATATAAAACGGTACAGTTGCTACGGAAGGCAGTTTGGTGGTTCCTCAGAAAGTTATATATAAAATCAGCTATCCAATTTCTAAGAATTTACTCAAGATAATTAAAAACAAGGACTCGAAAGAGATTTCCACGTAATAAACATGCAGTTCATAGCTGCAGTATTCACAATTGCCCAAAGATGGAAACAACCCAAGTATCCACCAGCTTAAGAATGGATAAATATAATATAGTATATTCAGATATTGGAATATTATTCAATAGTAAAATGGAGGTGATGCTCTGATACATGTGAGAAGTTAAAATTTAAAATGTATGGAATTCCTATTTGTAATGAGGGAAGTGTTTTGGTAATGGATGCTGGTCATGGTGCACAGTATTGAGAAAATAATTAACAGCATTGAATTATACATTTGAATATGATTAAAGGAGAAACGTTAGAATATATATATGGTAACAGAATAAAATTTTTTAAAAATCCATGTAAGTGTTCTACACAGATAGTGAATCCTAGTTTAAACCATGGACTGTACTTAATAGCATAATTATAAAAATTTGCTATTACCAATTTTAACAAATGTTCCACACTATGCAAGTGTTAATAAGGTGGTATATGGGAATACTGTATTTTGTGCATGATTTTTTAACTCACAAATTTTCTAATAAAAAAATAAAAATAAAAGGAATGACATGTCAATGAAACAAACAAAAGGCCAATATGATTAGAGCCTCTCTACTTCAATGTAACATATGACAATAGTTGAAGAATTTAAAATGTAAGTTTATACATCATACTTTTTTTCCTACTACATAAGATGTAAAGCAATGCTGAAGAAAATTATATATCAGGCTATGGTGTGCCAAAAACACTTTTATGAACACCACTGCGAACTTCTCTAGTGCATGATAATCACAGAGTTGGTGCTGGAGTTGGAATTGGAGTGGAGTTGGAGTTGGAGTTGGAATTTGAGTTGTGAGAGCTCTTCTGTGCTATTGTTAGGAAATTCTGGTTAGGTGTTAGTATCATCTTTCTCTGCTGATATGCTCTTTTAGGGATGGAACTCCTGCAAACAATCAAGTTGACAAGGCCATAAATAAATAGGTGTTTTGCTGGATCTTCAAGGACTCATTTTTTCACGCAAAGAAGTTTCATAACGGTGAATTATTTATCTGCGTTGGGAGGATGCCCATCCGTTCCCGTCATCATCTTCTTAAGGACTGATACAATATAAAACCCAAAGTGCCATGTGATTTACACCATGTCAGTGAATTCCTGGCAAGGTTGCAAATGATTCAGCACCAGAGGCTGAGGGAGAGGGAAAGAGTGGAGCTCTCCTCTCTACAGAGTTTCTCTTCTTTCTCTTTGATGTAACTTTTAAAAAGAGGCTTAGGTAAGTGTGGTTTGTGATCTTCTTAATGACTTCTACATAATACATTTTCCCTAATTCTATGTCCACCTGAATCTCCATCCATAGATTAGAAGAAAAGGCTCTCTTCTTCTAAATAGCTTATTTTATTGCCTAGGATAAATTAAATTTCAGTAAAAATCCATGGAACTTAATTAAACAGTGTGTACCCTAATTTAAACCATGTACCCTAATTTAAACCATGGACTACAGTTCATAGGGAAACTATAAAAATGTGCTTTAATCAATTATAAAGAACGTGCCAATCGAAGTATGAATAATAGGGTGGTATATGGGAAATTGTGTTTTATGTATGATTGTTCTATAAACCCACAACATCTTTAGTTTTTTTTAAAAAAACTAGCATATCCATGTCTTTAAATCACTGGGTGAGAACTGCTGGGAATCTTTTCTCTTAATTCATCTAGGTCCCTCATTCCTTAAAATGTCTCGCTCTTTCACAACACATAGCTGACATTTATTTTTGTTTTGAAAGTCAATGATATTTTTAACTGATATAAGAAATACCAGAAAAATCATATATTTTCTCACGTAGTTAACAGGTTTAATGCTCTTCATTCATTTGTACAGATCCATATTATCATCTAGAATCACTTTCCTTCTGCCTGAAGGACTTCCTTTAATAAATCTTGTAATATGAGTATGAAGCTGATGAATTCTTTTAGCTTTTGAATGCATGAAAACATCTTTGTTTTGTTTTTTTAACAAATCAATTTTATTGATACACATTAATAAAGCATATATCCTTCACACTCATCACTTCACTCATTCTTAGAGCACTTTCACTATCCCAAAAATAATAATAAACAACAAACAAACAAAACCCATTACCTATCAATCTCTCTATCCCTATTGTACATAGCTGCTATTCTTTTTCTTCTCTCTAGTATATTTGTATTTATATTTTGTAAAAACTGTCTTATACATGAAATACCACTCACATTCATGTTTTACATGAGGTTTCACTTTCTTCTACAGTTCCATGTTACAGTTTTTGCCTTTCCTTCTAATAATATATATGTCCTTAGACATTGCCGTTCAACCACTGTCATACCCATAGAATACCTCTGCTTGTTACAAACACAATGATGTGTTTTCACAATTTCTACTCATTTCCAAAGATTTACAGCCAACTTTTTTACCAATCCTTCACAGATTAACCCTCAGCTTTCTATTCTTTATCTTCATTCTATTTTTTGGTGATCTATATTCTAATTATTAATTCCATGGGTTTATATCATATCTTTAGTTCATTATGTACAATAATACAATATTTGTCTTTTTGTGTCTGGCTTGCTTCACTCAACATAACATCCTCCAAGTTTGTCCATGTTGTCATATGCTTTATGACTTCATTTCTTCTTACTGCTGCATAATATTCCATCATGAGTATACACCACAATTTGTATTACGTATTTGCTCATGTAGTTAACAGGTTTGATACTTTTCATTCATTCATTTGTATAGATCCATAATATCATCTTGAATCACTTTCTTTCTGTCTGAAGGACTTCCTTTAATAAAATGTATAATGGGAGTCTGAACTGATCAATTTTTTAACTTTTGAATGCATGAATTCATATTTGTTTTGGGTTTTTTTTTTAAAGAATTTTTTGTGGTCTATGAAATTATAGCTTGATGAATTTTCTTTAAAATTCATCTATTCTTTCACAAGATTCTCTTCCACCTCCTTGCTTGAATTGATTCCCATAAGGAAAATAATGTCATATCTATCTTTCTCTTGTGTACAACATGTATTTTTACAGACTTCTACTTTGCTGAAAGGAAAGACAGATATTGTATAATTCCCAAATATTACACAGATTGTCCAGTATTCATAAAATGATAATTAATGTATTAAATTAGTGAGTGTGTCTGCCATGCAATAATTTCTTTCAATTTAATTAAAAAGTATTTTCCATGCATTATCCATGCGTGATGGTTTCACAAGCTATATTTTGATATTTCTCCTAATAACCCATTTTCTTTAAGGCTGTTTTACTGGCTCAGGTAAGTTAAGTGACACTCAAAGAGTCATATGATTAGTAAGTGAAAGAATTTTGGAATGTATTCAAATTCAAAAGTTTTGGTTATATATCATCCAGTATGCTAGCATGGCCTATTCATGTAGAGTATGCCCATGTTCCTAAATCTAAATTTTCAGCATAGATTTCTTTTCCATGCTTCAGCCATCAAGAAATCTCAAAAGGAAAGTTATTGCAAGGTCCTTAGGTAGGTTAATAAGACAGAGGTTAAAGGTAGGGAAAGAAGTTAGGAAAGTTCCTTTCTCCATCCTCTTTTTCATGGTCAGCAGGTTCACATGGGATCTGTGTGAGGAAAAAGTCCTGTTTCCCCCTGTTGGTGGACCAAACCTCCTAAATAATCCTGAGCTAGTCTGAGTCAGTACTTTCTCTCCCACAACATCTAGAGTGAAAGACACATCAGAACACCAGTGTCTGATGAGATAAAATAATGTCATGACAGAGCTCAGGATTGGAAATCAGATCACTCTGGACTTAAATATGAGGAATACTAATTATTAGCTGTTGGCCTTGGTCAAATCTCCAAATATATGGAATGTTAAAAACAATATCTCCCTTAGGGGGATTAAATGAAACACAGATGGTTTAAGGAACTTAGCAGAATTCCTGATACATGAAAGTACTCATTATTTATTAGTTCTCATGGTATTCACGTTCCTTTGTTCTCCTACAACCTTTTCAGGAAATCTCAACACCACGGCCATATATTTTGGTAGAGCAAACAAATACATGAAAGATATCAGATTTGTTAGGATTTTAAAATCTGTATTGCATACTTCAAAACTTGGCCATTTTTACTGCCTATTTCTTCATTTGACCCATGTCCTAAAATGTGTATGAAAAAGGAAGACAAGCTCCCCATATGAGTTAAAACGATTCTTGACAGAACCTAGGTCAATCACAGAATGAGCTCTATTTTCCTGTACAAAAGATGACAACAGACAACAAAAAATTTTCCTCTATGCCAGATGCTATTTAAGCATTATACAGATTATCTCACATAACCCTACTATGGACCTATAAGAACAGTTCCTTTTCATGCACTTTGAACCTATAAAAAGGAGGCCTAAAATAGCTAAGAAACTTGCCCATGGTTGAATAGATAGTAAGTAAACCAGTCAGTCCCAGGAGTTGCAGTTTATTGTACTCCAAAGCTCTTAGTCACAGCGTGATTCACATTTTTAATATTTGACATAATTTTCTTTAGCCTACATGTGTTTATGCTCAGGCCACCAACAGGAGAATAAAAGTTTTTCACTAAGCTAAATGTTTTACTCAATATCTTGATCAATCTTCCCTATAACTCTGTGAGACAGTTATTATAGGATGCTTTGTCTGTTTTGATAAGATCATACACCCTTACTGCCACGACTAGAACATTCTGTGTGTGAACTCCCAGACTCTAAGATCACTTTCTAACCACAATCATAGAGAGGCTGCTAACACACTCCAACTGTTTCTCCCCCTTTTACCTCTAACTTTGGTCTCACAGATGCCACAGCCATAAGAGACAACAGGATGAACTGGTTTGGCTGCCATTGGCTGAAGCTTCTAATTCTAATCCTCTGGAAGCTGAATGTTCAGAGCATCCCTAAATCCTTGTCTTAAGCAATATCTATTTAAACATTTCTGTGCAATAATGCATGAATGTACTGATAAGGACAGACTCTGGGAATATCTGAGCCTAGAGACCGCTTGATATAATGGATCAGAGATTACAGATGCTGCTTGTTTCTAATTTTCCAAATCATCTGGATCTAGAATCAAGGGCCAAAGTAGCTATCTCCAAGATGAGTATTGACTTTCTTAAAAAAAGATGTAAAAATGCTGAATTAAAGGACCTACTACTCCCGGAAAACTTTACTTTGTTGCTAATCACGGTACTTGAAATACTCACTTTGTCTGCTTTAAAATAGTTTGCTATTTTCAGGGTTATAAATCAGGTTAATTTTGATCAAGTGACATGAATAGTATGTCATCTTGTAACCAAGAACCCAAGAATGGCAAAATGTGCAGGAAAGAGTTCAAGAGAGATGGACTCCAATGATAAGATTTGCCCCTTCAATTTTGGGTGTTATGACAAAAGAAATTCATATCTGATCTGGGATGCTTGTAGCCCTCATTCACAGGACAGTGTGAGCATGTAGAGCAAAAATAAAGTCAGCACTTGGACGCAGATATATTTGGAAAGTCTCTGTTAGCAATCATTTTTAAGTCACCAAGTGAGGAGAAAAGTACTACACTTAAGATGAAAATAGATGAACTGCAGAGCAGTAGTTAGTGATGTGTCAGTGGTTGCTAAGTCTAGGCAACATGTTCGTTAAAAATAAAATGCCTGCTACTTCTCCAAATGCATTCAAGGAGATAGGTACAACCAGTGACTTCTTTATTGTTATATTTCTTTCTAGCTGATATTAGGGTTCACTTTAAAGGTAAATTATACATAAACATGTGTTTCTACTATGTCAGAATTTTATTAGTAATGACCAGAACACCTATTACTTAGAAAAGTAGTCATTGAGATGTATGGGCACAGATCTGAGATAAGAAAAGAAAATTTCTTTAATTAAATCATTTTACTGATAATAAAAGGATCATATTCTCTATATTAAAAAATGAGATCAGAAAATTTATGAAAAACATTCACAAAAATTTCCATTAACAGTACAATTCAGATAGAACAATTATATTAATATACTCTATTAAGGTACTTTTCTATGTATAATGTCATTTTATACAATTGATAGCTTAATATATATAAAATTTTATATCTTAAATTTTCCAGTCAGTATTATAATGAAAATACGTCCCACATCATTAATATTCTTCTTACAAAACACTTTAATTTCCACCTCCTATTTATAATTGATTAACCTAATTAATTTAATATTTCCCATTAAATAGACATTTGAATTGTCTACTCTGTTTCACTATTATAAAATATATTGTGATATACAAACTGTATGCAGAAATTTGCCCATTATTTATAACTAGAATTGATTACTTGTAGTAAATAATACCAGATTTAAGGACATAATGTCTTATCATACCCTTATAACATAGAAGGAATTTACTGGCAGATTATTTTAAACCAACAAACACTTATAAGCACTGAATCATATACTTTATATCGATCTCATTCATCCTTGCTAATTTGCCTATTAAAATATTTCACATTTTAAATTGCTATTTTTCTAGAAATCAGTGATGGTCATACATTTTGCAATTAATGCCAAGTGTTGTTTTTGCCTTTATATAGTAGAAGCTCTCATATTGTCCTGTTTTATAAATTTTTGTTTAGCAATTCCTTTCCCATAAATACATTAGATACATATGTATGTCATTGTTTTCTAATTTTAAACCAATTTTTGCTTTTTATAAGTTTTTAATGCATAAAATTATTATTTAATTTTTTCTTAATTCTTTTTTTTCATTGCATTTTCTGTTGATAATAGGAAGATTTATTCTGCTTTGAGAAATACCTACTAGTTATTGGAAATTTTTATTGCTCCCAATTCTATAGTCATGATATTTTTTAAATTGACATCTTTTTAGTAACTGACCATACTTGATTCAATTCAGCTTATCTGTGTTCATTTTATTTGAATAGTATTTTTAAATACCGATAAGCTTTCAAATTTATCTATTGAATATAATTTTTTCTATTTTCTGATATATCAATTTCTGCATTGTATATTTATTCTAATGTAGTTGGTAGTTTTTTTCACTTCTTGAAATAATTTCTTAGTTCATTTATAGTCTTGCTTGTTTCACTTATTTTACCTTTTAAGAATTGTAATGGTTAGGTTAATGTACCAAATCAACCATCTAATGATGCCAAGTTCTTTGGTCAAAAAACCACTAAGCTAATTGTAATAAAAGGGCATTTCATAGACTTTAATCATTAGTGAATTGATTGCAGTGTTGCCTGATTATATCTACAATCAATTGATTATACAGCTGTCAACAATGAGGACATCCTTAGAGAACACTAATACAGTTTGATACTGTGCATGATTCTTGAGAAGCAGAACCTTAAAATGGAATTTCTGAATTGGTTCTGGGATTTTTACAATTGAATCTCTATTCTGATTAGATTCAAGGGCACTAATGACACTTTCTGATAATCAAGAAGTCACTGACAGGCCAAGGTGTGAGTTGGAAATATAGATATGCAAAATATCAACACTAGATACAACTACTTCCATGCTTATAAGAGACAAGGATCAGGGGGTGAGTGATTTTAATACTTTAATGGATTTTTGTGGAGTTAAAAGTACTATGACGTTGGCTAGCTGTTCCTAAATATGCTGTATGCAGTTACAAAAGAAAGGGATGAACTAAAAGTTTCTAAGTTGCAACTTAAGCACTCCATGAATGATGTAAAAGTTTCTATGGGCACACTGAATGAAAATCTTGTTTCGTGCAACTTCAGAATTGAGAACTCTGAAAACCAGACTCAGTGTCTCATTGTGCCAGTAGCAAAATTACAGGAGAAACTAAAATCTCAACCTTATAGGATGTCTGTTGTTAATGTGAGGGCATTGATTGTCTTACCTCAGGGGTATATCAGCTCTATAGCCCTATGTTATAATATTGTCCACAGGGATCTTAGTCATCTCTCCCTCCCACAAGACATCACACTGGTCCATTATATTGACAATATCATGCTGATTGGACCTATCAAGGGCAAATATGACTACACCTACACAATGGAGGTAAAGAGTAGTTTGCCTGGAGTACAGGAGTTCCCCTAGGGCAACTCATAGTACTACCATGCCCTGTGATTAAAATCAAAGGAAAATTGCAACAATACAATTCAAGCAGGACTAACAATGGCCCAGAATTTTCAGGAAGGAAGGTGTAGGTAATCCCAATGGCAAAGAAACACGTCCAGTTGAAGTGCTTGCTTAGGGTAAAGGGAACATGGAAGGGGGTAGTGGAAGAAGGAAGTGATAAATACAAATTTCAATTATGTGACCAGTTTCAGAAATGAAGACTGTAACTGTCATGAATATTTCTTCCTTGTTTTGTTTTGAATATGTTTGTATATGTACACAAAGCAGATATGTTTGTTTTCTTCCCTATCCTTTCCTCTTATCATATGAAATAAGGTGTATTAGTTTCATCTCATATTATTTAAGGATGTCAAGTATAAGTGAATATTACCCAAGGACTTGCATCCTATTCTGGAGGGATTTAGTATGTCCAGCTGTATGCAGGACAGTTGAGTATTTTTAAGTAGGAAAAAAAAAAAATATATATATATATATATACATATATATATGTTTATTTGTTTATGTATGTTATTGTTTTTATTTAAAGACTAGGTATGGTTTAAGGTGATATGTGTGGTTACCAAGTTGGACTGTGATGGGCAGGTTGATATGTCAATTTGGTCAGGTAATGGTTTACAGTTGTTTGGCCAAGAAATCACTGGGATAATTGAAATACAAGGACATGTCATGGACTTTAATCATCAATGAATTGATTGTATAGATGGCTGGTTCCATCGACAATCAAGTGAGGAGATTGCCATCAGAAATGAGTGACGTCTCATCCAACCCATTGAAGACCTTATAAGGAGAAGTGATTTCAGCGCTCAGAGAGACAATTCCTATCTCTTCTTCAGATTGCCAGTATCAACTTGGGAACTCAATGAGGACCTTCATCAGAGTTCCCAGCTTGCAGCCCATCCTATGGAATTTGGAATTGGGCATCCCCATGATTACGTGAGAGAACTTTATAAAATCTCATACTATTTACAGATATATTCTGTCAGTTCTGTTTACCTAGAGAACCCTGATTAATACAATGATACAATGAGCAAACTATTGAAAATAAGAATATTAATGTGTATATATAAATTTTGGTTATTTTATCAATAATTTGGAAGTATGTAGAAAGGTATTTTCTTCCATAGTATACAAACTTTGACAAATGTATAACGAAGTTCCTTAATTCTTTTAGGTTCTTTGTTATTATTCCTACATTATATATGAACAAGTTAAGGCTCAGTAATATAAGAGATAATACAAACATCACATGGCTGGATATAGAAAAAAGTATTTATTCTAAAGTATATACTCTATCCAATAAATTATGTTGTTTTGCCTTAAATTAAAGTATCTGTTTTCAGAACATATTTAGCAAAAATTTCATAATCTTCCTCAAAATGAATGTTGATATGCAAAATACCACAGAATCTAAATATAACTGGAGCTCCACAACTGTGAATTCATGTATTTCAAATAATTTGGAAGTATATACATTGCATCACATTTGTCTCTTTTTTTCTCTATATCATTCCTGCAGAGGTTTTCTCTAAAGAGAAAGAAATCTATTGTGTAAGAAAGAGATTGTATTCTTACACATTACTGTTTAAGTGTAGCTTGAGCACACAGGCCTAACTGTCAGGGTATATCTAAATATAACCTCAAATATTCATTCATTTTTGTAGATTCTAAAATCACTATATTATCCCTAGTTTCATGTTGAAATCTCTTGATGATTTCTATTCCCCCTGAAACAAGATAAAGTAAACAAGTATAATCAACTCTGCAGCTTAGCCTTATCCGCTAGCATGATGAGAAAGAAACATCGAGTAGAAAGTGCTGGTAGTTCAAGTCTATACTCCTCCGTACAGGCTTATTTTACTTCTGTTTTCTATGGCAGTGATTGGAAAAGATTCATCCATGTAAAATTGCAGGAGAAATGCCTGGTATTAAAACGGTCAAAAAACATGCTCTGTGTGTTTCTGTACATGTGGTCAGAACAAGACTATGCATTCAATATGTGCCCATTAATATAGCCCAACTTTAAGGCTGGAATTTATCAAATTGGGAGATCTCATCAATCTTAAAGGAAACATAATCGTGTTAGACATGTTAATTGCTTGATCAAAATTGATCCATCACAAGTGCAATCTCTGTGCTATTTGCAGATAAATCTTTTATCCAAATGATAAATTGGATGCATGAAGCAATGAATGACGTAACAGAATTCATCCTAGTCATCCTCACACAAAACCCAGAACTTTAGAAACTCTTGTTGCTCATGTTTACACTCTTATATTTAATCACCCTGGAAGCAATCTACTCTTTGCAGTGAAAATCACCACTAGCTCAGTCTTGGGATGCCAGGTTTATTATTTTCTTTCTTTATTATCATCCATAGGTGTTTTTTCTTCATCTAACATGGCCTCCGAAATGATATTTGACTTACCCTCTCAGAAGAAAACTATTTACTTCAATGGATGCTTGACTGAGCTCTTTGAGAAATATTTCTTTGGAAAAGGTGAAAACATCCTGCTTATGGTAATAGCCGATGACCACTTCATGGCAACTTGCAGATCCCTGTGCTGTATGACCACAATGAACCGGATCGTGATGTTTGTGTCCTGGGCCGGGAGGTTTCTTCATGCCCTGATTGAAACCCTTTTCATGGTTTGGTTACCCTTCAGTGGCCCCAATGTCATTGGCCATTTCTTCTGTGCTCTTTACCTTCTGCTGAAGTTCTCCTGCACTGATACTCACATCTTTGGACTCTTTGTTGTCACCAAGATTAGGTTGCTATGTATGCTAAATTTTTCTATTCTTATCAGCTCCTATGTCTTTATTCTTTGCTCCATCGATAATCACAGCTCTGAATGACAGCAAAAGGCTCACTCCACCTGTGCCACCTATTTCACTGAGGTCACCTTACTGTTTGTGTCCTCTATATTTGTATACATTCGTCCCATACTCATTTTCTCCATTGTAAGTAAGGGCTGTGTTTTATACTATAGTAACACATGTTAAAAACTTTAGTCTACACCCTCAGAAATGCACAGGTGAAAAATGCTGTGAGGATGCTCTGTAGCCAAGGAGGTCAATTAAGGAGAATAAACAAGCAGAATGAAAATGTATTCATACATTATAAAATGTGGCTAGTGCAAATGATAATGGTCTTTCAATCAATTTTTAGGTTTAAATATATTTAGTTATTTTCCTATTTGGAATCTTTAATGCTTCCTATTTCATAAAATAGTAATATTTGATTAAATAATGACAAAGTATCTTCCAAATAGAAACTTGTTTGCATTTACAAATTACTGATAAAAAGGACATTCTAATTGACATCCAACTGTCACAATGTTTGGAAAATCCTTGGCTTTATTTAAGGAATATAGGAAAGTTTTGCAAACCTATAGTTAGGGATTGTGTAAGCAATAGGCCAAGTACTTAAAAATATTTAAACAAAAAACAATGATAAATAACTATTTGGGTGAAACTTAATGTTTCTAATGCCACCTGCTAAAGTCATGGTGGATTTATTATTGTGAGAGAAAAGAATCAACCAGAAAAGAATTTATTTGAAGACAAGGGAATCATTCCAAAATTAATGTTTTGTTGCATAACTTGTGGAAAAACCATTTTCCTTGTAATACAGGAGGGTTTCCACATGAATAAATTCTTTTCTCCAGCTTACATCAATTAGAGATATATAATTATTCCAGGTTCAGCCAAAGTGGTATTTGCACATCATGTTCCCAGATAAAAGATATATGTGGAAAACTTTTTCTTTCAGAAGCAGCCCACACATTCCTTTACCTACAAAATATTTTATGGGATGCATTTGTGCCTTATCTGAGAGGTTCCGAAGTAGCTTCTGGAAAAAAAAAAAGTAGGTGGTACAAAAGACAGAGTTTATCATGTATAATCTAAGTAATCAAGACAAAAAGTCTGCACTTTGAAGTTTTAGTAGAAATTTGCCTACCTATTGCATACCATTGAAATGAGGAGTCCCTTGATATATAGACACCTTCATTGCAACTCCATGAGAACGAAAACAGATAAAAGAAGAGGATCCATATAAAAGCTAGTGCTGTTCTTAGTGACCACTGCTAATTCTTAAGAATTAATGCTATTACTCCATAGCTGTGCTAAATTTTACGTTTAATATATATTACAATCAGATTAATATTCAACTGTTAAGCAAACAATTCATTCTAAATGAGGAATCAGTTTTCTCAGTGGTGATTAGCTAATTTTCTGATCACCAAATATCCAGTGCCCCATTATATTTCCATTTAAGTGAGATCATGTGTCTATATTACAAAATGATGTGTGCGTCATGCAGTGTGAACTATTAGGGAGCCAATGTGGTACTATCCAGCTATCTTTTTTCCTGCTTCACCAAGCATGAAAGACGGCATTAAAATGGGAGGACTACACAGATGAAGCAACCTGGATAACTGAGTATCTCCATAGTGAACAACTGCCCAACAGGATCTCCCAACCCTCAATGCATTCTATCTGCTGAGGAAATAAAATTGGATTTCATCAGTCAATCATATTTCAAGATTCATTTATTACAACAAATGCACCTTATTCTGGTTAATACATAGACTCCATTTATCTTAATATGGATAATATGGATATATTAATAACCTATGGCTATTAATAAAAGAAGACATTAGCATAACTTTTTCATCATCTTGTCTCTCAAACAAAGCACAGTACATAAATAGCAATCTTACAAAACAAAATTCATTTAGAATTTCTCTCCATATCAGTGTAACAGACTACTTAACTGAAGTCATTAAACCATAAATTTAGACATCATCTTTTTACTTTATTATGGAAGGCAATGGCATAAAAAACTACAATCATAGAAGGGGAGGAATGACAACAATTATGAACTCAATATGAGCTCAGGCTTCAATGCTACTTGAGCCAATTTTCTGACTGTTTTGGACAGGTATCACTTCTACACATTCTTCTTAGCATATGCACCAATGATGTACCAATTTCCTGTGATTGTCATCTTATAAATTATCCTCTCATCTCAGAACACTATTTGTTTTCCTACTTGTCAGGACAGTAGTGACCATCACAGAATCATTCTCTGATTCTTAAGCTTCTTCATCACAAAATGTATCTATAAACCCTTTTCACCTTTATTTCTTCTTGTCCTATAAGAAAAACATGTGCAGGATTCCTATATAAATTTAATGTCAGCATGCATGTGACATATAGTTTCTTCCCATTGTCTCAGAAATATTCCTTCCAGTACCCATCATAAAATCACCCTAAATATATTTAAGAGGCCTCTGAACCCTAATGAGAGTTTTACCCCAGAGGTTAAAACACAGGGATGTGGTCACAAAATTCATCTCCTTTCTTTTCTGTATGATTAAAAAAATTGAGTTTAGATTTAGAGTTACAGTTAGAGTTAAAGTTGGAGATAAATTTAGAGCTACAGTTAGAGCTACTCTAGGAGTACAGCAGACATAGAGACAGTGTTAAACATAAAGTTGCAGTTCTCAATTATTCTGTGCCATTGCAAATATGGCCAAAGAGATAAAGGATATTAGAAAAACACTGGATGAGCATAAAGAGGTATTTTAAAAGCTTGCAAAGAAAAATAACAGATGTTTTTGGAATGAAAGACACAATGAATGAGATTAAAAATACATTAGAGGCAAATAACAGCAGGTTTGAAATGGCAGAGGAAGAGATAAACATATTAGAAGGAAGAGATTCTGAACTTGAAAAGACATAAAAGCAAACATAGGAAAGAATGGAAAAAAATTGAACAGGGTCTGAGAGAATTTAATAACAGAATGAAACACAAGCACAGCTGTTTTTGGTGTCCTGGAAGGAGAAGGCAAGGAAATAGGGGAAGAAAAAATATTTGAGGAAATAATGCTGAAAATTTCACAAACGTTATAAAAAGCACAAATATCAATTTCCAAGAAGGACAAGGTACATCAAACAGAAAAAATCTGAATAGACTTACTCTGAGATACCCACTATTTAAAATGTCAAAACTCAGAGAGAATTTTGAAAGCAGCAAGAGAAAAGAAAATTGAAGGGATCCAAGATTGTGGCGTAGGGAATAGCAGGCTGCAATCCTTCTCCAGAAACTGTGTGAATGAAAACAGTTTTACCTGACAGAGAGGATGTTGTAGGACCTTGGTGGGTAATTGGAGGGAGGAGCTAGTGAAGGATGACCCAGTGGGCCAGGGGAAAAAGCACCTGTAGGAGGGAGGGCATTCAAGCCAGCTCAGGGGGCAAGAGAAGCCAGGTTTTTGAGGTGGGGGAGCTGAGTGCAAATGGGTGTGGGATACAAGTATCCTGTCAACTCCTGGGGAGAGAGATGTAGGCGACAGAGCGGAGATAGGGTGGCAGAGTAGGAAAAAAAACAAAACGATGCTAGCCAGCACAGAAGCAGCTCAAGGAAGAGGAGAGAGGGGTGCATATTTGAGAGGCTACCACACCCTCTAACCCCGGGAGAAAGAGGAACTGTACCAGAGAGGGGGTGAAATGACAGGTGCCTAACAGCCCAGGAGATTAGGAAGCCTCGAGAGGCAACCGGCAAAACATCAGAAGCCTAACTGGCCAAAGTGAAAAGAGGACGGGCAGAGAAAGAGGACAAGCCTTTAGAAGCCTAACCAAACTGGTGGAGCAGGTGTAAGGTAGTGGTTGAATGCCTGCTTCACATATATAAGGTCCTAGGTTCAATCACCTGGAACTTTTGTTCTTTAAAGATGTATTTTATTTATTTATTTTATTTATTTCCCACCAATTCCCCATTTTTTGCACTCACACTTTTCTCTCTGTGTCCATTTGCTGCATGTTGTCTGTGTAAGCTCAGCTTCTCTTTAGGAGGCACCAGGAACTGAACTCGGGACCTCTTATGTGGGAGAGAAACACTCAATTGCTTGAACCACCTCTGCTCCCTGCTTTGTTGTGTTTCTCATTGTGTTTCCTCTTTGTGTCACCTTGTTATGTCATCCTGTTACATCATCTCTCTGTGCCAGCCTATAGTGCCAATTTGCTATCTTGCTCTTCTTCTCTAGGAGGTGTTGGGGAACCAAACCTGGGACATCCCATGTGGTAAGTGGGATCTCAATCACTTGAGCCACATCTGCTTCCTTGGAAGTTCTCTTTTTTTAGAAATGCCTAACTGGTCTAAGTGGTAGGGGGTTGGGGAGAGGTATATGAGGAGGGAGTAAAAGTTGAAGGAAAAGCAGCTTCAGTACAGGGAACTTCGATTGAAATTTTTTAGATTGTTTGATTTCTTATTTTTTATTGGTTTCATTCTTTATACTTATCTCTATACCTGGTTATCTTACCTGGGGAGGACAGGTTCCAGGGTGATTAATTGGTGGGCACTGGCAGCCAGAGATGATTACTAGTGGCCTAAGAGGGAAGCCTGTTTTTTTTGTTTTTGTTTTTTTTTTTTCTGATTTTTCCCCTCTTCTTTTTTCTCTCTTTTCTCCTTAGTTTCTTTATCTTTTTTCATTTCCCCTCCCCCATTGCTTTGCTTTCATTCTACCTTCCCTTGTTTGAGCTTCATTTTCTTTCTTCCCTTCTTATTTTTCCTTTCTTTTGGGTTTTTTCTTTCTATTTTTACCTATTTCTTTCTTTTTTTTATTCCACCTTTTAAATTCTTATTCTTTTTTAGTTTTTATGATGTTTCATTCATTATTATTTTTTTCTTTTTCTTCCTGGCTCTTTTAAATTTGCTTTCCCATCTTATTCCACTTTTTTTTATTTTTTAAATTTCTTTTTCTTTTCTCCATTCTTTCCTTTTTTATGGTCTTAATATTTTTTCATGGCACCACAGACAACTGAAAGGATATAGAATAAGTGGAACCCAGTGTTAAAGAGGAAACTTAACACAAAACAAAATGAAATAAAAACCAAGAGTAGAAAGAAAAACTAACCATTTTATCAAGGTAAAAAGATGCATAGGCACCAGCAAAAATATTGCAAACCATTTTAAGAAAGAATAAAATGTGACCCAATCTAATGAACAAACTAAAAAGTAAGAGGAAACACAGAACCTGGAACAACTAATCTTGGATATCCAAGCAATTATCATGAATCAACTTAATGAGGTGAAGGAAAAGTTGAAGGATATTAAGACATTGGGGTCCCATACAGAAGAAATCATACACATATTTAAAAAAAAAAGATAACAGATGGTGATGAAAGATACAATGCAAGAAATTAAAAATATGCTGGAAGAACATAACATCAGATTTGAACAAGCAGAGGAAAGAATTGGTGACATTGAAGACAGAACATCTGTAATTGCACTACAGAACAGATATATAAATGATAGGGAAATGTCAGCAGGAAATCCGAGAATTGAATGAAAGCATAAAACACACAGTCATATGCACTATAAGCATCCCAGGGGGAGAGGAGAAAGGAAAGGGGGCAGAAGGAGTGTTGGAGGAAGTAATAGCTGAAAATTTCCCAACCCTTTTGAGGGACATGGCTGTACATGCCCAGGAAGTGCAGTGCACTTCAGAGACTATAAATTCTAATAGGTTTACCTACCCTGTAACATGTAGTTATCAAG
>JAKSZT010001178.1:9505942-9516778 GCA_026826555.1 Tolypeutes matacus | reverse complement strand
AAAATAACAATGAACTAATCCCAAAGCAAGCAGAAAGAAGGAAATAACAGAGATTAGAGAAGAATTAAATGAAGTTGAGATAAAAGACAGTAGAAAAAATTGACAAAACCAAAATCTGATTTTTTGAGAAGATTAATAAATTAGCAAACCCTTAGCTAGACTAACAAGGAAAAAAAGAGAGAAGATGCAAATAAAAAAAAGAGAGAGAGAGGGAGAGAAAGGGGATATCACCACTAATCCCACAGAAATAAGGAGTATTTCTCTTTTATTTTTCTTTTTTGAAAAAAATTGTATGAAAACAAGATAGATAACTTAGAGGAAATGGATACATTTCTAGAAACACACAAGAAACCTACCTTGATGAAAGAAGATATTGATGAACTCAACACACCAAACACAAGTAAAAAGATTGAAGAATTCATTAAAAACTTCCCAACAAAGAAAACACAAAACCAGATATCTTCACAGGTGAATCCTCCCAATCATTCTGGAAACAGTGAACAACAAACCTGCTTAAACTCTTCCAAAAATTAGAAGTGGAGGAAATATTTCCTAACTCATTCTATTATGCCAACATCACCCTAATACCAAGATCACATAAAGGCATTAGGAGAAAAAAAAATTCAGACATATCACTCTAATGAACCTGAATGCTAAAATCCCAAACAAAATACGTGCTAATCATATTCAACAACGCATCAAATGAATTAGACTCCATGATCAAGTGGGTTTCATCCCTGGCTATAAGATCTGATATTTTTCTATGAATGTTTCTCAAATTCCTCTTTGTGCTTATCTAATGTCTTCTTAACATCCTTAATTTCTTTAGCCTTCTTATTGATTTTATTAAGGAGATTTGTTTGAACATCTATGATTAGTTGTCTCAACTCTTATGTCATCTGGAGGCTTATCTTATGCCTTTAAGTGGGCCAAATCTTCCTGTTTCTTGGTTTGGATTGCAATTTTTTGTTGGTGTCTTGGCATCTGGCTTACTAGAGTATTTATTCTGGGTGCAGTTTTTCTCTTTAGTATAGAGCTTCCTGCCTATGTTTCTATGAAACATTCAAATATCTAGGAATAAACTTAAACATGTAGAGGACTTGTACACAGAGAACTACAAAACATTGTTAAAGGAAATCAAAGAAGACCCAAATAAGTGGAAAAGTATTCCAAGGTCATGGATGGAGGACTAAACATCATTAAGATGTTTATCCTACCCAAATTGATTTACAAATTTAATGAAATCCCAATAAAAATTACAACAGCATCTTTTACTGCTTTGGAAAAGCCAATTATGAAATTTCTTTTGGAAGTATAACTGGTCTCAAATAACCAAAAATATATTGAAAGAGTAAAATGAAATTAGAGGACTCACGCTACCTGACTTTAAAGCATACTACAAAGCAACAGTGTTCAAAACTGTATTGTATTGGCACAAGGATAGACATAGTAAGCAATGGAACTGAATTGAAAGTTCTTATATACTTCTTCACATATATGGTCAATTGATATTGAACAAGGCCACCAAGTCTGTTCAACTGGGGCAGGATGACCTCTTCAACAAATGGTTCTGGGAGAACTGGATATCCATTTTGACAAGAATGAGGGAAGATCACTATCGCATGTCTTATACAAAAATTAACTCAGAATGGATCAGAGACCCAAATATAAGAGACATGACCATGAAACTCCTTGAAGATAATATAGGGAAGCATCTATGAAATCATGTAGTAAGAAATGGTTTCATAAACTTTACACCCATAGTACAAATAATGAAAAGCAATAGGTCAATGGGGCTTCCTAAAAATTAAAATCTTTTGGGCTACAAAGGAATTTCTCAAGAAAGTGAAAGAGCAGCCTACTCAATGGAAGAAAATGTTTGGGAATGAGTTATCTGATAAGGGCCTAATATCCAGCATATATAAAGAGAACCTACATCTCAAAATAGAAAGACAAATAGCCCATTTAAAAAATGGTCAAGAGATTTGAATAAACACTTTTCCGAAGAGAAAAATACAAATGGCTAAAAAGCAAATGAAAAAATTCTCAACATCACTGGCTATTAGGGAAATACAAATCAAAGCTACAGTGAGATATCATCTTACAACTATTAAACTGGTGGCTATTAAGAAAAGAGAGATCTGTAAGTTTTGGAGAGAATGTGAAGGAAAGGGAACACTCATCCACTGCTGCTAGAATGTAGAATGGTGAAATGATTTTGGAAGACATTTTGATGGTTCCTCAGGGAACTAAATATAGAATTGCTATACGATCCAGCAATCTCATTACTGGGCATATACCCAGAAGAATTGAAAGCAGGGAAGCATCCATATATATATATACACACCAATGATCTAGTGGCATTATTCACTATTGCCAAAGGTTGGAAACAAACCAAGTATCTATCAGCAGATGAATGGATAAGCAAAATGTGGCATATACATACAATGGAATATTACTCAACTGTGAGAAGAAATGAAATATTGACATACATGACAACATGGATGTATCTTGAAGACTTCATGTTGAGTGCACTAAGCCAGTCATTAAAGCACAATTATTATATGACCTCACTGATATGACCTAAGCATATTGAGCAGACTTACCGACCTAGTGTCTGGAAGATAGATTATCAGGGAGAGAAAGGGAGTAGAATGTGGTGAGCCAATGCTCAATATGGAAAAAACCCATGATAAAGTGGAAGGGGGTGGTGTGGCAGTAGATGAGGGTGAGAGTGGTGGAAGAATGCAAGTGGTGATGATGGTAATAGAATGTGAGGATGAACATGTTGGAGGCAGTTAGGCTTGGACCTTCCTTGGAAATGAGGGGAGGGATGGAGGAACAAACTGGTGAACTTTGGGTATTAGTAAGTCTGTGGTTGAAACTGTGGTGGTGGAAATGTTCTTTTGGCAAATAGGGCAGGAAAAGATCACTGGAGCAGAGCTTTGGTGATTATGGGAAATGTGGGAAAGGACTCACCTGGGGCATGCCTCTATGTTATCTTAAAGTATGGAGACCTACACAATAACCAACAAAATAATAAATTCCTAACCTCCTAACCTGGGGAGTCCTGCTATGTACTCAAATAGAGGGAGAAGACACTCTTGAGTACATAGGCAGTGCTTAATAAAAGAAAACAGACCAGTATATCAAGCCGTAAATATTATTGCATGCAACTATGAAACTTATTCTTCAAAAACAGAAACTTCCTTGTTGCATAGTTTCTGAGGGCAGAGGGATGGAAGAATTGGGGAAAATAAGGCCTACTAGGGACGCGGAACTGTTTCGTGTGATCTTACAATGACATATATAGGCCATTATACAGTTTGGCAAATCCTATAAAAGTATATAGTATAAAATGTAAACCATAATGTAAACCATTGACCATGGTTAGTAGCAATGTCTTGATATTTGTTCATCAATTGTAACAAATGTACCACCCTAATGAAAAATGTTAATGGGGGAAAGTGTGGGAGTGGGTGAGGCTGGGGTACATGGGAATCCTCGACTATTTTGATATAACATTTATGTAATCTAAAGCTTCTTTCAAAATAAAATAAAATAAAATTTTAAAAAATGTGACTTTTTTGCAACCTAAAGCTTCTTCAAAAATAAAGTGAAAAAATAAGACACTGGGGGAACATATGAATAAATCGTCAATATACATAAAAGATAACGCATCTTATGATGATGAAAGGCATAGTACAAAAATGTTTTTCTTATGTTTTTATTATTTTTATTGGTTTTGTTTTTGGGAAGCTTTTGGATTTCAGATGGGTTGGAACTATGGCAGGAGAGAATCACTGGTATAGGGTGTCAATTGGGGGGATGTGTAGGGAGAGATGCACATGGAGCATGCTTCTATGGGATGTGAAGGTGTTCATATGGTCATGAGATGCTGTCTTGGTGGAGACCCATACAATGCCAACAGAATATTAAATTCCCATCCTGGGGAGTCCTGCTACATTCTTTAATAGAGTGTGAAGAGTCCCTAGAGTACATGGGCATTGCCAAGCAAAGGAGGACAGACCAATAAGTTAGGCCTTTGATACTGATGCTTTTACCTTGTTTTGGTGAAATTCAAACTTAGCCTAGTAATATATAATGCCTAAGAGTTACCTCCTGAAAGCCTCCTTGTTGCTCAAATGGGGCCTCTCTCTAAGCCAAAGTCAGCATATACACACACTACCTCCATGCCCCACAGCATGGGACATGACTCCTGGGATAAGCCTCCCTGGCACCAAGGGATTATTACCAAGCACCGATTAGCAATGCATTTGAAAAGAGACCTAGACCAAAAAGGTGAAATATTGTATACTAATGACTTTTTATGGCTAAGAAGTTTCAAAGTGAGTTGGAAGTCATTTGAGAGATTATGTTTATGCAAGTCTCAGGAAGAGCTCAGTGAATGTCAACAATAAACAGTGCCTTAAGCAGGCATGTTCCTAAGGGCTGTAGACATCTAAACACTATATAAAGGGTAGACAATCCCAGAATTGAATGCATAAAAAATATAAGACAACTCTATGCTGTCTTCAAGAGACTATCCTTAGAATCAAGGGCATAAATAAACATAAAATGTAAGGTTGGAAAAATATAATCCACACAAAAAGTAATTTAAAAAAAGAAAGAAAATCTAGAGTAGCTACGCTAATATAAGACAAAATAGATTTTAAATTTAAAGTAGTCATAAGAGATGAAGAAGGTAATTATATTTTAATAAAAGTGGCAATTCACCAAGTAGAAATAGCATTAATAAATATTTGTGCCCCTAACCTGGTTGCACCAAAATACACGATACAAACTGGCAAAGGTGAAGAGTGAAACAGACATTTCTACAATAATAGTTGGACTACTTCTACTCTCATCATTGGCTAGAACATCTGGACAGAGGATAAATAAGGAAACGGAGAACTTGAACAATATGATAAATGAACTAGCCCTAATAGATATATTTATATATAGAACATTGCACTCCCAAATAGAAGGATATACAATCTCCTAAAGTGGTCATAGATTTTTATCCAGGGTAGACTATATGATGGGTCATAAGCCAGGTCTCAAGAAATTTAAAGTAATTGAAATTATAGAAAGCACCTTCTCTGAACATAATAGAATGAGGCTGGAAATCAATAACTGATGGAAAATGGGAAAATTCACAAATATATGGAGATTAAACAACACACTATTAATCTTTGGGTCAAAGAAGAAATTACATGAGGAATCAGTAAATATCTTAAGATAATAAAAATGAGAACACAATATATCAAAACTTATGGAATGCAGCAAGGGCTGTGCTAAGAGGGAAGTTTATAGCCCCCAATGCTTACATAAAATAAGAAGAAAAAACTAAAATAAAAACCCAACAGAACCCCTAGAAGACTATTCCGAAAGCAAGCAGATGGAAAGAAATAACAAGATGTATATCCTACCCAAACTAATCTACAGATTTAATGCAATCCCAATAAAAGTCAACACTATGTTTTTTAAGGAACAGGTAAAACTAACCACAAAATATATTTGTAGAGGCAAGAGGCCCCGAATTGCCAAAGATATATTGAAAAAGAAAATGAAGTTGGAGGTATCACACTACCTGACTTTAAAACATGCTACAAAGCTACAGTGATCAAAACTGTGTGGTATTGGCACAAGGATAGACCTAATGACCAATGGAACCAAATTGAGAGTTCTGATATAGATCCTCACATATGCAGTCATCTGATATTAGACAAGGCCACGAAGCCCACTCAGTTAGGAGAGTATGGCCTCTTTAACAAGTGGTGCTTGGAGAACTGGATATCCATATCCAAAAGAATGAGAGAAGAATACCATCTCACACCGTATACAAAAATCAACTCAAGATGGATCAAAGATCTAAATATAAGAGCCAAAACCATAAAGACCTTGGAAGATAACATAAGGAAGCATCTACAGGACCTTGTAATAGGAAATGGTTTCATGAACTTCACAGCCAAAGCACGAGCAGCAAGAGAAAAAATAGATAAATGGGATCTCCTCAAAATTAAAAACTTCTGCACCTCAAAGGATGTTATTAAGAAAATAAAAAGGCAGCCTACCCAATGGGAAAAAATATTCAGCAACCATATATCTGATAGGAGCCTAATATCCTGCATATATAAAGAAACCCTACACCTTGAAAATAAAAGGACAAACAACCCATTTAAAAAATGGGCAAGTGACCTGAAAAGACACTTTTCCAAGGAAGAAATACAAATGGCTAAAAAGCACATGAAAAAATGCTCAACATGGCTGCTATCAGGGAAATGCAAATCAAAAGTACAATGAGATACCATCTTACACCCATCAGAATGGCAGCTATTAAAAAAACAGGAGACATTAAATGTTGGAGAGGATGTGGAGGAATAGGAACCCTCATCCACTGCTGGTGGGACTGCGGTATGGTCCAGCCACTGTGGAGGACAGTTTGGCGGTTCCTCAGAAAACTAACAATAGATCTTCCATATGATCCAGCAATTCCACTGCTGGGTATATACCCAGTAGAACTGAAAGCAAAGAAACAAAGAGTTATATGCACACCAATGTTCAAAGCGACATTGTTCACCATTGCCAAAAGTTGGAATCAGTCCCGGTGCCCATCAACAGACAAATGGATAAGCAAAATGTGGTACATACATACAATGTAATATTGCTCAGCTGTAAGAAGGAACAAAGTGCTAACACATGGAATAATGTGGATGAATCTTGAAGATCTTATGTTGAGTGAAGCAAGCCAGGCACTGAAGGATGAACAGTATATGACCTCACTGATCTGAACTGAGGAAAGTGATCAGTCTCTGAGAACCATTGTCTGAAAGATAGGTTAACAAAGGAGAGTAAGAGAAGAGCAGGCTTTGAGTCATCACCCGTATGGACATAATCTATGGTAAAGGGATAGACTGTGATTGCATGTTGGGGGATGGGGCAGATGAGTGGTGGTGTTCCTGGGTTTGGTGGTGCAGCACTGGCGGGTGGGAGAATTAGGAAGAGCAGGTTCAAATCCCCAGGGCATGTAACTGTGAATCTTGACATTCCATGTGTCGGGAGAGGGTGGTATCATGGGCCCTGGGGTGCTGGGGGGAAGGGAACAGTCAAGATCTAATGGGGTGTTTGGTGGTCATGGGGAAGGTTTTTCATTACTTTACAGTAATAGACACAGGTCATGGTAAATATCATCAAAATTATTAAACTGTATCATCTAAATTTTAAACTATACTGTAAATCATTGACAATGTTTAGTTGCTATATTTTGCTATCTGTATAACAGTTATAACAATGCTAACATCCAAAAAAGAAGGGGGGGGGTTAATATGGGGTGGGGAAGGGGGGGTGGTTTGATATCTGGGAGTCTCCAGCACTTCGTGTGTGACTTTGCTGTGACCTAAAATTTATTTGAAAATTAAATGAAAAATTGGTAGACAATGGGGATTGAGAGGGGGAAGGTGTCACGGCACACTAGACATCCGATAACACAGTGATAAAAGGAAGGAAAGAAAAGAAAAGAGAAAGGAAAAAAAAATGAATATATATATATATATATATATTTTTTTAAAGGCATTTCCTTTGCTTTTTTGCCTATTTCTTGAATGTCCCAATCTGGTAATTATATTTTATTTTGTTTTGGGTTTTTTTTTGATTATTTGTTTTTTTTCCTTTTCTCTTTTTTTTTTTTTCCCTTGAGTTTCCTTATATTTGTCTCTTGCATGTAAGCTTATCATAGTTGTTTCTTTTTCCTAGTAAGTGTATTTGATTATTTTATGGACTGCATGTTCATGGAGGATTTGGATCACAGAAGGGTTACAATGGGTACTGCAGGGGATTATTTGAGGGGGGTGTCTGGGAGGGGCGTTTCATGGGAATTAGTTCATCCGAATATACACGAAAGATATACAAAATCGTTCAAAAGATCAAAAGATGGGGCATGGTCACGATGGGTGGACAATCACACAATAAATGAGCGAATCTGAATTCCTAGCCTGGAGAGCTCTGCCACAGTCTCTAAGGGAGCAGCAATAGTCCTCTGAGTGCAGGGACAGTGTCTGTCAAAAGAGGATGACCCACTGATGTGTTCTTTTTATTGATGACTACCCTTGTGAGTCTTTGCTTTTGTAACTGAGACTTAGTCTGCAGTTGTGGGGTGCCTAAGGGTTGCCACCTGAGAGCCTCCTTGTTGCTCAAATGTGGCCTCTCTCTAAGCCAAACTCAGCATATGATTGCATTACCTTCCCCCCAACGTGGGTCATGACTCCTGGGGATGAGCCTCCCTGGCAACGAGAGATTAATACCAAGTGCCAACTGGCAACACAACTGGAAAAAGACCTTGAATAAAAGGGGGAAAAGGTAAAGACAAATGAGTTCAAGTGGCTAAGAGACTTCAAAGAGAGTTGGGAGGTCATCCCAGAGGTAACTCTTATGCATACCTCAGTAGGAGCTCATAGAATATCTAAGTGCTTATCACCCCACACAGAGGGGCTCCTGAGAGCTCTGGAGACACCCAGGTCCTATATAAGTGGGGATAGACCCAGAGACTGATGCCTTATCAGTGGGCTCTATTTTGGAATCTGTGCTCCTGAGAGTGACAGAATTGGACTCAAATAAGTCCTCCCTGCACATGGTTCATCAGTCCCTTCTATTCAAACCTATATGTGATGCTGAAGTTTTTAGGTATACTTCCAGAGACTGGAACCTCTGGCCTACCTATGTGCCAAGTGTGCATGGAATCTTGGTGGAGCTGCAACTCCTATCCTACAGCTCAATGGACACATCCAAGTCACCTGGTGAGGAGACAACGAGGGCAATGGCCATCCTGGGGATTGGAGAGGGCCTGCATCTGCAGGCAGGATCATCCCACCCACCATATCCATGGGATATAAGCCCTCTCTCATTTGGAGGTGGGGTGGAGATAACCATCCCTGTCCCCTCAGGATTAGTGGAAGTATTATGGATTAGAGTGGACTTGATGGTATTCTGTTGTTCACATATGGTGATTCTAGCAATGGAAGAAATTATAACAATGAGGTGGAGGCAGTGGCCACTTGGCACTTTTGGGGCAGGGAGGGGATGAGCAGTTGAAATACAGGGTCTTCTTTGGGATTTGGAGGTTGTCCTGAGTACTGTTGTGGCAACGGATGTAGGCCATTTTAAATCAGCACACACCACTCAGAACTGAGTGCGAGAGAGTGTTGTCTACGGTGTGAACTGTGGTCTATGGTTGGTGGCAAGGCCCCAGGATGTGTAAGTCAATTGAGGGTGGTGGTCCACACTTGTGGGAGATGTTTGTGTGGGATGTGGTGGGAGGTGTGGGAGTTGGGCAACATGGGAATCCCAGTGGGTTCTGTGTAATATTTTGGGTAATAAAAGCACCTCTTAAAATATATGTATGTGTATATATATATATATATATATATAACATTTTTGTAAGCAAATGCACATATATGCATATATAATTATATATCATTTTGCAAAGGTTGGTATGTATTGTGAAAATTTTGATTTTTACCCACAATAAAAAAAAAAATAAAAATAAAAAAAAGCGATGATAAAAAAAAAAAAAACCCAACAGAACCCCTAGAAGACTATTCTGAAAGCAAGCAGATGGAAATAAATAACAAGAATTAGGGCAGAATTAAAAGAAATTGAGAACAAAAAACATAGACAAACAAAAAAACACAACAAAAACTCAACAAAATTGACAAATCCTTAGCTAGACTGACAAATTAAAAAACTAGAAGAGTGGACATTGCTACTAGCCCCATTCTTTCAGGGAGGCCAACAGCTCAGGTCAGGTCAATGAATTGTGGGTCCAAACACTTGGCTATCCAATTGTGATAAGAGAAGCCTAAATTGTCCAAGTGTTAGGTATTTATACATCCCAAGAAGAGAGAGTCCTGACACTGAGCAAAAAATATATATCAAGCAAACATTCTGGAGACGTTCTGGCCTAGCAAGCAGCTAGGCAAGCTTGTTCCCAGCTTCCTGGTTTAAAATATTGACAGGCCTCTCCAATACACACACTTTCTCCCCTGACTGCAGAATGGAAACATATTGAGACATCTGCACACTATAGAAAAGAAGGTAGGCTATAAGCAAGGGTTGGGAGATGGCCACTAAGTGTGTCCCTGACATCGCCAGCAGTGCATCCCTAGACTTTTCCACTAGCCCTAAGACATTAGGCTAAGACATTAATCCACATTTAGTATGAGGTATTAGCAATAGCACATGTGTCTCCTTGCTGGACTAGGAAGAAGTCTAAGGAAATATGATTAACATGTACTACTTTGGTTAGAGAGTCAAAGGATTTTTTCTGAGTCTGAAAGCCTTGAGCTATAAACTCAGCAATGACGTTCAATGTGGCATGTGTGTCGTGTGTTCATTGGTGCTTACTCCCAGCAGGGTGATATTGATCTATGTATATCAGGCCCCATGGTTTCAGCTGCCTGGACTATCAGCCCAAGGGTGTTAAATTCTTCTAAGCTGGCTTCTGTTATCCTAGCCTTCTGGCTGGCTTCTGGCTGGCTCTCCTAACCTCCTAAAATCCTAGGAATCGTGTTGAGGGCATAATGAGGTAAAAAGTTGGATGATCCCCTTCTGATGGCTGAAAAGTAGAGTCCCAACAATGGTGGCTCTTTGGTTCCTCTTTCAGGGACTATCCTCATCTTAATGCATATAATGTTAGATAAGGGGAAAAACCTGGTTGTCTCCCTCACCCTTTTCCCATCCCTGTGCTGGGGAGTAAGACAAGGCCATGTTTCATATCTGGGGAACTGCTGAATTCAGCTTCCATGAGCCTAAGAAAGGTGGACAGTCAATCCAGCTAGA
>JAKSZT010001178.1:9459917-9491721 GCA_026826555.1 Tolypeutes matacus | reverse complement strand
TCACAAACCATATGGCAGGCAAGAGAAAGGCCAAGAATGGATTGAGAGGCCAAATGGGCAACTGGAGAATAAGCCAGCCCTCTCATGTTCTCTCTTCCTGAGGTTGAAGCTATTATGCAAATTTTATGGATGAGGAAACTGAGCTCAAGGAATTTAATAGCCACCTGGTTAATAAATCAGAACTAACTTTGGAACCCAGACCCTTCTCGTGGTAGTCTATGATCTTTAATTGATCATATAAGGATTCTCTTCATTCTTAGATATATAGTAGCTTGAGGATTCTTCTGGGTCGGCCCCAGCACCTAAAGCAAGACATGTGTAGAGTCCATGTTGTAAACTTGGTTAAGGTTCCATTATACCTCTAAAAGTCAACTAACAAAGTAACAAAGAGTAATTGTGCAGTTGTAATTGCTCAGGTTGTTTCTTCTCTGATGCTGGCTGACTTTGTTGGGATCCACATGCATTTTCAGTTGTGATTAAATGGCATAGAGGAGGGAGGAACAATCAATGGGACTCCTTAGACTGGATGACATGCCCTGGTGGTAACTTGGCCCTCTTTTTTCTGCTTGAAGAAAAATAATTCTGGTTATTTTTAACTCCTCTTCTATCTTCACAGATTCTATTCAGATTGTTAGTATTCACATTGTGATTAACAGTGCCACAAGCATGAACCTGACCTGGGAAGTCAGTGAAAATACATCCTACTCTTCTATAACTACAAATAGAAGTTGAAGGATAGACTGATTCCTTCAGCCTCAGAACAAT
The DNA here is from genome assembly GCA_026826555.1 of Tolypeutes matacus. Lineage (NCBI taxonomy): Eukaryota > Metazoa > Chordata > Mammalia > Cingulata > Chlamyphoridae > Tolypeutes > Tolypeutes matacus. Next base: position 9,490,956 of record JAKSZT010001178.1, on the reverse strand, counting down.
GAGACTCATGTCATCACCACTGACCTCAGCTCAAGTACCTTATAAAACACCACAGTGCATCCTTTACAAGATAATGATTCTGAGGGCGTGCCATTCTTTGACCAAGTGTATACCTATGAGTTTCCTTGCTGCTCTGGCTGGCCTTTCTTGCCTGCCTGCAGGAAGACTGAGATGCAAATAGAGATAAGCTCCATTGTCTGCTCTCAAGAAAGTAAAGCCTAGTGTTGGAGTCCAAAGTGATTTTTATCAGGTTGTGTGATATAATGATGGTGATTGTTAATAACACTTACCATGCTCCAGGCATCATTCAAAGGACTTTATTCACACTGTCTCATTTAAAGTTCACAACATCTCTGCGATGTGATTGACATTAGCTTTATTTTATGCATGAGAAAGCCATGATTGTTAGACGTGGTGAAGACAGGGGTCACACTAGATAAGCAACAGGAGTGAGTTTAGAACTCTTATCTGTCTCCATTCTAGCCTGTGCTTGTAACAATCATTCAGGTATAGTAGTTGACAGACAGAGACCAATAGAACAGGATATTCATCTATTTTTGTTCTTTGGACACTGATATTATGATGAAACACTGGCAGAGCTATGTATATCCCTTGGTTTTCTTACAATGCCCCCCACCAAAAGAAGACGATAAGCAGCAAATAAGAAGTTCTCTGTTCCAAAAAAGGTCCAGTAATTTAAAATAAAATAATAATGGTATATCAGTAATACAGTCACTAGTTTTACATTTAGTAGGATCTCCTTTTTACGGATGAGAATGTCACAGCTTAAGATGGCAGAATGATTTGCCTCAGGTCACAGAGCTGGCAAATTGCAGAGCAGAGACATGAGCACATATGTGTCCAGCTCTGGAACCAGGCATTGTCCACATAAATGTTTCACTCTTGCATCCCAGGGAGCATACCTTAAGCATACTTTAAATGTCTTCTGGACTGGCTCTTTGAGGAAAATGAAATATGTGTCCAATTCTTCATCTTTTATTTTTTACCTTTTAATCCATTTGTTAGGATTTGACTCATCTCTGAGTAACAAAACCCCTCAAATATTTGCGGGTAAAATAGGCAGGAGTTTATTTTTCTTTCATATAAAAGAATACCATGTCCAAGCAGGTTGAGGATGTTAAAGTAGAGTGTTAGCCAGGGCTCAGTTGCAGAAAACAGAAACCATTGTGGAATGAGTCATGGGAGTTCAGGTTCAGGGCACAACAAAATATTCAGCAAGCAATTTCTTTATTGCTTGCACAGTATAAAGAGTATCAAAAGGGCAAATAATCTCTTTGTCACTGATATAGCACAAAGCGTCTAAAAGAGCAGGGAAAGAAGTCCCATCACAGCCAGTATCCTGATATAGTCAAAACTGCTCAGGTCAGGGTCAGTAGATGGCAGTGCCACATCCACCATTTCACCCTGGAGAAGAGAGACAGATGTATATTACTTGAGTGTATTTCTAGGTTTAAGTTCTGGCCAGGACTTTTTATGAGATTTAATATTCCCCACCCCCAAGTTGAGGAATGGCACACAATAGAAAAGAAGGTTGGGTATAGCAGAAGGCCAAAGAATGGCCACTTAGTTTGTGTTTGTGACTTCCCTAGATAAAAATGTGGAGGTAGGTGATGTATGGGCAATGGCCACTTACCAGGTGTCTGTAACTTACCCAGAAACTATAAGTTACTTTAAGTCAAAAGGGATTAACACTGGGTATTGATGGCAAATAGAATCCTTGGAAGGGCGAGCAAGAAGGCTGCATGGTGTGTCTCCAGAAATGACTCCTAGACTAAGGCTGTGTTACACAGAATATAAGAGATGCTGTCTCTGTTCTCAAATCTTGCATTCCCTTTGGAGAGACAGACAGTTCAATGTCAAACAGTTAGAAAGTAATTTACCTACTGATGACTAAGTTCTAGAGCAAAGATTTCAAGTCCCAAGGCAAATCATGCCAAGAATTCTGACCCTGGCTGCTGAATTTGGACAACTCCTTAAATGTCTTCTCCTCTCTTGGGCTTCTAAGCTTTGCCCAAGCTATATTCAGGCAACTGGATAACTAAACTTGAACCCCATTAGGATTAATTTTCTACTTAAAAATATATATATATATCTTGTTCAGGATTGTTTTGCCTTTTGTTATAAACATGATTCTTTTCTTTCTCCATATTCTCCCTCCAATCTGGAACCCAGATTCGAGTAAACATCATGGAGGGGAAGTCAGGTTACAAGAGAAGCAGGGAAGCCAAGAAGGCTGACCCTGGTCCAGGCTCTACACCAAGTTTCGTATGATTCTAGTTGTGCCTCATATTCCTCCTCTGTACCACAAGGAAGTCAGTCTGAAGGATCCATATGCTTCCTTCAAACTTTAACAGTTTCTGATTATTTCCTAACAAAGGAAACTACAAAGAAAATGCCCCTGCATCTACTCCTCTGGTCCAAGGCTATCATTGGAGAAAAAGTAGAAAAAAGTAATAATGGAAAAAGCCAGTCAAACTCAATCTTATTTTTCAGAATTCCCCAGAATATAAAGGTATAGGATAGTGAAAGTAAAATGAGAAGCCATAGATAGGGACCAGATAGTTTAAAATATTAAAGCATTTCAGAAAAGTTGTTTATTGGAGCCCATTCATTTTAAACATTTATGCTCATCTGCACATAAGTTTCCTTAAGCACCAACACTGGAAATATTCAGTTACTTTTTGCCTGATAAGAACACATACCCACTTCTATGTTATTGATCTTATAACCTGCAACTTTACTGAACTCATTTATATGTTCTAGAAGCTTCGTTGTAGAATTCTCAGAGCTTTCTATGTATAGGATCATGTCATCTGCAAATAGTGAAAATTTTACTCCTTCCTTTCCAATTTGGATGCCTTTTAGATCTTGTTTTTTGCATCAGTGTTCAAGCAAGTACTTCTAAGACAATGTTAAATAGGGGCAGTGATAGTGGGCAACCTTTTCTTGTACCCAATCTTAGAAGGAAACTTTTAGGATTTCACCATTGTATATGATGTTAGCTGTGGGTTTTTCATATATACTCATTATTATGTTCAGAAAGTTTCTTGCTATTCCCATCTTTTGCAGTTTTTTTATCAGGCAAGGGTGTCTCTAATACATTATCCAAGGTCTTTGTTTCCTTATAGATTCTCTGTTGATAATGGTATATTAAATTCCCCCTCTGTAATTGTAGAGGCATCTATTTCTTCACTTAGATTTCCTAGTGTTTGCCTCATGTATTTTGAAGTGTCCTGGGAAAGTGCATAAATGCTTATGATTCTTCTTTCTTCTTGAAAGAGTACTGCTTTTACTAATATAGAGTGTTCATGTTTGTCTCTTAAAATAGTTTTGCATATAAAGTGTATTTTGTCTGATATTAATAGAGCTACTCCTGCCCCTTTTTTGCTTATTTTTTTGCTAATAAGATTGTTTTCCAGCCATTCACTTTTAGCCTTCTTGTGTCCCTGGTTCTAAGGTAAGTTTCTTGTAGACAGCATATAGAAGGGTCATATTTCCTTATCAATTCTGCCAATTTGTGTCCCTTGACTGGTGAGTTATCCATTAAAATTTAGTGTTATTACTCTCAAGGAATTATATTAGCCATATTTTCTTTGGGTTTATGTAAGTCATATGTTGTTTTTATTTTCTTTTTGCTCATGCACTATCAGCCAACTCTCTCTCTCCTGCTTTTTCCTTTCAAACCGCAGAACTCCCTTTAGTATTTCTTGAAGGGCAGGTTTCTTATTGGCATACTCTTTTAATTTCTGTTTATTTGTGAATATTTTGAACTGTCCTTTACTTCTAAATGCCAGCTTTGCTGGATAGAGAATTCTTGGCTGGAGGTTTGTTTCTTTTAATACCTTAAGTATGTCTAACCACTGTCTTCTTGCTTCCATGGTTTCAGATGAATAATCAGCACTTAATCTTATTGACCTTCCCTTGTATATGATGGTTCTCTTATCTTTTGCTGCCTTCAGTATTTTATCGTTGTCTTGAGCATTGGACTTTGACAAGTATATCTCTTGGAGTAGGCTTGTTGGGATTTATGCTGTTTGGGGAGAACTTTGCTTCCTGGATATGTTCGTCCATCTCCCTCAATAGGGTTGGGAAGTTTTCAGCTATTATTTCCTCCAACACTCATTCTATCTCCTTTCCCTTCTCTTCCCCTCTGGGATGCCTATAATATGTATGTTTGTGTGTTTTGTGTTGTCATTTAAATCCCTAAGTCCCTGCTAGACTTTTTTCTATCTTTTTATCTATATGTTCTACTATCTGTTTGATTTCAGATGTACTGTCTTACACATCACTAATTCTTTCCTCTGCCTGTTCAAATCTGCTGTTATGTGCTTCCAGTGTTTTTTTTTTTTTTTTCATTATTTCTTGGATTGTGCCATTCATTACCATCATATTTGTTATCTTTTTAAGTATGTTTACAATTTCTTTAATATGTTCTTTCCGTGTCTTCTTAATATCCTTAATCTCTTCCTTCACTTCATTAAGTTGGTCCATTATATTTGTTTGGACAGCTTTGATTAGTTGTTCTATGCTCTGCATCTTTTCCTGGGTTTTGGTTATTCATTGGACTGGGCCATGTTTTCTTGTTTCTTGGTATGGTTTATAATTTTTTTTGCTGTCTGGACATCTTTTTATCTGATAGGTTTATTCAATTGATTAGCTTCTCTCTCTACTCTAGGGTTTAATTTATCTGCTGTTTGTGTGTGTATTTTAAGTTTTCTCTTTGATATGTTGTTCTTTTGTTCTATTTCCTTGCTGTTTTCTATATTCCCTTGAAGCAAAAAGATTATGGTCAGAGAAAGCAAAAGAGGTAAGAAAAAAAAAGATAATAGCAATAATAATAGTAAAAATTATAAGAGGAACCACATAAGACCTAGGAAAATGAATATTTAACACATGGAAGCAGTGTAGAGTAATAAGAATAAAAAGTGGATACATACAGGGAGGGTTCAAGATGGCGTTAGTGTAGGAGGGCACACACTTTAAGCTCCCAGAGCAGGGTGGATTGTGGACAGGGTCCTGTCCGGGGGTCTGTGCTGTGCATGCATGGAGTGAGAAGCTTGGAACATCTATCTGCGCGGATCAACGGTGTGGACGGAACGGTAGAGATTTGTGAGTTTTAAGGCTGCCGGTGGTGGTTGGCATGAATGGCTGAGCCCCACCGTTAAGGAGGAAAAATAAAATAAAATAAAATGGCCATTTGGAGCCATAAAAAGTTTTATTTTCTGGGGATCTGGCTGCCTGGCGCCCCTTGGAACTTGTGTGAACAGAACAACCGAGCTAATCAGCACCTGGTGAGCCGGAGGGGGGATTCTGGTGGGGGGATGGAGCTGATTTCCCTAGCGACCCAGGGATAAGACCCGGGCCGCTGCGGAGCCAGGAAGAAGGGGCACTTCCCAAAAGAGGGAGGATGCTGTTGGAGGACAGGGAAGGGTATTTTTTATTTTTAGACATCGATCTGGCTGCCTGCACCACCCCATAGCTTTGGGGAGCAGATAAGCTGAACTGAAGCAGCATCAGGCTGAGAGCAGATGTGAATCTGTACTCAAACTGATTTACTTAGCAAGCCGGTGACGCTCGAGCTCGGCTCCAGAAGGGGCGGAATCGGCCGTCTTTAACACTCCTCACTGATTAACATCAGAGCTACAGCTAACCTGGGGAGTCCAGAAAGTGGGACGTGCTTGATTAATTTCCATGGGCACAGGTAGGGTCCCTTTCATAAGGGCGTTGGTCTAGAGGAGGAATTATTTTCGGTCCTGCATTTCACTAAAAAAATAAAAATTAAAAAAAAAAAGTGAGAAGGTCACTTCAATTAATGAAAAATAAATTCTTTTTAATTTAGTTTAATAGCTAAAAGCTGCTTCAGGACCTGCATTTAGAACCCGGTGGGGAATTTGATTGATAAACACAAGTAGGCAGGAGGGATCCACGTGGACCCTAGAGGAATCATTGACTGCTTGCCTGTTTGGATCTTTGGTTTCTCTCTGTTTCTTTCTGGTCTCATGCTTTTTTTTCCTCTTTCCTCCCCCATTTCTTTTTTCTTCTATTTTTTTTTTTTTTAATTAGATGCTGCCAGCTTGTCACTTCTTTGCTGGGCTTCATTTTCAGTAATTTCCCTCTCGCTATATATATTGATTCTGTTTTACAAACTATTGCTTATCTTTTGTGCATCTTTCTGCCTTCTGTTTTCTGTTGTGGCTCTTAGAGACAACATTTTTTCATAAGCCCACAACTTAAGGGTGTCAATTTCTATTCCATCTATTTTGTTTTCTTCTTTTTTTTATTAGTATTAACTTTTTACTTTCAAACCTTTCTTTATTATTTCTCTCCCTCCTCATAATTCAGGCCTTCTAAATCACTATATATATATTCCTCCATTTGTTTTCCCAGTCCATTGTAGGAACTCCATTTTTTTCCCCTAGTACTCTACACTGCCTACACAAGTTAAATATTCATCTCATTAAGTCTCATTTTGCCCCTCTTCTAACTTTTATCAATATTACTATTATCCTTCTGCCATCCTTACATCTTTTGATTCCTCTGGCCCTAACCTTTTGCTTCAGGGGAACATAGAAAGAAGTAAGGAAATAAAATAGGAAGAAAAACTGCCAAAGAGAAAACTGAACTCACACGCAGAACCAACAGCTAAATAAAACTCTAGAGCATAGAGAAAAGCTAATCAACTGAACAAATCCATCAAGATAATATGATGACCAAAGGTCAATAAAAAAATACAAATGAATCTGAGAAACTGGAAAACATGGACCAGTCCAGTGCACAAAATAAAAACCAGGAAAAAATGTAGAACATCAAACAACTAATCAAAGCTATCCAAACAAATATCATGGACCAACTTAAAGAACTGTAGGAAGAGATTAACGATATAAAGAAGACACTTGGAGATCATACTGAAGAAATAGCAAACATGCCTAAAAAGGTAATGGATTTGATGGTGAGCAATGGCACAAGCCAAGAAATGAAAAAGACAATGGACTCACATAACAGCAGATTTGAACAGGCAGAGGAAAGAATTAGTGATATGGAAGACAATACAGCTGAAATCAAAGAGATTGTAGAACAGAGAGATAAAAAGTTAGAAAAAATCCAGCATGGACTCAGGGAATTAACTGATAATACAAAACGCACAAACATACACATTATGTGCATCCCAGAAGGAGAAGTGAAGGGAAAGGGAACAGAAGGAGTGTTGAAGGAAATAATGGCTGAAAACTTCCCAACTCTATTGAGAGAGATGGATGTGCAGATCAAGGAAGCACAGCACACCCCAAATAGTATAAATCCCAACAGGTCAACTCCAAGACATATACTTGTCAAAATGCCCAATGCTCAAGACAAAGAGAAAATACTCAAGGCAGCAAGAGAAAAAAGAACCATCATATAAAAGAGAAACACAATAAGATTAAGTGCTGATTTCTCAGCTGCAACCATGGAGGCAAGAAGACATTGATAAGACATAGTCAAAACACTAAAAGAAAAAAACTTCCATCCACGAATTCTCTATCCAGCAAAACTGGCATTCAAAAATGGTGGAAAGTTCAAAATATTCACAGATAAACAGAAATTAAGAGAGTATGTCAATAAGAAACCAGCACTTCAAGAAATACTAAAGGAATCTCTACAAGTTGAAAGGAAAAAACAAGGGAGAGAGAGTTGGAGGAGAGTTTAAAAACAACTGAAAACACAAGAAGAGAAACAAAACAACACATGACATATATTAATCCAAAGAAAAAAAGGCTGAAGTAAGAAATTCGTTACGAGTAATAACACTGAATGTTAATGGATTAAATTCACCAATCAAAAGACACAGATTGGCAAAATGAATAAGAAAATATGAGCCATCTATATGCTGTCTACAAGAAACCCACCTTCGACCCAGGGATTCAAGGAGGCTGAAAGTGAATGGCTGGAAAACCATTTTACAAGCTAACAATAGCCAAAAAAGGGCAGGAGTACCTATTCCAATATCAGGCAAAATAGACTTTAAATGAAAAACTATTGTAAGAGACAAAGATCAACACTACATATTAGTAAAAGGAGTAATCTCTCAAGAAAAGGGAACAATCATCAACATTTACGCACCTAATCGGGGTGCCTCAAAATACGTGTGGCAAACTCTGGAAAAACTAAGAGGAGAAATAAATACCTCTACAATTATGGCAGGATAATTCAACACACCACTATCATCATTAGACAGAACATCTGGAAGGAGAATCAATAAAGAAACTAAGGCACTCAACAATACATTAGAAGACCTGGACTTAATAGACATATACAGAACACTACGCCCAAATACAGCGAGATTTACATTTTCTCGAGTGCACATGGAACATACTCCAAAATAGACCACATGCTAGGCCACAGAACAACACTCAATGTATTCAGAAAGATTGAGATTATGCAAAGTAATTTATCTGACCACAACGGAATGAAGTTGGAAATCACTAAGGGCCAGAGAAACAGGTTAAGCACAAGGATATGGAAGTTAAACAACACACTCTTAGGCAAACAGTGGGTCAAAGAGGAAATCTCAAAAGAAATCAGTAACTACCTTGAAACTAATGAAAATGACAACACTACATATCAAAACCTATAGGATGCAGTGAAAGCATTCCTGAGAGGGAAATTCATAGCCATAAATTCATATATTAAAAAAGAAGAAAGAGCTAAAATTGAAGACCTAACTGCACACTTGGAGGAACTGGAAAAACAACAACAAAATAAACCTAAAGGAAGAAGAAAGAAGGAAATAACAAAGATTAGAGCAGAACTAAATGAAATAGAGAAAAAGAAAGCACTGGAAACAATATACAAAACCAAAAGTTGGTTCTTCGAGAATATCTACAAAATTGACAAACAAAGAAAAAGAGAGAACAGATGCAAATACATAAAATAAGGAATGAGCAAGTTTACATCACTACTGACCCCACAGAAATAAAGATTATCATAAGAGGATACCTTGAAAAATTATATGCCAACAAGAAAGACCATTTAGAGGAAATCGACAAGTGTCTAGAATCCCACAAACAGTCGACATTGATGAAAGAAGAAATAGATGAACTCAGCAGTCCAATTACAAGTAAAGAGATAGACTCAGTCATCAAAAACCTCCCAACTAAGAAGAGTCCAGGACCAGATGGCTTCACAGCTGAATTCTACCAAACATTCCAGCAAGAGCTAACAACAATTCTACTTGAGCTCTTCCAAAAAATAGAAGTAGAAAGAATATTGCCTAACTCATTCTATGATGCCAACATTACCCTAATACCAAAATCAAATAAAGATACTACAAGAAAGGAAAATTACAAACCAATTACTCTAATGAACCTAGATGCTAAAATCCTCAACAAAATACTTGCTAATCGCATTAAACAACATATCAAAAGGATTATACACCATGACCAAGTGGGTTTCATCCCAGGTATGCAAGGATGGTTCAATATAAGAAAATCAATCAATGTAATACACCACATAAACAGATTGAAAGAAAAAAATCACATGATCATCTCTATAGATGCAGAAAAAGCATTCGACAAAATACAGCACTCTTTCATCATAAAAACACTACAAAAGATAGGAATAGATGGAAACTTTCTGAAAATGATAAAGGGTATATATGAGAAACCCAAATCTAACATCATTTTCAATGGTGAAATCCTAAAAGCCTTCCCTCTGAAATCGGGAACAAGACAAGGATGCCCACTATCACCACTCCTATTTAACATTGTCTTAGAAGTACTTGCACAAGCACTAAGATTAGAAAAGGACATAAAAGGAATCCAGATTGGAAAAGAAGAAGTAAAAATTTCATTATTTGCAGATGACATGATCCTACACATAGAAAGCCCTGAGAAATCTACAACAAGGCTTCTAGAACTTATAAAGGAGTTCAGTAATGTTGCAGGCTATAAGATCAATGCTCAAAAATCTGTAGCATTTCTGTACACCAATAACGAGTAAACTGAGGAGGAAATCAGGAAAAAAATACCATTTACAATAGTAAATAAAAGAATCAAATACCTAGGAATAAATTTAACTAAAGATGTCAAGGACTTATATACACAAAACTACAAAACACTGTTAAAGGATATCAAAGAAGACTTAAATAAATGGAAAAATATTCCCTGTTCATGGATAGGAAGACTAAACATCATCAAGATGTCTATCCTACCCAAACTAAACTACAGATTTAATGTAATCCCAATAAAAGTCAACACTGTATTTTTTAAGGAACTGGAAAAACTAACCACAAAATATTTTTGGAGAGGCAAGAGTTCCCGAATTGCCAAAGACATATTGAAAAAGAAAAATGAAGTTGGAGGTATCACACTACCTGACTTTAAAGCATAATACAAAGCTACAGTGATCAAAACTGCGTGGTATCGGCACAAGGATAGACCTACTGACCAATGGAACCGAACTGAGAGTTCTGATATAGATCCTTGCATATACAGTCATCTGATATTTGACAAGGCCATGAAGCCCACTCAGTTGGGAGAGAATGGCCGCCTTAATAAGTGGTGCTTGGAGAACTGGATATCCATATCCAAAAGAATGAGAGAAGAATACCATCTCACACCTTATTCAAAAATCAACTCAAGATGGATCAAAGATCTAAATATAAGAGCCAAAACCATAAAGACCTTGGAAGATAATGTAGGGAAGCATCTACAGGACCTTGTAATAAGAAATGGTTTCATGAACTTCACAGCCAAAGCATGAGCAGCAAGGGAAAAAAATAGATAAATGGGATCTCATCAAAATTAAAAACTTCTGCACCTCAAAGGATGTTATTAAGAAAATAAAAAGGCAGCCTACCCAATGGGAGAAAATATTTGGCAATCATATATCTGATAGGAGCCTAATATCCTGCATATATAAAGAAATCCTACACCTTGAAAATAAAAGGACAAAGAACCCATTTAAAAAATGGGCAAATGACCTGAAAAGACACTTCTCCAAGGAAGAAATACTAATGGCTAAAAAGCACATGAAAAAATGCTCAATATCGCTTGCTATCAGGGAAATGCAAATCAAAACTACAATGAGATACCATCTTACACCCATCAGAATGGCAGCTATTAAAAAAAACAGGAGACACTAAATGTTGGAGAGGATGTGGAGGAATAGGAACCCTCATCCACTGCTGGTGGGACTGTGATATGGTCCAGCCACTGTGGAGGACAGTTTGGCGTTTCCTCAGAAAACTAACAATAGATCTTCTGTATGATACAGCAATTCCACTGCTGGGTATATACCCAGAAGAACTGAAAGCAAAGACACAAACAGATATATGCACACCAATGTTCATAGTGGCATTGTTCACCATTGCCAAAACTTGGAATCAGCCCCGGTGCCCATCAACAGATGAATGGATAAGCAAAATGTGGTACATACATACAATGGAATATTACTCAGCTGTAAGAAGGAACAAAGTGCTAAAACATGGAATAACGTGAATGAATCTTGAAGACCTTATGTTGAGTGAATCAAGCCAGGCACTGAAGGATGAACAGAATATGACCTCACTGAACTGAACTGAGGAAAGTGAGCAGTTTCTGAGAACCATTGTCTGAAAGATAGGTTAACAAGGGAGAGTAAGAGAAGAGCAGGCTTTGAGCCATCACCCATATGTACATAATGTATGGTAAAGGGATAGAGTTTGGTTGCATGTTGGGCGGTGGGGCAGATGAGTGGTGGTGTTCCTGGGTTTGGTGGTGAAGCACTGGCAGGTGGGTGGATTAGGAAGAGCAGGTTCAAATTCCCAGGGCATGTAATTGTGAATCTTGACAATCCATGGTTCAGGAAAGGGTGGTATTATGTGCCCTGGGGGGGCTGGGGGGAAGGGAACAGTCAAGATCTAATGTGGTGTTTGGTGGTCATGGGGAAGGTTTTTCATTACCTTACAGTAATGGACACAGGAGATGGTAAATATCTTCAAAATTATTAAACTGTATCATCTAAATTGTGAACAATATTGTAAATCATTGACAATGTTTAGTTGCTATATTTTGCTATCTGTATAAAAGTTATAACAATGCTAACATCCAAAAAAGAAGAGGGGAGGTTAATATGGGGTGGGGAAGGGGGGGTGGTTTCGTATCTGGGAGTCTCCGGCACTCCATGTGTGACTTTGCTGTGACCTAAAACTTCTTTGAAAATTAAATGAAAAATTGGGAGACAAAGGTGATTAAGATGGGGGAGGTGTCACAGCACACCAGACATCCGATAACACAGTGATAAAAGGAAGGAAAAAAAAGAAAAGAGAAAGGAAAAATAAATGAAAAAATATATATATATATTTATATTTTAAAGGCATTTCCTTTGCTTTTTTGCCCATTTTTTTGAATTTCCCAATCCACTCATTATATTTTGTTTTGTTTTGTTTTTTGTTTGATTATTATTATTTTTTTTCTTCTCTTTTGTTTTTTTCCCTGAGTTTCCTTATGTTTGTCAGCTTATCATAGCTGTTTCTTTTTCCTAGTAAGTGTATTTGATTTTTTTATGGACTACATGTTCATGGAGGATTTGGATCACAGAAGGGTTACAATGGGTACTGCAGGGAATTATTATTGGGGGGTGTCTGGGAGGGGGGTTTCATGGAAATTAGTTCATTCGAATATACATGAAAGATATACAAAATCATTCAAAAGATCAAAAGATGGGGCATGGTCACAATGGGTGGACAATCACACAAAAAATGAGGGAATCTGAATTCCTAGCCTGGAGAGCTCTGCCACAGTCTCCAAGGTAGCAGCAATAGTCCTCTGAGTGCAGGGACAGTGTCTGTAAAATAGGATGACCCACTGATGTGTTCTTTTTGTTGATGACTACCCTTGTGAGTCTTTGCTCTTTTAATTGAGACTTAGCCTGCAGTTGTGGGGTGCCTAAGGTTTGCCACCTGAGAGCCTCCTTGTCGCTCAAATGTGGCCTCTCTCTAAGCCAAACTCAGCATATGATTGCATTACCTTCCCCCCAACGTGGGACATGACTCCAGGGGATGAGCCTCCCTGGCAATGAGGGATTAATACCAAGTTCCAACTGGCAACACAACTGGAAAAAGACCTTTAATTAAAGGGGGAAAAAGTAAAGAGAAATGAGTTCAAGTGGCTAAGAGACTTCAAAGAGAGTGGGGAGGTCATCCCAGAGGTAACTCTTACGCACACCTTGGTAGGAGCTCATAGAACATCTAAGTGCCTATCACCACACACAGAGGGGATCCTGAGAACTCTCGAGACACCCAGGTCCTAAATAAGGGGGAATAGCCCCAGAGACTGACGCTTTATCAGTGGGCTCTATTTTGGAATCTGTGCTCCTGAGAGTGACAGAATTGAACTCAAATAAGTCCTCCCTGCACATGGTTCATCAGTCCCTTCTATTCAAACCTATATGTGATGCTGAAGTTTTTAGGTATACTTCCAGAGACTGGAGCCTCTGGCCTACCTATGTGCCAGGTGTGCGTGGAATCTCGGTGGAGCTGCAACTCCTACCCTACAGCTCAATGGACTCAGCCAAGCCACCTGGCAAGGAGACAATGATGGGCAACGGCCAGCCCAGGGAATGGTGAGGGCCTGCATCTGTAGGCAGGTTCATCCCACCCACCATATCCATGGGATGTAAGCCCTCTCACTTGGAGGTGGAGTGGACATCACCATCCCAGTGCCCTCAGGATTGCGGGAAGAACTATGGACCAGAGTGGACTTGATGGTATTCTGTTGTAAACATATCGCGATTCTAGCAATGGAGAAATTATAACAATGAGGTGGAGTGAGTGGCCACTTGACACTTTTGGGGCATGGAGGCGACGAGCAGTTGAAATACAGGGGCTTCTTTGGGATTTGGAGGTTGTCCTGAGTACCGTTGTGGCAACAGGTGTAGGCCATTTTAAATCAGCACACACCACTCAGAACTGTGTGGGAAAGAGTGTGGTCTACGATGTGAACTGTGTTCTATGGTTGGTGGCAAGACCCCAGGATGTGTAAGCCCATTGAAGTTGGTGGGCCACACTTGTGGGAGATGTTTGTGTGGGATGTGGTGGGAGGTGTGGGAGGTGGACAACATGGGTATCCCAGTGGGTTCTGTGTAATATTTTAGGTAATCTAAGCATGTCTTAAAATATATTTGTATATATATAAATAACATTTTTGTAAGTAAATGCACATATTTGCATATATATTTATATAACATTTTACAAATATTGGTATGTATTGTGAAAATTTTTATTTTTACCAACAATAAAAAACAAATAAATAAATAAAAAACCAAAAAAAAAAAAACAACCAAGAACTCGAAAGAGATTTCCACATAATAAACATGCAGTTCATAGCTGCATTATTCACAATTGCCCAAAGATGGAAACAACACAATAATCCATCAGCTTAAGAATGGAAAAATATAATATAGTATATTCAGATATTGGAATATTATTCAGTAGTAAAATGGAGGTGATTTCCTGATACATGTGAGAAGTTAAGATTTAAAATGTATGGAATTCCTATTTGTAATGAGGGAAGTGTTTTGGAAATGGATGCTGGTCATAGTGCACAGTATTGAGAAAATAATTAACAGCACTGAATTATACATTTGAATATGATTAAAAGGAGAAATGTTAGAATATATATATGGTAACAGAATAAAATTTTTTAAAAATCCATGTAACTTTTCTACAGAGATAGTGAATCCTAATTTAAACCATGGACTGTACTTAATAGCAGAATTATAAAAATTTGCTATTATCAATTTTAACAAATGTTCTACACTATTCAAGTGTTAATAAGGTGGTATATGGGAATACCATATTTTGTGCATGATTTTTTAACTCACAAATTTTCTAATAAAAAATAATATAAAAGGAATGGCATGTATATGAAAGAAACAAAGAGCAATATGATTAGAGCCTCTTTACTTCAATGTAACATATTACAATAGTTGAAGAATTTAAACTGTAAGCTTATACATCATACTTTTCTTCCTATTATATAAGATGTAAAGCAATGCTGAAGAAAATTATATATCATAGACTATGGTGTGCCAACAACACTTTTATGAACACCACTGCGAACTTCTCTAGTGCATGATAATCACAGAGTTGGTGCTGGAGTCGGAATTGGAGCGGAGTTGGAGTTGGAGTTGGAATTTGAGTTGTGAGAGCTCTTCTGTGCCATTGTTAGGAAATTCTGGATAGGTGTTAGTATCATCTTTCGATGCTGATATGCTCTTTTAGGGATGGAACTCCTGCAAGCAATCAAGTTGACAAGGTCATAAATAAATTGGTGTTTTGCTGGATCTTCAAGGACTCATTTTTTCGCGCAAAGAAGTTTCATAATGGTGAATTATTTCTCTGCGTTGGAGGATGCCCATCCGTTCCAGTCATCATCTTCTTAAGGACTGATACAATCTAAAACCCAAAGTGCCATGTGATTTACACCATGTCAGTGAATTCCTGACAAGATTGCAAATGATTCAACACCAGAGGCTGAGGGAGAGGGAAAGATGGAGCTCTCCTCTCTACAGTTTCTCTTCTTTCTCTTTGATGTAACTTTTACAAAGAGGCTTAGGTAAGTGTGGTTTGTGATCTTCTTAATGACTTCTACATAATACATTTTCCCTAATTCTATGTCAACCTGAGTCTCCATCCATAGATTAGAAGAAAAGGCTCTCTTCTTCTAAATAGCTTATTCTATTGCCTAGGATAAATTAAATTTCAATAAAAATCCATGGAACTTAATTAAACAGTGTGTACCCTAATTTAAACCATGTACGGTAATTTAAACCATGGACTACAGCTAATAGGGCAACTATAAAAATGTGCTTTAATCAATTTTAAAGAATGTGCCAATTGAAGTATGAATAATAAGGTAGTATATGGGAAATTGTGTTTTATGTATGATTGTTCTGTAAACCCACAACGTCTTTAGTTTTAAAAAAAACTAGCATATCCATGTCTTTAAATCACTGGGGAGAACTGCTGGGAATCTTTTCTCTTAATTCATCTAGGTCCCTCATTCCTTAAAATGTCTCACTCTTTCACAGCACATAGCTGACATTTATTTTTGTTTTGAAAGTCAATGATATTTTTAACTGATATAAGAAATACCAGAAAAATCATATATTTTCTCGTGTAGTTAACAGGTTTGATGTTCTTCATTCATTTGTACAGATCCATATTATCATCTAGAATCACTTTCCTTCTGCCTGAAGTACTTCCTTTAACAAATCTTGTAATAGGAGTATGAAGCTGATGAATTCTTTTAGCTTTTGAATGCATGAAAACATCTTTGTTTTGTTTTTTTAACAAATCAATTTTATTGATACACATTAATAAAGCATATATCCTTCACACTCATCACTTCACTCATTCTTAGAGCACTTTCACTATCCCAAAAATAATAATAAACAACAAACAAACAAAACCCATTACCTATCAATCTCTCTATCCCTATTGTACATAGCTGCTATTCTTTTTCTTCTCTCTAGTATATTTGTATTTATATTTTGTAAAAACTGTCTTATACATGAAATACCACTCACATTCATGTTTTACATGAGGTTTCACTTTCTTCTACAGTTCCATGTTACAGTTTTTGCCTTTCCTTCTAATAATATATATGTCCTTAGACATTGCCGTTCAACCACTGTCATACCCATAGAATACCTCTGCTTGTTACAAACACAATGATGTGTTTTCACAATTTCTACTCATTTCCAAAGATTTACAGCCAACTTTTTTACCAATCCTTCACAGATTAACCCTCAGCTTTCTATTCTTTATCTTCATTCTATTTTTTGGTGATCTATATTCTAATTATTAATTCCATGGGTTTATATCATATCTTTAGTTCATTATGTACAATAATACAATATTTGTCTTTTTGTGTCTGGCTTGCTTCACTCAACATAACATCCTCCAAGTTTGTCCATGTTGTCATATGCTTTATGACTTCATTTCTTCTTACTGCTGCATAATATTCCATCATGAGTATACACCACAATTTGTATTACGTATTTGCTCATGTAGTTAACAGGTTTGATACTTTTCATTCATTCATTTGTATAGATCCATAATATCATCTTGAATCACTTTCTTTCTGTCTGAAGGACTTCCTTTAATAAAATGTATAATGGGAGTCTGAACTGATCAATTTTTTAACTTTTGAATGCATGAATTCATATTTGTTTTGGGTTTTTTTTTTAAAGAATTTTTTGTGGTCTATGAAATTATAGCTTGATGAATTTTCTTTAAAATTCATCTATTCTTTCACAAGATTCTCTTCCACCTCCTTGCTTGAATTGATTCCCATAAGGAAAATAATGTCATATCTATCTTTCTCTTGTGTACAACATGTATTTTTACAGACTTCTACTTTGCTGAAAGGAAAGACAGATATTGTATAATTCCCAAATATTACACAGATTGTCCAGTATTCATAAAATGATAATTAATGTATTAAATTAGTGAGTGTGTCTGCCATGCAATAATTTCTTTCAATTTAATTAAAAAGTATTTTCCATGCATTATCCATGCGTGATGGTTTCACAAGCTATATTTTGATATTTCTCCTAATAACCCATTTTCTTTAAGGCTGTTTTACTGGCTCAGGTAAGTTAAGTGACACTCAAAGAGTCATATGATTAGTAAGTGAAAGAATTTTGGAATGTATTCAAATTCAAAAGTTTTGGTTATATATCATCCAGTATGCTAGCATGGCCTATTCATGTAGAGTATGCCCATGTTCCTAAATCTAAATTTTCAGCATAGATTTCTTTTCCATGCTTCAGCCATCAAGAAATCTCAAAAGGAAAGTTATTGCAAGGTCCTTAGGTAGGTTAATAAGACAGAGGTTAAAGGTAGGGAAAGAAGTTAGGAAAGTTCCTTTCTCCATCCTCTTTTTCATGGTCAGCAGGTTCACATGGGATCTGTGTGAGGAAAAAGTCCTGTTTCCCCCTGTTGGTGGACCAAACCTCCTAAATAATCCTGAGCTAGTCTGAGTCAGTACTTTCTCTCCCACAACATCTAGAGTGAAAGACACATCAGAACACCAGTGTCTGATGAGATAAAATAATGTCATGACAGAGCTCAGGATTGGAAATCAGATCACTCTGGACTTAAATATGAGGAATACTAATTATTAGCTGTTGGCCTTGGTCAAATCTCCAAATATATGGAATGTTAAAAACAATATCTCCCTTAGGGGGATTAAATGAAACACAGATGGTTTAAGGAACTTAGCAGAATTCCTGATACATGAAAGTACTCATTATTTATTAGTTCTCATGGTATTCACGTTCCTTTGTTCTCCTACAACCTTTTCAGGAAATCTCAACACCACGGCCATATATTTTGGTAGAGCAAACAAATACATGAAAGATATCAGATTTGTTAGGATTTTAAAATCTGTATTGCATACTTCAAAACTTGGCCATTTTTACTGCCTATTTCTTCATTTGACCCATGTCCTAAAATGTGTATGAAAAAGGAAGACAAGCTCCCCATATGAGTTAAAACGATTCTTGACAGAACCTAGGTCAATCACAGAATGAGCTCTATTTTCCTGTACAAAAGATGACAACAGACAACAAAAAATTTTCCTCTATGCCAGATGCTATTTAAGCATTATACAGATTATCTCACATAACCCTACTATGGACCTATAAGAACAGTTCCTTTTCATGCACTTTGAACCTATAAAAAATGAGGCCTAAAGAAGCTGAGAAACTTGCCCATGGTTGAATAGATAGTAAGTAAACCAGTCAGTCCCAGGAGTTGCAGTTTATTGTACTCCAAAGCTCTTAGTCACAGCGTGAGTCACATTTTTAATATTTGACATAATTTTCTTTAGTCTACATGTGTTTATGCTCAGGCCACCAACAGGAGAATAAAAGTTTTTCACTAAGCTAAATGTTTTACTTGATATCTTGATCAATCTTCCCTATAACTCTGTGAGACAGTTATTATAGGATGCTTTATATGTTTTGATAAGCTCATACACCCTTACTCCCATGACTAGAACATTCTGTGTGTGAACTCCCAGACTCTAAGATCACTTTCTAACCACAGCCATAGAGAGGCTGCTAATACACTCCAACTGTTTCTCCCCCTTTTACCTCTAACTTTGGTCTCACAGGTGCCACAGCCATAAGAGACAACAGGATGAACTGGTTTGGCTGCCATTGGCTGAAGCTTCTAATTCTAATCCTCTGGAAGCTGAATGTTCAGAGCATCCTTAAATCCTTGGCTTAAGCAATATCCATTTAAACATTTCTATGTAATAATGCATGAAAGTATTGATAAGGACAGACTCTGGGATATATGAGCCTAGAGACCGCTTGATATAATGGATCACAGATTACAGATGCTGCTTGTTTCTAAGTTTCCAAATCATTTGGATCTAGAATCAAGGGCAAAAGTAGCTATCTCCAAGATGAGTATTAACTTTCTTAAAAAAAGATGTAAAAATGCTGAATTAAAGGACCTACTACTCCCAGAAAACTTTACTTTGTTGCTAATCACGGTACTTGAAATACTCACTTTTTCTGCTTTAAAATAGTTTGCTACTTTCAGGGTTATAAATCAGGTTAATTTTGATCAAGTGACAAGAATAGTATGTCACCTTGTAACCAAGAACCCAAGAATGGCAAAGTGTGCAGGAAAGAGTTCACGAGAGATGGACTCCAATGATATGATTTGCCCCATCAATTTTGGGTGTTATGACAAAAGAAATTCATATCTGATCTGGGATGCTTGTAGCCCTCATTCACAGGACAGTGTGAGCATGTAGAGCAAAAATGAAGTCAGCACTTGGACTCAGATATATTTGGAAAGTCTCTGTTAGCAATCATTTTCAAGTCACCAAGTGAGGAAAAAAGTACTACACTTAAGATGAAAATAGATGAACTGCAGAACAGTAGTTAATGATGTGTCAGTGGTTGCTAAGTCTAGGCAACATGTTTGTTAAAAATAAAATGCCTGCTACTTCTCCAAATGCATTCTAGGAGATAGGTACAACCAGTGACTTCCTTATTGTTATATTTCTTTCTAGCTGATATTAGGGTTCACTTTAAAGGTAAATTATACATAAACTTGTGTTTCTACTATCTCAGAAATTTATTAGTAATGACCAGAACACCTATTATTTAGAAAAGTAGTCATTGAGAACTATGGGCACAGATTTGAGATAAGAAAAGAAAACTTCTTTAATTAAATCATTTTACTGATAATAAAAGGATCATATTCTTTATTTTAAAAAATGAGATCAGAAAATTTATGAAAAACATTCACAAAAATTTCCATTAACAGTATAATTCAGATAGAACTATTTATATTAATATACTCTATTAAGATACTTTTCTATATATAATGTCATTTTATACAATTGATAGCTTAATATATATAAAATTTTATATCTTAAATTTTCCAGTCAGTATTATAACAAAAATATGTCCCACATCATTAATATTCTTCTTACAAAACACTTTAATTTCCACCTCCTATTTATAATTGATTAACCTAATTAATTTAATATTTCCCATTAAATAGACATTTGAATTGTCTACTCTGTTTCACTATTATAAAATATATTGTGATATACAAACTGTATGCAGAAATTTGCCCATTATTTATAACTAGAATTGATTACTTGTAGTAAATAATACCAGATTTAAGGACATAATGTCTTATCATACCCTTATAACATAGAAGGAATTTACTGGCAGATTATTTTAAACCAACAAACACTTATAAGCACTGAATCATATACTTTATATCGATCTCATTCATCCTTGCTAATTTGCCTATTAAAATATTTCACATTTTAAATTGCTATTTTTCTAGAAATCAGTGATGGTCATACATTTTGCAATTAATGCCAAGTGTTGTTTTTGCCTTTATATAGTAGAAGCTCTCATATTGTCCTGTTTTATAAATTTTTGTTTAGCAATTCCTTTCCCATAAATACATTAGATACATATGTATGTCATTGTTTTCTAATTTTAAACCAATTTTTGCTTTTTATAAGTTTTTAATGCATAAAATTATTATTTAATTTTTTCTTAATTCTTTTTTTTCATTGCATTTTCTGTTGATAATAGGAAGATTTATTCTGCTTTGAGAAATACCTACTAGTTATTGGAAATTTTTATTGCTCCCAATTCTATAGTCATGATATTTTTTAAATTGACATCTTTTTAGTAACTGACCATACTTGATTCAATTCAGCTTATCTGTGTTCATTTTATTTGAATAGTATTTTTAAATACCGATAAGCTTTCAAATTTATCTATTGAATATAATTTTTTCTATTTTCTGATATATCAATTTCTGCATTGTATATTTATTCTAATGTAGTTGGTAGTTTTTTTCACTTCTTGAAATAATTTCTTAGTTCATTTATAGTCTTGCTTGTTTCACTTATTTTACCTTTTAAGAATTGTAATGGTTAGGTTAATGTACCAAATCAACCATCTAATGATGCCAAGTTCTTTGGTCAAAAAACCACTAAGCTAATTGTAATAAAAGGGCATTTCATAGACTTTAATCATTAGTGAATTGATTGCAGTGTTGCCTGATTATATCTACAATCAATTGATTATACAGCTGTCAACAATGAGGACATCCTTAGAGAACACTAATACAGTTTGATACTGTGCATGATTCTTGAGAAGCAGAACCTTAAAATGGAATTTCTGAATTGGTTCTGGGATTTTTACAATTGAATCTCTATTCTGATTAGATTCAAGGGCACTAATGACACTTTCTGATAATCAAGAAGTCACTGACAGGCCAAGGTGTGAGTTGGAAATATAGATATGCAAAATATCAACACTAGATACAACTACTTCCATGCTTATAAGAGACAAGGATCAGGGGGTGAGTGATTTTAATACTTTAATGGATTTTTGTGGAGTTAAAAGTACTATGACGTTGGCTAGCTGTTCCTAAATATGCTGTATGCAGTTACAAAAGAAAGGGATGAACTAAAAGTTTCTAAGTTGCAACTTAAGCACTCCATGAATGATGTAAAAGTTTCTATGGGCACACTGAATGAAAATCTTGTTTCGTGCAACTTCAGAATTGAGAACTCTGAAAACCAGACTCAGTGTCTCATTGTGCCAGTAGCAAAATTACAGGAGAAACTAAAATCTCAACCTTATAGGATGTCTGTTGTTAATGTGAGGGCATTGATTGTCTTACCTCAGGGGTATATCAGCTCTATAGCCCTATGTTATAATATTGTCCACAGGGATCTTAGTCATCTCTCCCTCCCACAAGACATCACACTGGTCCATTATATTGACAATATCATGCTGATTGGACCTATCAAGGGCAAATATGACTACACCTACACAATGGAGGTAAAGAGTAGTTTGCCTGGAGTACAGGAGTTCCCCTAGGGCAACTCATAGTACTACCATGCCCTGTGATTAAAATCAAAGGAAAATTGCAACAATACAATTCAAGCAGGACTAACAATGGCCCAGAATTTTCAGGAAGGAAGGTGTAGGTAATCCCAATGGCAAAGAAACACGTCCAGTTGAAGTGCTTGCTTAGGGTAAAGGGAACATGGAAGGGGGTAGTGGAAGAAGGAAGTGATAAATACAAATTTCAATTATGTGACCAGTTTCAGAAATGAAGACTGTAACTGTCATGAATATTTCTTCCTTGTTTTGTTTTGAATATGTTTGTATATGTACACAAAGCAGATATGTTTGTTTTCTTCCCTATCCTTTCCTCTTATCATATGAAATAAGGTGTATTAGTTTCATCTCATATTATTTAAGGATGTCAAGTATAAGTGAATATTACCCAAGGACTTGCATCCTATTCTGGAGGGATTTAGTATGTCCAGCTGTATGCAGGACAGTTGAGTATTTTTAAGTAGGAAAAAAAAAAAATATATATATATATATATACATATATATATGTTTATTTGTTTATGTATGTTATTGTTTTTATTTAAAGACTAGGTATGGTTTAAGGTGATATGTGTGGTTACCAAGTTGGACTGTGATGGGCAGGTTGATATGTCAATTTGGTCAGGTAATGGTTTACAGTTGTTTGGCCAAGAAATCACTGGGATAATTGAAATACAAGGACATGTCATGGACTTTAATCATCAATGAATTGATTGTATAGATGGCTGGTTCCATCGACAATCAAGTGAGGAGATTGCCATCAGAAATGAGTGACGTCTCATCCAACCCATTGAAGACCTTATAAGGAGAAGTGATTTCAGCGCTCAGAGAGACAATTCCTATCTCTTCTTCAGATTGCCAGTATCAACTTGGGAACTCAATGAGGACCTTCATCAGAGTTCCCAGCTTGCAGCCCATCCTATGGAATTTGGAATTGGGCATCCCCATGATTACGTGAGAGAACTTTATAAAATCTCATACTATTTACAGATATATTCTGTCAGTTCTGTTTACCTAGAGAACCCTGATTAATACAATGATACAATGAGCAAACTATTGAAAATAAGAATATTAATGTGTATATATAAATTTTGGTTATTTTATCAATAATTTGGAAGTATGTAGAAAGGTATTTTCTTCCATAGTATACAAACTTTGACAAATGTATAACGAAGTTCCTTAATTCTTTTAGGTTCTTTGTTATTATTCCTACATTATATATGAACAAGTTAAGGCTCAGTAATATAAGAGATAATACAAACATCACATGGCTGGATATAGAAAAAAGTATTTATTCTAAAGTATATACTCTATCCAATAAATTATGTTGTTTTGCCTTAAATTAAAGTATCTGTTTTCAGAACATATTTAGCAAAAATTTCATAATCTTCCTCAAAATGAATGTTGATATGCAAAATACCACAGAATCTAAATATAACTGGAGCTCCACAACTGTGAATTCATGTATTTCAAATAATTTGGAAGTATATACATTGCATCACATTTGTCTCTTTTTTTCTCTATATCATTCCTGCAGAGGTTTTCTCTAAAGAGAAAGAAATCTATTGTGTAAGAAAGAGATTGTATTCTTACACATTACTGTTTAAGTGTAGCTTGAGCACACAGGCCTAACTGTCAGGGTATATCTAAATATAACCTCAAATATTCATTCATTTTTGTAGATTCTAAAATCACTATATTATCCCTAGTTTCATGTTGAAATCTCTTGATGATTTCTATTCCCCCTGAAACAAGATAAAGTAAACAAGTATAATCAACTCTGCAGCTTAGCCTTATCCGCTAGCATGATGAGAAAGAAACATCGAGTAGAAAGTGCTGGTAGTTCAAGTCTATACTCCTCCGTACAGGCTTATTTTACTTCTGTTTTCTATGGCAGTGATTGGAAAAGATTCATCCATGTAAAATTGCAGGAGAAATGCCTGGTATTAAAACGGTCAAAAAACATGCTCTGTGTGTTTCTGTACATGTGGTCAGAACAAGACTATGCATTCAATATGTGCCCATTAATATAGCCCAACTTTAAGGCTGGAATTTATCAAATTGGGAGATCTCATCAATCTTAAAGGAAACATAATCGTGTTAGACATGTTAATTGCTTGATCAAAATTGATCCATCACAAGTGCAATCTCTGTGCTATTTGCAGATAAATCTTTTATCCAAATGATAAATTGGATGCATGAAGCAATGAATGACGTAACAGAATTCATCCTAGTCATCCTCACACAAAACCCAGAACTTTAGAAACTCTTGTTGCTCATGTTTACACTCTTATATTTAATCACCCTGGAAGCAATCTACTCTTTGCAGTGAAAATCACCACTAGCTCAGTCTTGGGATGCCAGGTTTATTATTTTCTTTCTTTATTATCATCCATAGGTGTTTTTTCTTCATCTAACATGGCCTCCGAAATGATATTTGACTTACCCTCTCAGAAGAAAACTATTTACTTCAATGGATGCTTGACTGAGCTCTTTGAGAAATATTTCTTTGGAAAAGGTGAAAACATCCTGCTTATGGTAATAGCCGATGACCACTTCATGGCAACTTGCAGATCCCTGTGCTGTATGACCACAATGAACCGGATCGTGATGTTTGTGTCCTGGGCCGGGAGGTTTCTTCATGCCCTGATTGAAACCCTTTTCATGGTTTGGTTACCCTTCAGTGGCCCCAATGTCATTGGCCATTTCTTCTGTGCTCTTTACCTTCTGCTGAAGTTCTCCTGCACTGATACTCACATCTTTGGACTCTTTGTTGTCACCAAGATTAGGTTGCTATGTATGCTAAATTTTTCTATTCTTATCAGCTCCTATGTCTTTATTCTTTGCTCCATCGATAATCACAGCTCTGAATGACAGCAAAAGGCTCACTCCACCTGTGCCACCTATTTCACTGAGGTCACCTTACTGTTTGTGTCCTCTATATTTGTATACATTCGTCCCATACTCATTTTCTCCATTGTAAGTAAGGGCTGTGTTTTATACTATAGTAACACATGTTAAAAACTTTAGTCTACACCCTCAGAAATGCACAGGTGAAAAATGCTGTGAGGATGCTCTGTAGCCAAGGAGGTCAATTAAGGAGAATAAACAAGCAGAATGAAAATGTATTCATACATTATAAAATGTGGCTAGTGCAAATGATAATGGTCTTTCAATCAATTTTTAGGTTTAAATATATTTAGTTATTTTCCTATTTGGAATCTTTAATGCTTCCTATTTCATAAAATAGTAATATTTGATTAAATAATGACAAAGTATCTTCCAAATAGAAACTTGTTTGCATTTACAAATTACTGATAAAAAGGACATTCTAATTGACATCCAACTGTCACAATGTTTGGAAAATCCTTGGCTTTATTTAAGGAATATAGGAAAGTTTTGCAAACCTATAGTTAGGGATTGTGTAAGCAATAGGCCAAGTACTTAAAAATATTTAAACAAAAAACAATGATAAATAACTATTTGGGTGAAACTTAATGTTTCTAATGCCACCTGCTAAAGTCATGGTGGATTTATTATTGTGAGAGAAAAGAATCAACCAGAAAAGAATTTATTTGAAGACAAGGGAATCATTCCAAAATTAATGTTTTGTTGCATAACTTGTGGAAAAACCATTTTCCTTTAATACAGGAGGGTTTCCACATGAATAAATTCTTTTCTCCAGCTTACATCAATTAGAGATATATAATTATTCCAGGTTCAGCCAAAGTGGTATTTGCACATCATGTTCCCAGATAAAAGATATATGTGGAAAACTTTTTCTTTCAGAAGCAGCCCACACATTCCTTTACCTACAAAATATTTTATGGGATGCATTTGTGCCTTATCTGAGAGGTTCCGAAGTAGCTTCTGGAAAAAAAAAAAGTAGGTGGTACAAAAGACAGAGTTTATCATGTATAATCTAAGTAATCAAGACAAAAAGTCTGCACTTTGAAGTTTTAGTAGAAATTTGCCTACCTATTGCATACCATTGAAATGAGGAGTCCCTTGATATATAGACACCTTCATTGCAACTCCATGAGAACGAAAACAGATAAAAGAAGAGGATCCATATAAAAGCTAGTGCTGTTCTTAGTGACCACTGCTAATTCTTAAGAATTAATGCTATTACTCCATAGCTGTGCTAAATTTTACGTTTAATATATATTACAATCAGATTAATATTCAACTGTTAAGCAAACAATTCATTCTAAATGAGGAATCAGTTTTCTCAGTGGTGATTAGCTAATTTTCTGATCACCAAATATCCAGTGCCCCATTATATTTCCATTTAAGTGAGATCATGTGTCTATATTACAAAATGATGTGTGCGTCATGCAGTGTGAACTATTAGGGAGCCAATGTGGTACTATCCAGCTATCTTTTTTCCTGCTTCACCAAGCATGAAAGACGGCATTAAAATGGGAGGACTACACAGATGAAGCAACCTGGATAACTGAGTATCTCCATAGTGAACAACTGCCCAACAGGATCTCCCAACCCTCAATGCATTCTATCTGCTGAGGAAATAAAATTGGATTTCATCAGTCAATCATATTTCAAGATTCATTTATTACAACAAATGCACCTTATTCTGGTTAATACATAGACTCCATTTATCTTAATATGGATAATATGGATATATTAATAACCTATGGCTATTAATAAAAGAAGACATTAGCATAACTTTTTCATCATCTTGTCTCTCAAACAAAGCACAGTACATAAATAGCAATCTTACAAAACAAAATTCATTTAGAATTTCTCTCCATATCAGTGTAACAGACTACTTAACTGAAGTCATTAAACCATAAATTTAGACATCATCTTTTTACTTTATTATGGAAGGCAATGGCATAAAAAACTACAATCATAGAAGGGGAGGAATGACAACAATTATGAACTCAATATGAGCTCAGGCTTCAATGCTACTTGAGCCAATTTTCTGACTGTTTTGGACAGGTATCACTTCTACACATTCTTCTTAGCATATGCACCAATGATGTACCAATTTCCTGTGATTGTCATCTTATAAATTATCCTCTCATCTCAGAACACTATTTGTTTTCCTACTTGTCAGGACAGTAGTGACCATCACAGAATCATTCTCTGATTCTTAAGCTTCTTCATCACAAAATGTATCTATAAACCCTTTTCACCTTTATTTCTTCTTGTCCTATAAGAAAAACATGTGCAGGATTCCTATATAAATTTAATGTCAGCATGCATGTGACATATAGTTTCTTCCCATTGTCTCAGAAATATTCCTTCCAGTACCCATCATAAAATCACCCTAAATATATTTAAGAGGCCTCTGAACCCTAATGAGAGTTTTACCCCAGAGGTTAAAACACAGGGATGTGGTCACAAAATTCATCTCCTTTCTTTTCTGTATGATTAAAAAAATTGAGTTTAGATTTAGAGTTACAGTTAGAGTTAAAGTTGGAGATAAATTTAGAGCTACAGTTAGAGCTACTCTAGGAGTACAGCAGACATAGAGACAGTGTTAAACATAAAGTTGCAGTTCTCAATTATTCTGTGCCATTGCAAATATGGCCAAAGAGATAAAGGATATTAGAAAAACACTGGATGAGCATAAAGAGGTATTTTAAAAGCTTGCAAAGAAAAATAACAGATGTTTTTGGAATGAAAGACACAATGAATGAGATTAAAAATACATTAGAGGCAAATAACAGCAGGTTTGAAATGGCAGAGGAAGAGATAAACATATTAGAAGGAAGAGATTCTGAACTTGAAAAGACATAAAAGCAAACATAGGAAAGAATGGAAAAAAATTGAACAGGGTCTGAGAGAATTTAATAACAGAATGAAACACAAGCACAGCTGTTTTTGGTGTCCTGGAAGGAGAAGGCAAGGAAATAGGGGAAGAAAAAATATTTGAGGAAATAATGCTGAAAATTTCACAAACGTTATAAAAAGCACAAATATCAATTTCCAAGAAGGACAAGGTACATCAAACAGAAAAAATCTGAATAGACTTACTCTGAGATACCCACTATTTAAAATGTCAAAACTCAGAGAGAATTTTGAAAGCAGCAAGAGAAAAGAAAATTGAAGGGATCCAAGATTGTGGCGTAGGGAATAGCAGGCTGCAATCCTTCTCCAGAAACTGTGTGAATGAAAACAGTTTTACCTGACAGAGAGGATGTTGTAGGACCTTGGTGGGTAATTGGAGGGAGGAGCTAGTGAAGGATGACCCAGTGGGCCAGGGGAAAAAGCACCTGTAGGAGGGAGGGCATTCAAGCCAGCTCAGGGGGCAAGAGAAGCCAGGTTTTTGAGGTGGGGGAGCTGAGTGCAAATGGGTGTGGGATACAAGTATCCTGTCAACTCCTGGGGAGAGAGATGTAGGCGACAGAGCGGAGATAGGGTGGCAGAGTAGGAAAAAAAACAAAACGATGCTAGCCAGCACAGAAGCAGCTCAAGGAAGAGGAGAGAGGGGTGCATATTTGAGAGGCTACCACACCCTCTAACCCCGGGAGAAAGAGGAACTGTACCAGAGAGGGGGTGAAATGACAGGTGCCTAACAGCCCAGGAGATTAGGAAGCCTCGAGAGGCAACCGGCAAAACATCAGAAGCCTAACTGGCCAAAGTGAAAAGAGGACGGGCAGAGAAAGAGGACAAGCCTTTAGAAGCCTAACCAAACTGGTGGAGCAGGTGTAAGGTAGTGGTTGAATGCCTGCTTCACATATATAAGGTCCTAGGTTCAATCACCTGGAACTTTTGTTCTTTAAAGATGTATTTTATTTATTTATTTTATTTATTTCCCACCAATTCCCCATTTTTTGCACTCACACTTTTCTCTCTGTGTCCATTTGCTGCATGTTGTCTGTGTAAGCTCAGCTTCTCTTTAGGAGGCACCAGGAACTGAACTCGGGACCTCTTATGTGGGAGAGAAACACTCAATTGCTTGAACCACCTCTGCTCCCTGCTTTGTTGTGTTTCTCATTGTGTTTCCTCTTTGTGTCACCTTGTTATGTCATCCTGTTACATCATCTCTCTGTGCCAGCCTATAGTGCCAATTTGCTATCTTGCTCTTCTTCTCTAGGAGGTGTTGGGGAACCAAACCTGGGACATCCCATGTGGTAAGTGGGATCTCAATCACTTGAGCCACATCTGCTTCCTTGGAAGTTCTCTTTTTTTAGAAATGCCTAACTGGTCTAAGTGGTAGGGGGTTGGGGAGAGGTATATGAGGAGGGAGTAAAAGTTGAAGGAAAAGCAGCTTCAGTACAGGGAACTTCGATTGAAATTTTTTAGATTGTTTGATTTCTTATTTTTTATTGGTTTCATTCTTTATACTTATCTCTATACCTGGTTATCTTACCTGGGGAGGACAGGTTCCAGGGTGATTAATTGGTGGGCACTGGCAGCCAGAGATGGTTACTAGTGGCCTAAGAGGGAAGCCTGTTTTTTTTTTTTTTTTTTTTTTTTTTTTTTTTTTTTTTCTGATTTTTCCCCTCTTCTTTTTTCTCTCTTTTCTCCTTAGTTTCTTTATCTTTTTTCATTTCCCCTCCCCCATTGCTTTGCTTTCATTCTACCTTCCCTTGTTTGAGCTTCATTTTCTTTCTTCCCTTCTTATTTTTCCTTTCTTTTGGGTTTTTTCTTTCTATTTTTACCTATTTCTTTCTTTTTTTTATTCCACCTTTTAAATTCTTATTCTTTTTTAGTTTTTATGATGTTTCATTCATTATTATTTTTTTCTTTTTCTTCCTGGCTCTTTTAAATTTGCTTTCCCATCTTATTCCACTTTTTTTTATTTTTCAAATTTCTTTTTCTTTTCTCCATTCTTTCCTTTTTTATGGTCTTAATATTTTTTCATGGCACCACAGACAACTGAAAGGATATAGAATAAGTGGAACCCAGTGTTAAAGAGGAAACTTAACACAAAACAAAATGAAATAAAAACCAAGAGTAGAAAGAAAAACTAACCATTTTATCAAGGTAAAAAGATGCATAGGCACCAGCAAAAATATTGCAAACCATTTTAAGAAAGAATAAAATGTGACCCAATCTAATGAACAAACTAAAAAGTAAGAGGAGACACAGAACCTGGAACAACTAATCTTGGATATCCAAGCAATTATCATGAATCAACTTAATGAGGTGAAGGAAAAGGTGAAGGATATTAAGACATTGGGGTCCCATACAGAAGAAATCATACACATATTTAAAAAAAAAAAAGATAACAGATGGTGATGAAAGATACAATGCAAGAAATTAAAAATATGCTGGAAGAACATAATATCAGATTTGAACAAGCAGAGGAAAGAATTGGTGACATTGAAGACAGAACATCTGTAATTGCACTACAGAACAGATATATAAATGATAGGGAAATGTCAGCAGGAAATCCGAGAATTGAATGAAAGCATAAAACACACAGTCATATGCACTATAAGCATCCCAGGGGGAGAGGAGAAAGGAAAGGGAGCAGAAGGAGTGTTGGAGGAAGTAATAGCTGAAAATTTCCCAACCCTTTTGAGGGACATGGCTGTACATGCCCAGGAAGTGCAATGCACTTCAGAGAGTATAAATTCTAATAGGTTTACCTACCCTGTAACATGTAGTTATCAAG
>JAKSZT010001178.1:9432090-9447077 GCA_026826555.1 Tolypeutes matacus | reverse complement strand
CTATATTTTGCAACTTTTTATTTTGCAGGAGAAGAAACTGAAGCACAGAGAAATACAAGATCACACAGATTGTTCAGGATTCAATAGATGATAACCAACAGTAAAATAATAGTGGATACATATACGTACAAAACTTTTCTTTCAATTCAATTCCCAAAATATTTTTAAATATTTTATATGTATAAATATACTCACTGGATGATTTCAATTAATATCTATTGGTATACATTCCAATTACCCAATTTTTTCTAGGACTTGTTTACAAGCTAGATAAGTTAAAACATAGGCATAGAGTCATATAATTAGTAGGTAGAAGAACTGGATCAGATCCAGAGTCAAGTTTTTGTTGGTAATGGAGATTGAATCATGTACTCCAGAAAAGACACTTTCTTTATCTTAATCCATGATCTTGTCTGAGTGAACACATTTCTAAATAGTATCTTTGTAAAAGTTAGAGTGTGGACTCATTTGTGAAAAGGATCTTTGAAGATACACTTTAGGTGAGACAAAACTCAATGAGGACAGGTCTTAATTTCCATTCCTGGAGGCCTTACGAAGTAAGGAAATGTGGAACCTATCAGAGATGCCAAAGTCAGAGAAAGCCACAGGAGATTAACAATGGCGTGGTCATGTGACTGAGGACTTCCATCGGTACAATGCTACCAACTCCTAGAGAGAGTATAACATTGCTGATATCTTGATTATGGATTTACAGTAAATCCTTTTTGCTAAGCGATTAATTGTGAAATATTGTCATAGCAGCACTGTTAAATTTAAATGTGTATAGAATTTTCTAGAATCTTACCATATGCTATTCATGTAGAGGAGGTCTCTGTTCCTAAATCTGTACTTCTACTTACACTTTCCTTCCACCTGTAGATTCTAAGAAATTCCCAGAATCACAGCTGTGTGGATGGAGCTTAGGCAATTCCTCCAGATTTTTCAAGAAGTAGGAAAGTAAGTTACACAATATTACAGTTTCTCCATCTTCTCTTTCCTGATCAGCTTTATACATGGGATCTATCTGAAGAATACTCCCTGTCTGGTAGTAGAACCAAGAGCTACTTTGAGTCAGGGTTTCTCTTCCATCGCATCCAGTGGATGAGACACATGATAGCACCCGTGTGTGTGTAGATACAATAACATATTGATTAGACCTCAAGTTTAGAAATCAGATCAGTCTTGACTTAAAACCAAGATTTACTCATTATTACCATTTAGCTGTTATCCAAGTCATGCTCAGAGTTAACAATTAATTTCATTGTATACAAAATGGAAATACTAATATTGCCACCATGGGATTGTAGGAGAATTATATTTCTCGTAAAATCAGAGTGACTGATACATAGAAAGTGCTTGTTATTTGTTAATTTGCATAGTAGTTACATTTTTCTTTAACTCCTATAACCTTTTCAGGGAATCTCAACATCACTGTCAGCTATTTTAGTGGAGACACTGAACACTCAGAAGATTTTTGAATTATTACGAATCATTGATCAGTATTGAAAACAAAACTTGGCATTTTTTCCTTCTTAATGTCAGCATAATTCCTGAATACTACAAAGTGTAGAGAAAAATAAAGCAAGCTACCTAAATAAGTTGATACAATTATTGCAATAAAACTGCTCAGTAGCACCTTTTGCTCTTATTTCCTGTACAGAAGATGACAACAGCAAACAATCAGCCTTTACTCAGCATTCATGCATTATCTTTTTTTTTTTCCATGCATTTTCTTATATAACTCTAAGATGTCCTTTGAGATTGGTACCTTATCATCCTCTTTGGTGGGTAGGAACTGAGATGTAAAGGGGCTGAAATGCTTGCCTAAATTCACATAGTTAGTAAGTAGAAGAGACAGCTTCTACTTTATTCCAAAGTATACAGTCTTGTATTCCAAAGCTCTTGCTCTTGGAAATGCTTCAGATTTTTAATACTAAACAGCAGATATCTCTGCTTGTGTCTATCCTTAGTGCATCAATAGTGGAATAGCAGTTTTGCCTTGATCTAGATTATTTCACATGCTTAGACTTCTCTTTAATTCTTTGAGACAGGTATTATTAGGGCTGTTTTATAGGCTCTGATAGTTTATGGATCCACACTCCAACACCAAAACATTCTGTGACTTTCATTCCCCACATCCCAAAGTCACTTTCAAACTACCGCAATAGATAATCTGCTTCAGCAGCCTGAATGGATTTCTCCCCCAGCAAGGTCACTGATGCCAAAGCCACAGCAGAGGACAGGATGGTCTGGTTGGGCTGTCATCTTGGCTGAAACTGCTATTTCCAATCCTTTGGGAACTGAAAGTTCAGAACACCCTTAAATAATATCAATTTAAATATATACCTGAAGTCACACTTCAAAAAATTGATAAGGACAGACTCTGGGGACACCTGAACCTGGAACGACACATAAGTATAAGCAGCCACCAATAACAGATATTGTTGGTTTGTGTTTCCAAGCCCTGTGGATCCAAGATCCCAAAGACAAAAGGAATTAACTCTAGGTTGAGCACAGATTTCTTAAGAGAAGTCTTAAAATAGGTGAAATCAGGAATCTGCTACTCCAGGAAAACTGCATTTTCTGTAATTGATCCCAGCCCTCCATAATTTTTCTGCTTCAACATTGTTTTCCATTTTCAGTGTTTTAAATATGGTTTGAACTATTGTCGATTGGTGCTATATTATACTTCATATGTAGTAACTTAAAAGCAAAAGAGCTAATGTGCAGGTAGAAGGCTTCTGGAGAGATGTCCTCCAAAAAATTTTAGTTTTTCCTGAACAATTTCCACTGAAACTTAAAGCTTTGGAAATTTTCTGATTAAAGAAATTTATTATCTGAGATGGGAAACTTGTGAACCATATTAAGAAGATAACATGAGCTCATAGAACAAAAATAAATTTTTCCCATGAACTCTGCTCTACGTAGGAAGTCTAAGCAATCATTTCTGAATCAGTAATTGAGGGAAAGAATTATTATACTTACGGTAAAATGAATCAACTTGAAAAGCAGCAGTTGGTGATTGGTCACGGATTGCAAGCTCCATGCAAAGGGTTTTCTACAGATAAGATGTATTGTCAAAGATTGAGCTTCTAACTTGTCTTAATGTATCAGAGAGTAAGGTACTGTCAGTGACTTCTTTATTGTTATTTTTCTTTCAAGGTGACACTAGAGTCTTCAGTTTACAGGTAAGTTGGATTTAAATATAAATACTAATATCATATATCTTTATGAATATGGACAGATTTATATAATTTTAAAAGCAGTCACTTGAGCTATTAAGGAGCCAGACCATTGAAAAAAAACAAAACTTTTATTAAATTACTTTTACTGATAATATAGGCAATGTATTCTCTTTATAAAAAAACTGGGATCGCAAAACTTATTTAAAAAAAAAAACATGAAATTTACCCATATTTGATAATTCAAATAAGCATTTTTAGTGTCCTTTTAGAGCCTTTTCTATTATATATGTCATTTTAGAAAATTGCAGTAATAAGTACCATTTTATATTTGCTGTTTTCCACTACTATTATCCTAAAATCACCTTTCCATATAATATTATTTACTGCAAATATCTTTTTGTCCACCTGAAGTTTCATAACTATCAATCATCATGCATTCAACTGCTCATCTTTGTAGACATAATTTATGTCCTTACATTCTCAATATAATGAAAAAATATCATGAAATACAATATATATACATAAGTTTTGCCAATATTTCTTGTTTAGACTAGATTCTTAAGGATAAGGAGTACTGAAACAAGGTACATAACCGATTTCAAAGTCCTTTTATATAAAGTCATATTTATTTCTAGACTATTTAATACCAACACACACTCACCAGTATGTGATAATTGAGGTCTTGTAAATCTTTGTTAATTTACCAGTAAAAAAATATTTCACACTTTAAATTGCATTTCTTTGAGAGCTTATGAATGGAGGATAGTTCAGTATGTAATAATGAAAAAAATCACCTTTTCATTATTTTTGCCTCTTCTTTATGATAGTGTACATAGACATTTTCTTTATTTGCAAATGTTATTTCTATAGTTAACAGTTTTCTGTCAACTGTTGCAAACATATTTCAAGTTTGTTCCTTGTCTTTCTGTAGTTCAATACATCTGTTTGGTGCTATGTTTTATATCACTGCATATTTGCATAACATATCTTTCCCACATAATTTGCAACTTATATCTGTTTTCTGTTTTTCAGCAGGTTTATGCTTTAAGTTTTTAACGCACACAATACTTTTCTGCTTTTATTTCCTTTTAGGTGGTGTTGATATCAAGAATGGACATACTTGGGTTTAGGGGTTTCTCTGTTTTTTTTTTAATTAGAGAAATTGTGCATTTACAGAAAAATCATGCAGATAATAAAAGTTCCAATATGAATATTTCCTGCTATGAACAGCTTTGTATTTCTGTGGTACAATTGCTACAATGATGAAATATTAATATTATAATTATACTATTAACTATATTCTACGTTTTATATTAGAGTGCACTGTTATTTTGATACAGTTCTATGTTTTCTTATTAATTCTTATCCTACTGACATATATATAGGCTAAACTTACATTGCTTTGGTAAATACCTACCAGTGGCTGAACAAATTCTATTATCCATACTGAAATATATATAATACTTTTAAAATTATTGTTTATTTGAATGACTTTTTGGAATTTGACTTACATGCTTCTAATTGAGAATATTAAT
Organism: Tolypeutes matacus; assembly: GCA_026826555.1. NCBI lineage: Eukaryota > Metazoa > Chordata > Mammalia > Cingulata > Chlamyphoridae > Tolypeutes > Tolypeutes matacus. The sequence goes on along the minus strand of JAKSZT010001178.1, from coordinate 9,442,357 downwards.
ATTTATCACTTTTAAGAGTATCTTTAAATATCAATTGGCTTTTGAATTTATTTACCTATCTTATATTTTTCTATTGCCTTATATATTGATTTCTCCACAGAAATTTTTCAAAATAGAGTTTGTTGTTTTTTTCAAACATCTTTTGGTGAGTACTTATTTCATTTATACTCATTCACCGTTCACTTATTATTCTCTTAATATTATTATTAATATTAATAACAAGAAATTATTTCAAGCATAAGAATTAGGATTTATAGTTTTCCCTTTTTTATCTTTTAATAATCCTATAGTGATGTTTGTAACATTATATTTTTACCTTTAGGATACAAACTTTAACATAAGCAATAATTATGCTCTTCAATTCCTTTATGCCCTTCATTAAATTTCTTACATAATACATGAAAGAGTTTAGGTTCAATGAGACTAGGGCCCATATAGGACATCAACCAGCTACTTATCAGTGAAAACAAAATATAAGTAAATTCTGTCTATCCTAAATAACATGATCATGATCAGACCAATATATTATGGTGCTTTTATGGCCTCATTAAAATATCTGTTTTCTGAACACATCCAGAGAATGTTTCAAAATATTCCTTAAATTGAATTGTGAAAGGCCCATGAAGTTTATTATGACCCAAATTCCCCCAAACTATTCTAAAGTTACAAATAAATTTAGGGAATATTGCATGGAATCAAGATATCACTTTTGGAGAGTTGTTGGGTAAGGAATCTATGATATTCTTATGCATAATCTTATGATATTCTTATTGCTTCCTCAAGTATTCACCTAGTTCACTTGAGTTTTAAATGTGGTTACATTAGCTCTAATTTTAAATTGAACTCATATGATGTTTTGTAGACCTCCTGAAATGAGTAAAACCTAAAAGGGCTAAGAAATTCTGCAGCTTAGCCTCATCAGTCTGAAGTACTGTAAAAGAACCTAAGGGATGCAGATGTACATGAATTCAGTCCTCTGCTTGTCCTTAGTTATCCTCTTTTTATTCTTTTTATTTGTGAAACTACTCTGTGGCATAAATAGGAGAGTATCCAGCCTTGTATGATTGCAAGAAATGTGCTTTGCATGAAAACAGTCTTAAACCGTGCTTGTGTGTGTGTGTGTGTAAAAGTGAGCTATGTATTCAAGTATATATGATTAAAAATATAGCTGTACTTTAAGTCTAGGGTTTGTCTGCTTGGGTTATTATCAAACTTAAAAGAAACAAATTACCCAAGAAATATATTGCCTTGATCAATATTAATCTACCAACATTATAATCCCTATTTTATCTGCAGATAGATCAATTATCCAAATGCAAAACCAGATCATGCAGCAAGTGAATAATGGGACAGAATTAATCTTCCTAGGTCTGATGCAGAGCCCAGATGTGCAGAAATCCCTGTTTGTTGTGTTTATAATCATGTACTTTCTCACCATGGCAGGCAAACTACTCATCATAGTAACAATTGCCAGCAGCCCAGCCCTGGGCTCCCTTATGTGTTTTTTCTGTCTTACTTTTCATTTCTAGATGGCGCCTTCTTTTCTAACACAGCCCCCAAAATGATATTTGACTTACTCGCTAAGAAGAAGACTATCTCCTTCAGTGCACACATTACTCAGCTCTTTGTAGAGCATATCATTCGTGGAGCTGAGATTATACTGCTCTCAGTGATGGCCTATAACCACTATATGGCCATTTGCAGGCCTCTGCACTACAGGATAAAAATGAACCGGCACGTAGGTGTCATCTTGATGGCCCTGCCTTAGGCTGGGTGTACTTCTTCATGCTCTTATTCAAGTCCTTTTCATTGTGTGGCTGCCTTTCTATGGCCCCAACGTCATTGACCATTTCTTCTGTGATCTTTACCCTCTGCTGAAGCTAGTCTGCACAGATACTAGCATTATTGCACCTTTTGTTGCCACCAACAGTGGGTTCATGTGTTCGTTCAGTTTTTGTATTCTTGTTAACTCCTATGTCCTCATCCTTTGCTCCCTGAAATTTCAGAGCTCTGAGGGATGGAGGAAGGCTTTCTCCACCTGTGCCTCACATATTACTGTGGTTGTTTTATTCTTTGTGCTCTGTACATTCGTGTACCTTCGGCTCATGACCACTTTACCTACTGATAAAATGGTGGCTGTGTTCTATTCTTTGATAACACCCATGTTAAAACCCTTTAATTTACACACTTAGAAATGCAGTGGTGAAAAATGCAATGAGGAAACTCTGGAGCTAAAGCATGATAATTGTGCAACAAGTCATGTAAATAGACTAGAGAAAGAAAAATTCTTATTTTATTATCAAGTGTGGGTAATTCAAAATTTAATGTTCATACAGTCAGTATATGTTGTTATAAATATATTTATCCCCCTGTCATGTGGAATCTTAAATTGTTACCTTTTCATAAAATATCAATATTTAATTAAAAGATAACTAAACTCCCTTCCAACTAGAAATTTCTGTGCATGTACAAATTATTGATCAATAAGAAATTGCTCATTGATGTGAAATGTTCAGTTTCAAAAATTCTTTTCATTATATATGCTATAGAGAAATTATCTGCAAATCTTCATTTATAGCATATATAAGCCATAGCCCAAGTAATTACAATATATAAAAAGGTTTATGGCTAAGAATTTTGTTGAATATATATAGATGTAATTCCAGCTGCTGAACTCAGAGTAGCCTTAATATTGTGGAATATCAGCATCCCCCAGAAAAGAATGTGTTTGGAAGAATGAGAGAAGTGTATTAAGGCACCTGTCTTCCCAAAATTGATGCTGTTGTGTTGCACAACCCACAGAGGACATTTACATTTTAACTTGGGCTATGCCAATATCTGAGTGGTTTCCTCTCTATTTTTGAAATCAGTATAGTAACCCAAATTACTCCACAGCTGTTCCTGTTCTTATTGATTAAATGCACACACACATATATATGCTTCATGCATATTAATATGCTAGACTTAGTAAAGAATTCATTCCAAATGAGTGATCATTTTTTCTCAATATGTCCAATCCATTTACTAATGACCAAATAGCCACGTGCTCCAAACATATGTTCATCCCCTTTGTGTTTAAGAATGGACATGTGACTAGCTCACAGAAATGATATATGTCGCATGCAAGCTGAAACATTTAGGAGCAAGTTTGCTAGTATCCAGCTTTCTTTTTCCTTACTACAGGAAGCGTGGAAAAATGTATTATGAAGGCGACACTAAGAGGAAGCAACCTGGATTACTGAGTAACTACATGGCATGCAAATGCCCTATATGGTACTTTAACCCACCGTGGATTTTGCCTGAACAAAAATAAAATTGTACATGTTAAGCCATAGAGATTTCAGGATTCATTTGATACAACAGCAAAACTCAGCTGATCTTGACTAATGCATTGATTATCTTTACCTTCACAAAGATTTATAAATTAAGAGAGAACAAATTAGCCTAAATTTTGAAATTATTTGGATCTCAAAGGGAGTGAATACATAGCAATCCTTACAAATCAAGTCAATTTAAACATTTTTGTCCTTCTGTGTGACAATACACTAACTGAAGTATTGAAACCATAAATTTTAACACCATCTTTTCTCCAATTTCCTAATTGTAAGGCAATGCTGAAGAAATTGTACAATCATACACAATAAGGCAAATACAACCATTATAGACTCCAGTGTGACCTAGTTTTTTGATGATTTTAAGCAATTTTTTGGCTTTTCTAGCTAGTCACTCTTCTACACATTATTCTAGTATGTCTTACAATTTTCAACAGTTTTCTATAATCCATATTACACATATTTCCTTTCAGCTCAGAAGAAATCTGTAACTTGTACTTGTCAGAAAAGTAAGGACCATCTCAACCTCGAGCATCATCATCAATAGTTATAACTATGAAAGTTTCACCTTTATGCCTTCCTGTACAAACAATGAAAATACCTATAATGTCTCCTATTTAATTTTAACATGTCTGCATGTGTTCTGCATATAACTGCTACCTGTTTCCTCAGTTTAGTTCTAGTTCTAGGTCCCACAATAACACATCCCAAACTGTTTATGCATCCTTGTATACCTATTGAAGGTTTTGGACCTAGTAGAGAAAGTCATATCAGTGGGAATAATAAACTGCAGGACCCTTTTTGTCTCTATGGGATCAATGATCAATTAGGGAGAATTATTCTGTGTCATTCCAGAAAATTTCACACTAGAAAAACAACCCAAATATCTCTCAAAAGGAGAAGCAAACTATAATACATCCATAAATTAGAGTACTACTCAACAGTAAAAAAAATAATGAACTGCTGATACACACAGCAACATGAACAGGTTTCAAATACATTATGCAAAGTGAAAAGAGCCAGGTTAAAGGAGTAATAAATTCAATTTGTATAACATTTTAAAAAAAGGCAAAATCATAGGGACAGATACCAGTAGGGTTAGTAAGGGCAGGAAAGAAGGGGAGTGGTTGACAAAAAAGGGCAAGGGAATATTTTTAGAGGATGAATTATACTGTAGCAGGTTTGTTGTTATGGTAAAACAGATATATATTTGCAAAGTTCACAAAAATGTACAATTAAAGGCATGAATTTTTTACAGTACAATTGATATCTTATTAAAAGAAAATTAGACACATATATTCCTTACTTTCCCACAACAGATCTTTGGAAAATATAATAGAAGGTCAGGTCCATTTTACAATAGTAAAAGCAATAACAAAATCCAAAACACTAAGTTTACCAAGAAAAGTGCTAAATCTTTATGAAGAAAATATAAAGCACTACTAAGAGTATAAAAGAGGACTTCACTAATTGAAAAAAAGACATCATGATCATGAATAGGTAATCTCAATTCGCTAAAAATATAAAATTTTTCTAAATGATTTTCATTGAAAACACTAATTGAAATTTGTTCTGTGCCTAGACTAACGTATTACTATTTAAGATTTTTTTTTACACCGCCCCCTTGTTGTTTGAGCTTGGTGTCTGCTCCCTATGTTCATTGTCTGTGGGCTCTTTGTGTTGCTAGTCTTCTCTTTAGAGGCACTGGGAACAGAACTTAGGGCCTCCCATGTGGGAGAGAGGCACACAATTGCTTGAGCCACCTCCACTCCCTGCTTTGTTGTGTCTCTTGTGTTTTCTCTTTGTGTCTCCTTGATGCATCATCTTGTTGCATCAACTCACTGTGTCAGCCCATCATGCCAGTTTGCTGACTTGCTTTTCTTCTCCAGGAGGCACCAGGAACTGAATCTGGGACCTCCCATGTGGTAAGAGGGAGTTCAATTGTTTGAGCTACATTTGCATCCCGGTATTTTAAATGTAATGCAAAACATAAATAGGCAGGAGTCTGGATAATCCTAAGAGAAAATAATAGTGAGGAAATATTAGGCTTATTAGATAATAAGTAGCATTATAGAACAAATGCAATAATATCATATTTTAAATGACACGTAAATAAAAAGATCAATGAAAGAAGGTGGAATACTGGAATCGATCCAAAAACATGTGAGTATGTAGATTGCATTAACATTGGGTTTCAGAAAGAGTGAAAGTTTATAATAATAGAAAACTATTGAAAAAAACAACTATCAAGAAGAACAGATAAAATTCATTCTCTATTGAACTTATTATTTCAAAATAATTTCCAACTGGATCAAAATTTTTAAATATGAAATATAAAAGCAAAAAGTGCTTAAAAATTAAATGCTAAAAATGTGAAAGAATATTTTGATATGTGTAAACTCAGAAAAGACTTCCTAAGCAAGAATAAAATATACTTATTGATTTGCTTATATAAATATAAAAAAATTTCTACTATGGAAAAAATCTCTATGGAATAAAAATGACAAAATAATCACAAGATGTTAAAATAGCAATTATATATATAACAATAAAAGGGATATATATTACCTTTTTCATTATCTTATAAAAATCAGTATGAAAAAATTCAGTAATCAAAGAAAAGATATAAAATTTTAAATCAGCAATTACAAGATGAAGAAATTCAAATAATTTAAAAATGTGAACAGGGGTTCAAAATTAAATTATATTTAAAGAATTTCAATTAAGGTATACATCTGAAACAAAATTTCCATAACTACTCAGATTGCCCAATACCTAAAGTTTTTATCTAACAATAGATGTTGAGAATATAGACAAACTTTCTCACAGTCTGTGGGCAGGAGTATACTTGGTACAATCTCAAGAATGCCAATTTGGCATTTAACTACGATTGTCAACATTTTAAATGCATGTACGGTTTGACCAATAATTTCATTTCTAGTAACCCAACACTTACATGTATTAAAAAATACTTGTATTCATTACAGTGTGATTTATCATAGATAAAATTGAAGCAACATGTAAAGACCTGGATACATTAGATTTAGTTTAACTTTATGAAGGAGTATTATCCAGTAAGAATATAACTGTGGATGTGTTAGATTTTTATGGACTCTTAAGGAAAAATCATCAAGATCTTACATAGTAAAATGCAAATTAATCAACACACAGAGAAATACACATGTATATACAGTATGTAAATATGCTTGTATTTGCAAAGATTATACTTGAAGAATCCTAAGAAACAGAGAATAGTGATTTCTTCTAGGGAGGATCACTGGGGAACTCTGGTGAAGGGTGCATTAGGGATTTATTTTTGTACAAATATCATTTTGCATGATTTGCATATTACTATGTCTTGATTGATTTACTTTTAAAATGAGAAGTTTACACACTAAAAATATTACATAAGGATACAGGCATTGAACATACAGTTTATATTAAATAGCATTAATTATTTTTAAATATTTAACTACAATAATAAAAAGAAAAAAGCATAAATCACAACTTATCTAAACAATAAAACTAAGGCTGAAAGAGAAATGATAGAGATGTAAAAGTAAATAAAATTTTCATGGATTTGTGGAAAGTCCTAGTCCTATTGTCTGATGGTTGGGACTCCTGTAAAATGCATGTCAAAGCCATGGGCTTTTTGCAAGATCTGAACAAATCCTGCTGTCAGCCTGAAATAAAATGGACAAAACAGGGAGAGTTTGAAGGAAAAATGACTTCACTAGAAAACCATGGAAGCTGAGGTCTGAACATAAGACATTTTCTAAGCCTAAGAGAGAGAGACCCCACCAATGTACATGGAAAGGGTAAGTTTGCCCTGGCATTTAAAGGCGCTGGGACTTCTGGACTGTTGTTCAGGGATAGTTCTGCCATCCCAATCTTTAGATATGGGGGAGCACATTCCCCCAGGAGTTGGATTGCCACCCCACTGTTCTGGAATTGAGTACACGTCCTGCAGATTGGGGAGGGAGATCATGGCTATCACACCAGTGTTTTTGGAGATGAGGCTTAGAGCTTGGCCACCACCTAGATGCTTGATGAGGGTGGAATGGAGATGGTTGCTGGCCAAGACCTTGGAAGAGGTGGGTCTCTTTGGAAGAGGTGGACCTTCATGAGGCCCTGAGGAGAAGAAATCATCCTTTTGTAGATGACTCTCAGACTGTCAAATCTAATGGAGTGTGCCCTGCAGGTTTTTGGAACTGTTTGTGACCAATGACCCCTGTTTTCTTTCCAATTACTCCCTATGGAAATGGAAACATCTATTCTATGACTGTCCCTTCATTGTATATTGGAGGTACATAACATGTTTTGTTTTGTTTTTAATTTCATAGGTCTATAGTCAGAAGGTAATGTTGCCCCAAGACAGGCTGCATGCCTACAACTGATTTTTATAAGATTTTTTACCTAGCATTGTTAACGAATTGATTCAAGACTTCTGAAATATTGTGATGGAATGAATGTATTTTGCATATGGAAATAACATGTATTCTTGTGGCCCACAGGGTGGAATATCCTGGTTTGAGTCTTTTTCAGGCCCCAGAATGTTAAGTTCTTAAGGTAATCCATTCTTGTGCATGTGAACCTATTGTATGTAGGACCTTTTTCTTAGATTCAGTCAAAGGATCTTTTGGTTAGATCACTTGTGATTACATCACTTTGATTCAGGCCCTTAATTAGATTGTGGGACCCAGGGTGGGTACTAGTGCTCTTACTGGAGTCTTAAATAAACAGAACACAAAGAATGAGAGCTGACCTTTTATCCTGCATATGAGAGAGGACTCCAGGATTTCCCACAGTCCAGAAAAACAGAGAAACCCTGAGAGCCTGAGAGAGCCAGAGGCTGGAATCAATGGAAAAGCCCAAAGCTGAAGAGACAAGAGTTGAGCCATAAGCCTGTTACCCACAGCTGAGTTTGGGGAGAAAGTGAGTCTGGAGTATAAGGCAGAATCTGGCTGCCATTTTGGCTTGCCATGTGACAAGTTTCTAGGATCTGCCAGCATCTGACTTTTGGTGAGACAGCATCTCTGATGATGCCTTGATTTGGACATTTCAAAGCCCAGGAACTGTAAGGATTTCCCTAATTAATTCCCATTATAAAAGTCAAACCATTTCTGGTATTTTTGCTTTGGAAGTCTTTACCAAACTAAAACACGGGCAGACCTGCATGACCTTGGATTGGGTAGTACTTTCTTTAACATCACAACAACAAATATAACAAGCAACCGAAGAAAACTAGGTATATTGGAATTCATCATCATTTAAAACTTTTGTGCATCAAAGAACATTATCAAGAAATTGAAAATACATCCCATACGAAGTGAGAAAATATTAGCAAACTATATAAATGATTAGGATCTTGTATCCAGAATATATAAAAATCTCTTACAACTCAACAACAAAAGTCACACAACACAATTAAAAACAGAGAAACGATTTGAATATATATTTCTCCAAAATGTTATACAACTTGTCCAAAGGCACATGAAAAGATGCTTGACATCATTAGTCATGAAGAAATGCAATTCAAATTATTTTAAGATACCAATTCACACCTCCTAAAAAGGTTAGAAATAATTTTTAATATTAACAAATATTGGCATGGATGTGGAGAAATTAGAACATTTGTAAAAATTGGTGGGAATGTCAAATTGTGCACCCACTATGAAAAACAGTTTGGTACTTCATCAGAAAGTTAAATGCAGAAAACCTTCTGGTCAAGCATCATGGTGGAGTGAAACACTCCAGGATGCTCTTCCCCCACAGAATATTTGAACAACTAGCAAAAACTGGAAGAGATATCTTTCTCAGAGATAAAAAAAAAAAAAAAAGATTGCTATATCTAGGTAAGTACTAAGTAATAAATAGGCAATTAAAAAAGGATAGTAAAACTTCATGGGTCTCTTGCTGCTGCTTGCTGCTTGCCAGATTGAGTGCTGGCCCTGTATTCCTGAGCTACCATCTGTAAAGCACACTTTTCTAGATATCCTCCAATAATTGATTATGGAGAGGGGTTTATTCAGAAACAGGTTTAGATAACACCTCAGAGGATCTAATATAGAACTGAAAGACAAGAAAGCACCTGCTTATCTATACAGTGAGTTCCCCCATCCTATATATTTGAGTTTTAATTCTATTGAATAAAGACAACTTCTGTTCATTTCCTGCTAGAATGATTATGATATAGCCCAGGATATATGGGTATTTCAGGTCTGAAAATAACGTAATATCCTTCAATTAAAAAAAAAAAAAAAAGCAATTTCCACTAACTTCCAATAATCAGCAAGTAATTGCCTTTTAAATAAGAATTTTTAGCTCTGTTAGTCCAAATGCTTCCCAGTCCAAAAACCCAATAGTCACTTATGGGTAAAAGTTCCAGCATCCCCTTCAGAGGGCACTGTTAAGAAAAGGAAATTATTTCCTCATGACTCCCTTTTTAAGAATAAAGGCACATCTTCCAGAAGACCTCCAGAAGTATTTCTCTCTTTTTGTTAGCGAGAGTGCATCACATGCCTGTCCTTATATCAATTACGGAAAAGGAAAAATCACATTACCATAAGTCGTTGAGACTAATTCATGTTACTTTCACCTTCACACCTTTAGATCGGAGATGGACTCCACTTTCCTTCAAGTGTATGATCACATGCCACCAGCTGATAGAAAAGATCTGTGGGCAATTAACAGTGTCTGCCACACCCAACATGCCTCTATTGATGGCTCCATGTCTGTCTTATATCTTTAATATCTCTTCCTCTCTTTCTTTACCTCTTTCCTGTCTCCTTCTCTACTAGCATCTTCTCATAGAACATAATTGATTTTCTCCCACCCCAAAATATTCACCTGCAATTCCCATGTCCCCCTTTTAGTAACTAATTTGGTTCTTATAGTGACTTTATTTTTGCAGCACTTTATTTTATACAAGAGGA
>JAKSZT010001178.1:9366724-9429180 GCA_026826555.1 Tolypeutes matacus | reverse complement strand
TTTTTTTTCAATGTTGTCTTTCCCATTTGTTGATCACCAAATATCCGTGTGTTCCCATCATATTTTCAGCTTCCTTGTATTTAAGTAAGACCATGTGCCTTGTTCACAGAAGTGATGGATGCCACACTCAGTATGAACTATTAAGGAGAAAATGTGCTACTATACAACTATATTTTACCATGTTTAACCAAGCATGGAAGGCTGCATTAAAATGGAAGGACTACAAAAATGCAGTATAGTAACCTGGATTACTGAGTATCTACATGGTAGATAACTGCTTTACAGGATCACCAACCCTCAGAGGATTTTATCTGATCAGGAAATTAAATTGAATGTGATCAGTCAAGGATATTTAATAATTCTTTTTTTATGACAGCAAATGTACTTATTCTAATTAATGCATTGACTAAACTCGCCTTTAGAAAGACCTGTAAGTGTTAATAGGAGAACAGCTTAGCACAGATTTTGCATTATTTTGAGTCTCAAATAGGGTAGAATGGATAAATAGCAATCCTTACAAAACAAAATTCAATTAGTATTTCTTGCTGTTTCAATGTAACACATTACCCCAAATGAAGTATTTAAACCATAAATTTAGATATCACTTTTTACCCTTTCCAAATATAGAAGCCAATGCTGAAAAAGCACTATACAATCATAGAAAGGGGTTAGTAACAGTTATGAACTCCTATATGAACTTTGTCTTCAAAGTCTCTTGAGCAATTTTTTTACTGTTCTAGACAGTCCCCACTCCTACACATTCTTCTCAGCATATACTACAATTTAGAGTCAATTACCTGTAGTCCATGTCATTCAAATTGCCCTTTCATCTCAAAAGGAGACTACTCATCCTACTTGTCAGGAAAAGAGAGACCAAAATGGCATCACACTCTCATACTCAAACCTCTACATCCATAAATGTCTTTCTAAATCCTTTTTACCTTTATGTCTTTTGGCCTCCTGTGTAGAACCTGTGCAGGGCTTCTATATAACTTTAATATGTCAACTTGTATTTGACATACAGGTCCTTCATTTCTCCTCAGAAATATTCTTTCTAGTGCCTATCACCATAGCATCCAAAAAATGTTTACAGGTCCTGTTAAGCCCAAGAAGTAGAAGAAAAAGGAAGGGGATTACAAATCTGGATCCTATCGTGTCTGTATAATAATGAAAATTAAGTTTAGAATTACAGTTAGATATACAGATAGAACTTCAGTTAGAGTTAGAGCTAGAGTTAGAGCTTGACTTAGAAATAGAGTTGCAGTTGTTAGAGTTATTCTATGTCATTGCCAGGAAATTCTCACTAGGGTTAGTGCCATTTGTCTCTGCTGACATCCTCTTACAAAGACAGAACTAAAACCAAGGAATCAGGTTGACAAAAACCATGCCCTGCATAAGTAAATAAGTGTTTCCCTGGATTCCCAAGAACTCTCACTTCTTGTTCAATGGTGCATATTCTGTGGGTGAGAAGATACCTGCACCACCCCTCCTCATCTCCTTAAGTTCAGGAACATCCTGAATACAAAGTGCCATACGAATTACACCAACCCAAATAAGAATCAGGACAACATCAGAGGCTGAGGTAGAGGAAATGGAAGTGGAGCTCTCTTCTCTACAGAGATTCTCTCTGCCTTTCCTAGGTATATTTTGACAAGGCTACCTGGCTAAGTGTGATTTTCTCACTGACTTCTGCATATAAACATACACCCTTCATCTATGCCTGAAGGTTTTCATGTGTAGAATAGAAGAAAGGGCTGAAATTCTCCAAATTTATTGTGATATGCTGAGTCCTAGGCACTCATGTGAAAAATGAATATTATATTCATGCCTTTTAAATCATCCAACTGAGGGTGAGAACTGCTGGAACTCCAGTCTCCTAAGTTGTCTCAGTCAATCATTAATAAAAAGTCATGCAAAAAAGATTGCATTCACACAGGATATTCAGGAGGTTTTTATTTATGATTTAGCAGTTAATATTTTAAATAGACAAGTAATATGAGAAAAACCTTATATATGTATTCATGTAGTTACTGATTTTGGTTATCTTCATCCTTTGTATAGATCCATATTTCCATCCAGAATAACTATTCACTATTTTTAGGCCTGAAGAACTTCCTTTAATATATCTTGTACTACATGTCTGCTGATGATGAATTTTTTTTGTTTTTGCATGCATTAAAACATTTATTTTGTGTTTGTTTTGGAAAGATCGTCTTGCTTTGTATGTATTATACAATTTAATTTATAATAATTTAATAACTTAATTTAAATTAGAAAATACTTTCCAAGTATTTTCTACGGAAAATACATTAATTTGATGATTTCAATTTATATTTTGGCATTTCTCCCAGTAATCCTATATTATAATTTGATAGGACCTAGTAAGTTAAATGATACTTATATCGTCATACATTAGTAGGAAGAAGAATTTCAAATAAAATGCAAGTTCATTTCTTTGGTATAGTCCTCTAGGATGTTAACATAGTACATTCATATAGAAAATGTGCCCGTGACAAAATCTACATTTCTACTTAGACTTTCCACTATACTGCAGCCATAAAAATTTCCAAAGTCAAAGCTGTCAATATTGTGTTTATGCAGATCACTAGGATGGGGGCCAAAGGTAGAAATGGAAACTAGGAGACGATCTCTTTTCTCTAACCTCTCTGTCCTGTTTAGCTGCTGTACTTTCAATCTGTCTGAGGAGTAAAGCCTGCCTGACTGTGATAGAACCAAGCTCTTAAGCTATCCAGAGGTAGTTCTCATGATATTCACATTTCCTTTATCTCCTACAACTTTTTCAGAGGATCTCAACTTCATGTTAGATTTTTTAATTGAGAAATCAAATGTCCATAACAGATTTCAGCATTATAAAGACCTGTGTATTCACTGAATACTTCAAAGCCTAGCTCTTCTACTCTTCTAATTTCTTCATTTGCCCAGAATCCTAATAACAATAGTAAGAAAGAAGATTCGATAAATATATGAGTAGCAATAATTCTTGCCAGAACCTGGGTGGGTCACAAGTTGACCACTCATTTCCTGTAAAGAAGATGGCAACAGACAAAAACTAATGTACTCTAAGCCAGACTGCATTCTAAGCATTGCATGCATAATCTCATACCACATCACACCAGTCCTATGAGATAGTTTCCCCTCTCTTCCCTTTTCTAAATATATAGGAAATTAGGCATAAAGAACCTGAGAAATTTGCCCAACATTGCATAAAGAATAAGTAGGGGAGCTAATCAAGGGAGGTGCAGCTTATCATACTCCAAAGCTCTTGCTCTGAAGTGCGGTTCATATTGTTAATATCTTATTGTAATTCTCTAATCTGCTTATGTTTATCCTCAGGGCATCAACAGTAGAATAACAGGTTTTGAGTGACCTAGATATTTTCACTTGTATCTTGATCGAGCCTCCCTTAAATTCAGTGAGACAGGTAATAGGATTGTTACATAACCTGACTGGCTCATGGACCTGTACCGCCATGACTACATATTATGTGCCCCATGTGCCCTACGATCTCCTAACCACAGGCATAAGGTGCTGATATCCTACCACAGCCGCCTCTCTGACCCCCTTGGTCTTAGATGCATTCACAGAAAGAACAGAATGAACTGGAGTGGCTGCCAGTTGGTCAAAGCTATTAATTTTATCCCTCTGGGAGCTGAATTTCAGACCATTCTTAAATCCTTGCACTGAGCAAGGATATCCATTTTTCATTTTTTGTAATCATACATGAAAATGCTGATAAGGATGAGATCTAGGGATTTTTGAGCCTAGAAGACTATTTAACATAATAGGACAGATTACAGAGTCTGTTTGATACTAAGTTTCTGACTCATTTGGATACAGTCTTGAAGGACCAAAAGAGCCCTAGATGTCTATAAAAGGATTGAAAGGCCTGAATTTAGGAACCTGCTACTCAAGGGCAGTGTTAATTTATTGCTGAGTTCAAGGAAGCTGCAAACTCTAATTTATCTCCTTTCACATACTTTGTTGTTTTCAATCAGACTAGAGTTTTGATCAGGTGACCTGTGTAGTATACTGCATCTAGTCACGTAGAAAGAAAGAACAACAAATGGGCAGGAAGCCTTGGGGAGATATATCCTCCAATGATTAGGTGTTGCCCCATCAATTTCTTTTGAAGACTAATGCCTTGTAAGTTCTGACTGAAGAAATTCACATCTGAGCTAGGATGCTTGTGCCCCACATTCACAGGATAGTGTGAACTTACAGAGCGAAAATGAACTATTGGTTGCTGCAAAAAATTTATTTTCACAATTTTAAACAATATTCTCTAAAATGATATCCTTTGGGATTTGACCATATTTACTTCTTATTCAGCTTATCTGTATCCTTTTGTTTTAATTGTAATTTTTGAATAACAATACATTTTTATATTTATGTAATTAATCTAATATTTTTCTATATATAATGTATTGAATTTTGCATTCAAAATTTATCCAAATATGTGGATGATTTTACTAACTTCTTGAGATGAATACTTAATTCATTTATAGTCTCATTTAGCTCATTTATGTCTCTCTTCATATTAAAATGAGAAATTAATTCAAGGACAATAATATTAGTATGTATTTTTCTAATTTTTCATTAATGAATAATTTGTAACTGTGTGGAAAACTATTCTTTATATTTATGTATAAACTTTGGGTTAAGTACTAATGATTTTCTTCAATTCCTCTATGTCCTTTATAATTTTGCTACATTAAGTATGAAAACATTCAGGCTCAATAGTATGAAGCCTCATATAAAACATGACACAGCTACTGTTCAGAGAAAATAGAATGCAAAAATAGTCCATCTGTTCTGAAGAACAGGCTGTGTCCAATATATCATGGTACTTTTGTTCTTTATTTTGCAGTATTTGTTTTCACAAAATATCCAGAGAACATTGCATAATCTTCCTTACGAATGTCAATTTGCAAAATGCCCCTAAACACTACATATGACTGAAGTTCAATAAATATTGACTTCGAGAGTTTCAAATAAATTATGTGAATATTGCATTCTATCCTGATGTCTATTCTAACCTCTTCAAGTATACCCTTCTTACCGAGGTTTTCAATAAAGAATCTAGTATTCTTTTGCAATTCTATTTCCATGATGCATGAGCTTAGACAACTGTCAAGGTATATCTTAATGCATCTGAAATAATACTAATTTCAGTTGATATAGAAATGTCATTATATCACCCCTAATTTCAAAATTCAAATTGAAATCACCTGATTTTTTAATAAACACCATGAAATAAGGTGAAAGAATAAAAATAAAAATGGCTGCATCCTAATATCATCAGCAGAAGTGATTAAAAGGGCACAGGGCACTAGATGCACATAATTCAAGTCTCTGCTCCTACACACAGGTGCTTTTTTAATTCAAGTCTCTTTATTTTCTATGACAGAAGACTGTGGCAGTGATAGGAAGGGATCCGTTTATATGATTCCATGAATGGTGCCCGGTATCTCAAGAGTAATCAAACATTGCTCGGTGTTTTTGTGTTTGTATGTGTGTGCATAAAGAGAGTTCTGGTTCCATATGTAACTAATAATATGGCCCAACTTTAAGTCCAGGGTTTATATCTCAGGGGTGTCCATCAATCCTACAGGAAACAAAGATATATTATTTGCTTGATCAAAATTTACCTACAAAAACAGGAAACTATCTGGAGACAAATCAATTATCCATATGCAAACCTGGATTCATGGAGCAAGAAACACCTTGACAGAATTCAACCTGCTCAGCCTTACATAGAACCTAGATGGACTTGCAGAATCTCTTGTTTGTTGTGTTTACAATCATATACTTTCTCACCCTTCCAGGCAACTTACTCATTGTAGTGACCATTACCACCATCTCAGCCTTGGGCTCCCCATGTACCTTTCCTGTCATTCCTGTCATTTCTGATGACTCCTTCTTTTCTACAAAGGTCCCCAAAGAGATATTTGCATTACTCTCTCTAAATAAAACTATCTACTTCAGTGGGTGCATTACTCAGCTCTTTGTAAAGCATTTTTTTTTTTTGTGGGAGTTGAGATCATCCCGCTTATTGTGATGGCTTATGACTGCTATGTGGCCATCTTCAGGTCCCTGTGCTACATGATCACAATGAACTGGCAGATGTGTGGGCTCCTGGGGGTAGTGTCCTAGGCTGGGGAATTTCTTCTTGTCCTAATTAAAATCATTTTTATGGTTTGGTTGCCCTTCTGTGGATCCAATATCATTGATCATTTCTTCTGTGATCTTTACTCTCTGCTGAAGCTCTCGTGCACTGACACTCACATATTTGGGCTCTTTGTTGTCGCTCACAGTGGACTTTGGTTATGCTTAGTTTTCTATTCTTATCACTCCCTATGTCCTCATTCTTTGCCTTCTCAGGACTCTACAGCTCTGAAACATGACAGAGGGCTCCCTCTACCTGTGGCTCACATATTTCAGTGATTGTCTTATTCTTTGTGCCTGTATACTTTGACCCATGAAAATCTTCCCAACTGATAAAGTGGTGGTCTTATTTTATACTATGGTTATGCCCATACCCGTTTTAAAAAATTTTAACCTACATACTCAGAAATGTAGAAATGAAAAATGAACTGATATGAAAAATTGTTGGGGTCAAAAAGTGATCATTCATAACAATTAACATGATTAGACAACATCCAACAAAATCTATTCTTAATTTAACAAGTCTAGCTAATGGAAAGGATGTGGGTCTTGCAGTCAGAATATGTGGGTTTTTATATGTTATCCCCTTGTTATCTAGAAACTTTAATGTTTTCTTATTCATGAAATATGAATTATTGATTAAATAATGAAACTTTCTTCCATTTATAAAATTCTTGCATTTACAAATTACTGATCAAAGGGACATTGCAAAATTTCATGAAATTGTCACAATATTTGGTAAAAATTTATAGTTTTAATCCCAAATGCTGGAATCAGAGTAGCCTTATTACTGTGAGAGAGAACGACTACCAGAAATATATGGGACTGTAAGAAAGAGAGAAAGTCATTAGAGAAGGACTCTCCTTTACATTAATGCTGCAGTTTCACAACTAGAAGGGGTACCATTTTCATTTTAATCTGGCCTAGGCCCAGAAAAATTATTTTCTCTGCCAAAAGCCAAAGATGGATACTAAGCTTTTCCAGATACAGCCATAGAACAACCATACTCATAATTCCCAGGTAGAAGATTATTGCAGAGCAATTTTTTCTGTCCAAAACAGCCTACAGGCTACTGTAACCTCCAAAATAGCTTTTCTAATGTTTCAACATTCATTTATTTAATCATTGAAATGAACAAAATATTCATAGACTATACATCTGTGATTTAAATTATTACAGACAATATGTAGAAACAACAACAACAAAAACTTTTCTTTCAACAAGTTTACAATTTAGAATACGAGGCAGAAAATGGAGAGTAAGGTATCAAGTGAAAGGTGACAGTTGGGGCTTTTTGGAAACTCGTGTATGTATTATCTGATATAAGCTATAAATGATAGACATGAGAAAACATATAAAGATGATTTGCTTGGATGTTATTTGAAGGCAGAAGTATCAAAACCTAAATGTGGAACTAAAAAATGTAGATGTCTAAATTTGGTAAAGACTAGAAATTAGATTAAAGCAATACTGAGGCAAAGACTTGAATGTTAACTTCAAATTCTTACTCTTACTCTTCCTTTATAAAGTCTACCTACCAAGTGAAAATGACTCCCTTGCTGAGAAAACCATCTTCCTGTTCTGCATTCTATCCTTACTGCTACATTAAAGATCTTACTATAACAATTATGCCTTCCCTTTTGTTTTAAAAACGTTAGGAATCCAGAACTATGCCTTTATCACCACAGTCCTCTGTATATGAATTAAGCTTATTCTTAGCAAAGGTCCAGATTGTATAATATGAGCTTTTTTGTTTCTATCTTAGTTTGTCAGGCTTCTATGACAAATACCACACAACAGAGTAGCTTAAACAATGGAAATTTATTGGTTAATGTTTCTAAGGTTAGGAGAAGTCCAAAACTGAAATATCAGTAAGGTCAAACTTTCTCCCAAGGCCTTTAACTTTCTGGACCCAGAGATCCTTTGGGGTCTTTCGGTTGTTTCCTTGACTCGCATTATGTGGCTTCTCTTCTAGGTTACATTGACTTATGGTTTATGGCTCTTCCCTGTGGCTTTTTCTCACTCTGTCTGAATGTTTTCTGTTAATAAAACCTCCAGTAATCCAGATTAAGACTCACTCTCATTCAGGTGGGGCAATCTTAACTTAAAATAACATCTTCAGGGAGTCGGTATAGCTCAAGTGGTTGAGCGCTTGCTTCCCATATACGAGGCCCCAAGTTCAATCTGCAGCCCCGATACTTCAAAAAAATTACATCTTCAAGAGATTTTATCCACAATAGATTCATAACCACAAGAATGTTGATTAAAATTAAGAATATTTCTAAATTGGGGTAGATAATTCAATATACCACAGTTTTAATTTCATATCACAGAGATTTCTACAAAATCTATAGCTGTACTTGAATTCATGTAACTGACTTTTTTTAATTAGAGAACTTGTGAGCTTACAAAACAAACATTCATGCATAATGTGCAGAATTCCCATACATCACCCCTTCACCAATACCTTGCGTTGCTATGGAGCATTTGTTACAGATAATGAAATAACATCATCAAAATATTATGGCTAACAATGGTCCATAAATTATACTTGCTGTATTTTTTCCATAAACCCATCTATTATTAGCACCATGTATTTGTATTTTACCTCTGTTATAGTTCATGACAGCGTTTTCTTATATTGTACTGTTAACCATATTACATATCCACCACATGGACCACTGAGTTATAGAGTACCATGCTTTGTACAATTTGTCCAAAGTGTACACCGAGTTGCTCTCAGGTTCATCAGAGAGTTGTGTTGCCATCACCTCAGCAAATTTTAGAACATTTTCCTTAGTCCATTAGAAAAAATCCCATATCCTCTTATCATTGACCCTTAGTATTGATATAGTAACTTTTTTGACATTCATGCAAGAATATATAGGATTATAGTCAATAAATTGCATTGTGTTTTCCCATGTATCACCATTTTCTTAACCTTGTAGTAGTGACATATATTTATTCTAGTTCATAGAAGAACATTATTGTATTTGCACTATTAACCACAATCCTCATCCACCTCTAAGTTCACTATATTATACAGTTCTTAGACTATTCTCTAGCTTTCTTTTACTTGATATTAATATCCCTAGACTAATTCATTCAGCCATAATCCTATTGATAAATCAGCAGTGTTAGATTTTCTCACTTTAATGTACTACCATCAACTTTACCCACTTACACTTTTAAAATCAAGATAATTAAAAAATTCCACATGAATTAAGCATCAGTACCCCTTCTCAGCCTCAGCCTATCTTCTAGTAATCTATGCTAACCACTTAGCATAGGTTTTAACTCCATGTGCTTATTATTTGTAATAAGTTCATATTAGTGAGACCATACAATACTTGTTCTTTTGTGTCAAGCTATTTCACTCAGTATAATGTCCTCAAGGTTCATCCATGTTGTCATATGTGTCTCATTTTCACTCCTACTTACAGCAGCATAGTATTCCATCATATGTACATAAAATATTTTGTTTATCTATTCATTGATTGATGGACACTTGGGTTTTTTCCATCTTTTGGCACTTGTGAATAATAATGCTATGAACATCGGTGTTTAAATGTCTATTTGCATCCTTGTTTTCAGTTCTTCTGGATATATTCCTGTAGAAAGATTGCCTGACCACACAGCAGTTCTATGTTTAGCTTCCTGAAATAAAGCCAAACCATCTTCCACAGTGCCTGCACCATTGTACGTTTCCACCAACAGTGAAGTAGTGTCTCTATTTCTGCACATCCTTAGCAGCACTTGTAGTATCTTATTTTTTGTTGTTGTTGTTTTTAATCAATTTTATTGATACATATTAATAAAGCATAAAATTTATCCAAGGTATACTATCAATGGTATTTGCTATAATCACATAGATGTGCATTCATCACTTCAATCATTTTTAGAGCATTTTCATTATTCTTATAATAATAATAAACAAAAAAACAGACAAACAAACAGGAAAATTACTCACCTCTCAATCACTATATGCTTCTCCCACTGTACAAAGCTGCTGTTTCTGGCTATTCTATCCAAAGTGTATAATCAATGGCTTTTAAAATAATCACAATGCTGTACATTCATCATCTTAAAAATTTTAGAACTATTTCATTACTCCAAAAAGAAAGACTACAAACCCCTTAGCATTCCTTCCTCAGACCTACGTAACAACTAATCTCCTTTCATCTTTATAAATTGATTTATATTTACATTTTATATAAATGGAATCATACAATATGTAATACTCTGTCTGGTCTCCTTCACTTAGTATAATGTTTTTTTTGTTTTTTGTCTGATGTTAACATTGTATAGTATTAACTTACATTTGTTCAGCTTCAAGGAAAAATGATCTTATATATGCAATTCTACCCATGTTCATATTTCACATAATTTATTTATATTTCACATACTATATTTAGTTCATAAGAGGGCAATCATACAATATTTTTCTTTTTGTGTCTGGCTTGCTTCACTCAACATAATGTCCTCCAGGTTCATCCATGTTGTCATATGTTTCACGATTTCATTTCTTCTTACCACTGCATAATATTCCATTGTGTGTATACTTCATGATTTATCTATCCATTCATCAGTGGATGGACACCTGGGTTGCTTCCAACTTTTGGCTATTGTAAATATTGCTACTATGAACATTGACCTGCAGATATCTGTTTGTGTCACTGCTCTCAGTTCTTCTGGGTATATATCTATAAATGGTATTACCAGGTCCCCAGGCAAGTCTATATTCAACTTCGTTGGGAACGGCCAAACAGTCCTCCACAGTGGCTGTACCATTCTACATTCCCAGCAACAGTGAATAAACGTTCCTATCGCTCCACATCCTCTCCAACATTTACATGTTTCTGACTTTTTAATAGCAGTCAGTCTAACAGGTGTGAAATGATATCTCATTGTAGTTTTCAGTTTCATTTCTCTAATAGCTAGTGATACTGAACATTTTTACAAGTGTTTCTTCACCATTTGTGTTTCTTCTTTGGACAGTTTTCTTTTCAAGTATTTGCCCATTTTTTTAATCAGATAGTTTTTCTTTTTAATTGTTCAGTTGTATGATCTCCTTATATATCACGGATAATAATCCTTATCAGATATGTGATTCCCAAATGTTTTCTCCCATTGAATCAGTTGCCTTTTCTCCCTTTTTACAAAGTCCTTTGAGGTTCAAAAACTGTAGAATTTTGAGGAGGCCCCATTTATCTATTTTTTTCTTTTGTTGCTCGTGCTTTGGACATAAGGTTTAAGAAACTACTGCCTACCACACAATCTTGAAGATATTTTCCTACACTTTCTTCTAAGAGTTTTATGGCTGTTGTTTTTATATTTAAGTCCTTGATCCATTTTGATTTAATTATTGTATAAGGTGTGAGTGGGGGTCCTCTTTCTTTCTTTTGGATATGGCTATCCACTTCTTCCAGCACCATTTGTTGAATAGACTGTTCTGGTCCAGTTGGGTGGGCTTAACAGCCTTGTCAAAAATTGCTTGACTGTAGATGTGAGGGTCAATTTCTGAGTTCTTGATTTGGTTCCATTGGTCAGGCTGTCTGTCCTTATTCCAGCACCATGCTGTTTTTACCACTGTACTTAAGTAATATGCTTTAAAGTCAGGAAATGAGAGTCCTTGAACTTCATTCTTCTTTTTAAGACATTTTTTGCTATTCAGTGTCACTTATCCTTCCAAACAAATGTGATCATTGGCTTTTCCATTTCTGCAAAAAAGGCTGTTAGGATTTTTGTTGGAATTGTGTTGGATTCGTAAATCAGTTTTGGTAGAATTGACATTTAAACATTATTTAGTCTTCTAGTCTATGAACAGGGAATGTCCTTCCATTTATTTAAGTTTTTTTCAGTTTCTTTTAGCAGTTCTTTGCAGTTTTCTGAATACAGGTCCTTTATGTCCTTGTTTAAGTTTATTTCTAAATATTTAATTGTTTTAGTTGCGATTATAAACGAATTTTTTTTTCTGATTTCCTCCTCAGATTGTACATCAGTAGTGTATAGAAACGCTATTGATTTTTTGTATTAACCTTGTATTCCGCCACTTTGCTGAACTTGTTTATTAATTCCAGTAGTTTTGTTGTGGATTTTTCGGGATTTTCTAGATATAGGATCATGTCATCAGCGAATAGTGAAAAGTTTTACTTCTTCTTTTCCTGTTTGGGTGCCTTTTATTTCTGTCTAGCCTAATTTGTCTAGCTAGAACTTGTAGCACAATATTGAATAATAACGGTGACAGTGGTCATTCTTTTCTTGTTCCTGATCTCAGGAGGAAAGCTTTCAGTCTTCCACTTTTGAGCACAATGCTAGCTGTAGGTTTTACATATATTCAGTTTACCATATTGAGAAAGTTTCCTTCTATTCCTTTCTTTTGGAGTGTTTTTATCAAGAAAGGGTGCTGTATTTTGTCAAATGCCTTTTCTGCATCAATCGAGAGGATCATGTGATTTTTTACCTTCAGTTTATCAATGTGGTTTATTATGCTAATTGATTTTCTTGTCTTGAACCACCTTTGCATACTTGGGATAGAACCCACTTGATCATGGTATATAATTCCTTTAATGTGCTTATGGATTCTGTTTGAAAGCATTTTTTTAAGCATTTTTGTGTCTATATTCAATAGGGATATTAGTCTCTAATTTTCTTTTTTCAGAGTATCTTTATCTGGTTTTGGTTTTTGGCATGATGTTGGCTTCATAGAATGAGTTTGGTAGCATTCTTTTCAATTCATTTTTTTTGGAAGAGCTTGAGAAAGATCAGTATTAGTTCATCTTTAAATGATTGGCAGAATTCAAATGTGAAGGCATCTGGTCCAGGGCTTTTCATCTTTGGGAAGTTTTTGATGACTGTTTCAATCTCTTCACTTGTGACTGGTTTGTTGAGGCCTTCTATTTCTTCTAAAGTCAGTGTAGTTGGTTCATGTGTCTCCAGGTCTTTGTCCATCTTGTCTACATCTTTTAGTTTTTTGGCATACAGTTGTTCATATTATCATCTTATGATCTCTCTTATTTCTATGGGGTCAGTGCTAATATGCCACCTCTCATTTCTGATTTTATTTATTTGTGTCTTCTCTTTTTTTCATTGTCAGTCTCCCTAAAGATTTGTCCATTTTGTTGATCTTTTCAAAGAACCAACTTTTAGTTTGGTTGATTCTCTGTATTTTTGTTGTTGTTGTTGTTGCTGTTCTCAATTTCGTTGATTTCTGCTCTAATCTTTACTATTTCTTTCCTTCAGCTAGTTTAGAATTAATTTACTCTTCTTTTTCTAGTTCTTCCAAGTGTGCAGTTATATCATCAATTTTAGCTCTTTCTTATTTTTTAATGTAAGCATTGAGGGCTGTAAATTTCCCTCTCAGCAGTGCCTTTGCGGTGTCCATAGGTTTTCATATGTTGTGTTCAAATTTTCATTCATCTCAAGATATTTGCTGGATTCTCTTGCAATTTCTTCTTTTGACCCACTGATTAAGAGTGTGTTGTTTAATCTCTATATATCTATGAATTTTGCATTTTTCTGTCCATTATTGATTTCCAGTTTCATTCCGCTGTGATCAAAGAAGGTAGCTTGTATAATTTCAGTCTTTTAAAATTTATTGAGACTTGTCTTGTGACCCAACATATAGTCTATCTTGGAAAAGGATCCAGGAGCACTTGAACATAATTTTTATCCTGCTGTTTTGGGATGCAATGCTTTATAGATGTCTGTTAGGTCTACTTCATTTATCTTATTATTCAAGTTCTCTCTTTATTTATCCCCTGTCCAGATGTTCTATCCAATGCTGACAGTGATGTATTGAACTCTCCAACTATTGTTGTAGAGACATCATATCTTCCTTCAGCTTTGTCAGTGTGTGCCACATGTATCTTGAGGCAGTGAGGTGAGGTAAGGTGCATAAATATTTAGAATAGCTATTTCTTCTTGTTGAATTGCCCCTTTTATTAATATACAATGATCTTATACATTCTTTATAACAGTTTTTCATTTAAAATCTATTTAGTCTAATATTATTATTGCTACTCCAGCTCTTTTCTGATTACTATTTGTATGGAATATCTTTTTCCAACCTTTCAGTTTTAACCTGGTTGTGTCCTTATGTCTGAGGTGAATCTCTTGTAGACAACATACAAATGAGTCATATTTTAAAATCCATTCTATCAGTCTCTGTCTTTTGATTGGGGAGTTCAAGCCATTAACATTCAATGTTTATGTATAAGCATTACTTACTTCATCCAATTTGACCTTTGGCTTCCAGTTGTCATATCATACTATAGTTTATTTTTTTACCATTTCTAGTATACTTCTTTTCTACACTCTTTTCCAAGTCTCTCATCCTTGTTTTTCCTTTCAGGATGTAACACTCCCTTTAGTATCTCTAGTAATTCTGTTTTTTTTGGTAATATCTTCTATCAGTTTTTGTTTGTCTGTGAAGACTTTGAACTCCCTTTCACTTTTGAAGGACAGCTTTGCCTGATACAGAATTCTTGGCTGGAAGTTTTTCTCTTTCAACACCTTAAAAACATCATACCACTTTCATCTCTCCTACATGGTTTCTTAAGAGAGTTCAGCACTTAATCTTATTGATTTTCCCTTGTAGGTGATGCTTTGTTTTTCTCTTACAGCTTTCAAAATCTTCTCTTTATCTCTGATATTTGTCATTCTAAGTAGTAGGTGTCTCAGGGTATGTCTATTCATGTTTATTCTGTTTGTGGTGTGCTATCATTATTGAACATTGATATTTATGTCTTTCATAAGGGTAGAGAAGTTTTCAGTCATTATTTCCTCAAATATTCTTTCTGCTCCTTTTCCATTTCCTTCCTCCTTCTGAAATGCTTATAAGTCATATCTTTTTGCATTTCACATTGTCCTTTAATTCTCTGAGAATCTGTTTCATTTTATCCAGTCTCTTCTCTTTCTGTTCTCCTTCTTTTCCTGTTCAGATGTTCTGTCTTCAAAATCACTACTTCTGTCTTCTAGCAGTTCAAATCTGCTCTTATATGCCTTTTATGTATTTTTAAGCTCATCCATCATGTCTTTCATTCCCATAGGGTCTGCTACTTTGCTTTGCAGACTTTCAAATTGTTCTTTATGCTCACCCAGAGAGTTAGAGTTTTGAGCTGGAGCCCTGGGAAATAAACACACACAGGAGAAGAACACAGGGAAATAGAGATGGTGTGACAGAAATGGCAAAGGCTCTGGGAAGAGAGAGAGCCTGATAGCCTACAGCTGACCTTGTGGACAGAACAGAGCCACTGAGCCTGGAGAGAAATGAGCCCCAGAGGAGAGATGAGACTTATCCCAGCCTACAGCTGATACTGGAAGAAGCTGGGACCATGGAACCTTAAGAGGAAGAAGAAGGCTGAACCCTTGCAGCCATCTTGCTCCAACATATGGCAACAGACTTTGGTGAGGAAAGGAACTTACACTTCATGGCTTAGTAACAGTAAGCTAATACCCCCAATAAATACCCTTTTATAAAAGCCAACAGATATCTGGTATTTTGCATCAGCACCCCTCCTTTGGCTGACTAAAACAGCAATGGAAATTTTTATCCTATGACTGGCCCTATTTCACATATCGGAAGTAGATAACTTGTTCAAAGTTTCACAGATCCACAGTCTGAGGGGAATTTTGCCCTAGGATAGACCACACCTGTGAATGATTTTGATGAGTCATTGTAGTTAATATTGTTACTAAAATGATTTTAAGGCTCTTTTGGAATATTGTGATAGAATAAATGTATTTGCATATAAAGGAATGTGTCTCTTGGGGGACCAGAGGGTGAAGTGTAGTAACTTGATGATTTTATGGAGCCCAGAAAGATAATGTCCTTAGAGTTATACTATTCCTATGGGTGTGAACCCTTTGCAGGTGGGACTTCAGTAAGGCATGGCTTGAAGTGGGTCTTAATCCTCTTGCTGGAGTCCATTGTAAACATGATGAATATGAAGAAAGAGAGAGGGGAAAGATACCAAAGGAGAGAGAAAGCCAGAGAAAGCAAAAAGCTGAAGCAACAAAACCTGGAGAGAAGGGAGAGACCAGCAGGTGCTGCCATGTGCTTTGCATAAGAAAGAGGAGTCAAAGATCTCTGGCATCCGGCCTTCAGGAAGAAGGCAACTCCTGATGATGCCTTGATTTGGACATTTTCAGGGCCTCAGAACTGTAAGCTTACAAGCAAATAAACCCCCATTCTAGAAACAGCCCTATTTCATATATTGCATTTTGGCAGCTTAGCATACTAAAACATCTAAACGTACAACATTTGCTGTCATTTTTTTTTCAAGGTATTTCTACAGAAATGCTGGTCAGAGAAGGAAACTTCTTTTTCCTGTCCAGACAACTCCATATGAGACACTGACCACCAACCAACTGATCTTGGATTTCAAGTTCTCCAAAGTTATTTCTCAGGAATTGGAAGACTGGAAGCAAAAATCTAAACATTTTGTGTGCACCTAGGATAGTGGAGTACAGAAACCATGAAGGGATATCAGATTCAAATTATGAGTGAACCAAATAAAGTCAAAGTTCTTTCATAGCTCCCTGGTAGGTCTTAAGGGTCTACTCACAATAACTCTGCTCCAAAATACCTTTCCCTGATAGGTAGGAAGAACATGGGCACAGCTACAGCCTTAGCAATGGGAGAATCCATCTTCCATGTCCAAGTTTCTTTCAGACTTTTCAATCTAAAGCACACAAGAAAAGCTAACCAAATGTGACATTTGCATCTAGGATTCCAAACACATGTACTGCTGTCTCCTATTGTATTGTAATATCTTGGTCATGGGGTCGTGGGAAATCCACTAACTCTTGAAAACTGCAACCTCTTATGCTATCTTGGATTTCAGAGGAACTTCACAAGAATCAGGAAGACCTCACTCATCCCACTAGGTTTTAATATTGAAGATCATTCTGTCATTGGTTGCAAAAGCATTTTCAGACTTACAGATGAGGGGGAAACTACTCACTAAAAGGACAGCAGGAAGAAAAGCATTACGTGCAAATAGTAACTACAGGGGGTGAGAGAAGCATGAGAGAATAAAGAGAAAAAGAAGGAATAGAGATATAAATTTTTATAGCAAGGAAAACTAACATGCATTAATGTTTAATTCATTCCAGGCTCTGTGTTATACTCTTTGCATACATTATTTTATTCAATCTTCACAAAAATCCTAAGAATATTCGTGTCACCTTTACAATGAAGAAGTTGCATCAAAGCAAAGATAAGCAGAATGCCCAAGCTAATCTCTCCCAACTACTAAATGGCTCAATCTAAATTTAAACCAAAGCAGTCAGAATTCACATCAAGAGTTAGAAGAGGACTGACCCTGAAAAATTAAATGGTCAATTGTGGTCAGCTGGGAATAACAGTCAGATTCTATTACAAGTGTGGGATGCTCATTCTGGGCAAATAGGAAATTTAGATACCACAATATCATTAAATCAGAATTATCATAGGTGAGATCCAGGACCCAAATATGGATTATATTGTTATTAGGGAATCCAAACAGATCCTGCCCTCTTTTCATGACTTAGTTGGAGAAGTAATAGTGCCCACCTTCAATTGTTCCTATGGAAAGGACTGAAGCTTAGGGTCAAAACCAAAACCAAAATACAAGCCCTCAACATTCTGACAGATAGGAGTAGTCCAATGAATATTTTTTATTTTAAAATCAAAGAAAATATTACAGT
Source organism: Tolypeutes matacus (assembly GCA_026826555.1). Lineage (NCBI taxonomy): Eukaryota > Metazoa > Chordata > Mammalia > Cingulata > Chlamyphoridae > Tolypeutes > Tolypeutes matacus. The sequence continues at coordinate 9,411,303 of JAKSZT010001178.1, read as the reverse complement.
ATTATCCTAGCAAAGGTGCTGTTGAATGGGTTCTAAAAACACTGAGTATTTCCTTCACAACCCTCATCAATTTCTGATCAGCCTTCCTAATGAGGGAGTTCCACACACTAAGTGGATATACAAATAACATTTTCTAGAATAAAATCAAATCAGATTAAAATTAGAGTAGAAGTAAGCTATAAGAAATAATCTTATACATTTCATTCACTCGCTCATTCATTTATTCATTCATCAAGTATTATGCCAGGTATTGGGCTAGTTGCTAGGGAAACAACAGAACGAAATCAAATTGATCCTTACTTTCACCAAGCACATTGTATTCAGTGCTGTGATAGAAATTTACCCAAGGAATTGTGTGAGCATGAGGAGGAGTCACAACCCAAACTGCATGCAAAGAGTGGGAAACCACCCTAAACCCACTCTCAAATGCTAAGCCCAGGTCCCAAGGCAAGACAACGAAGAATGGGCACCATCTTTCTGAGACCAAGTGTACAGAAGGAAACTTTGTGTTCCAATATCCCAGAGGGAGAGCCTAGGAGGCAGGATAATAGCAGGCCATCCATTGTCATAAAGTTGATGCTCACTTGATGCCTTTTCTTTGCTTCTAACATCAATTTCTATCTTCCTTATAGCTCATCCTGTGAAATGCAGTCTACCTCAGGCTACTCTGAGCACAGTTGTGAAAAGAGAACAACCTGAGTGTGGTAGGCAGAACAATGCCCACTTCCAAAGAGGTCCACATCCTAATTCCCTAATTCTGTGAATATGTTAGTTATATGGCAAAGAAGCATTAAGGTTGCAGACAGAATTAGGATCAATTGAACTTAAAATTCAGATATTTTCCTGGATTATTTAGGTGGGCCCATTGTAATCCTGAAGATTTTTAGAAGTGGAAGATGGAAACAGAAGAAAAGTCAGAGAAAGAGATAAAACTCCAAAAAATGTCCAGAGAGGTATTACACTGTTAATTTTGAACATGAAGGAAGGTGACTACAAACCAAGGAATGTGGGCAGCCACTAGAAGCTAAAAAAGGCAAGGAAGAGGATTGCTTGTTAGAGCCTCCAGACAGAAATACAGCTATGCTGAAACTGAGTGACACTTGTGTAGGACTTCTGAATTACAGAACTGTAAGAAAATAAATTGGCATTGTTTTATATCATGATTGTTGATTATGTGTTATGGTAGCAATAAAATAAAAAAAAAAAAAAACAATACATTGAGAAAGTAAAGAATTGAATCCCCAGCTGTGAATTGTCAATGGTTAGCAGAAGATTTGTTAACAAAACAAGTAGACATTTCTAGCATCCTTCATGTACAACCAGACAACTGTCTTGGTCTCATACTGCACAGCCCTAACCAACCCTCACCTGGGATCCTTGCCACTGACTCCCTATGACCCCAGCCTCTCAGGCCTCCTCTATCCATGTCTCTATACTCCATTATTTCCTCCAACCCATCCCAGACCTCCTCTTTCGTACCCTTCATCACAAGTTCTTCATGGCCTCTTTGACTTGCAAAGTTATTGATTAAGATACATAAATTTTAAATATTCAACCACTTGCAGATGCTTCCATTCCCAACCACAATCCTGAAAGTCATAAAATAAACCAACAAAAGAGCCAAAAGAATTTATTTTACAAAAATCTCAGAAGAAGGTGCTATGGAATTACCAGGTACATCCAGTGATTCTCACAGATGATGGTAGCTGAAAATATCTTTTAAGTGAAAAAGTAGATTTTTTAAAGATAATTCTGTATTATATTCCTTCTTTTATTCTTATGAAATAAAGGGGGCTGGCAGAGGAAAAGTGAATAAATCATGCAAAAGAATTTTATCATAGTTCCTAAGGGTGGGACTCACTCACTACATTGGGTTGGGATATTCAGGCTCTAGGCCTGATAACATATTCCTAACACTGAAATGTCCATCAATTCATGGAGGTCCCAGTTCCTCCATTCAGCCAGTTTGAAATCCAGTTTCTTCATTTACAAAATAGGGATGACATTAATACTTCATCTACCTGCCTCTGGAGAGGCGTAGAAAGAGCAGGTAAGAACAGACAATGGATATTAAAGACCTCTAGAAATAAATGTGAGTTGCTATCTCTTAGTATTAATATGTCTTTGTTTTTTTTCAATTACTATTGTGTATAAAATCAAATTTTTCACAATGCAAACCAATATTTGTAAAATGATATATAAATATATATGCATATATGTGCATTTGCTTACATAAATGTTATTTTACATATATATATATATTTTTTAAGATGCTTATATTACATAAATGTTACACAAAAATTACAGGGATTCCCATATTCCCCTCCTCCCACACCTCCCATAACATCCCACATAAACATCTTTCATTAGTGTGGCACATCACCTGCAAAGCATATACACATCCTGGGGATTTACCACTAAGCATAGACCATAGTTCACATTGTAGACCACACTCTCTCCCACACAGTACTGCATGTTATATGCTGATGTAAAATGGCCCATATCTGCCATTGTAATGTCACTCAGGATAATTTCCAAGTCCTGAAAAAGCACCTGTATTACAACTGCTTTTCCCTTCCCTGCCCCAAAAGTGTCTAGTGGCTACTGGCTCCACCTCAATGTTACAATTTCTTCCATTGCTTAAATATCATTAAGTCCACTCTAGTCCATAGCTCTTCCCTCAGTCCTAGGAGTCTGGGATGGTGATGTCCACACCACCTTCAAGTGAGAGTGGGCTTATATCCCATGGATATGGTGGGTGGGATTATTGTGCCTGCAACTGCAGCCTCTCTCCATAAACTGGGATGGCCGTTGTACATCATCATCTCCTCACCAGGTGACTTGGGTGAGTCCATTGAGCTGTAGAGTAGGAGTTGCAGCTCCACTAAGATTCCAGGCACAACTGGCACATGGGCAGGCCAAAGGCTCCAGTCTCTGGAAGTACACCTACAAACTCTAGCATCACATATAGATTTGAAGAGAAGGGACTGATGGACCATGTGCAGTGAGGACTTAGTTGAGTCCAACTCTTCACTCCCAGGAGCACAGATTCCAAAGTAGAGCTCACTGATTAGGCATATCCCCCCTTATATAGCAACTGGGTGTCTCCAGAGCCCTCAGGAGCCCCTTTGTGTGGGGTGATATCCACTTTGGTGTTCTATGAGATCCTACGGAGGTGTGTGTAAGCGTTACCTCTGGGATGACCACCTGACTCTATTTGAAGTCTCTTAGCCACATGAACTCATCTGTCTTTACCTATTCCCCCGTTTATTCAAGGACTCTTTCCAGTCCTATTGCCAGTTGGCACTTGGTATTAATCTCGTTTACCAGGGAGGCTCATCCCCGAGAGTCATGTCCCACGCTGGGGGAAGGTAATTCATTCATATGCTGAGTTTGGCTTACAGAGAGGCCATATTTGAGCAACAAGGAGGTTCTCAGGTGGCAACCCTTAGGCACCCTATAACAGTAGGCTAAGTTTCAATTACAAGAGCAAGGACTCATAAGGCTAGTCATCAATAAAAAGAATCCATCAGTGGACCATTCTCTTTTGCCAGAGACTGCCCCTGCACTTGGGGTACTGTTGCTGCTCCCTTGGAGAATGTCGAAGAGCTCTACAGGCTGGGATTTCAGTATTCCCTCATATATTGAGTGATTGTCTACCCACCATGACCACGCCCCACCCCTTGATCATTTGAAAAATTTTATATATCTTTCATGTATATTCAGATGAACTTCCTCCCATGAATCCCCCATCCCAGACACCCCGCACCAATGATCCTCTGCAGCCCCCATTGTAACCCTTCTATAATCTAAACCTTCCTTGAAGATGAAGCCCATATAATAACCAAATACAATTAATAGGAAAATGAAATAATAATGATAAGCTTAAATTAAAGAGATAAAATACATGAAAACTCAGGAAAAAAAACTAAAAATAAAATATAATTAATGAATTGGGACATTTACTGCATTATCAGGTGTCCAGTCTGTACGGTGGCACCTTCCCCCCTCATTCCCCAGTGTCTCCCAAATTTTCATTTAATTTTCAAAGAAGTTTTAGGCCACAGCAAAGTCACACACAGAATACTAGAGACTCTCATATACCCAACCTCCTTCCCTTTTCCTCACCCAATATTAAAACCTTTTTCAGGTGTGTGTGTGTATGGTAGCATAGTTATAACTGTTATACAGATAGTGAAACACAGCTACTAAACATTGTCAATGGTTTACAGTATAGCTTACAGTTTAGATGGTACAGTTTAATAATTTTTGATGATATTTACCACGTCCTGTGTCCATTACTGTAAGTAATGAAAAACATTTCCCCTGACCACTAAATACCCCTTTATTTGATCCTTTTTGTTCCTTCCTCCCCATCCCCCTAGGGCACATGACACTCCCTTGTTTTGACACATTGGAAGACAAGATTCATAGCCACACGCCCTAGGTATTCTAACCTGCCCATCCTAATCTACCCACCTGTCAATCCTGCACCACCAAACCCAGTAATATCACTACCCACCTGTCCTATCCTTCAATATGCAACTATACTCTATCACTTTATCATAGATTATGTCCATATGGGTGATAGCTCACAACATACTCTTCTCTCTCTCTCCCTTGTCAACTTGTCTTTCAGACAATGGTTCTGAGAGACTGTTCACTTTCCTCAATTCAAATCAGTGAGGTCATATACTGTTCATGCTTCAATGCCTGGCTTGCTTCACTCAATATAAGGTCTTCAAGATTCATCAATGTTATTCCGTGTTTTAGCACTTTATTCCTTCTTACAGCTGAGTAATACTCCACTGTATGTATGCACAACATTTTGTTTTTTCATTCATCTGTTGATGGTCACCAGGGCTGATTACAACTTTTGGCAATTGTGAACAATGCCACGATGAACATTGGTGTGCATATATCTGTTCGTGTCTTTGCTTTCAATTCTTCTGAGTATATACCCAGCATTGGAATCGTTGGATCATACAAAAGATCTATTGTTAGTTTTCTGAGGAACCGGCAAACTGTCCTCCACAGTGGCTGCACCATTCCACAATCCCACCACCAGTGGACGAGGGTTCATAATACTCCAGATCCTCTACAACACTTATATTCTGCTGTTTTTTTAATAGCTGCCATTCTGACGGGTGTAAGATAGAATCTCATTGTAGTTTTGATTTGCATTTCCCTAATAGCTAGATATGTTGAGCATTTTTTCATGTGCTTTTTAGCCATTTGTATTTCTTCCTTGGAGAAGTGTCTTTTCAGGTCACTTGCCCATTTTTTAAATGGGTTGTTTGTCCTTTTATTTTCGAGGTGTAGGATTTCTTTATATATGCAGGATATTAGGCTCCTATCAGATATATGGTCGCCAAATATTTTCTCCCATTGGGTAGGCTGCCTTTTTATTTTCTTAATAACATCCTTTGAGGTGCAGAAGTTTTTAATTTTGAGGAGATCTCATTTATCTATTTTTTCTCTTGCTGCTCATGCTTTGGCTGTGAAGTTCATGAAACCATTTCCTATTACAAGGCCCAGTAGATGCTTCCCTACATTATCTTCCAAGGTCTTTATGGTTTTGGTTCTTATATATAGATCTTTGATCCATCTTGAGTTGATTTTTGTATAAGGTGTGAGATGGTATTCTTCTCTCATTCTTTTGGATATGGATATCCCATTCTCCAAGTACCACTTGTTAAAGAGGCCATTCTCTCCCAACTGAGTGGGCTTAGTGTCCTTATCGAATATCAAATGACTGTATATGCAAGGATCTATATCAGAACCCTCAATTCGGTTCCCTTAGTCAGTAGGTCTATCCTTGTGCCAATACCACACAGTTTTGATCACTGTAGCTTTGTAGTATGTTTTAAAGTCAGGTAATGTGATACCTCCAACTTCATTTTTCTTTTTCAATATGGCTTTGGCAATTTTGGGCCCCTTACCTTTCCAAATATATTTTGTAGTTAGTTTTTCCAGTTCCTTAAAAAATACAGTGTTGACTTTTATTGGGATTACATTAAATCTGTAGATTAGTTTGGGTAGGATAGACATCTTGATGATGTTAGTCTTCCTATCAATGAACAGGGAATATTCTTCCATTCATTTAAGTCTTCTTTGATTTCCTTTAACAATGTTGTGTAATTTTCTGTATATAAGTCCTTCACATCTTTAGTTAATTTTATTCCTAGGTATTTGATTCTTTTAGTTTCTATTATAAATGGTATTTTTTTTATTTGCTCCTCAGATTGCTCATTATTGTTGTACAGAAATGCTACTGATTTTTGAGCATTGATCTTATATCTTGTGACATTACTGAACTCCTTTATAAGTTCTAGAAGCTTTTTTGTAGATTTCTCAGGGCTTTCTACGTATAGGATCATGTCATCTGCAAATAATGAAATTTTTGCTTCTTCTTTTCCAATTTGGATGCCTTTTATATCTTTTTCTTGCCTCAGTGCTTGAGCAAATACTTCTAAGACAATGTTAAATAGGAGTGGTGATAGTGAGAATCCTTGTCTTGTTCCTGTACTCAGAGGGAAGGCTTTTAGGATTTCACCATTGAAGATTATGTTAGCTTTGTGTTTTTCATATATAGCCTTTATCATATTCAGAAAGTTTCCTTCTATTCTTATCTTTTGCAGTGTCTTTATCAGGAAAGAGTGCTGTATTTTGTCGAATGCTTTTTCTGCATCTATAGAGATGATCCTGTGATTTTTTTCTTTCAATCTGTTTATGTGCGGTATTACATTGATTGATTTTCTTATATTGTACCATCCTTGCATACCCGGGATGAAATCCACTTGGTCATGTTGTACAATCCTTTTGATATGTTGTTGAATGTGATTAGCAAGTATTTTGTTGAGGATTTTAGCATCTAGGTTCATTAGAGAAATTGGTCTGTAATTTTCCTTTCTTGTGGTATCTTTATTTGGTTTTGGTATTAAGGTAATGTTGGCATCGTAGAATGAGTTAGGCAATATTTCTTTTACTTCTATTTTTTGGAAGAGCTTAAGTAGAATTGGTGTTAGCTCTTTCCAGAATGTTTGGTAGAATTCAGCTGTGAAGCCATCTGGTCCTGGACTCTTCTTAGTTGGGAGATTTTTTATGACTGAGTCTATCTCTTTATTTGTAATTGGACTATTGAGTTCATCAATTTCTTCCTTTATCAATGTAGGCTGTTTGTGAGTTTCTAGAAACTTGTTTATTTCCTCTAAATTATCATTCTTTTTGGCATATAATTTTTCAAAGTATCCTCTTATGACACTCTTTATTTCTGTGGTGTCAATAGTGATATCACCTTGCTCATTCCTTATTTTGTGTATTTGCATCTGCTCTCTATTTTTCATTGTTAGTGTGGCTAACATTTTGTCAATTTTATTGATCTTCTTGAAGAACCAGCTTTTGATTTTGTTTATTTTTCTAGCGGTTTCTTTTTCTCTATTTCATTTAGTTCTGCTCTAATCTTTGTTATTCCTTCTTTCTATTTCCTTTAGGTTTAGTTTGTTGTTGTTTTTCCAATTCCTCCAAGTGTGCAGGTAGGTCTTCAATTTTAGCTCTTTCTTCTTTTTTAATATAGTATTTATAGCTATTAACTTCCCTTTTAAGACAGCTTTCACTGCATCCCATAGGTTTTGATATGTTGTGATGTCATTTTCATTAGTTTCAAGGTAGTTACTGATTTCTTTTGAGATTTCCTCCTTGACCCACTCTTTGTCTAAGAGTGCATTGTTTAACTTCCATATCTTTATGCCTAACCTGTTTCTCTGGCCCTTAGTGATTTCTAGTTTCATTCCATTGTGGTCAGAGAAATTACTTTGTATAATCTCAATCTTTCTGAATTCATTGGGGGTTGTTCTGTGGCCTAATATGTGGCCTATCTTGGAATACGATCTGTTTGCACTCAAGATGAATGTAAATCCTGCTGTATTTGGGTATAATGTTCTGTATATGTCTATTAAGTCCAGGTCCTCTAATGTTTTGCTGAGAACCTTTGTTTCTTTATTGATTCTCTGTCTAGATATTCTGCCTAATGATGATAATGGTGTATTTAATTCCCCTGCTATAATTGTAGAGACATTTATTTCTCCACTTGGGTTTTCCAGAGTTTGCCTCATGTATTTTGAGGCACCCTGATTAGGTGCATAAATGTTTATGATTGTTCTCTCTTCTTGAGAGATTACCCCTTTTACTAATATATAGTGTCCATCTTTGTCTCTTACGATAGTTCTGCATTTAAAGTCTATTTTGTCTGATATTAGAATAGCTACTCCTGCCCTTTTTTGGCTCTTGTTAGGTTGTAAAATAGTTTTCCAGCCATTCACTTTCAGCCACCTTGAATCCCTGCATCAAAGGTTGGTTTCTTGTAGACAGCATATATATGGATCATATTTCCTTATCCATTCTGCCAATATGTGCCTCTTGAGTGGTGAATTTAATCCATTAACATTCAGTGTTATTAGTCGCAATGAATTTCTTACTTCATTTTCTTTGGGTTAATGTATGTCATATGTTGTTTTGTTTTTGTTTTTGTGTTTTTAGTTGTTTTTAAACTCTCCTCCAACTCTCTCCCTTGTTTTTTCCTTTCATCCTGTAGAACTTCCTTTAGTATTTCTTGAACTGCAGGTTTCTTATTGACATACTCTTAATTTCTGTTTATCTGTGAATATTTTGAACTCTCCATCATTTTTGAATGCCAGTTTTGCTGGATAGAGAATTAGTGGCTGGAAGTTTTTTATTTTAGTACTTTGACTATGTGATACCACTTTCTTCTTGCCTCCATGGTTTCAGCTGAGAAATCAGCACTTAATCTTATTGTGCTTTCCTTGTATTGCTGGTTCTCTTTTCTCTTGCTGCCTTAGTATTTTCTCTTTGTCTTGATCATTGGACATTTTGACAAGTATATGTCTTGGATTTGCCCTTTTGGGGTTTATACTGTTTGGAGTGTGCTGTGCTTCCTGGATCTGCACATCCATCTATCTCAATAGGGTTGGGAAGTTTTCAGCCGTTATTTCCTCCAACAATCCTTACGTTCCTTTTCCCTTCTCTTCTCCTTCTGGTATGTCCATAATGTGTATGTTTGTGCATTTTTTGATGTCAGTTCAATTCCTGAGTCCCTGCTGGATTTTTTTCTATCTTTTTATCTATCTGTTCTACTATCTGTTTAATTTCAGATTTATTGTTTTCCTCATCACTAATTCTTTCTTCTGCATGTTCAAATCTGCTGTTACATGAATCCAGCATCTTTTTGATTTCTTGGATTGTGCCATTGATCACCATCATATCTGTTATCTTTTGGTGTATGTTTACAATTTCTTCAGTATGTTCTCCTAGCATCTTCCTTATATCCTTAATCTCTTCCTTCACTTCATTAAGATGGTTCATGATATTTGTTTGGAAAGCTTTCATTTGCTGTTCAATATTTTGCATCTCTTTCTGTTTTTTTGTTTGCTCATTGTACTGCTCCATGTCTTCCTGTTTCTAAGTGTGGTTTGTAATTTTTTGTTGCCCTCTAGTCATCATTTTATCCTGATGGGTTTATTTAGTTGATTAGCTTCTCTCTCTGCTCTAGAGTTTTATTTAGGTGGTGGTTCTGTGTGTGTGTTAAGTTTTCTCTATGACACTTTTTCTTCTTATTTTACTTCCTTGCTTCTTTCAATGTTCCCTTGAAGGCAAAAGATTAGGGCCAGAGGAATCGAAAGATGTGAGAAAAGAAGAAGGATAATAGTAATATTGATAAAAGTTAGAAGAGGGGCCAAATAAGTCTTAGTGCAATGAACATTTAACTCATGTAGGCAGTGTAGAGTAATAGGAAAAAAAGTGGAGTACATACAATGGCCTGGGAAACCAAATAGAGGAATATATAAATAATGATTTAGAAGGCTAGAATGATGAGGAGGGAGAGAAAGAGTGAAGAAAGGGCTGAAATTAAAAAGTTAATGTTAATTTAAAAAAAAGAAGAAAACAGAATAGATAGAATAGAAATTGATACCCTTAAGTTGTGGGATAATGAAAAAACATGGTGTGTAAGAACTACAATAGAAAGCAGAAGGCAGAAAGATGAAGGAAGGAGAATAGATAGCTTGGAAGGCAAAATCACTATAGACAGAGAATGGGAAGTCACTGAAGAAGCAGCACATCAAAGAAGTGAGAAGCTAGCAGCAGCCAATTAAAAAGAAAAAAAAAAAGAAGGAAAAAAGAAGGGGGGGGGAGAAAAGAGGAAAGAAAAGCAAGAGACAACAAATAAACAGAGAAAAACAAAACAACCACACAAGCAAGCAGTCAAACAAAGCTAAGGAGGAACAGTGTTCCTTCTAGGGTCCTTGTGGAACCTCTTTGCCTGCTTGTGTTTATCAATCAATTTCCCTGCAGGGTTCTACCTGCAGGTTTTGAGGCAGATTTTAGCTATTAAACTAAATTAAAAAGAAGAATTCTTTTTTGAAAGTAACCATCTTCTTTTTATTTTTACTTTTGGCAAAATAAGGGACCAAAAAGAAGTCCTCTTCTAAACCATCCCCTTCACTGAGGGGACACTAACTAGGCTCCTGGAAACTAATCAAGCACTTCCCACTTCGTGGCCTCCTCAGGAGAGCTGAAGCTCTGATGCTTGTCAGTGCAGAGCAATAAAATTCCTGACACCACCCCCTCTGGAGCTAAGCCTCAGTGTCACCAGGCTGCTGGCTAAATCAGGCTTCCTCAGTAGATTTGCCTCTACCCTCAGCCTGGCGCTGCTTCAAGCTGGCTTGTCTGTTCTCCAAAGCTATGAGGGGGTCCAGGCAGCCAAATCCACAGTAAGTAAACCCCTCTCCACCTTCTGTCAGAACCCTCCCTCTCTCGGAGAACACTCCCTCACACTGGGTTGCTGTGTGGGAGTCGCGGCTCAAACTAGCCTTTTTCCCTGAAGGTGGGGTTCAGCCATCTGTGTTAACCACCACAGGCAGGCTTAAATCTCACAAATCTCCACCGATCAGTCCACGCCATCAATCTGCCTTAAGATAGATGTTCCAAGATTCTCAATCCATGCGTCCACATCACAGATCCCCGGGCAGAACCCTATCCACAATTGGCAGTCCTCAGAGAGCTAGTCAGCGAGTGCCCTCCTAAACCAAGCCATCTTGCCTCCTAATATGTCTTTTTAATTCTCAATTCAAACATTGATACCAATTATAAGGATTTTGGAAACAATCAAAATTCAAGATTTGAATTTAATAGAAAAGGTATCATCAATGAAGAGAATCATATTTGTGTAGCCAGTCAAAACATTTAATAGTGTACAACTTTATCCTCTTCATTGGAAATTTTCTCTTGGCAAAGCCTGGAGGATTGAAAATTTATGAAATATCAATTAAAAGTTTTAATTCTGCCAATGAGGGTGGTTCCAAGATACCACATATTGCAACCACTAAAACACCAAACTCACCTGCAGCTGGTCTGAGTTTGGCTCCCCACTGGCTATCTGCAGTCAGAGTAAGTAGGAAAGCAGTGGAGAGAGATGTTTGCTTGGGTCCCTACATGATCTGAGCTCTAATACACTGAAGTTAGGCCTCTTGGGTTGAGAAGTTAAATATACGACCCAACTAAATTGGGACACCATAATCTAAATTTCCTTTCTTGCCTTGCAAACTGGAGCAAATTGAGATCGCCCTCCCTGAGTGTCTCAGGCTGGAGAATCGGTTCCTGGAGGAGACCAATAAACCCTTCCCCTCTAACATAAGCTAGGAGAATTTGGCTCTGAACCAGTAATTTAAATATCATAGTCTTGTGTGACTGTGTTCCAGAGGCCACCAAGTCTGCTGAGTGTGGCCCAGGGCAAGGGTTAGGCAATATGGAGACACAGACAAACTTGCCTCAAGTGTTGAAACTGTGGACCTGGTTTTCTAGCCTTCCAGGATCACAGTTTACATTACTTTCCAAATGAAAAAGATCATTTGGAAAGATCTTAGGTGACTGCTGGAATTAACTCTACAACAGGTTTTTGCTCATTTTTCCCTTTAGGCAAATTATTTAACCTTCAAATTTCTATGCCTCAGCTTCATTTGTAAAATGGGAGTACAAATATTTACCTCATAAAGCCATTATGAGTATAAAATGAGATAATGTATACAAAATACTGGAGACAATGTCTGGTATATAGTAACTGCTATGTAATATTTGTATTATGACCATAGTTGTTAGCATCACCATCATTATTATTATTAACAATGATACTATTTCCCTGACCATGTGCATACAGCAATCTCATCACCACTTTTTTCTAGTACTTCAGTCCTTCCCTTTCTTCCTTGCAGCATATCAAGCCTTGGATGAATCATATGACCTGAGGATAGCATAAAAGAATAATAATAATCAACAGAAAGCTCTAAACTTCAATATCAGATACCAGTGCTCCCAAGGCCTATCAGCCATGAATTCTCTGTACTAGCCTGCCACCATTTCTTGGGGTCTATTTCACTAAGGTCTCATCTTATCTGTGAGATCGAATCCTCTCTCCCCTCATTTCAGAACCTGAAATTCCTACCTCTATCTCCTTGGAGAAAGCAAAAATTAATTCACATTATGACAACTTTTTCATATAAGAGTGATCTTCTCTGCCTCATCTTCTTTCCTCCAGGGAGACATAGGGCCTTGCCTTCATAGAAATCAAAATGTTATGAGAAAAACAGAGAGTGAATGTCATCAACATGGTGATGTAAGGCATCGCTTGGAAAAGTCTTCTCTCAGCATTAATTAATAAAAGACAAATTCCACTTGCTTTGAAATCTGGGGAATGATAGAAAATGGAGACAGACTCCATGAATGCTGAATCAAAGAAAAAGAGGAATCCTTTCCAAGAGCAGGTAGGAGATCTTATCTTCCTGGACCCACAAGTGTGGACCCCTCCTAGTCACTCAGTTCTGTGCATCTTGGGAGTCACAAAGTGGCAACATTACCTGGATTCCTTATGCCACAGGAGGAGATTATAGAGCCATCCTCAGCAGCAAGCAGAAAAATCTGCAAAAAACAAATGGAAGAGATGAAGATTCCTTGAGAATGAACAGGAACACTCTCCTGGAGGTGAAACAATTGCAAAAAGAGGGTGTATTAGTAAGCCAAAGGGGTGCTGATGCAAAATACCAGAAATTGGTTGGTCTTTATAAAGGGTATTTATTTGGGGTAGAAGTCCACAGTTACCAGGCCATAAAGCATAAGTTTCTTTGTTCACCAAAGTCCATTGCCATGAGTTGGAGCAAGACAGCTGCTGATGTTTGCCAGGGTTCAGGCTTCTTGGGTTCCTGTCTTCCCAGGGCTCTGTTTCTCTCCGGGTTCAACTCCTCTGTTTCCTCCCCAAGGTCAGCTGTAGACTATGAGGCTCTCTAGGCTTTGCCTCTCTCCACAAAGCCAGCTGTAGACTCTCAGGTCAATGGCTCACGTCTTTTCCTGGGGCCTTCTCTCCTTCTTCATGACAAAGCTCTCTTACTTCCCAGGGCTCCAGCTCAAGACATCAACATCAGAACTACTACAACTCTGTCCTTTGCCATGCCTTTTATATTTGATTCCCCACCCACCAAGGGGTGTGTTTCAACACCCTACTGATGTGACCTTGTCAATGCCCTAATCATCACTTAATCATGCCCAGATTAACAGGCCAGTTTACAAGCATAATCCAATATCTATTTTTGGAATTCATAACTATATCAAACTGCCAAAGTGCTACAGTGTGCAATCTTAAAAAGTTGTGCCACATATACAGGGAAAGAAACAGATGAAGAAGAACTGAGAAAACCTAAATAGTTAAACATGGACTATTCTAAAGACCCAGAATAAGTTGGACCAAGTGCCAAAGAAGAGCCTTGGCAAAAAAACAACCAACTAGAAAACCCTAAAACAGAGTGAGAAACTGGTATTCAGAGATAATATATCAAAATAATCAGATGTCCAGATATCAGCAAAAAATTACAAGCCATTCTTAGAAACAGGAATATATGGTTCAATTAAGGGAACATATTAAAGCTTCAGAAAAAAACAGAGAATTTGAAACAGCTAATCAAAGAAGTTCAAACAAATCTACCATATCAATTCAAAGAGATGAAGAAAAGATTGGATTTAGAGCTAAGGTATATTAAGAAGTTGTATGAGTGTAAAGAAGAACTTGCAAGCATAAAAAAGGGACATAACAGAAATTATGGGTATGAAAGGTCCAATAATGGAGATTAAAATACACTAGGGACATACAACAGCAGCTATGAACAAGCAGAAGAAAGTATCAGTCAACTAGAAGACAGGACAGTCAAAATCATATACTAAGAATTCCAGATAGAGATAAGAAAAGAAAAAAATTAGCAACGTCTGAGGGAAAAAAATTAGCAAATCTGAGGGAATGAAGCATACAAACATACAGTTCATGGGTGTCCCATATGGAGAAGAAAAGGGCAAAAAGAATATTTGAGGAAATAATTGTTGAAAATTTCCCAATTCTTATGAAAGTCAGAAATATAAATGTCTAACAAGCACTATATTCTACAAACAGAAAAAAAATCCTAATAGATCTACTCTGAGACATGTATTAATCAGAATGTCAAATGCCAGAAATAATGACAGAATTCTGAAATCAGGAAAAGAAAAGCAATTTGTCACTCTCAAGGGACTCAATAAGACTAAGTACTGTTTCCTCATCAAAAACCATGGAGGAAAGAAGGCAGTGGCATGACATACATAAAGCACTGAAAAAAAATCGGCCAAAAAAAAATTCTTTATCTAACAATATTGTATTTGAAAACTGAGGGATAGTTTTAAATATTCACAGACAAACAGAAACGGAGAGAGTTTGTCAACAAAAGACCTGCCATACAAGAATTATTAAAGGTAGCTCTGTATGTTTAAAGGAAAAGACAGGAGAGGGTGGCATGGAGTAGGGTGAAGAAATGAAGATATTCACTAAATTAACTAAAAGGGTAAATGTAAAATCTAGTAATAGTGTATTTTCAATATGCAACTCTACTTCTTAATTTCTATGAGTCAGAATACAATTGAACAAGAAAAAAAAAATGTTTCCTGATAGTGTACATTACAAAAACTATAAAAGAGTTACTGTGGACAAAAACAACATAAAGAAAGAAAACAGAAGGATATGCGAGAGTAGAAAAAATGTATGCTATTGAACCTAATTTGGTATCCTCTCAAATTAGTATATTTTAATTGCATGGTGTGTAATACAAATCTCAGAATAACCACAAGAAAGTATTTAAAATATATACAGGAAAAATATGAGAATGGGATCAGTCAGATATGTCATAAAAGATCAAATATATACAAAAAGAGGTTACAATAAAGGAAAAATGAGACAAAGCAAAGATATGAGATATAAAAACCAAGGACAGAATGGCTGAAGAAAACACTACCACTATGATATTAACACTAATTATTAATAGATTAAACTCTCCATTCAAATATCACAGCTTGGCAGAATGGATGCAGAAGCATAATCCAGCTATATGTTGTTTACAAGAGACTCACTTTAGATCCAAAGACGCAAATCAATGGAAAATAAAAGCATGGAAAAGGGTATTACATGCAAATCATAACCAAAAGAGTTGGGGTAGCTAAACTAGTATTGGGTAAAAGAAATTAGGCCAAAAGCTGTTATAAGAGACAAAAAAGGACACTATACATTAATAAAAATTAATTAATTAATTTCCAAGAAGAAATAGCAACCATAATTATTTATGAACCTAAAATTGGTACCTAAATATTTATGAGGCAAACACTGGCAAAACTGATGAGAGAATAGACACCTCTATGTTAGTTGTTGGAGACTTCATTAAACCAACTCATCAATAGCCAGAATATCTAGACAAAAGATCAATATGGAAACAAATAACTTGAATAATATGATAAATGAACTGGACCTAACATACATATGTAAAACATTGCACCCCAATACAGAAGGACATACATTCTTCTCAAATATGCATGGTTCATTCTCCAGGATAGAGCACATGTTGGTCACAAACAAGTCTCAATAAATTTAAAAAGATTGAAATTATTATACATAGCATCTTCTCTGACACTAAGGGAATAAAAATGTAAATCAACAGTCAGAAAACTGGAAATTGGAAGCTAGATAACACACTCTTAAATTATCAGTGGATCAAACATGAAATTACAAGGGAAATCATTAAATATCTTGAGACAAATTCAATCAAGACCACAACATATCAAATCTTATGCAGCAAAGGCAATGCTGAGAGGGAAATTTACATTTAATGCATATGTTTAAAAAAGAAGAAAAAGCTAAAATCAAAGATGTAACTGCACACCTGGAGGGACTGGAGAAAGAACAGCAAATTAAACCCAAAGCAAGCAGAAGAAAACAAATATTAAAGTTTTGGGGGAGAAATAAATGAAATAAAAAGCAATAGAGAATATTAACAAAACCAAACATTGGTTCTTTGAAAAGATAAAAAAAATTTACAAATCCTTAGCTAGACTGACAAAGAAAACAGAAAGAATATGTAAACAAATAAAATCAGAAATAAGAGAGGGAACTACTACTGATCTGAAAGAAATAAGAGGATACTATGAACAATTCTATGTCGACAAATTAGACAATCTAGAAAAAATGGACAAATTCCTAGAAAGACAAGAATAACCTACACTGACACTAGAAGAAATAGAGGATCTCAACAGACCAATTATAATTAAAGTATTGAATCAGTTGTCTAAAACTTCTCAACAAAGAAAAACCAAGGGCAAGATGTTTTCACAAGTGAATCTATCAAACATTCCAAGAAGAATTAACACTAATCCTGCTCCAACTCTTCCAAAATACTGGGCAGGAGGGACCACTATGTAACTCTTTCTATGAGGCCAATGTCGTCCTAACACCAAAGCCAGTTGAAGATACTACAAGAAAATTAAATTATAGACCAATTTCTCTAATGAATAGAGATGGAAAAGTACTCAAAAAAAGTACTTACAAATAGAATCAAACAGCACATTAAAACAATTATTCACCACACTCAAGTAGGTTTTATCTCCAATATACAAGGGTGGTTCAAAGAATATCAATTAATGTAATACAACACATTAACAAAATGAAGGGGAAAAAACACATGATCATTTCAACTAATGTAGAAAAGGCATTTGATAAAATATAGCAGCCTTTCTTGATAAGAACACTTACAAAAATAGGAATTGAAGGAAGCTTCCTCAAGATGATAAAAATAATATATGTAAACCCCATAACTAACATCATACTCAATGGTGAAAGACTGACAGCTTTTCCTCTAAGATCTTGACAAAACAAGGATGTCCACTGCCACTACTGATTTTTTATATTGTTTTGGAAGTTTTATCCAGTGCAAGATAGGCAAGAAAAAGAAAAGAAAAGGCATCCAAATTGGAAAGGAAGAAGTAACACTTTCACTATCCACAGACGGTGTGTTCCTATATCGAGAGAGTTGTGAAAAATCTACAACAAAGCTACTAGAGCTAATGAAAAAATTCAGCAAAGTAGTGGGATATGAGATCAATGTGCAAAAATTAGTAGTGTTTCTATACATCAATAAAGTGCAATCTGCAGAGGAAATGAAAAAATCCATTTACAATAGTAACGACAAGAATGAAAATCTAGGAATAAATTTAACCAAGGATGTAAACAACTTATACAGAGAAAACTACAAAACTTTGCTAGAAAAAATTCAAAGAATATCTAAATCAGTGGAAGATATTCCATCCTCACGGAATGGAAGATTAAATATCGTTAAGATGTGAATTCAACCTGAAATTAATTACAGAATCACACATTACCAATTAAATTTTAACATCTTACTTTGCAGAAATGGAAAAGCCAATTTTCAAATTAATTTGGAAAGGTAAGGGCCCAGAATAGCCAAAACCATTCAGGAAATCAAGAATGAAGTTGGAGAATTCAAACTGCCTGACTTTAAAGTTTTTACAAAGCTACAGTGGATAAAATAGCATTGTACTGGCACAAGTATAGACATATAGACCAATAGAAATGAATTAAAAGTTCAGAAATAGACCCTCACATATATGTTCAATTGATTTTTGACAAAGCAGTCAAGCCAACTGAAAAGTAAATGAATAATCTCTTCCACAAATGGTGCTTGGAGAACTGGATATCCATATGTAAAAGAAGGAAGGAACACCCCTACCTCATACCATATACAAAAATGAACCAAAATGGATCAAGACCTAAATACAAGAACCATGACTATTCATCTTTTAGGAAAAATATGTAGGGATTCAGCTTCAGGATCTTGTGTTAGGCAATAGTTTCTTAGACTTTATACTCAAAGCACATACAATAGAAGAAAAAATAGAAAAATGGGACCCCATCAATAGTAAAAATTTTGTGCATCAAAGGACTTTATCACAAAAGTGAACAGACAGCTAACTCAACAGGAGAAAATATTTGGAAACCACATACCTGGTAAGGGCTTAATATCCAGAATATATAAAGAAACCCAATAACTCAACAATAAAATGACAAACAACCCAATTAAAACATGAGCAGAATATTTGAGTAGACATTTTTCCAAATAGGATATACAAATGGCTAAAAAGCACATGAAAAGATGTTCAGTATCACTAGATATTAAGGAAATGCAAATCAAAACCACAAGATATACATTTCACACCCTCTAGAATGGCTACTATTAAAAAAAAAAACAGAAAATTACAAGTGTTGGTGAGCATGCAGAGATGTAGTAACACCCATTTTTTGTTGTGGGATGTAAAATGGTTCAGCCTGTGTGGAAGATAGCTTGATAGTTCATCAGAAAGCTAAATATGAAATTACCATAAGACCCAGCAACCCCTATTCTAGGTATATACCCCAAAGAATTCAAAACAGGGATTTGAACAGGTATTTGTACACTGATGTTCACAGCAGCATTATTTACAATTGCCAAAAGAATGTAATAAACATGTGGCATAAACATACATGAATGGATAAACAAAATGTGGCATACGTGTACAATGGAATATTAGTCAGCATTAAAAAGGAATGAAATTCTGATTCATGCAAAAACATGGGTAAACTTGAATATATTAGGATCTCACTGATATGAAATAATTAGAATAACAAACTCATAGAGTTAGAATCTATAATGTAGGTTACTAGGGGCTGTATTGGGAATAGAAAATAGGGAGTTAACGCTTAATTTGTACAGACTATTCTATTTTTATTGATTGTGAAATTTTGGAATGAATAGTTATAGTGGTAGTACAATTTTGTGAGTATAATTAACAGTAATGAGTTATATATATGATTGTATCTAAAAGGAAAAATTTTCATCCATATATATTACTAAATAAAAATTAAAAGATAAAATATAGGCCTCTACAACACACTGAATTCTATTCTAAATGTTGGACTATAGTTAATAGATAAAACATGGGAATGGATAACACAGTGAACCCTGTTGTAAATGATGGACTGCGGTAAATAATACATTATAAAAATGTTCTTTCATGAATTATAACAAATGTACTACACTAATGCAAGGTGTTAATGATATAGTGGTATATCAGTAAAGAAAGACACCCTAATATATACTATGGTCTATAGTTAATACTACATTTATACAGTTCTTACATAAATAGTAACAAAGGGACCACACCAATGCAAAGTGTTAATAATGTGGTGAAGGGAAATATGAGAACGGTGTATTATTTACATGATTTTTTTTATAAAGCTACAATTTCTCTCATTAAAAGATTTAAAGTGTTGTGAAAATGTTTTCCTCAAAATTAGTAGTACTCACTCCAAAGATGGGCCTAAGATGGCCCATGCATTTCTCTATTCTTCCTCCCTTTGTTCATTTGTTTCTCAAAGGATTCATAAGGACCTGTAAAAATGAAACTCTAGGCAACCTACTAAGATTTTCTTGCAACTGTGGAATATAAAATCTGGAAGAGACATTTTAGTGCTTATATAGGTCAAACATCTCATTTTATAGATAGGAACCTCTCAGGGAAGGTATCAAAAGGATGGGGAGAAGGTTCAAATTAAGAGCTAGGACCCAATTCAGATAACCTACAGCTTCATCTAAGTCACTTCATCTCTGTGTGCTTCAGTTCATCTGTACATTTTTCCATCCAAGAAGAACAAAGCACCCTTGAGACATACACTGTGCACAGCAGGGTTTGGAAATAGAGAGAATCAAATAGGAAAAAAACGTGGCATTTTTTTTCCTTCATGGTGTGGCAATCTAGAAGAAATAATGATGTACTCTGGGCAGGTAGTTTGGGATCAGGAAGCTTTCTCAGAGCTCCCAACACCATAACCCAGGAGCAACCTACAGCTAAGACTGTTAATAGCAAGAATCTTACCTCTTTTATGCATTAGATTTTGCAAAACATTTTTATTCATTAACACCTTTGTTCATCATAAGGTTGTGAAGAGCTCACCGTCAGGGCTTTGGGTAAGCAGGGAACATTGTGGAAACAGATGGTGACTGTGCAGCCCTGTAGTGCAGCCAGCAGCCTGGCAAGAACTCTGCCTAGGTGAGCTCCTCGTACTAAGAGTAAACTCCTCAGGATGGACCGCTCACACAGGCCTTCTTAAGTGGCCCCGCCCCTACCTCTTCCTTTCCTCACTTTCTTGGATAAAATCATTAGTCACCCCATCTATTTACCCCCTGTATTAACTGGAATGGTTTAGAAATGGCATGATGAAACAATATACCCTAAATTTTAGTGGCTTAATCCCAATAAATGTTTATTTCTCACACGAAGACTGGGGCAGATATGCCTAATTAGGCAGATCTCCTGGGCAGCTCTTCATCAAGCAGTGACTCCCAAGTACAAGCCCATTCCATCTTATGATGATTCCAGTCACCCAGGGCTTCAGGACCCTGTGCTGGTCATCTGCACCTGTCTAGACAATGAGCAAAGCAAGATAAAGGATCACTGAGAACTAAATATATACATATAATTTTCTTTTACCAAAAATAAAATAGAAAGCCTTATGAAAAAGAAATAGAAAGCCTTAATATTTCTATTAACTAGTAAAGAATTGAATCAGTAGTTTAAATATCCCCAGCCTGAACCTGGATCCATCACTTTCACCCTTAAGTAACAAGGTCCCACCTGGATGAAACAGAGTTAGCCAGTGTCATCTTTGGAGTACTTGTGGGCAAAAGATACAATGATTTGCTGTATATATTGCATTGTCTGAACATCTGCTGACCTCTTACCTTTCCCCTTTCTCCTCAGAGATTATATATTAGTCTACACAAAAAACCTCTGACTCTTTTAATAGACCTCTATGACCTAATTAAAAACAGAACCCAAATCACTAGCATGCAAAGCAAAAATTGAATTTCTATATACTACTATATTCTATGCATCAAATATTTACCTAGCACCTACCAGCAGCAGTGAAGAGTGCATGCTCTGGACTTAGAGCATGTGGGTCCTTTCATAGACTCTAGTATTTATGGCTCTGCAGTCTCTGGCCTGTTATTTAACCTCTTTATGCCTCAGTTTATTCATCTATAAAATTGGGATAATATATATATATATTTGACTCAGAGAGGTATTGTGATGATTAAAAGAAACCATGTATAAAAAGAACTTAAAACACTAACTTACACATAACATGTGCTAAACAAGTGTTTGCAATTATTCCTACATGCCAGATAGGTGCTGAGAATGCTATAGCACACAAGACAGAGAGGGTCCATGCCCTTAAGGAGCTTAAAATCTATTGGGAGAGAAAGACAGTAAATAAGTAAAGAAAAAAAAATTACACAGTGTAATTAATGTAAAAAAATATGCAAACATAAGATTATATAGGAATAACTTCTGTTCTTAATCTACCAATATTATTTAAAAAAATAAATATAAATGTATTTATAAATATTCAACAAGTTCTATTTAATTAACAGGGATTAGGTATATTTTAAATACATCAAAAATAAGAATGAAAAAATACAAAAGAAAATATGTTTAAATATGTTGCTAATTTAATGGCTTTATACTTTATATGATAAGGCAGAATTGACTCATTATGAGATTTATAATTATCTATAGGGGATGTTATTTCCTTATGTTTGCCTTATTATATTATTTTCAATCCAGGGGTTATTTTCAGGAAACATTTTAAGGATATATTGATTCCATGATGGTTAGTTTAAACTCAATAATATAACATTACCTTTAAATGAAATTCGCATAAACTGCAATTCATCAAAATATGCTAAAGTTTGTCAAATAAATAAGTTTATCATTATTAAATATTCCCCAGTGTAGAATTCTCACTTTCTTTTCAGAATATTTCAAGTATTATATATAGAATTTCTGACATACAGATCAAGTAAATGCTCAGTGTCAGTATATAAATTAAGTATGACATTATAGAGGCATTATACTAGGTTTTTTGACATTGCTGGTCTCTCAAGAAAAAGGAAAAGTCTCCAAGGATGCACCTCCATCACCACCAAAATAAAAATATGAATGTATTTCATTAATATATTTAACGAAATGAACTAAATATATACATATAATTTTCTTTTACCAAAAATAAAATAGAAAGCCTTCTGAAAAAGAAATAGAAAGCCTTAATATTTCTATTAACTAGTAAAGAATTGAATCAGTAGTTTAAATATCCCCAGAAAGGAATTTTTCCAGTGTGCTAAGTGACATCTTATTATTGTTTGATATTTAATTTTTAATGTTTATGAGTTTAAAAGCCTCCTCATAAAGTGAATTTGGGCATTTTTTTCTGAAGGAAAATAATATTAACATTCAATCTTCATAAGAACTACTAGAAAATTAATAATAGAAGAAGCTTTATTAACGTAGTAAAGTATATATCATTATTACTTGGGAAACCTACTGCAAACATCATTATTAATTGGGAAATTTAAAAACACTCCCTTTAAAATCAGGAAGAAGACAGGCATCTCATTGTTACTTTTCATATTTAACACTGTAGTAGAATTCCCATCCAGAGCTGCAAAAATAAAAATAAAAAAATACACAAAATTAACAGTATTCACAGATAATATATGTATTGTTTGCTAGAAAACCTTAAATTATTATCCATAATAAAAGCTTAATAATATGTCTGGTTCTGAGGTTAAAAGTAAAAATTATCAAACTCTATCATCATTTAGAAAATGTCATTTTTAAAACACACTATTTACAATAGCAACAAAACCATAAGTATCCTAAGAATAAATTTAATCAAAGTACATGGATGCAAAAAATTTGTCAACTTGATTTCAAAACATTAAAGAACACCAAAATAAATGGAGGGTATAGCATGTCTGCATCTGGCCATATCTCTTTGTTTTCCTTTTTAACATGTTTTATTTTTCCCATGACTTTTATGTGTTTTCACTTCCAGGAACTAGCACCCTTAAGTTACTGAAGCCCATTTTGACAATATTAATTGACAGAAAAAAGTGCCTGGAAATTTATACCCCACCCTAATCCCAGAAGAGTCTAAAAGATATCAGAGTATGACATTTCTACTTCCCTTCTTCAAATCACAACTTCAAGCTTGACTTTCACTCTGGAGTTGTCTTGCAAGATCAAACTGAAGCTACCCACTGCTGGACTTGACATGAGTTTTCTTCTTTGTTTAGCGTTCTCCTCCTATATGATTCCAGTTATAAGAAATATCTAGAATAAGCAAATTCATAGAGACATAAACTAGATTAGTGAGTATCACGGGCCAGGGAGAAAACGGAATGGGGAGCTTTTATTTAATTGATGCAGGGTTTCTCTTTGGGGTTATAAAAAATGTCTTGGTATGGATGGTGGTGCTAGTAGTATAATTAATACCACTGAAGTGTAAATGTAAAAGTGATTAAAATGGGAAATATTGTGCTATATATATTATACATGTTTCCAAAATAAAATATATAAAACTAAAAAAAATAGATGATATAAAAACATAGTAATTAAGAAAGTGTAGGATTGGTCCAGAAACAGACTCATGGAAATACAAAAAGTTGATGTATGACAAAAGTGGCATTGAAGATCAATGGAGAAAAGAAGGACTATTGCATAAATTATACTGGGACATTTAGATATCCATATGGCAAAAAAAAAAAAAGAAAAAATGAAATTGACTCACTTCATACAACTCCAACAATCAATTTCAGGAGGAATTTCAACTTAAAATGGAAAAGGCACAACTTGAAATTTTTGGAATAAATCTTTCTGACCTTAACTTAAACGTATTTCTAAAATGAAAACACTAATGAAAGCTGAAAATTTGAAACTATTAACTACATTGAAAATTTTAAAAATTAGCATATCATAAAGTGAAAAGACAAGCTGCAAGCTAGGAAAACTAATTGCACATGTGCAACTGACAAAGGATTGATATCCAAAATATATGACAATTTTTTTTTGAATCCTAGCAACTCAACAGATAACAGGCTAAAGATATAAAAGGCATTTCCCAGAAAAGGAAGCACATATGATGAGAAACATAAGAAAATATGTTCAACCTCATTAATAAGCATGAAATTACACACTCCAGATTTACAAAACATTAAGAAGTATTGGAAGTACCATGAGTTGGCAATGATGTAGATCAACAGAATCTCTTACACGTAGTTCATGGGAGTGAATATTGGTATGATCACTTTCAAAACATTTGGCTTTTTTTTTTTTTTTGGTAAAGTTGAATACTTGCATAACACAGCAAATCTACACCTAAGTATGTATTACAGGAAAAGTTTCTCATATGCGTAGGAATTCTTATAACAAAATTCTGGTTCATGGAAAAAAAAAACAGAAAAAAAAAAGTTTCCCATGGTGCCTTCTCTCAGAGCCGAGTTGTCAGACTACATAGCTCCCAATTTACCCTCTACTCCATCCCCAGGACACAGCAGGAAGACCCACTGCCACACCAAACACATCAATGACCTACATCCTAAAATGGTCCCCAGGAGTCAGATTTTCAAGATGCCCGGAGGCTCAACTATCACATTAACGCTGAGTACTTAAACTTTGAACTTTACCTAGAATGGCAAAATTTTCCCAGTAAGTATAGAGGTGCATGATTATGTGTGAGCCCCCATGGGTCCACACATTTGCCCTTACATAACTGTCTTCACCTTCATGAGCATATCTGCATGCATGGCTATGCAAGATATACGCACTACTTTAGATTAAAATACTCTACAAAGGTAATGGTAGGAAGAGAACCAAACTAGCAACCAGAAGTTGGTGAATGTGACTTTATGTAAGCAAATTTACCTCTTGCTCTACATTTATCTTTAAAACTGAATAACCATACCAGCCTCCACATACTTACAAGGACTCTTATAAGGAGGTAATTTATTTAACATAGATTAAGCTGGTGTAAGAAAACTTGAGAGAAAAAAAATGTGCTTTCAAGATGTCAACTATTTACTGTTATTATTCCCTTAGTCAAGACTAGTAAGACAAACATCTACATTTGTATTTGTTAGACATCAGATGGAACTAAAGAACTTTTACACCATCACCATCCTCACCTAACCTGATCACATTCCTTCTGAAAAATTCCCCATCTCATGAGGTTTTTGTAAGTGTTTAAGGGACAAACACAATTAATACACTTTAAACAGTGTCTGATTTATTGGAAGAATTCAGTAAAAGTCAGCTTTTGGCACACACTAACATATCAGCACCATTAATGCAAGGATTTTTGTCTGCTTTTGTTTTTTTTCCTAAAGTTACCTTCAGACCTAAGAAGAGTACATAGCAAGTGCTCAATAAACATTTGCAAAGTGAGTGAATGAATCTGAGTATCACCAGAGGATGAGGAGAAGGGGTAGGGAAGAAGAGAGAATAGGAAGAGAAAAAGAATGGAAGTCATTATTAAAAAAAAAAAGTATGTAGCCGCTGCCAATGGACGACAGATTTTAGTAAGACTTTACATTTCTTATATCAGAAAGAAAGAATGTTCTAAAATCAGCAAACTACACTTTCACTTTAAGAACTAGAAAAATGAAGAACAAGTTTAAACAAAATCTAAGTATAAGGAAGGAAATAGGAAAGATAAGAACAGAATTTATTCACAAGGTGACAAAAAGAGAGAGAAAATTTTAGACAAAATCAATGATTCTTTGAAATAGTCGCCAAAACCTATAGCCCCGTATATAGATTGATCAAAGAATAAAGAAAGAAAGTACATATTTTTAATATTGAGAAGGAAAGAGGATATCAGTACAAATCCTTCAGAAAATTGAAGATGATGAGAGAATAGTATAAACAGCTTTAGGTTATCTAGCTCTACAACTTTGATGAAATATGTAATTCCAAAAAAAAAAAAAAATGCAGTTTACATAATTGACCAAAAATTAAAAAGAAACTCTGAATGTCCTATTATCCATTAAAGAAATGGAATTTGAACTTTACAGCTTTATACACACACATACACACAGAAAACTCCAAGCTGAATTGGTTTTGGTTGTGAATTCCATCAAACGTTTAAAGAAGAAATAACACCAAACTTACAAAAATATTTACAGGAAATAGAAGAGAAGGGAAAAAATTCACCAAGTCATTTTATAAGACAGCATAACTCTTCCAACATAACTTGACATTAAAAAAATATATAGATCATTATTCCTCATGAGCATAGATTAAATAAATCCTTAACAAAATACTTTAAGTCGAATTCAGCAAAAATGCAACAGAGCATGACCAAGTAGGATTTTTCCTAGAAATGCCAGGTGGGTTTGGCATTCAAAAATCAATTAATATAGCCTAACTCTGGCAAGGAGGAAGCTGGGGGGTCCTGCACCAGTATCTCTGGGCAACTGCAAGGGCTTTCGGCTGGCACAGACTGGATAGTCAGACAACTGGGGCTCCATCCCCATCCTCTAATAGTACAGGAGAGTGGCTGTGTTTTCTTGGCCTCTCGGGGAAACTGCAAGTGTTTTTGGCTCACATGGACTGATTTGTTGAATGCTTGGGGATCCACTCCCACCCTCCATTGGACAGGAAGGGGCTGGTCTTTCCCCAGCCTCTCTAGGCAACTGCAGACACTTTCAGCCCACACAGGCTGAATACTCAGATATCTGTAGCTCCATGCCTGCTCCCCAATAAGATAGGAGGGGAACAGTGTTTCCTCAGCCTTTCTGGGCAACAACTGTAGGGGCTTTCAATCTGCTCAACCTAGTTTGTTGGGTGCTTGTGGTTCCATCCTCACCCCTTAAAGGGCAGAAGGGACAGTACTCCCTCAGACACTCAAGGAAACTGCAAGCAATTTTGGCCCATGCAGATTAGATTTTTGGGGACTCTAGAGGGTCCATTCCTTTCCCTGGTGGGGGAGGAAAGGGACAGAGCTACATTAGCCTACTGGTCATCTGTGATCAATTTTGACCTGCATGGCTTTGCTTGCTCCTTCCACCCCAGGAAATTCATGAAGCTTCATCAGTTTTTCTGGGCAACAACAGATGGTCTTGGCTTGCACAGCTTGGATTACTACACATGCCTGTGGCTTAGTCCCTACCCTTGACAGAAGGGAAAGTTGAGAGTAGCTTCATTAGTAAGTGAGGCAATGTGAACAGATTCAGCCTCCCCAGCTTACAGTACCAAATACATCCTCAACTCCTACTACATAACCAACAAGGGAGAAAGGACAAGAAAGCCCTAAACTAATGAGATAAACTGTGCCCAGAATAAATACATCCTGTAAGCTAGATGCCAAGACACCAACAAAAAATTACAATACATGCCAAGAAACAGGAAGATATGGCCCAGTCAAAGGAACAAGGTAAGCCTCCAGAGACCATAAAGGAGTTGAGACAACTCCAATCTCCAATCAATCTCCTTAATAAATTCAATGAAATGGCTAAAGAGATTAAGGATATTAAGTAGACCCTGGTTGAGCCCAAAGAAGAATTTGAAATCATACATAAAAAATAGTAGATCTTATGGGAATGAAAAGCACAATAAATAAAATTAAAAGTACACTTGAGGCATAAAACAGCAGATTTGAGGAGGCAGAAGAAAGGATAAGGGAGCTGGAAGACATGACACACACATAGGTGTCATGGTTGTCCCTGAAGAAGAGAAGGAAATATGAGGCAGAAGGAATATTTGAAGAAATAATGGTAGAAAACTTCCCAATCATATTGAAGGACATAGATATGCGTGTCCTAGAAGCACAATATACTCCTATCTGAATAAATCTGATTAGATCTTCTCCAAGACACATGCAAAGTGGAATTTCAAATGCAAAAGACAAAGAGAATTCAGAGAACAGTAAGGGAAAAGTGATGTATCACATACAAGTGTCACACACTGAGATTAAAAGCTGATTTCTCATTTGAAACCATAGAGGCAAGAAGCCAATGGTATGATATATTTAAGATACTGCAAGGGAAAAACTGCTAGACAAGAATCATATATCTGGCAAGATTGTTTTTCAAAAATGAAGGTGAATTTCGAATGCTCACATATAAACAGAAATTGAGAGAGTTTATAACCAAGAGACTAGCTTTGCAAGACATACTAAAGGGAATGCTACAGAATGAATAGAAAAGACAGGAAAGAGAGGCTTGGAAGAGAGTCTAGAAATGACATTATATCAGTAAAAGTAACTAAAAGTAAAAATAGTGATTTTTAAAATGCTGGATAAAATCCAAAGGTCAAAATGGGTGAAGTAAGAACTGCCTTTATAGTAATACTATTGAAAGTTAATGGATTAAACTCAGCAACAACAAAAAAGACACAGACTGGCATTATGGATAAGAAAATATGAGCTATCTAAATGCTATCTATAGGAGACTCAACTTAGACTGAAAGGGAAAGGCTGGAAAGATATTCCCTGCATGCAGTAAACAAAAAATTAAAATTTAAAAAATTAAAAAGCTTGAGGAGATATACTTATAATGGATGAAATAGACTTTAAAAGCAAAATTGTTATTAGAGACAAGGAAAGACACTAAATATTCGTAAAAGGAGATATTCATCTGGAAGAAATAACAATCATAAATGTATATGCACCTAACCAGGATGCCCCAAATTACATAATGCAAACACTCACAAAATTGAAGGGAGAAATATACGTCTCTACAACAATAATTGGATTCAATACACCACTCTCAGCACTGGATAGAACTTATGGACAGAGAATCAGTAAATCAACAGAGTGCTTGAGTTATATGATAAAAGGATTAAATCTAATAGATATATACAGGACATAGCACCTCAAAATAGCAGGATATACATTCTTCTCAAGAGTTCAAGAATCATTCTCTAGGATAGACCATATGTTGTGTCACAAAGCAGATCTCAATAAATTCAACAAGATCAAAATTATATAAAGAACTTTGATTATAATAGAATAAAGTTGGAAATCAACAGCAGGCATAAAAAGGGAAAGTCCACAAATATATGGAGATTAAACAACACACTCATAAATAATTAATGGATCAAAGAAGAAATTGTGAGAGAAATCAATAAATATAGTGAAACGAATGAAAAGGAGAACACAACATATCAAAACCTATGAGAAGCAACAAAGGTAATGCTGAAAACGAAATTTATAGCCCTCAATGCTTACATTAAAAAAAAGAAGAAAGAGCTAGAATTAATGACCTGGAAGAACTAGAAAAAGAACAGCAAACCTTTCCCAAACTAGGCAGAAAGAATGAAACATCAAAGATCAGAGCAGAAATCAATGAAATTGAGAACAACAACAAAAAAATAGAGAAAATTAACAAAACCAAAAGTTCATTCTTTGAGATTACAAATTTTACCAACTCTTAGCTAGACTGACAAAGAAAAAAAAAAAAAGAGAAGATGCAAATAAAATAAAATAAAAATGAAAATAGGGACATTATTACTGACTCCACAGAAATAAAAGAGATCATAAGAGGATACAATGCATAAGTCCGTACCAGCAAACTAGACAATGTAAATGCAATGGAAAAATTCCTTGGAATCCTATTAACAACCTACACTGACCCTATAAAATACAGAAGATCTCAACAAACCAATCAAAAGTAAAGAAATTGAAACAGTCATTAAACAATTCCTCCAAATCAAAAGATGAGGACCAAATGGTTTCCCAAGCATTCCAGGATTTAATAACAATCTTACTCAAACTCTTCCAAAAGATTGAATAAGAAGGAACACTACTAGACCCATTCTATGAAGCCAATATGACCCTAATACCAAAGCCAGATAAAGATATTATGAAAAAAGAAAATTACAAATTTACTTGATGAACATGGAGGCAAAAACCCTCAACAAAATACTTTCTAATCTAATCCAACAACCCATTAAAAGTATTACTCATTATGATCAAGTGGGTTTTTTTGTTTTTTTTGTTTTTTATTTATTTATTTTTTTATTTATTTTGGGTAAAAATCAAAATTCTCACAATACATACAAACATTTGCAAAATGATACATAAATATATATGCATATATGTGTATTTGCTTACAAAAATGTTATTTATACATATATATACATATATTTTAAGAGGTGCTTATATGCTGTCTACAAGAAACCCACCCAAGTGGTTTTTATACCAGTCATGCAAGGGTGTTTCAACACAAGAAAATCAATCAGCCTAATACACCACACTAATACATCTAAGAAGAAAAATCACATTATCTTATCCATTAATGCAGAAAAGACATTTGACAAAATACAAAATATTTCTTGATAAAAATACTACAAAAGATAGGAATTGAAGGAGACTTTCTCACCACGATAAAGACCATATATGAAAAACCCACATCAAACATTGTACTCAATGGTGAAAGACTGAAAGCATTCCTATTAAGATCTAGAACAAAACAAGGATGGCCTCTGTCACCACTGTTGTTCAGTGTAGTGCTAGAGGTTCTGGCTAGAGAAATCATGGAAGAAAAAGAATCAAAAGGCATGTGAATCTGAAAGGAAGAAGTAAAACTTTTTCAATTCACAGGTGATATGATCCTATGCCTAGAAAGCCTCGAAAAACTACAACAAAGTTGCAATAGCTAATAAACAATTTCAGCAGAGTGGCAGGATACAAGATTAATACTCAAAAAACAGTGGTGTTTCTGTACACTAGTAATGTGCAATCTGAGGAGGAAGTCAGGGAAAAAATTCCATTTATGGTAGTGACTAAAAGAATCAAATATTTAAGAATAAACCTAACCATGGATGTAAAGTACTATTATTCAGAAAACTACAATGCATTGCTAAAAGAAATTTTAAAAGACCTAAATTAAAAAAAAAAAAAAAATTCTGCACCTATGGATTAGAAGGCTAAATATTGTTAAGTTGTCAATTACACCCAAATATATGTGTAGATTCAATGCAATACTGATAAAAATTCCACCAGCCTTTTTTTTTAAAGAAATGGGAAAACAATTATCAAATTTATTTGGAAGGATAAGTGGCCCAGAATAGTCAGAAATATCTTAAATGGAAGCATAAAGTTGGAGGACTGTCACTTCCAGACTTTAAATCATATTACAGAGGTATAGTGCTAAAAATCAAAACAAAACAAAGCAAACAAACAAGAACAACAAAAAAACACCAGTATGGTACAGGCCTAAAGATAGGCACACAAACCAATGAAACAGAATTGATGGTTGAAAACTAGACCCTCACAGCTACGGTCAAGTGATTTTTCACAAGGTGTCAAACCCACCAAACTGGGGCAAAACTGTCTTTTCAACAAATGGTGCTGGGAGAACTGGATATCTATATTCAAAAGAAGAAAGAGGAACCCTATCTCACACCTTACACAAAAATTCACTCAAAATGGATCAAAGACCTAAATATAAAAGTGAGAATCATAAAGCTTCTAGAAGAAATTGTTGGAAAACATCTTCAAGACCTGGTGGTATGTGGTGCATTCTATATTTTATTAAATATACTTTTAAAATTTTTATTAAAGATACTTAGATTATATAAATGTTACATAAAAAGTATAGGGGATTCCTATATGCCCCATTTGCTACCTCTCCCACATTTTCCCACATTAACAACATCCTTCATTAGTGTGGTACATTGTGTACACATTTTGGAGCATTGCCATTAAGTGTGGATTATAGGTTATATTGCAAGTTTACATTCTCTCCTACACAGTTTTGTAAGTTATGTCGAGATATATACTGGCTTGTATCTGTCACTGCAATGTCATTCAGAACAATTCCCAAGTCCCAAAAATGCCCCCATATTAAAGCTGTGTTTCCTTCTCCCTCCCCTCAGAACTTCCAGGGACCACTACCTCCACATCCATGATAAAAATTTTCCATTGCTAGAATCACAATAAGTCTATAGTAGAATACCTGTAAATCTCCTATAGTCCATTGTTCATTCCCCAATCTTGAGAATTCTAGGATGGCGATGACCACTCCAACTCTAACTGAGATTGGGCTTAGATCACATGGGGCAGTGCATGGGGTGTCTTGCTTGCAGTTGCAGACCCTCTGTGTTACTTGGGATGGTCATTGTCCATCATCATCTCCTTCTCAGTTGTCCTGGGTGAGTCCAATGAACTGGAGAGTAGGTGTGGCATCTCTGTTGAGAGTCAGGGCCCAGCTGGCATATGGATACACCAAATGTTTAAGTCTCTTGGACATACACCTATCAACTCTACTACTAACTATAGGTTCAAATAGAAGGGGCAGATGAGCCATGTTTAGGGAAAACACAACTGAGTCCAACTCTGTCACACTGGGAAGCACAACTTCCCAAGTAGGACCCACTGGCAAAGCACAAACCTCTTGAGCTGTCAGCACTGCCTATAATGTATGGATGTCTCCAGATCCCTCAGGACCTCTACTATTTGAGGCAATATTTAATTCTCAGTCAATGAGATCCTGCTGACACATGTGTAAATGTAACCCCTGGAATGACTTCCTGACTCACTTTGAAGTCTCTTGGCCATATAAATTAATTTGTCTTTACACTTGCCCCCTTTTGGTCAAGGTGTTTTCCCAGTTGCATTGCTAGTTGGTTCATGGTAGTAATCCCTCAGTGCCAGGGTGGCTTATCCCTGGGAGTCATATCCCATGCTGCGGGGAAGGCAATGCTTTTATATGTTGAGTTTGGCTTAGAGAGAAGCCACATTTTAGCAACAGGGAGGTAACTTTTAGGCACCCTATAATACTAGCATAAGTTTCAACTTCAAAAGTAAAAGTTCATAAGTACACCAATCAATATTAAGGGTCTGAAAGAATGATAGTTTTAAAAATTACAAGATACAAATTTTTTTTTTTAAATTTTGGAATAGTAAAAAATAATAAAAAATAAAATTAAAAAAAATTGATATGATGTCTTTCATCACTGTAAGATTTGTTGTCTTGTATGTATAGTGATATTTTCTTCCATTTATTCCCCCAGTGTCCTTTTTCATTTTGTCTTCTAAGAAGCTTTAGGTTAGAGAAAAGTCATGTACAGAATATAGGGGATTCCTATATACCCAATATCCTCCCCCTTTCCCCTTTCCCCTATTAATAACATTTTACATGTGGATGGCACATTTGTTACAATTGATGTACAAATATTGAAACATTGCTACTAACCATGGCAGTGATTTACATTATGGTTTACACTTTGGAACATACACTTTTATAAATTTTGATGAAATTTAACATGGCCTCTACCCATCATTGCAAGATCATGTAGAACACTTCCATCACCCCAAAAATGCAGCATGTTCCATGCATTCTATTCTTCCCTCCTCCTCCCCTCGGAACCCATGGCAACCACCAAGCTTCACTTCTTAAAGAACAAAATTCACTTACTTGCTGCAACATTGAGGGCTTGATATACTGACCTGTCCTCCCCTATTAGGCGCCATCTATACTCTCGAGGGAGACCAGCCCCTTTATTTGAGAACATCACAGAACTCCCCAGGATGGAAGTCCAACATCTTCCTGCTCATTATGTGGGTCTCCACCAACTAACGTAACACACTATGACAAGATGAACACTCACACACACCCTAGAAGCCTGCCCCAGATGTGCTTTGCCCTGCATGCCCCCCACACACACTTCCAATACCTTAAACCAGTAACCCTTCTCTGCTATGTTTGCCAAATAACATTCCCAATGTTGTAGCTTCACATACCCGCAAATTTCCAGAGTTTACCTGCTCCCTCTCCAACCCTACCCCTAGTTCCATGGACAGTCCAATCCACCCTCCTCATCCTAACGCCCTCACATACCAGCATGGACCAACCCAATAGCATCACTGCACCACTGTCATGCCCAGCCACTGCACAACTACACCATTCTTTCTTATTACAGATTTTGCCCTTAAGGGCATTGGCTCACTAACTTCTTCTCCCTTTCATTCCCTATAAACCTTTCTTCCAGAATCTAGTTCTGTGAGTTTGCTCAATTTGCTTAATTCATATCAATGAGGTCATGTAATATCTGTCCTTCAGTGCCTGGCTTGCTTAACTCAACATTAGGTCTTCAAGTTTCATCCATGTTATCCTGTTTGTTAATACTGCATTCCTTCTTACAGCTGAGTAATATTCCATCATGTGTATATACTACAATTTGTTTCTCCATTCATCTCTTGATGGACATATGGTTTTTTTCCCAACTTTTGGCCATAGTGAATAATGCAGCTATGAACACTGGTGTGCATATATCTGTTCGTGTCCCTGTTTTCAATTCTTCTGGGTATATACTTGGCAGTGGAATTGCTGGATCATATGGTAGTTCTAAATTTAGCTTTCTGAGGAAACACCAAACTGTCCTCCACAATGGCTGCACCATTCTACATTCCCATCACTAGTGGATGAGGGTTCCCATTCCTTCACATCCTCCCCAACACTTGTAGTCCTCTGTTGTTGTTTTTTTTAATAGCTGCCAGTCTAATGGGTATAAGATGATATCTTATTGTAGTTTTGATTTGCAATACCATAATAGTTAGTGATTTTGAGCAAATTTTCATGTACTTTTTAGCTATTTTTATTTCTTCTTTGGAGAAGGGTCTATTCAAATCACTTGCCCATTTTTTAAATGAATTGATTGTCTTTTAATTTCAAGGTGTAGGATTTTTTAATATATGCTAGATATTAGGGCCCTATCAAATATATGCTTACCAAATAGTTTATTCAATTTGAGTAGGCTGCCTTTACACTTTCTTGACAAACTCCTTTGAGGTGCAAAAGTTTTTAATTTTGAGAAGTTTCCATTTCTCTCTTTTTTCTTTCATTGCTTGTGCTTTGTGTGTAAAGTTCATGAAACCATTTCCTAATACAAGATCTGTAGATTCTCCCAACATTATCTTCCAAGATCTTAAAGGTCTTGGCTCTTATATTTAAATCTTTGATCCATCTTGAGTTAATTTTTGTATAAGGTGTGAGGTGGTGTTCCTCTCTTATTCTTTTGGATATGGATATCCAATTCTCCAAGCACCATTTGTTGACGATGCCATTTTCTCCCAGTTGAATGGGCTTGATCGGCTTGTCTAATATCAGTTGGCTGTATATGTGATGAGAAGATCTATATCAGAATTCTCAGTTCAGTTACATTGAACAGTATTTCTACCCTTCATGCCAATACCATGCAGGTTTGGCCACTGTAGTTTTGAGGTATATTTTAATGTCAGATAGTTTGATTCCTCTGATTTCATTTTTCTTTTTCAGTACGTATTTGGCTATTCAGTGCCTCTTGCTCTTCCAATTATATTTCATAGTCACTTTTTCCAATCCAGTAAAAAATGCCATGGTAATTTTTATTGGGATTGTGTGAAATATGTAAATCAGTTTGCATCAAATAGACATCTTAATAATATTTAGTCTTCCTATCCGTGAGCAGAGAATATTCTTCCATATATTTAAGTCTTCTTTAATTTCCTTTAAAAATGTTGTGTGGTTTTCTGCTTATAAGTCATTTACATCTTTAGTGAAATATATTTCTAGATATTTGATTCTTTTAATTGCTTTTGTAAATGAGATTTTTTTCTTAAATTCCTCCTCAGATTGCTCCATTTTGGTGTACAGAAATGCTACTGATTTTTGCACATTGATCTTATAACCTGACATTTTACTGAACTCATTTATAAGCTCTACAAGCTTTGTTGTAGATTTCTCAGGACTTTCAAGATATAGGATCATGTCATCTGCAAATAGTGAAATTTTTACTTCTTCCTTTCAAATATGGATGCCTTTTATATCTTTTTCTTGCCTAAGTGCTCAAGCAAGTTATTCTAACACATTGTTAAATAAAATCAGTGAAAGAGGGTGACCTTGACTTGTTCCAGATTTTAGGGGATTTCAATATTGAATATGATGTTACTTGTGGGTTTTTTATGTATCATCTTTACCATGTTGAAGAAGTGTCCTTCTAGTCCTATCTTTGAACTGTTTTTTATCAGGAAAGGGTGGTCTATTTTGTCAAAAGCTTTTTCAACATCTATAGAAGTAATCTTGCAGTTTTTTTCTTTTGATCTTTTTATGTGGTGTATTATTGGATTGATTTTGTTATGTTGAACCATCCTTGCATACCAGAGATGAAAACCACTTGATCGTGGTGTATAATTCATTTGATCTTTTATTGAATATGATTAGCTAGAATTTTCTTGAGGATTTTAGCATGTAGGTTCATTACAGAGATTGGTTTATAGTTTTCCTTTCTCATGGAGTCTTTGTTTGGCTTTGGTATTAGGGTGATGTTGGCATTATAGATTGAGTTAGACAATGTTCCCTCCACTTCTTGTTTTGAAAGAGCTTAGGCAG
Source organism: Tolypeutes matacus (assembly GCA_026826555.1). Classification (NCBI taxonomy): domain Eukaryota; kingdom Metazoa; phylum Chordata; class Mammalia; order Cingulata; family Chlamyphoridae; genus Tolypeutes; species Tolypeutes matacus. Next base: position 9,374,632 of record JAKSZT010001178.1, on the reverse strand, counting down.
AATTGGTGGTTGTTCTTTCTGGAATGTTTGGCAGAATTCACTTGTAAAGCCATCTTGCCCTGGGCTCTTCTTAGTTGGGAGATTTTTGATGATTAATTCCATCTCATTATTTGTGATTGGTCTGTTGAGTTCATTAATTTCTTCTTTTGGCAATGTAGGCTGTTTTTGTGTTTCTAGGAATTTGTCCATTTCCTCTAAATTATCCATGCTGTTGGCATCCAATTTTTCAAAGTATTGTCTCATGATACTCTTCATTTCTGTGTGGTCAGTGGTGATATCCCTTTCCTCATTTCTTATTTTTTGTATTTGCATCTTCTCTCTTGTTTTCTTTCTTAGCCTAGCTAAGGGTTTGTCAATTTTACTAATCTTCTCAAAGAACTAGATTTTGGTTTATTTTTTCTCATGCTTTCTTACTTTCAATTTCTTGTAGCTCTGCTTTAATCTTTGTTATTTCCTTCTTTCTACTTCCTTTAGTGTTAGTTTGTTGTGTTTTTTCTAATCCTCCAGATGTGCAGTTCGGTTGTTGATTTTAGCCGTTTCTTCTTTTTTAATGTAGGCATCTATGGATATGAATTTCCCTTTCAGCACTACTTTTGCTTCATCCCACAGGTTTTGATACATTGTGTTATCATTTGCATTTGTTTCAAGGTGTTTACTGATTTCTTTTGCATTTTCCTCCTTGACCTGATGAGAGCCAGGGGGCTCACAGAGGCTACTTGCCTTGAGGATGGAGCTTACCCGCTGGCCATTTCCAGCCACAGGGGTGAGCAACTCATGATTTTCCCTTGGGTTCTTTATCTCTTTGTCCAGCTCCCTCCAGAATGATGCCCTGCAGCTTCTTGTAGTGTGGATTCCCAAAACAGATTAGTCACGTAGGATTTTGCCCCTTCTTTGCAGTTTTTGCAAAAGAACTGAGTAGTGCCTACCTACATCGATGCCATTTTCGCAGAACTCTATTGAATTCTTAAACTTTACTCTGAAAGCATGAGCAATGAAAGAAAACATGGATAAATAGTACGTCCTCCAACTTAAAACACTTTTGTAATTCAAAGGACTTTGTGAAAAGGTGAAAAGGCAGCCCATTCAATAGGAGAAAATATTTGGAAATCACATCGCTGATAAGGGATGATTTCCATTCTATATAAAGAGACCATACAATTCAACCATAAATGAGCAAGCAATCCAATTAAAAAATGGGCAGAAATCTTAATAGATGGCCAAAAAAACATTCAATATTACTAGCTATTAGGGAAATGCAAATCAAAATGACAATGAGATATCATCTCACAGCACAAAGAATGACCATTATTAAAAAAAGAGAAAGCAATAACTGCTGGAGAGAATGTGGAGAAATAGGAATACTTCTTTACTCTGTGAAAAACCATTTGGCAGTTCCTCAGGAAGATACAAAACTGCCATATGATCCAGCAATTCTTATTAGGAATATATCTAGAAGAACTGAAAACTGTGATGCAGACATTTGTACACCAATGTCCATAGTTATTCACAATTGCCAAAAGGTGGAAACAACCCAAGTGTCCATCAACCAATGAATGGATAAGCAATATGTGGTGTATACATAGGATGGAATATATGCTGCTGTAAGAAGAAATGAAATTAGGATGGATATGATAACATGGATGAACCTTAAATTTATTATGCTAAGTGACATAAGCCAGTCACAAAAAGATAAATATTGCATGATCTCACTAATATTAATTAAATATGAAGAATAAATGCATGGAGTTTAAACCTAGAGTATAGGTTATTAGAAGATAAGAAGAGGGCTGTGAAGGGGAACTGATGCTTAATGTATGTAGAAGTTTTAATTAACTTGACTGTGAAAGTATGGTAATGAATAGAGTTGATGATAACACATTACAGTGAGTAGAACTAACGCAGCTGGTTTATAAATGGGATTGCAGCTGGAAAAGGTAGTCTAGGCATGTAAATGTCTATTGAAAGAAAGCTAGAGAATAATCTAGGGACTGAATAACATAGTGAACCCAGAGGTAGATGAAAATTATCAATAATAGTACAAATAGAAAAATGTCCTTCTATGAACTAGAACAAATATACATCACTATTGCAAAGTGGTAAGAGCATAGAGAAACATGGGGAAAATACAACTGATGTAACCTGTGGAACATAGTCAAGAGCAATACCGTAATATTCTTGCATCAATGCCAAAGATGTTAATAGTAGGGAGGGATGGAAAATATACCAAATATACACCATAGACCATAGTTAGTGGTAATAATCTAATGATATTATCTCATAATTTGCAACAAATATTCCACAACATTGTAGTATATTGGTAGAGGAGTGTTGTATGGCAATTCCACACATGTGCATGATTGTTTTGTAAGTCACTTCTTTAATAAAAATATTTTTTTAAAAAATTTGTCAACATTATCCACCATATTAATACTCTCATTGGGGAAGCTCTTCTCAAGACTCTCTGGGACTTGAAATGTAGAAGAGGGCTTGGCTCTCCTGTCCCTTCTCAGAATGGAGGCCATTCTATTAGCAAGGCCACAAAAATCCTACCTAGGTCCAATCAAGAAAGAAGTGTAATCATGTGATATTATCATATTTTTTTTAAAGATTTCAATATATTTTATCAAACTATATCTCACATGGAACAGATTAATGGGAATAATCAGTTGCTCTTATTGAATTCCCCCACCTGCTTGCTCATCAGCTGCTTATCCTCTCCTGCTCTGCTCCTGCACCAATCCCTGAGATACCTCCATAATTCTGGATTCTGTATCATAGTCTACAAACTACTGGTGTAGAGGAACATCAAGGACTTTGGAACAGCCCTTGACCTGAGTTTCCTCAACTGCAAAATGAGGATCCTATCACCTAGAGTGCAGCTTTGTCCTGAGAATTAAATATTAGTTAACTTGATGGGTGCTCTTTTCATATTGGTCTTATGACTCTTGTTCCCCATTTCATGATCTGTATAGTGTTCCTAAATATGTTGCCTTTTACACAATTATGTCACTAGAAACATCTCTTATTGGCCAATAGGTTGAGTATTAAGCCGATGCAAAATGCAGCTCAGTGCCCAGGCTTTGCACTCCTGAGAACCAAGGAGGGATCTACTACAGGCTTCAGAGCCTGAGCTGGTAGAAGCATCATATCTTCTTGTTTTCTCACCCTCCATTTGAAAACCTGTTACTCCAGCCATGGGATCTCTGTGAATCCAGGAACACCTGAGCACACCCAAACCTCATTTCTGGTATATATATATATATATATTTAAAACCACTTTTTATTTATTCTGAAGAAATTCCAAACAGTATTACTTGAAAATAAGGAGATGATTAGCACGTAGATTTGGAATTCAGACAGTTACACGTATTTATCTTCTGACAATCTTTATTTTTTTCAATTGCTTAGTATTTTATTTGTTTTTTAAATACTTCTTTAGTTTTTAAAAGATTACATAAATGTGACACACTAAAATATAGGGATTCCCATATGCCTCACTCCCCATACCTCCCACACCCTCCCACATAAACATCTTTCATTAGTGTGGCACATTCATTGCAACTGATAAACCCATCTTGGAGCTTTGCCACTGAGCATGGACCATAGTTCACATTGTAGTCTTCACTCTCTCCCACACAGTTTTGCATGTTATGGGACAATATGAAATGGTCTATATCTGTCATTGCCATGTCATTCAGGATGATTCCCAAGTCCCGAAAAAGCCCCCATATTACAACTGGTTTTCCCTCTCCCTGCCCCCGTGGGGTCCAATTCTGGCAATCTTTAAAGAGCAGCAGAAGGATGCACAGTCGAATACAAGTTTAGGAATCAGTCAGCTTTCATTTTGAATCAGGTTTTGTGGGTAACTATCTCTGACAGCTAGAACAAGAGACACTACTTCCAAGATTCAGTCTCCTTCTCTGTAAAACAGGGAAATCACATCCACTTCAACAGACTCTTCTAGGATCAAATGAGGTAGAAATGTATGACATCTCTTGGTCAATTGTAAAATACACACATCATAAATGTTTATTATTTATGTCTATTATACTCAGAAACAGTATTAGAAGTGATTATTGATATGTCTTAGGCAGTATAACATTGATATTTTACTAATATAATTGAGGTGAAAATATATATTAATCATTTTTAACTTACAATTTGAAGCACAAATGATTCCCCAAAATTTAATTTACCGATTATTTATTGGGTTTTACTCTATGCTATTTAGATACCAAGATGAGTAAGACTGAGGCACTATTGATCTAATTAGGGTGAAAAGGACTGAAATATAAAGGATTCCCACAAAGTGCTTTTGGTGCTCAAAGAAGGAGAGGACATATTTGAATGGGATAATCTTAGAAACTTCCTGAAGGTGACAGAATTTCAGATGAGCCTTGGAGGGTTAATAAATGCTAACAGGTAGACCTTAGGAAATATAGGTGGAAAGCTCAAAGAGATGTTCAGTAAGCAGTAAGTTCTAAGACAGTGTAATTCGGGGGAATAAAAGGAGATAGAACATTATGAGAAACACCTTGAAATTGTTTTATATCACAGAATGAGTTTGTAATTGATTAGTAAGGCAATGGAGACTCATGGAATTCTTTGAGGAGGGGAGCCTCTGCTACATCTCTTACTTCTGCGAGTGCCTAACACTGGTTGCATAACAAGGACTTAATAATCAGTCTTGCCTTGTACCATAATGTGGAACCGATTTTCTGCAGTGAGTGGTAGAATTTCCCAACCCCAATTATTCTGCAATCTGTGAAACTAACCAGGTTCGCTGAAAAAGCATGGGAAAGAAGCTGAGAGGGAGAAGGACAAAGTCTTCAAGCTTCAACCACTGTCCTTGGATGGGGGATATGGAAAAGGGAAAATATGGGCCAGTAAAATGCTGTCTGCACGATCCTGGGATTAATGACTAAGGAACAAATCAACAGGCATCTGAGTCCTGTTTTATAGCAGCCTCTTGTTCCATAGGGTTTGTAATATGCTTTAATCAGAACCATGCAACATGCAAGCTGATACCCAGAAAGCTGGTAAGGTGAGTACCAGGCCTTTATCTGCAGCTATAGCATCTTAAAGAGATCCTTAATTGTACTAGAGAGTCCTAAAGACTAATCAAGGGTGATCAAACACAGTAAATTCCTAACTACAGCCTTCCAAGAGGTCTTTAAAAGACCTTCTTTCTCAAGCAAGCCCTGCTACAAAACATGAAAGTATCCTGAGTGGAAATTTACTCACTTCACCAGCCAGCTTGCCATCTAAGATTGCCCTCTGCAAATTGAGGAGAAGCTGCTGTCCTATGATCTGGTGCACAGGAATACATGATTTGGTGTTAGGAAACCTGAGTTCAAATCCTAGCACTGACACTGCCTGTCTGTGTTACCTTAAACAAGTAAACACACCCCTCCAACACCATCCAACCCATTTTCATCTTAAAAATGGGAATAAAAACACATTTGCATAGTGTTGTTTTGAATGAGTTCAGGTAATTAAAAGCAAATTTATAAACTATAAGAATACAATTGATGATTCATTTACTCTGCCCTATTTTTCTGAGCTAGAGCGGTGTGCGCTGGGTCTCCTTAAGATGCTCTTGCTGCAAAAGACAAGCCAGTCAAGGTATGACAGTCTCTGCTCTGGGGTTCTGACTTAAGCATATTATAGACAATCTCATGGAACAATAGGTTGTTATAAAACAGGACTTAAATATCTTTTGACTTGACATTGTTGTTAGTACAAGGACCATGAAAGCATCCTCCTACTACCTCACAGTTCCCTTTCTCCATACACACATACAAGGGTGGTGTGTTACAACCTAGCTCCTGAAGGTCATGGGTCGGGGTGGCTGTAAGACAAAAGGGCACATTTGGCCCATAATCAGACATTAGCTTTATTTATTGGGACTTACGGATAGGAGAGAGTCTTCAGCAGTGGCAGGCCAAAGAATGAACTAGCACTCTGCAAAGAGGCGGGAAAATGAGGGGCAATATATAGGGTTTCAGAACAAAGATATTTCATACCAGAGTTACATAAATGGGGTCTTGTTAAGTTATGTAGGAAGGAATTGCACAGCCTGGAGAACATTACAGTTTATGATAACATCTGTATCATTTCCTTGTGAGAAGGTTTGACATGTTTTAACTTGTGTCCTGGGGCATGCAGATGGCTGCATACTGAGGGCTGGGTTTCCCTTAGGGAGGGGACTTACTGGACTGCCCACAAGGTGGTTGAATCCTAGAGACTTTCTATTTTCTCACCTCATATGTTCTTTCCTATGTTTAGGAGATATACGTAAATACTATGAGAATTTTATAAGGATCGTCTCACGTGACTGTGGGGATGAACAAGTCCTAATTCTTATAGGGAAGCCCACAAGCTAGGAACTCAGATGAAGATTTTCAGTGTATTCTCCAGGAGAAGCTGGCTGGCTGAAGTAGAGTTGACACTTCTCTCTTCTGAATACTGAAATCATCACTTCTCCTTTTAAAGCCTTCAACTGATTGGAGGAGACTTCTCTCATGTTTAAAGGCAATCTCCTTAATTGACTGTAAATCTAATCAGCCATAGATGCCATGAACTTACAGAAAATTTAAGTCCATGGAATATCTTCACAGTAAAAGTCAGGCCAGTGTTTGCTTGACCAAAGAACTGGACACCATAATCTGGCCAAGCTGACACATGACTTTAATCATCACAGGCATATTTCACCCTCAAGGGAAAAATGGCTCCATTGATAGGGAAATATTGTCTGTGATATTTAGCTTTAAAAGTGAACGTTCTCTGTTCCTATAATTGCTTCTAAGTTTGTGCATCAGTGATAGAGGCTCTCTAAGAGGAGTTTATGGACCACTTAATTTTCCAATTTAAAAAATAACTGTTGGATTTTTTTCATACGAAGCTGTTGAAGGTTAACTAGGGAGATGTAAATACAATGTGATACACATATTTTTAAAAATTTGAATGGATTTCTTAAAAATTGATTGGATTTGGAATGGAAAGAAAGGAAAATAACATTTATTGAAACTGTGAAGAGAAATGAGAAACAATTGAGAGATAATTTCATAATGAGAGCCACAAACCAGTAAGCCATATACAACATCAATGGCATTTACATGGGGCTCTAAAATAATTTTAATTCTGGCTTTAATTGGCAGGGCCAAAGGAAGAGATCCTGAAAGATAACTATGTGTTCTTAACAAGCAGAAAATAACTGAACATTCCCAGTGTTAGTGCTTAAGAAAACTTAAATGCAGATGAACCTAAGTGCTTAAGATGGACAGGCCCCAACAAACAACTTTTCTGAAATGCTTTAAAGTTTTAAACTATCTGGTCCCTATCTATGGCTTCTCATTTTACTTTCATTATCCTATACCTTTATATTCTGGGGAATTCTGAAAAATAAGAATGAGTTTGACTGGCTTTTTCCATTATTACTTTTTTTCTACTTTTTCTCCAATGATAGCCTGTGACCAGAGGAGTAGATGCAGGGGCATTTTCTTCATAGTTTCCTTTGTTAGGAACTAATCAGAAACTGTTAAAGTTTGGAGGAAGCTTTTTGATCCTTCAGACTGACTTTCTTGTGGTAAAGAGGAGGACTATGAGGCCCAATGAAAATCACACACAGGTTGGTGCAGAGCCTGGACCAGGGTCAGCCTTCTTGGCTTCCCTGCTTCTCTTGTAACCTGACTTCCCCTCCATGATGTTTACTCGAAGCTGGGTTCCAGATTGGAGGGAGAATATGGAGAAAGAAAAGAATCATGTTTATAACAAAAGGCAAAACAATCCTGAACAAGATATATATATATATTTTTAAGTAGAAAATTAATCCTAATGGGGTTCAAGTTTAGTTATCCAGTTGCCTGAATATAGCTTGGGCAAAGCTTAGAAGCCCAAGAGAGGAGA